>CM040246.1:81757647-82439040 GCA_022545495.1 Chrysanthemum lavandulifolium
AGAACAATGTTTTATACAGTTGATTCAAAACCTTTGCTATTGTTATGTTTTCAAAAGACACTCTTGCATGTTTAAACAATGGAGTTTAAAATGTTTTTTTTAAAAGACACTCAGTTAAAATGTTTATTTTAAAAAGCAAGTCACTATTCTCCTAAGAAAGCTTTCAAAATTTAATTTAAATCAATAGAGATCACAACTCTCAAAGGATTTGAAAAGTGTGATCGGGGGAGAATTTGTGGTTTAAATTGGACTTAAAATGATAACTTGATAATTGGTTTTATAAGTGTTTTATAAGTGTTTAGCAAACTCTCCTCCATTCATGTGCCAAACGATTTAAAAATTTTCCATGCACATATTGAGGGGGAGCAATCTTTTTGAACCACAAAGAATTGAAATGTGATTGATTTGTCTCTAAGTGCGGGTTCCCTCTATTATGTGCAAAACTCTTTCAAACCTCGAGGCACATATTGAGGGGGAGCAAACTTATGAAAACCCCATCCTTCCCTAATATGCTTTATCTGCTTGATTTAATCAGGGAAGTGATGTTGATATCTTTTAGAAAATGGTAATCAAAGAAGTTAAATCTTCCTCTTGCCTCCGTGTGCTAAAACGATTTCAAATACATGATGCACATGTTGAGGGGGGGCTGTTTCTAAAATATCAAAAATGATTCAGGTACAAAATGCTTTGATAATATATCACAAGTATCTGGATTGATTTTCAAATGGTTTTCAATTGGTGACCGACCAAATTTACTTTATGTGTAGGACCTTAGTTTTATCAACCTTATCACTTTACCAAGCAAACCCAACACGTATACAAGTATACCCACGTGAAACAAACACAAACAAAGCTTAGAAATAAGATGAGAAAGATGGTGACTTGAAGATATAAATTCGTGTATGATGTGAGACAAGATAAACACAAATGTTGTATATTCAATAAAGAAAAACACACACACACACACACACACTTTCAAGCACACCCCTCAAATGACCATTTGAGGGGTATTTATAGTACAAAAAATGAAAACCTAAAAGGCTTTCCTATGGGCTTGGCTTGGGCTTTTCGTGGACTTGGGTTTGGACATGGGTTACACGCCATTATTCAATGCTAGCTTAACTAAACTAAAGCCCATTTAGCTTAGTCCAATCCACGAGCCCGTTGACTATTCTAGCACGATATCTAACACACGCTATAAAGTTCCTAATCGTGAATGACCATCACTTTTAATAAAACTATTAAGGCTAACAATCTCCCCAAGGGTGGTCATTCAAACGATGCTCCACTTGATTAGGTCTCTACTTTCCTTGAGCTTGAACTTTGCGTGTAGATATAGAATAGTCTTAATTCTTTGTTCCTTCATGCTTTATGATCGATAATGTGGTTGTTCCGCCATTGTCAACTTCGTTGGTTAGGTGTCTCACGTCATTCTCCATTTCTTTCTCCACCATGCTCACACTTCTATTTTCTTTTGGTTACCAATGATGTAGTTTCGAGTCTTTAAACTTTGTAGATTCTTTGACATTGACAAAGAATCATCTCCTTTGATTATGATGAGAACTTTCATGTGTTGTTGGTATGAGCATGTGGCAAGTCTGCACGATCCATCCGCTCCAGAGCTTCCATAAGAAGAAAACATAAAACATTGTTAGTAATAAGCGGATTCCGGCACTTACAAGTTTGAATTTCGAGGGTGTTAACAAAGATAGTGTGAAAACACGCCTCTAATTCTCACAGAGGCCGTTCTGAACCGGAGTCCCACAAGTGAGATAACGCGATATACCGGGTACATCTACAGTTCGGATGAGTCATTTGAAGTACACCAAGCATCACTTCACGATCAGTAGACCGTTTGAGACACACTAAGCGTAATCCACGGAATTATCAGTGACTGCCGCCGTGGTCGTTTGATGTTGACCACGGCAGAGTTTCCATTCAATCATCAAGATCACAAATGTGAAACTTCTCATAAATGTTCGGCGGATTGCTAAGATGCGTGGGACTCTATAATATATCACTTGTGCCTTATTGATGAACAACAAGCGATGTCATGTCAAGTGTTCCTATGAGATCTTTTGATGAATCTCGTGGCTCTAGACTCAATAGTGCATTTTGGTTTTCCGAGCGGAGACTAGGAGAGGGTCTCCTTTTCAATACCAACCAACTCTAAGAGAAGGTCAATAGATTATGTAGGGTTCCAGTGAGAATGAAACAAATCCTTTTAAGAGGAATTGAGTGGCTAGAAGGTTTAGTGCGCGCTCTTGGGTCCATGACGTCTTTTTCTTCAATACGGTGTCATCTAGTGACAACCAAGAGTGCATGAATTGAACCCGGTTCGCCCTAAGGTTGAATATGGAGGGCTATTTTTTTCACCCTTTTCATTATATTTCTTTTAATTCTTCAACCCTTCTTTCTCCTTACTCACTTTACTCCTTTTTCAATCATACCGAGGACTTCTAATACTAACTATGGGTAATGTCCTTGGGTAGATCCCTCCGACTCCCGCGGATCATAGGACCGATTTCCTATCCTTAGTCACCTTATAACTCCATGACCGTCCTATTGTTGCCATAAAACCATTTTTCTTGAAAATATCTCGAGTGTTTATGATAGAAAACATGTTTGAAACACTCAATGAGTTTTATATTTTTAGAAACACTCCCCTTCACATGTGCTTATATGTTTTGATGTAACCGCATATGAGGGTAGAGTTCGACTTTTTGAATTTATTGACTTTAAATGAACAAGACCGATTCGAGACACGTTTACATCACTAGAGAACTAGCTTGAAATTATTACCCGTCCTGGTCAAGTCCATAGAAAGTTTCTCGAGATGGTACATTTTTCCTCGTCAATTCATTGGTTCCGTCTGAGTCGAGCTCATTTTGAGATTCAAACAACGATTTTGATCACATTTTAATCACGTCTCCTCCCCCTCAAAAATAGCATATACGTGATATTTTTGATATCAACGGATTAAATAACATTTTAGAAATTTGTGGGGAGACAAACGGATTTGATTTAAGCATGAATTTGGAATATTATGGTTTTATACTCCCCCTTTAATAAAGCATATTCAATTAAAGGGTTTTAGAGGGAGTTATCTTGAGCACAAACTATTTGAAAGATTTTGAAAATCTTTTTAAACAATCTTGAAAAGGTGCTCAAGATGATGATGATTTCACCATTTTTAAATGTAGTGCAATCAAGCGCACACCTCATTTTTCGATCAAAGCACGAGTTTTGATTTGAAAGTAATCAAAAGTCATCATTTCGGTCCGGTTTGCATCGATGTATACGAAAGCCATTTTATGAAGAAATTTTGAGAAACGACATGTTTTAGAAAACAATTAAAGAACTCGCTCAAGCATCCGTGACATGCCCGTATCATTGTTGAATGACATTTCTAGAAACGCATGTAATATCGATTATACAAGAGACATGTCGTGAGAAGAATATTTTTGGATTTTGATTTTCTAATGTTTTGTATTTTTGAAAGTTTTATATTTTTATATTTTGCTTTTGTTGGTTTTTCAAATTTTGTATTTTGTTTTTCAAAATATTTACAAGCTTTTGGAAAATCATTTTCAAGAAGAATCGAGAAGACGTTCTAACTCCTCGGGGTTAGGCTTTCGCATTCCAATTCGTCCGAACTAAATACTCAAACCTTTCTTTGGAAGGGCTTTTGTTAATAGATCGTGAGTTGGTAATCTGTCTTCACGAAAAATAATTCAACAAGTACCATTTTCGACGTACTCTTTGATGAAATGATAGCGGACACGGATATGCTTAATCTTTGAGTGATGAACAGGATTGCATGATATGGCTATGGCACTTTTCGAGTCACAATACATAGGTATTTTATCGAAAGTAAAGCCATAATTTGTGAGTTGTGTTCTCATCCATAGAACTTGAGCACAACACGCAGATAGAGACACATACTCGCCTTCACGGTTGATAGTGCGGTGCAATCTTGTTTCTTTGAAAGACCGGTGACTAGCTTTTCTCCCAAAAATTGTGCTCCTCCGGATGTACTTTTTGTCAGAACTTGGTCACCGCGTGGTCCGCATCCGAAAAGGCAATTAGATCAATCCGGTTCCTTCGGATACCAAAGTCCCATGTGAATGGATGTCTTCGTGCACCGAAGATCCGCTTAACCTCTTTGAGGTGCGATTCGGTAGGCTTAGCTCGAAACCGTGCTAATAAGCAAACAAAAAATGAATATCCGGTCGACTAGCGAGAAGATACATGAGAGAACCAATCATGCTCGATATTTCTTGGATCAATAGGTTTCCAAACAAATCGGCTCCAATTTTTGGTGATGTTACCATTGGTGTTCAATCGAGTCACGATTATCCATACCATGATTTTTCAAAATCTCGGTTGTGTATTTAGCTTGATTTATAAAAATTCCACGAGGGACCGATGTATTTGTAAACCAAGAAAGAATTTTAGTTCCCCATCATGGACATTTCAATTTGCTTTTCATGAGATTTCAAATTTGACCGAAAAATTTGAATTTAGGTCCAAAATTTGAATTTTGACCAAAATTTTCATGATTAAACCAAAATTTGAATCTCGTAAAAATTGAACGTTTAGTCTCCTCAAAATTTAAATTTTACTCAACTTTTCCCGCCAAAAAGAGCTTAGCGAGAAACACAAGTTACTGAGTAGAAACTTAGGCGTAGGATCTTATGCGAGGATCTTAGGCGAGGATTCCTTAGGCGTAGGATCTTATGCGTAGCTTTAGAGTTACGAGTGAAAAGTTAAGCGTAAGATTTAGCTTATGCGTAAGAAAACTTAGGCGTAAGAAAAATGCTTATGCGTAAAGTATTCTACGCGTAAGTCGAAACTTATGCGTAAGATTAGGGTTTTGCCCAAAATCCTTTACACTATCACGATTAAGAGATATCCAAAAGTCAAGTGTTCCACAAACTTATCCAAGTGAGGAAGCACCGAGTAATGATTATAGCACGAAGATTCTTCACCAAAAGTTACGAGTAGAAAACTTATGCGTAGTTGACTTTCTTACGAGTAGAACTAGGGTTTTGACCTACTAGTAAAAATTTCCAATGATTCAACCAATTTCTCTTGCGGATATCCTTAAAAGCACTCGAATAACCCAAAAATGTTGACCTTTTTCACCCAAAGTGTCTAGAAAAGTGCAGTAGAAATGACCAACAGACCAAATACTGAGCTTAAAATGAAGAAAACACGTAAAGCTTCAAACTTTTGCAAAAAGCGAAACTTTAGCACCAAATAAACCTTAAACCACAAGAATCTTGAATTTGTAAGTGCAAAAATTAAAGCTTTAAAGCGTGACAATGTTTATAACAAAGCTACGCGATCAACCTTCAAAACAAACAGAAACACTCCTAAACCATTGTTAGGCTCTGATACCAATTGTAGGACCTTAGTTTTATCAACCTTATCACTTTACCAAGCAAACCCAACACGTATACAAGTATACCCGTGAAACAAACACAAACAAAGCTTAGAAATAAGATGAGAAAGATGGTGACTTGAAGATATAAATTGTGTATGATGTGAGACAAGATAAACACAAATGTTGTATATTCAATAAAGAAACACACACACACACACACTCAAGCACACCCTCAAATGACCATTTGAGGGTATTTATAATACAAGACATGAAAACCTAAAGGCTTTCCTATGGGCTTGGCTTGGGCTTTTCGTGGACTTGGGTTTAGACATGGGTTACACGCCATTATTCAATGCTAGCTTAACTAAACTAAAGCCCATTTAGCTTAGTCTAATCCATGAGCCCGTTGACTATTCTAGCACGATATCTAACACACGTTACAAAGTTCCTAATCGTGAATGACCATCACTTTTAATAAAACTATTAAGGCTAACATTATGTATGGTGGTATAAGGATGATAAGGTTAGGTATTTGTTCCCATGATCCGCCGAGAACCGGAGGGATCTACCGAGGACAATCCACTAGATAGTGTAGAAGTCTTTAGGTATGATGAAAAAAAGGAGAAAAGTGAGATATGGGAAGAGTGCGGATCGAGACCGAGCTAGTCTTGGAATAAACCCAACAAGGTTCTAGTTATGAAGTCTCGTAAGCACCGAAGGGGTTGAAGAATGAAAAGAATTGAATGTGAAAAAGGGTGAAAAGAAATAGCCCTCCACTTATTCAACCTTAGGCGTAAACCGGGTTCAATACATATGCTACTAGTGTTTACTAAGGTAACACCGGTATTGAAGACAAGGCGTCATGGACCCAAAGGACGATCGCACTAAACTTCCCAAGCTACTTAAGTTCCTCTTAAAAGGGCTTGTTTCATTCTCACGGGGAACCTACATAATCTATCGACTCTCTCTTAGAGTTTGCTGATATTGAATAAGGAGACCCTCTCCCTAGTCTCCGACATATGATCCAAATATGCACAATTGAGTCTAGAGTCACGAGATCATCATATAAATCTCATTATGACACAGTCAATGAAGACTCTCTGTTTCACACAATGTGGAAAGAGAGATTACATCTTATGAGTTCTACGCATTATCCTTGTGGTATTGCCAGAGCATCTGAGTGATATGCAAACATATTCACAATGAAGATGGAAAGCCTTCAAGCCAACATCAAACAAAACACGGTGGGTGGCATGTGAGATCTATCCAATAGATCAACCATGTGACAACCGACGGAAACAATGGGGCGATTCAATCTCTTGAATCAATCTCGGTTCAGTTATGGATTGACGGATACCTTTGAAAACCGATCGTTGTGCTTAAAACTCTTTTCTTTAGCACATTGACTGTGTACTAACATTTCAAAATAAAAGGTGTTAATGATTGATAATTGATTTTCATTAAAACCTTCGTTGTATTGCAAAAACAATTTCTATTGAGCTGATACACGATTATTTTCAAATCTCTTTTCATCAATCGGTGAATCTCAAATTATTTGGTTCACTCCTCCGTGTTGTCTTCTTTGAGACGTTCGGTTTGAGAACGACTAGAGCATTGCGAAACCTCGTCAAGGAAATTCTTGAAATTTTACACGATCGGCAGTAAGACTTGTCTTGATCAGCTGGGAACCGTGGGCGTGTACCTCAATTCAACGAAGTGATCAAAGACACTTTCGTGCACTTTATTGCTAATTCATGCTACGCCCGGCGTTTGCGGTGATCGAATGAAGCGGTCAATCCATAACCGCATTCTCACACTACACATTCATATCTAAAGAAATCATGATAAGTGCTTCAACGACTACGATACTTTCACTCCATGCTTCGCTATCTTCTGCCGCAAATATCATGAATCGATAAAAGCTTCCGCTACTCGATGAGAATATATCATGATCCGAATGTGAGCATGTCGGTCAAAATGTCACAACATCACATAATACCAACACCACAATGGATAAGTCGAGATTTATGTTAGTTGATGATCTCAATCTTTGGCTCAAAACTCATCATCACGTGGATCGCTTAAAGACCTCCACTTTAAATTATCCAAACATGCGGAACATGAAGAATCAAAGACTACGAGCCTCTTGAGCAAAGAACTTAATCAAGAATCTAGAACAATCTAATGTAATATCATTTGTATTCATTGTAAATTGAGGTGACCTACCTTGGGGAGATTGTTAGGAATTAGAAAATTCGATCGTTAAAAGTCGGTCACCTCAAGTATATGTATTCGATAGAAAGCTCGTAGTATCGTAGTCAAGATATGTTAGTAAGTAGTTTGTTAAGTAACACCGTGGATGACTGGACGGTCTTTACTCACAGATGCCTCGATCTACACCGTAAGTGACGTTTATTTGTAAAACACTATAAATACCCTCTACCACCCAAGTTAGAGGATATTCAAGATACATGTATATAAATGCAAGTCTCAAGGAGAAAAAAGAAAAGAAGACATTATGTATGTAATAGTTAGAGCTGAGCACGTTGGTTTGGTTATCGAATTAGGAATTGTATGGGGTCCAAGTCCATGTGATTTCACCCGTTTCCGTCAACCAGATCATAAAACATTGAACCTGATTTTGTCTGCTACTTCATTTAATTTGATGTTACAATACTAGTTTAATAAGTCAAACTCTAATATAATCTATAGCTAGATCTGATTATGACAGATTATCTAATAAGATCATGTGATGAATGATTTACATAGATAGACATGTATTTCAGTTATCAAGATTAGTTATATACAGTAACTAGCTAAATGACCCGTCAAATTGACGGGTATTATAAAGAGGGGAAAAAAATAGATAATACCTTGTGTATTATGCAGTAAGGCCGCTTAGGTATACACAGTTAATAAGAGCAGGGGTGTCATAACTTGGGTTAAGCATTAACACACTGTCACGTCAGCGCCACATAAGCTTTAACCTTTTCACCTTAACTAAAAAAACACCATTTTATCATAACTCAACTTTAACTCACTTTAACGCACCCTTAACTTGGGACGCGGTGTGGTAACTCACCCTTAACTTGGGTAGAAGTGGTATTTTTTTTATGCATGTCTCACCCTTAACGCAGCTTTAACCCCTTTACGTACACTTAACTCAAAAGCCTTAACTCACTTGGGCGGTGTGGTTAACGCGCCTTAACTCAAAAAAGTTAAGCCTTAACTCACCTTCCCAAGTTAAGGTACCGTGTGCTCTAAAAGGAACTTCATACTAATGAAACATGTATATAATCAAACACATAGTCAAATAATAATATACACTTAATGTTTGGTGTTGTTGAACTTGTATCTTAGTGAAAATATCTTAAACGAACAAACCAAGATTAGAAATATCTTAATTGCATCCTCAAATTTCAACCTTAAAAAGCAAACAAAGATCATAAATATAGCACATATAAAAGTTAAAATACCTAATTGCATCCTCAAATTGCAACATTAATTTCTATCAACTACTTATCTCTAAAGAAATCAATATTTTCAAGTTATTACCGTAAAGAGTATCAACAACCATAATTATTTCTAATCATAACAAAGGAAATTAAGAATAAAAAAATATTAGTTAGATAATACAATATCACGTAACAGGTTATAATCATCCATAAAATTCTGGAAAACATGTTTGTAAAAAGGTACTCATGATAGAGTGTAATAATGGAACATCTAAGATAATATAATTTTTTTTTGCAAATCGCAACTGGTTAATAAATTTTTTGGCGGTTATATTTTATGCATTTCGACTTCAACATGTTGCAACCAATGTGACAATGTAAATATAATTTGATTAATCATATATTAAAATTAGACTAATCAAATGAAAAATAAATGATAAATTCAAAAGAAAAAATAAAATGATTACCTTTGATAACAGATTTTGTGACTTCTTTCTGAAAACATTTTTGTACGATTAGTGATATGACCATGTTCATCACAATTGGCAAATGACCATCTCTAAGCCTCTTTCGCTCTTAACACGTGACACGAAAACCGATACTTTGCTATGTGTAAAAATATGATTTGACAAATACAAACTTACTTCCAAAAAAAATTTGGTAGAGTAGATGGCGCATCTAGAATGACATAAATAGTTTTGTTAAGCATGGGTAACAAAAAGAAAATATATACAAACATTGGATTTGTTGACTTATAGTTTACTTGAGTTTAATGACAACTTTCTTATTCGTGAAATTCATGAAAGTATATATGCGTCAAATGCAAAGCTTTAGAAAAAACGCCCTTTATCATGTCTAAAAATAAATAAACAAAATTCAACCCATGTTTAGATTATTGGCAATTGAAATTTACTATTAATGACGTTTTCTTCCCAAATCACCATTTCACTACCATCTACCTTTAATGACTAATTCTACTTCAATGCTAAATAGTCTTTGCAAATCTTTTGTTTCTATTTTTTAATAAAATAAGTAAGTTGTGAGAAAGAGACTTTTGTTAAAGTCACTCCTCAAATGACCGAAAATTCTCAAGTCTGAGGAAAAAAAGCGATTCCTGCAATGAGTAAAAGCTTTTCTGCAATTTTTTTAAGCAAAAAAAGTCATCGCTCTACCTCCCATTGAAGATGTCCTTATAAACGCCTGAAATCCTCAAAAAGTCCAAAGGTTTTTCGTATGATTCCATATTCAAGAGACCAATCGAAATCGATATTTTGTAGTATACTATATTTATATGTATTGGACGTAACTTCGTTGGATCATTTATTTTAGTCGCTTGTAATCATTTCTTTCTTAATTAAGTTGCTATCTTCTGAAAGTTAAAGACTGTTCTATACGTGTCGATAATGCCAGTCATCATCATCGATCGTGTTTCATGTTGATAGTGTAGAATACATTTATGAGACTATTGCACAACAAATTACATGGTATTTGACTTAAGTTTTGTAATAGATAATATAGTAATACTATACGAATGAAAAGACAACAACGTCATACATTATTATGTTCACTTCCGTGTTCCTTTACATATGAAATCAAATCCCAACAAAACCACTCTATATCACTTATTATTTCAGCCCCTTTAAACAAAAATCAAGTCACATATACCAAAAAGATTAAAAAAAACGCACACATTTTTTTAACAACAACGATTAATACAATACATCCGAATAAACATTGAAAATGAGCCTCTTTCAATTTACTTACAACGTAAAACAACATAATAACTAACAATGATTAATGATGGCTAAAATACAACTAACAAATGATTTGAGTGAGTGTCATATAGATAACAACCTGTCTACATTCGAGACATACATTATTTCAAAAGTAAAATACTATTTAAGAGGAATATCATTATGGAACTTAAAATTGATTGCATTGATGATATTCAAATCATTCATAATGAAGGAGTTATTTATTTCTTGTTTGATTTCTAGAATTTTGTTTAATCTTTATATCAATCATTTCCACCAAGCAACTTCAATGTGAAGTTCTTATTAGAGAGCTTGAGATTTAATCTAAGGTTGTTAACAATTAACCTAAGAAAACAATAAAAAACAGGAATGAGGGATTATACCAATAAAAATTAAAGAAAAATAAATTTTGCTATTTTAATCCAAGCCATGGTACATGTGAACCAAATATATGGCATACCTTAAAATTCAAATTGAATGACGAGCTATTTTCCATATGTATTCTATGGCGACTCATGAAATGCTATACTCATTGTAAAGAAACCAAAAGAATGAAAAATAATATTAGTTGCATGAAGAAAATAGCCACAAGAAAACTAAATATAGATTGATTTTTCATACATGTTGAAAGAAGCAATGAGAACCTGATACGATATATATGCGTTAATTTCCATCTAAAAAGCCAGTGTATACACAAAGTTGTGAGCCAAAAGATAAAGGTGAAGAAAACAAAATAACATATTAGCAAGTGAATAAAATGTGAACATATTAGCAACTCAATAAATTGTGTCGTGATATGTTTAAGATTAAGAATAGTTTAATAATAGGAATTAACTAACTAAGGAACAAATTATGAAACAGCTAAATGATTTCTATAATTTTCGGGTGGACTTTGTTTTTATTTTGAATATGTGTATAATTAGTTGACTAAATGAGCAATGTTTGCTTAAATGCTCTTTAACTCTTTTTGAATTATATTAAAAAAGATTATAAAGTTGAACCATTAACTCACAAAAGTTATAAACATAACTATAGTCGTTTGAGAGCATATTAAAAGGTGTAGAAAGTATTAAGAAGCTTTGCACACATATTGAAAAGAGCATGATTAGAAAAAAAAAAGTCTTCTAACGAAATCACAAAGTAACATACCAATAATATATGAGGAATAGATCGATTATGTCAAAATACTTCTTGTGCAAGATTTGGAACGAATTTAAATTTTGATGATTAAAGTATAGCAAAAACTTCTTTCAATTTGGATGTTACCACACTCCAAAAACACATACCAAAAACATTACTAAAGTATTATAAAGTGATTCTAGAAGAGTAATCAAGGGTATATAGTTGAAGAAGCCTGACTTTGAATTGCATCTCCTACTTTCCTAATTCCATCCAATATATTCTTGGTTCAAGAAATCAAATAAGAAACTTCGATTAAAAAACCCTTAATAAAGGAGTATGACGATGAAAAGCACATGAAGAAAAAAGATTATAATCGATAATGCAAATTGAAATAAAACATTCATGCTAAGGAGCGAACAATTTAATATTCATAACCAATACTTTACTCTTCGAAAACTATGAATTAAACATGATAATTTGTTCATATGAGAGTCACAAAAATGGAAGAAAATATAGTCTCGGAGCTACTATAACATGTTTCCCTCCATGCAATATTTATAATGGTTACGTAATACATGTGAAAGTGTCAAACGCGTGTCAAAGATTAGCATGCATTACCATTATAAATTGATGCTCATGAACAACGAAAGAACAAACCTGCATAAAGAATAAAAAGATGAAAATGAAAGAGTACATAAAAGAAATTGTTTGATTTATATTAAATTAATTTTGTTATTGATACAAATTATGATAAGTTGACTATCCACGAAACTTGTAGTGGAAGCCAAAATAAATATTAAATATATTCCTATTTTAGTTTCTTGTATTAAAAAATTTATATTACAGTATTTAGTTGCCATAAAAAAAAGTTTGACTTCATATAAAATTAGTTAATGTGTGTGTAGCAGAACAATTTACTACCTTAATGTTTAGAAGTTATTTGTCAAATGGTTGACCATAATATTTTTGATTGTATGTGCGGTTAATACTACCGAATTTCAAATGAGAATTCAAAAGTTTAGTGAAGACACGTGTCAGCATGAGATGCTTAGTTAAATTTAGAAAAAATTAATTAGATGGCTACCTAAAAACTCTGTTTTATTAGTTAGTATAGATAGACCTTTGAAAAACTTGAGAATAATTTATCTTTTCTAATAAATCACATACGGTTAACTTGTTCAACTTTGTGAATTTTCTAATTATCTCGATCACATGTGATCTTTTTGAAAATAAGAATATTTAACATGATGGCTATGTTTGACACATAAACTTAGATATTATATATATATATATATATATATATATATATATATATATATATATATATATATACTATTTGTGGTTGGGGAGGGTATAAAAATACATGGTATAAATGGGTGTGTGTCAAAATTTCATTGGCTGTATACATGTCATAGTACACCAAAGAATGTGTTGGCAACACTCTATTGGTAGAAGTGTGTTTGCAATCTTCCTGTTCATGCATCTATACGTTTGCAGCAATACACACTTATGTATACATACACTATTAAAAGAGATACACCGCCTTTTGCATTTATTTCTACTATAATCTAGACCTTTCTTTCAATCCTTTCATCCTCATAAACCAATTTCCGGATCTTGCTTCTCGCTTAATTAAATAAAAGAAACTACACATCAAGGTATAGTTGCTTTAATTTTTTGGGTAGTCTGACGGATCCACAAATGATTTTCATCCGGATCATAAATCCAAGTTACCCTAATGTTTTATTTTATTTATCATAACTATTATATATGAATTGCTACCAAATTAGAGTTTATTTTGCACGATTTCCTTGCAATTAAATCAAACCAAATATTGAGTATCACTTTTAGTTTCTAATATGATGTATTCAAACCCCTAATTTAGATCTGCTATTGTTTTTGCGGTAATTGTGAATTTTCTTGATCGATATGGCTAAGACTTCGCTCAAATTCGAACACCCACTTGGTAATTTTTATGTTTTTCTTTATATAGAAAACCTAATTTTATAATTATTTGATTTGATGTGTTAAAGATCACTAATTTTAATATTGTGTTATGTGATTCTTTTAATAAAATGAAAAAGTTGTTTTATGTTGAATTGGAATTTAAATGTCAGAAAAGTATTGTATTTTTCTATAAATTATGTTGTGTTCTTGATATTGTGACAATGGATAATGATATCTATATAATATAAAATTAAAATATAGTAGTTATATAATGTATTTGGAATGCATATCATGAGCTAGATGGTAGTACAAAGTGTTAGTTGATAGACTTTCGGAAAATAAGAAACAAACAAAACGAGAGATCAAAAGTGTGAAGTCGACTACATTTCAACGGTTAGATTTAAGAGTGGAGGATGTTCTCGAGTGTTCAAGGATGAAAACATTATAGGCAAAGGCAATGGGATTGTGTACCTAGGAACAATGGCAATGGTATAAATGTAGCTATCAAACGGTTAATAGGTAGGAACCACGGGTTTGATCTTGAGATACAAACGTTAGGAAAAAATCTTGGAATATTGTGAGATTGCTGGATTTGTATCCAACCGTGAGAATGAATTGTTGATATATGAGTACATGGCTCATGGCGGCTTATGTGAGATTATGCATGCGTCAAAAGGGTTTATTTGGGGAAACACGGTTCTTTGTTTTTGTCATTTTAGTTGTTATTCCTTTGATTTTGTCACAATTTATCAAGCCACCGATTATCCAAACAACTCATGTTGTTCTACTTTGAAATCGAACAATGATTAATACTTTATGTTTTTCCTTTTCTTAATCCAGTTATGACGAACCAAGAGGCAAGTGAACATAGTGATAAAGATCGGGACCCAAAGAAGGTTGCCAAGGAACTAGCTATCAAGCCTTGAATAAAGAAACCAAAGATGATATCTCAATCATTGTGGTTTGGTTTAATGGTTAAATAATTAACAAGGCATTATCTTGGTTTTCGCCTTTGTTACGCTACTGCTTATCAATGGCATATGCGGCTGTCTCGATCGGTCGGTTTTCTATCGTGTTTGTGTTGCGGTTGCAACCGTTGCCGCTATTTGACAGTGCGAGGCGGTACTGCTACCTTGGCGCTAGCTTGCTTCGGTTATGGTTGCACCCAAGGTTGGTGCCGATGGTAAATTATTGTTTACTATGTGTGGCTCACCAACACCGTATTTTGGCTAAGCGATCACACCGAGAATGTGATTGCACCACGTCGGGTGGTTGCGACGTTGTACTTAAGTTGTGGTCGATTTCGCCGTGGCAAGTTATTACTATTTGCCGGTGTTTTGGTCGTATCTTATTGGGCCAACTTAATATTGTTTGACCATGTGTTTACGTTTCTAACGAATGCTTGGTGTCTTGACGACCATAGTGAGGCATCTTGCCACAACTTGAGTAAACGAAGTCCCCGCACTGGGATTAAATTGAGATTATCCGTGATCTTGGCTTGGCGGTCACTACACTTTCGTACCATGTCGGACATATCTTTTTTACGTAAACATTATCGCCTCACCGGCTTTGACCACGCTTTCATAATCTGATTTGAATGTATGTATTTGTGTAAATGTTTGGGAAAATTCTGGTGTCCATGTTGTGTGTGAACTAATTAGTATACAAAAAATATTAAAGAGGCAATGATGAGTAACCATGACATCTGTTGAACCTGAGGCCGTCCAGATCTTGGCGGGGCAACCTATTAGGTTTGCAGCCATGTCGGACGTGGCCACATTTGCTCCATATCTGAGCCTCATAGTTAATTTGTTGTATTACATAGAACTTCAGGTTTTTGGTTTTTATATGTTAAATAATGTAGTGAATTTATGGGATGCATTGTAGCTTTCATGATTTTTTTGGTGTATTGCTTTTCTTTTTGTATAACGAACGTCGAAGATATTGGGTTTTGTTTTGTTTTAGTTTTAGGATGTGATAGTGAAAAGTTTGTCACACGGACTCATGCTATAAGGTTGGTTTTTTTGATTTGTAACATTTTTTTAAACCTTTTGCATACTTATTTTACGTAAAGTTGTTTCTGTCTTTTTACAGAAATTCTTCATTTGCAGCTTTAGGTATCATTGGCAGCTTACACCTTGGGATATAAGTTGTATCTGATGCACACATACTACTCAGTTGTGTGTATAAGTCCTTAGGATATAAGAGTCGTGGTGTTCGTTATTAGGGTATTAGCACAGTGTCACGGTTTAATGACAAATGGTTGACACTTTTCTACTTATATATGCAGGATTTAAGGAGAAATGAAAATGGTGAACCAGGAGAGGGCCTCGAGCATGGAGATGTTGTGCCGGTAATCGGGTAAGTGGGGTCTACTTTCGCCTATTTAGATGCGGGATTATGAATATTCGTATGTGTTTCAAGATGGTATTAGTGATCTTTAACACCGCCCATCGATTTCAAAACAGTTTGCCCCAATAGGGGGTGTTTGGTTTAAGCTTTAAATTGGTGAATTATCAATGTGATGATGTGGATGATGGATTGATTCGCTTATGGTTCGCTAAAAAAGCGATGATGGATTCGAGAAGGATCAAACATGTCATATTTTAGGTACAAGGCAATTCGGAATGATTTGAAACTCTTTCTGTCCAAAGTTATACTATTTTAGATAAAAAGTTAGTGTTTAAGTGTCCAATAGCATTCCCCAATTTCTTTGCCTCCTCAAACCATAGCATTTCCCAATCTCTCATGCACTTTTGTGAAGGTGCTACGTGCGCTTCAACGATATGACTTGGTCTTACAAAGATTGTCGAACATTGTATACATCTTTTACCTTATTGTAAGGATTGATATTTACTTATATTGATTATAAAAGAATGGGACATTTATAATGTAGAGCGCGGTATCATAACAACTCATGCAATTAAGTGATTAATCGATATCATCGATGCTTTAACTTACGCATATTTTCTTACAAAGATGACTTCATGATATAATGTAGGTACAAGCAAATGGAAATATGTGTAACTCCTTACTCGACATTACCACTACAAAAGAAGTAGCGAGTGGAGTTGAAGAAGTTTCAAGAAAGCTAAAGACAATACCTCCCGAGTAGCCAAGGACTAATTTCGACGTTTCATTGAATCTTACCAACAAGATAACCGAAATGGAAAAAGTATGTCAATACTTACAAAAGACTAACCCTTTAATTGGCACGCCTAGATATAGAAACACCATGGATATGAATGTTGGCCTTGAAGTTTTGGTGCAGCTCATACAAACAAATAATGGGTGATGAACGCCATGCCCATGCTTTCTCCAAATACGTTAGAGTTGTTTACGAGAGGTCTTATTGGTATATATCCGTGAGTTTAATAGAACCGAGAACAACGACCGATTCATGTTTCGTTTGTAATTTATATAATGTTATTTCGACTCTAATAAAATTACATCACATTTGTAATTTTTCACGCATGAATACATATGAACTAATATATATTGCAACTTCACCTCTCGAACTAATAATTTCATCCAAGTAAACTCAACGTTAACAAATTTTAAACTCAAATGAACCGAACGCGAATATAAATGTTGACACATACTTAAATTGCGACTAAGTACAAACCTTTTTACCTTCATATATTTACAAACAAAGATATTGCATCTACACTTTGATACTAATCAATAACAATCAAGATTTTATGTTAATTCATGCCTTTTCCATATGTTTATGCTACAATGAGCGATATGTTTTGGTTCTAACAGGTCTATATACTAACAATTGCATCTAAATAAACATTACCACGATTATTCTATGCATCAACACAGTGCGAAAAAAAAAGTATAAAACATAAACACCATGCATCGACAAACATAAACACCCCAAAAAGATGTTCGCAAAAAAAAAAAAAAAAAAAATCTTGAGCATTTTTACATAAATAAGCGTGACACAACGACACTACTGAAAAAAAAAAAAGTTTACAAAATTTATCTAACAAGTGTACTCCCGCGGAAACGCGCGGGCTACCCAGCTAGTTATACTTATTTGTAAAAAAATAAGCTAATTAAAAAATAATCTTTCTATAATCTCTTAAAATAAAATGTTACTTTATGTAACTTATGAAAATAAGATTATGCTTATTTTTCAAAAAATAAGCTAATTAAAAAATAATCTGTCTATAATCTCTTAAAATAAAATGTTATTTTATGTAACTTATAAAAATAATCTCATTTATAATCTTTTTCAAGACCAAAGACCAAAGACCAACATATAGCAACAACACGAGAACTAACACAATCTATTTTTGCCAAACATACCCGATATAAGATAATTAAAACAAAGGTTTTAAGCAAGTGATTGTTATTACTCCGTTCGTCCTAAATATGTCCATTTTGACTTTTTAAATTAAACTTTAACCATAAATATATCTTTTTGTATTATATAATACTTGTTGTAAAATATATAAATGAAATTAATTTTAAATATATTTTCATTGGTATAACTTTCATCAAGTGTTATATAATACAATATATATATATATATATATATATATATATATATATATATATATATATATATATATATATATATATATATATATATATATATATATATATATATATATATATATATATATATATAGGTCAAAGTTTGATTGAAAAATCAAAGTTGACATAAAATTTGAAACGGAGGTAGTACAATGTTAAAGGTGGATGCATAAGTAACACATAATTTTGATTAGTTGAAATAGTTTATTATATTAAATTGTAAGAAAAACCTTCTCTTAACCACAACCATAAAGGTTGTTGTTAGCAAAACCCTCAAAACAAAAGAAGTATTTCATTACAATACTTGATTAATTCTATAACAATTTCAACCCATTAACGTGTGACGCGTCTATCGCAAATAAGTATATTACTTATAAGTACATTTACGAATGTTGCTAGAGGCAGGTTCTTTTGTGCTACTGCCACACCCAATAGAAGTTGAATGAACAGTGAAATGTACACTAACCAACGGTCGTTAGTTAACGACCGTTATCTATTAACTGTCGTTATTTTTTTAAAATACTTTTTAGAAAAACGAAAATGCGACAAGAGTCCCCGAGGTTTAACTTTCGTTGCAAAATAGGTCCTCTAGGACTAACGATGTAAGAGGTCGTTAGTTAACGACCGTTATCTACTAACGGTCGTTAATTTTTAATTTATTTTTTATTATTATTATTATTTTTAAATACTTTTAAAAAAAACGAAAATGCGACATGAGTCCCTGAGGTTTAACTTGCATTGCAAAATAGCTCCTCTAGGGACTAACGATGTAATTTTTTTTACATAAGTGGTCTTTCATGTTAGACGTTCGTTACACAAACAGTTCTACTAACCGCCGTTACTTAACGGTTGTTAAATAACGACATTCTATCATTCTTAATTAAGAAGCTCTATATAAAACGCAACGCAGCCAAAGCTTGATAACATACTTTTTGGTAAATTCGCAACCGCTTAATTATATTGCTCACGCTTAAAATACTAAACATATCTAATAGGAACACACTTAGCTCGAACGTTCAATAATACTTCTGTATGCAAACACCCCGCTTCAAAGTGCAGGCTAAAAACCTGGTGAATCAACATCTGTTATGCCACATAATCTAAACTTTGATACCATTCTCAACTCATTATAAGCACATATACATATCGTATATAAGTACCAGTTAAAAAGCATGTGTGTACAGTCTAGGCATACGATAATTAAAGTTCTAAAATAGTATTCAAATGTTTAACTAATAGAAGCATACAGGTAAAACAGGGATATCCGAATTAGCACACTCTCTAGCCCAGGACGGAAACCTATAAGATCATGGCCCAAGCACACGTCTGGTTCACCTAAAACAGTAGTGATCGACATTCGTTAGTATTTTAAGTTTTGAAGTTCGTTACTATAATTTGTTTCCGTTTTATGTAAGTAGAATATTCCACGAGAGTCACTTCAGTGACTTGACAAGTAAATCACCTACTTCAGATAATTTGTTTCTAGCCACGTCATTTGGCTAAAAGATTTTGGGCTTTATTGGATCGGAACTTAGAATTTTTCTTATTGAACTCCACCGATCTTACGGTTAGACTAAGGTGGTATTTACTAAATTAAGTAGCTAAGGTCTTAATTACCTACTTAGGAGCAAAGGGTTTTATTTAGCCGATAATCAAGTCGTGTTTGGGTGGCTTATTTGGGTTCGCGGGTTGACGTGTATTATAACCTCTACCAAAACACGACCAATTTATTAATCATGTCAAGAAACTCAACCCTAACACAGACCTGCATAATACGTGTAACCTATTTGTGACTTGTTTAATCTGTTTAATTATACAGGTCAAACGGTGAATAAAGTTAATGATTTGTCTATTTAACTAGTTTGAAATGCAAAAAGGATGTAAGGATCAAAAAAATGATAAAAATAATATACAAATGACTATGCGACAATTTCAATGATATCTGAATAACTATGCGATAATTAACTCATATATTAAGTAGATAACAAAGTAAATCCAACATAAAATCCAAGTTACATTATTTAACTTTATTTAACTTTAGTGGCCTATATACTTTAATTTTAGTGGCTAATATACTTAAAAGAGTTTACGGGTTGACCTGTTTAATACTTACTCAACCCAAACACAACCCATTTATTAAAGAGAAAATTACCAAAAGAGGACAATTTTTCAAGGTTGGTCCATTTTCTAGACACTTTTCTCATCTCTTTCCCATTTAGGCCACGCTCAACTGCTCGACTCCATTCATATTATGACGTGTGTCATTCTCTAGTACTTTTACTATGGTTCATTAAGTGTCACATCAAATCTCCAAGCAATCTCCTATTTTGTTTTTTTATTAAAGGTCAACGCTCAACCGACAGTGCTCAACCGTCGGTGCTCAACCGGGGGCTCACTTTTTACATGGGAACTTGAAAAAGGTACAACAAAAGATTTTCCATATCTTAGTGATCTGACATTTTTTATTTTTATTTTTTTTCTTTTTCCACATTAACGTTTCCATATCAACAAAAAAAAAACACACAACACACACTAAACCATTGGAATACGTGCATGGCTTAGATAAAAAAAATCACGAAACTTTGATCACACAACACCCGTTTTTGTGTTTAGATTATTTCCAGACCCGATCCGTCGATTCAAAGTGTGTGCGATTTGCACAGTAACACATACATTTGTTTTTGTGGAAGACGATTATATGATAATGGCTTCTAGACAAGTAAGTAAAATGTGCGATTTGCACAGTAACACATACATCTGTGTTAATGTATTTGATTTTAATCGAATTTTTTCGATTTGAATAGTAACTTTGATTCTTAAAATTTTTTAGGGTTTTTAAATTTTTTTAGATTATTTGATGTTAATTGTGGTTATTGTTATTATTATTATAGGTTTTATTGTTTATTTTGCATTATTGTTGTTCGAAAAGCCATTTAGATAGTATACATGTTAGGGTTTGCTTATTCTAGGTTTGATAAGACTAACTATGTTAGGGTTTACTTTTTCTGCACAATAACCCACATTTGTTTGCTATTTTTTTTAGTGTATTTGAGGTTCATTCATTGTGTTTATGGTTTGCTTAACATATATGAAATGTCTTGCTTATCTGAAAATTTGGACACCTGCATATGTGAAATGTCGACACTGAAATCTGGACACTTGCATATCTGAATGTGTAAAAAAAAACTCATCATGTAGTCGTGCCTAACGCCTTTGTAAAATGTATCGCCACATGTATAAGCTTTTCATTTAATAGATGCCTAGTGCCTTTTTAACATTTGTATATAAGCATTTCAATGATTGGTTTGACTTATTAAGCTATTAATCTGTTACAAATTAGGAGTGTTTGTAATTCATGTCATGTTCAGAATCCATAGTATTTTCTATAGTATAGACCATTTCCTTCGGTGTATATTAAAGTTTAAAGGACTTAGCCCTTAGGAATGCCACATTATTTCTGGTTGTAAAGGTTATGTTTGAAAATGTTTATATTTCTATCACTTATCAGTATATTTTTATTGCTCATTAGTTTATAACATATGCTAAAATGGATATGCATCTTTTGTTTGTTTTTGTGTATAGGTGTATTCTGCCAAGCTCAGTACTAGAACAAAGTTGCACTATATCAAATTAATAAGGCAAAAGTTGAGTTGCAATCCTGATCGTCTTGAACTTTTTAAAAGTACTGTTTTCGGGAAATGGTTAATATAAAAACATACGAGCATGATAACCATTTGCTTCATTATTTGCTTCAACATCAACGCTTTGTTGAAAAACCTAATATAAATACTGCCTTGTATTTTGATATTTGGGGACACACTTTAGAATTTGGTCGTCAAGATATGTGTCTAGTATTAGGTTTTCGATTTGGTGATGTTTCTTTAGAGCATTTAAAGAAACGGAAATCTGGTTTTGGTAATCGTATACAAAGTTTTCTTAGAGAGAGGCGTACCAAGAAAATTCGTAACATAAAAGCTGAACAACTAGTTAGGGTTCTTAGTGATCAAGTTGAGTTTAATGAACTTTCAAACGATGATGCTGTTCGCCTATGTCTGGTTCTGATGTTAGAGAACGTTTATATCGGCAAACAGGAAAGAAATTTAATCTCCCATGAGATATTGGTTTTAGTAGATGACATTTATGCATGGAATGCATTTCCATGGGGCAAGTACATTTGGGTTGAGTTTTACAAGAAGATTTATAATGCTATCTCAAAGGTTAGAGATAGACATTTGACTAAAATGGCTACGAAGGGCGATTGTTACACTGCAACTTATACATTGTGTGGATTTGCGTTCGCTTTGAAGGTTCGTAACTATAGTTTAATTGGTAAGAATCTAATTCAGTATTGTAGCATGAACCTTAGTGTAGTAATTTTTATGCTAATAGTAATAATAATTCCTTCAGATTTGGCTTTTGGAAACCTGTCGCAATTCAACAAAATGGTGGGTTGAAGAAGAGAATGTGATCCCTCGGGGTGTTGCTTGGGATGATGCACACAGGTTTGAGAAGACCGATTATGATCTTCTTTTTCGTAATGCAGAAATGGTTCGCCTTGTGCCGACAAGTTATACTCTACTCTTTTAGAAAAATTATTTATGATTTTTAATGGTATTTGGGTTAGTGTATAACAATTTTGTTATATGCAGTGACTGAGATGAAAGAACTTTGGTGGACATCTAGTGTAGACTTTTTCAAGAAGTATATGCCCGCAAGGTTATACAACCATATACCATCAAAGAAGTTGAGACCACGGAGACGTTGTTCAGTCTCAAATGCAGATACACCAGCATTCATTAGGAAGGCGGATCAAGGCATGCCGTATATGGATGATTTCATGCCATCTACAGCAATAATTGTGGCTCAAATGGCTAAAATGCAACAACAAATTAATCAATTACATAAATATGTCAAGCATTTGAGGCCTGATGGGGATAGCCGATTTTGGTATGGATGGAGAATTGCCACCTAGTGCAACATTTTAGATCAAATGGCTAATATGCAACGGCAAATTGATGAATTTCGTAAATATATCCATACGAATTTGAAGCTTGATGGGGTTAGTGAGAAGAATGGTGGTCAATCCGACATCGCACGCGTGTTTCTTTAAAAAGGTTATATTTCTTGCAATCCTTTTAATCTGTTTCTATATTTTGTTTTGCTTCTATGCGGACTTATTTGATGTATTACTAATTCATACGTGTTTTTACAAAATATAGAAGCATAGAAGCAAAACAAAATATAGAAACAGACTTCTAAATAGTGGATTGTTACGTTTTTTACACGTGCATTTGATTATGAGTTTTGGAAATGCATTTTAAAAAATTCACCTAAACTACTATAGTTCATTGGGTTAAAATATATAGCTTTTAAGTAATAAAAAGTTAATTTTAAATTATAAATTTTTAATAATGGAAGAGATAGAGTATGGGTAGATAAGTAGTTTCACATTTTTTGGTTGTAGAATTTTACCTTTTTAAAGCTTTTTGTCATTGTAAAAGTTAATAAATTATCTAACAAAAAGATAAGTAGTTCATTACTATGCTACTTTAAAAACTTCACCTAAACTACTATAGTTCATTTATGACACTAGTGTTTTGTATTTAATAACTTCACCTACACTACTAGTTCATAATACACTACAAATACTTTAGTTTATAAATAAGTCTTCTACACATTCATAGTATTTATCCTAAATTCACTTCTACACATTCATAGTCTTCTACACATTCATAGTCTATAATTTCCACCGTTTCTAAAAAATGTCCGACAACATTGCCTTTGAAATTCAAATGGAAATCATTTCTAAACTTCCTGTACATGCTTTACTTCTGTTTAGAACTGTTTCAAAGACATGGAAGTCGTTCAT
This sequence comes from Chrysanthemum lavandulifolium, assembly GCA_022545495.1. Classification (NCBI taxonomy): domain Eukaryota; kingdom Viridiplantae; phylum Streptophyta; class Magnoliopsida; order Asterales; family Asteraceae; genus Chrysanthemum; species Chrysanthemum lavandulifolium. The sequence continues at coordinate 81,781,732 of CM040246.1, forward strand.
CGACAACCCAAATTCCTTGTTGGTTTCGTGTTCGCGACGTCCTTTGTAGTTTTCTTTATTCACTATCGCCAAGGATTTGTCGAGTCACGCTTATATTTTTGTTGATGATAATGTCAATTTGTTCCAAAGAACGTCTGCTTTTTCCAAGTATTCCTAAAGTCATCTCGTAATACAAGTCTCGATTTTTGAATCTTTGCCAATTGGCACCTCTCATGGTTTGTGGTGTTTTTCCGATTCTTTAAGATGGTCGCGTTTTGAACCGTCAATAAGAAAATCGCCCTATAGTTCTCCCGGTTGGTTAAGTCAATCTGAATCGATAAAGTAGTTATCGGTTTTGGTGTTAATCCGCATTTTTGACCCTACCATTTTAAGGATTTCATATCCATTGATGGACACGGAACATGGAATGTTTCAAGAGTTTACATTGAGCTCCCAAATACGGAAGAAGATAGAAAGTGAACATATGCATTGTCACCAATCCGACTTAAACGGTCAAGTCATGCAAGATTAGGTAGTTTTATTTATTGGGTGGCTTCTCAACGGACTTTAGGTTCTTCTCAAAAATCTTATATGATTGTCTCTTTGATTTGGTTAACCACAATTTTCTAGATTAGATATACCTTACACCTTACTTAATTCTGATTCCTCGTACCTTTCTATATTTCAAAACTAAGAGAGTCGCTTGTCATTTTGGCAACATGATAGGGAGATCGGCACACGACAACTGCTTATGGGAGATAATGTTGATGGTAACAAAATAAAACCTTTAAAACACTATTTAACATTTTCACTACTCATTTACTAAAATTAATTTGACGGACGAAGATCGGGATCCGCTGAATCGATCACCTTACCAAATGGATCACACTCTTGAAGTCTTCCAAGTTCGTTACAAGAATTTATTAATCTTCGTGTTGAAGCGCACGCAGGTCCTTCTTCACGAGTGATATGTGTCTAAAACACATATATATCATTATATAAACCAAAACAACCAAAACACACAAATGACTCACAAAATGTTATAAATATCATTTAAATGTGTTTTATGTGATTCGTGTACAAAGATTGAAAAACAAGTGAAAATGATCAATTTCACAACAAATGTCGTTTCCCCTCGGAGTTACACAAATTGTCAAAACTAGTCCCTAAATGCTTTAAATGATAGAAAAGTCAACTAAGTCCTTGAAATCAAAAATATTCACAAAACATCCCGATAAAAGTTTTCACAAAATGGCATTTACCCTCGTTACAAAATTGGCAAAATGGTCCTCGTATTCAAACTTGAAATTTTACAAAATATACCCTTGTGCTATGCATGAAATACATTTGGAACAATTTGATATACTTTTGGGAATTTACAATTTCAACCCCTAAAAATCCAAATTTACATTTTAGGTCCTTTAAAGTTTTAAATATAAATAAAATACAACTTTTGGTCCTTGTGTAATTGTTTAATGGCAGGTTTGATCCCTCAAAGAAGTTTGGAAAGATGATAAATCAGGTCCCTTAAGTTTGGCAGATTTACAGTTTTAGTCCTTGGGGTATTAAGCTACTAAACCAAACGGATACCCTTTATTTAACTTAACCCAATCCAAACAAATCCAAATCCAACCCACCCAGCCCAATATCCAACCAGCCAACCCCTATTATTAATACCGTCAAACCTGTTTGACTAACAAAACCAGCCACCACTTGTTCATCACCTCCACCTTGTAATCCCAAAACCGGGTGGTGGTTTTGTGCCACCTCCCCTCCACTTGCTATACACCAACCAACCTAATCCCTCCACCACCTCTGCTCTCCCCACCTTTCCATTAAATCAACCCACACTACTTTTTCCTCCAAAGTCGAGATCAAACCTCTTTTCTTCCAAACTCTCCCAACTTGCCAACATCTCTCATACTTGTTCCTAGCCTCTACTACAATCCTAATGACATTGAATATATCAGTCAGCAACCTTGGACTTTACGCCAAAAAGCAATTTAAATGATGGAGATCGATTCAGCATCAACGGTCAAGATCATTTGTGGGATTTGACTAACAAGTTGGAAGGACTCGAGAGGTTATAAGTTCGAGGATGAAAGAGAAGAGTAACTTTGGTTTTACCATTGTTCACATAGTGTAGTTTTTTAAAAGCTTTCTTTAAATTATTGTCTTTTAATGTTTTAATGTTGTTATATTTCTCAAATTAGTGTAATAAAACTTTATTTCAGCTTAATTCAAGTTACTTTTAATTTTCATGTTTTGCTTAATTTCCTTTCATTTTCATGTCCTTTAATTTCATGTTAACTAGTTGTTTAATGGACTTCATAGCTTGCATAAGCTCTGACAAAGCTCACTAAGCTTTAGAACCATAAAATATGCTAGACTTTAAATTCGAGAAAATACTAAAAAATCAAAATAATACAATGGAAAATCAAAAATGCGAAGTTCGAATACGATATGTACTGGAGCATGGTTCATAATGGATTGCCATGGTTCAGGCTTCACGGAAGTCAGAGCATAGTTAGTGTTCATGGATCCATGATCTCGCCTGATCACTTGTAAGCAATTTCTTCCATTTCGCTTAATTTTCGCCTTTAATCGCCTTTATTTTCATATTTTCATGTTGATGTGTTATTATGTAGTGTTATTATAGCTTTAAATCAGCAGTTGTTATGTTTTGAATTTGGTTATGCTTAAATTTCCATTTTGACCGCCCCATATGCTTGATTTTTGATAATCATGGTTTAAACCCACTACTTGTTTAAGCTTTAAAGGTTCTAATTTAACAGATGAAGGCTCATGGATTTGATAAAATTGGTGTATTCATCTATGTAATGAAAAGCTTAGCCAATTCCATTTAAGGATTGTTTGGTTTTGATAGATGATCCGAGTCGTGGTATGTATGGTGTTTTTCTTGATTGATGTATGCCTTATATGACCTAAGTGACTCAAATGAAACATTAACTTAAGAGTATAGCATGGTAAATAGTCAAAATCACATTGATCGTTTCATTATGAGTATTTGAAGTCACAACCTTAAATCTTGCTAATGTGTTTTGTTGTTAATACTTGTTTATTTCATGTTCTTTTAGCTTATTATAGCTTATTCAAACATTAAATTCAGATCAAAGTTGATCAAAGTCAACTTGATCATAAACTTAAAAAGTCAATTTCACTTAGTCGTTTTGAATAAAACTTAGATTTCCATTGTGTATTTAATACTAAGAATTGGCTCATGCTTTTAGTATGGTAAAATTTAGTTGCTTAAGAAAATTATAAAATACTAGTTCATCTCTAATTAGCTTTAGAGTGCTTATTTTGCTTGATTTCACCTTGTGTCGAGAAGGTGCCGCCCGCACGTTTGATTAAATTTTCATATGTTCTTAGATTGTTCATTAATGCTTGATTAAGTAATTTATTTGTTGTTGATTGATTAAACATGCTATCCGCTTATGCATGTGCTTAAATTTCCATCGAGTGCTTATTCTAGCGCTTAATTTGTTTAATCAAAATTCAACCTTTAACCTAGTACACCGAGCAATCCCGTACTTAGACATATTCATAAGCTTGTGAAAGCTTAGCATTGGACAAGAGCCTGTAACTTTTAGCTTTCTAGGAAGTTTAAGTGTCCATCCATCGGTTTTGGTCTTATCTAGCTTCATAGCTTATTTGAAGTTAACCAGCTAACAAAAATCAAACTCACATATCGATCACCGCTGCCGTGCTTATTCCACAAGCCTTAAAAGGTTCATTAACGAACCCACAGTATGAATTTTGGCCTTGAAAGCTTATCACCAAGATCAAGGTTTAAAAGCTCATATCTCATTTCCGCTTATCTAATAGGCCCCATGCGCTTTACCTGTCCATTTTTCATTTGAACACCGGCAACCCAAGACCACCGCCACACCAAAGCTCTCCGGCCACCCACTTTCTGTGAATTGGTTTGAGAGTCAACCACCAGTACAGGTTCAGCTTTTAAATTTATCTGCCAGCCAGCCTTGTGGTCGATTCAGCTTTGTTTGTCCCATTTACCGCTGACCACCGTCAAACAGCGAATGGCGCCATGAGCCTCTGTGCTCATTCATTCTGGTCCCACGATGAGCTCAGCTTGAAACACCCTGACTGACATCAATTTGCCTGTTTTCACCATTCTGCGCTTAAATGGCCACCCACTGCAGGGCTGAACCCAGTGCATAGGCGCATTTGCTCATTTTGATTTATCAGCATCCCTGCATAAGCCATATTCTAGTTCATTATACTGCATCACCGCTTTTGCTTTGTTCATGTATAGCTTATTCGCTTATTTGCCGAGTTCAGTTCCAGCGTTGTGCTCAACCTGCTGACCATACAGTTTTATAACGCTTATTTCGTTTGTGTTTCAAACATGATATTCCGCTTCATATCCGCTTATAAAGAAAAAAATACCCTTTATCAATAATGACAGTTTATTTGTGCAGCCATCGCCATGCGGAATGTCGCCACGCAGCTCACCGTTTGAATGAGCTTATTGTCATGTTAGCCACAGCATTCAGTAAAAGAAAGAAAATAAACGCCTGCAGCAGTCCCCAGACCTCCACCCTTTTAGCGAGTACATGAACAACGCCTGTCTTGCCAGGTTTGCAAATCAACATAATCATCGCCTTGTTTAACAGCTAAACCAGCTAATAGCTTATTTCATGCAGTTTCACCATTTCAGCGTATTACAGACAGCATTGCAGTTTCAGCATTTTCCTGTTTCAGCATTTTAAACATTTCATTCAGTGTAACCATCATTCACACAAAAACATAAGCCCGTGCACCCATCTCTTTGCAACTTCCTCAGCACGCAGAAAATTGTCCCTTCATTCACACCCCACGCCCATTCAACAGCGTCAGATAACGCCGCTTAGTTTTTAACGCTAGACACCTGTTAACGCTTATTAAACACCCATTTGCATTTGTTTTATAACAACGCTCATCCATCCCAAACATGACATTTACCATATTTTGTCTTAATCCTTTAATTTCCAGCTTGTGCCACACGCAACCTCACCAGAGCAACGCTCAGTTAGACGCCACGCTTGTTTATGAACGCAGCCAGATACTTTTATTTTTAGTTTTCAGATCGCATTTTTGTGATGACACATTCGACAGCGACCATTATGCCTGTCGATTCACCATCGATTCACTTCATATTATTTTCCAACAACTTCATGTCATGCATCCGTGATATCACGCCCACCGTGACATAAACCATCCAAGGATATTTTAACCTGGCAAACTTGCATTTCTCCCGGCCGCCTCCCTTTATCATCCGTTACGCTGACCGCTCACAGCGTTGATTCTCCCGACTACCCATCTTTTATTTCTCCGCCACACTTATCAACCGCTGCGAACTACCAACCGTAACAGATGATAAAAGGGCATGCACCTGGAGAAAATGTAAGTTTACTCAAGGATTAAAATATCCTTGATCGCTTATGTCCCGTGAGGCGTGATATCCTCGAATACAATGACTTGTAAATTGTTGAAAATAATATAAGTATAGGAAAAACATGAATCGATTGACTAACACTTGAATGCGAATAGTAATAGCTCACATGCCACGCCAATAAAAACGCATAACCGTAAACCTAAAAATATTAAAGTATACAAACTTACGCTTCACTTAAACTAAATGTAAACGATAAAAACAAAACGATTATAACTATAGTAGGATTTGTATGTCTTAGCTTACTTAAATGCAAATTAAAAGAGATTAAAAGTTAAAATATATTAAATAAACGCTATCACTATTTTTACAGATCGATGAACGTTTATTTTATAAAACAAAATAACTTAAATAAATTATTTTAACTAAAACGTAAACACAAATTATCTAAAAACGTTACTTAAAACTAAAACGAGCGTTATGTACGAAAATTACGCTGGAGCGCAAGATAAAACGTAAAATTTATGAAATAAAAGGCCTACGAGTGTAAAACTAATTTTCTTACGTACTATATGATAAAAGAAAATTTTACAAAAAAGAATTAAATTTTTTTGACTTTTATATTTTTTATTATGAATTAATTAAGATTTTACACTAATTAAATATTTAAAAATACTAAAACTTATTGGAAAAATCTGAAACTTTTACAGAAAATACTTAATACTAATACACTTTTATAAAAAATACAAACACTGAAAAAGCTACTAAGAATAAGCTAGAAATAAGCTATTAAGCTCTTTTAAGCTTATTTAAACAAAGCGTGGTTATGTATTTGATTTTGCAAACTATAACCCAGAAAGACCCAAGGGCGATTGGTTGTGTGTACATGTTATCATTTGGGGCAAGGAGGTCTCAACGTGTTCGAGCTCGCTTCCACCCTTTTGCAAAAACATTTTATTTTTGAAATTTTCTTTTTGCAAAACTGTATATTAAGCTAAAATATGTAACTTTAATAAAACCAACTTATTCAAAACATGGAAATAAGCTCTGTGGCAGCTTATTTCCATAACAGATGGCTTTTTAAGCTCAACTTCTAAATAGAAGCTATCATTTATTGGTAAAGGGTCTTTTTGGTTTTTTTCTTTTTATAAAACTGAATATAAACAGATAATATACATATTTAATGAAAAGAGAACTTTACAAACTTGAAAATAAGCACATTATAAGCTTATGAGTCCAACAACTGAGCTTTTGGCTCGATCGTTGGAACTCAAGCTTAAAATAAGCTCGAAATAAGCTATACATAGGAAACAAAAGCAAAAGGCAATTATGTACAAGTATAATAGACTAGAATATACAAGTTTATGCACAGTGGATGCACTTATAAGCTCAAAATAAGCAACAAGCACTTCTCTGATGCACCCGCCCAAACACCCCGCAACTAATTGAGCGGCCATTTGCTTAGGAAATAAGTCAAAAAGCCAAACTAAGAATCGAGTATCGTCGAGGTGGTGGCTTTTCCAAAAGCTCAAGCTCATACGTGGGACCCATGATGAGCTTTTGAGGAGCTCATGAAATGGCACCATTTCATCGCTTTGACTCTGAATGCCGAGTAAAATGACAAACAAAAGCTAGATGCAGCCTCTAGGAACAAGCTACAAATGAGAATTTAAAAGCTAGGCCTTAGAAGTTTGGTGGATCGCTTCTCAAAAAGCCAATTCACATAAAGTGGGGCCCACCGAGAGCTTTTTGTGAAGGTGTGAAAGCTAGTGAACACCGGGTTACCCAAAGGTTCAAATGAAAATGACAAGGTAAAAGCTCATGTTGTGCCTATTAGATAAGCCGTGAAATGAGATATGAGCTTTTAAACCTTGATATCGGTAGATAAGCTTTCCAAAACCAAAATTATACAATAAGGTTCATTAATGAACCTTTTAAGGGCTTATGGAATAAGCCACTTGAAACCCGAGTGATCAAGATATTGCGCGAGTTCGAGTTTTTGTTAAGCTAAGTTTAGCTTATCAAATAAGCTATAAGCTAAAGATAAGACCAAAACCAATGAGATGGACACTTAAACTTCCTAGAAAGCTAAAAGTTACAAACTCTTGTCCAATTTTAAGCTTCCACAAGCTTATGAATATGTTCAAGTACACCGATTACTCAAGGTACTAAGTTAAAAGTTGAATTTGATTAAACAAATTAAGCACTAGAATAAGCACTCAATGGAAATTTAAGCACATGCATAAACAGATAGCATGTTTAACTAATCAAAACAACAAATAAATTACTTAATCAAGCATTAATGAACAATCTAAGAACATATGAAAATTTAATCAAACCTGTGCACAGGGCACCTTCTCAGACAAGGTATTCAAATCAAGCTTAAAAATAAGCACTCTATAAGCTAATTAGAGATGAACTAGTATTTTTATAATTTTCTTAAGCAACTAAATTTTACCATACTAAAAGCTTATGAGCCAATCTTAGTATTAAATACACAAGAAAATCTAAGTTTTATTCAAAACGACTAAGTGAAATTTTCGACTTTTTGTTTATGATCAAAGTTGACTTTGATCAACTTTGATCCGAATTTAATGACCGAATAAGCTATAATAAGCTAAAAGAACATGAAATAAACAAGTATTAACAACTTAAAACACATTAGCAAGATTTAAGGTCATGACAACTTCAAATACTATAATGAAACAAATAAATGCGATTTTGACTATTTACCATGCTATACTCTTGTTAATGTTTCATTGAGTCACTTAGGTCATATAAGGCATACATCAATCAAGAAAACACCATACATACCCTCAGAACTCGTGATCATCTATCAAAACCAAACAATCCTTAAATGGAATTTAACTAAGCTTTTCATTACATAGGACTCAATACACCAATTTTATCAAATCCATGTGCCTTCATCTATTAAATTAGAACCTTAAAGCTTAAACAAGTAGTCACACAAGGTTTAAACCATGATTATCAAAATCAAGCATATGAGATAACAAATGGAAATTTAAGCATAACCAAATTCCAAAACATAACAACCGATTTAAAGCTATAATAACACTACATAATAACACATCAACATGAAAATATGAAAATAAAGACCGATTAAAGACCGAAAATTAGAAAAGCGTAAATGGAAGAAATTGCTTACAAGTGATCAAAGCCGAGATCATGGATCCAATGAACACTAACTATCCCACAGCCTTCCCATGAAGCCCTAAACCATGGCAATCCATTATGAACCATGCCCAAGTCAGATCACCCAAGAACTCACATTTTTGATTTTCCATTGTATTATTTTGATTTTTTAGTATTTTCTCGAATTTAAAAGTCTAGCATATTTATGGTTCTAAAAGCGAGCGAGCTTTTTGTCAAGAGCTTATGCAAGCTAGAAGTCCATTAAACAACTAGTTAACATGAAATTAAAGGACATGAAAATGAAAGGAAATTAAGCAAAACATGAAAATTAAAAGTAACTTGAAATTAAACTGGAAATAAAGTTTTATTACACTAATTTGAGAAATATAACAACATTAAAACATTAAAAGACAATAATTTAAAGAAAGCTTTTAAAAAACTACACTATGTGAACAATGGTAAAACCAAAGTTACTCTTCTCTCTTTCATCCTCAGCTTCTTATAACCCTCTGAGTCCTTCCCAACTTGTTAGTCAAATCCCACAAATGATCTTGACCGTTGATGCTCTGAATTGATCTCCATCATTTAAATTGCTTTTTGGCGCCAAAGTCCAAAAGGTTGCTTGCAGCCTGATATATTTCAATTAATGCATTTAGGATTGTAGTAGAGGCTTAGGAACAAGTATGAGAGATATTTTGGCAAGTCTGGGAGAGTTCGAAGAAAACAGAGGTCTGATGCACTGAGGAAAAAGAAAGTGGGTTGCATTTAATGGAAAGGTGGGAGACAGAGGTGGTGGAGGAGTAGGTCAGTGAGTCGGTATAGCAAGTGAGGGGAGGTGGCACAAAACCACCCCGGTTTTGGGATTACAAGTAGGGAGTGATGAAATGTGGTGAGCGGGTTTTGTTAGTCAAACCATTGACCGGTATTAATAATAGGGGGTCAATGGTTGATATTGGGCCAAGGTCGGTTGGATTTGGATTTGTTTGGATTGGGTTGGTTAAATAAAGGGTATCCGCTTGGTTTAGTAGCTTAATACCCCAAGGACTAAACCAGAATCGCCAAACTTATGGGACCCGATTTATCATCTTTCCAAACTTTTGAGGGATCAAACCTCATTAAACAATTACACAAGGACCAAAAGTTGTATTTATTTATATTTAAAACTTTAAAGGACCTAAATGTAAATTTGATTTTAGGGGTTGAAATTGTAAATTCCCAAAAGTATATCAAATTGTTCCAAATTGTATTTCATGCATAGCACAAGGGTATATTTTGTAAAATTTCCAAGTTTGAATACCTGGGACCATTTTGCCAATTTTGTAACTCGAGGGTAAAATTGCCATTTTGTGAAAACTTTTATCCAGTGGATGTTTTGTGAATATTTTGATTTCCCAAGGACTTAAGTTGACTTTTCTATCATTTAAAGCATTTAGGGACTAGTTTTGACAATTGTGTAACTCCGTGGACCGAAAACGACATTTGTTGTGAAATTGATCATTTTCACTTGTTTTTCAATCTTTTGTACCAATCACATAAAACACATTTAAATGATATTTATAACATTTTGTGAGTCATTTGTGTGTTTTGGTTGTTTTTATGGTTTATATAATACAAATATATGTGATTAGACACATATCAAATCCCCACACTAAACTATTGCTAGTCCCTAGCAATCTTTTATTTAAAACTTAATGGATTTGAAAACTCTTTACCAAAAGCCATCACTTCGAGTAGCCAAATGTTTCGGTTCAAGTAAGAACCTTGGTACATCGATAACCAAATGATTTTGAGCAAATCATAAGTCAGAACGGATTTGATTTGTCTTTACCGTAAGCCGTTTGCTCGGACTAGCCAACTCTTAGATAAATTATCAATATTATCTTTGGTGAGCTGATTACCAATTATGGTTTTTCAACTGCCTTTACCACAAGCCATAACCTTGCGGGCTAGCCAACTTTTTACTAATAAGGATATGGTGAGTTGAACACCATACAATTTTGGGCAAATTGCAAGCCATAAACGGATTTGAGATATCTTTACCAAGATTCGTTTGCTCCTGGATTAGCCAATCCTTATGTGGGTTAGACATGGTGGACTGATTACCATTTGTTGTGTTTAGTACATAGTACTTCCACTAAAAAATTTTAAAATTTGGCCATTTTGGGGAAAAAGGGACTAAAGGGTACATTTTATGATCAAATTCGCAGATTTCCCCACACTTAGAAATGAATATTGTCCTCAATATTTAAAACTAAGTGGGTAAACACAACAATTTTTTTTTTTTTTTAATATATACAATTTTCTCAACGCTTTATAAATCTATGTATTTAAAATGGGCACACCCCACACTTAGGTGTTAGAAATGGGTAAGAAAAGTGAAAATGATTTCGACGAGAAATTGGGTGGGTTCACTCACGAATTATGAAGATAAAGGTAGGAGAATCTTTTTTTTTTTTTTTTTTTTTAATATAAGCGAAACGAAAAATGTTTTTGTATTTTTTAACTTTATATATATATACAAAGAAATGGCTAAAAGGAAATCTAAATGAGATTTTAATACATGAAACCGATTTAAACCTAATCTATCACATTCCGTGAATTATACTAAGCACAAGAAATCCTTTTTAGTGTAAACATGGTGTTTAGCCAAAATTTAGACCTAGGAATATCAAGATTAGGAAAATTGATAGTCAAATGCAAATCAAAGCACAAATAGATTTCAACCATAAAATCTTTTGTATTTTATATTGTTTATATGAAATGAAGTATATGTAATTTACATACAAGGATAGGTATTTCAACAAAGTACAAAATACAAGTCATAATACGCAATTAGCCTCCCCAAAGAACGGCGCCAAATTTGATTCCTCCCGGACTACCCATCTTTTATTTCTCCGTCACACTTATCAACCGCTGCAGGAACGGTCAACCGTAATGAGATGATAAAAGGGGACGACCGGGAGAAAATGCAAGTTTACCAAGGATTAAAATATCCTTGATCGCTTATGTCCCGTGAGGCGTGATATCCGAATACAATGACTTGTAAATTGTTGAAAATAATATAAGTATAGGAAAACATGAATCGATTGACTAACACTTGAATGTGAATAATGAGCCCTTTCAACGAATCGCTACCGCCACGCATCCGCATTGTTCAAGATATTGTTGTAGCTATGGAGGGTTTGTATGTTCGAGTTTGTATGTTTTTGTCTTGTTGTTTGTATGTTAGTTTCTAGGTTTTTCCAGTAGTTGTTTGTATGTTTGAGTTTGTATGTTTTTCTAATTGTTATGTATAATAAAACCATATTTTGCTTTTGGGACTTACTTTTTGTGTTTGTTTTTTTGTACACGTGAATAAATCTCCCATCCTAATTAACAAATGTAATTTAACTTTTATTTTTTAGACCGCATCGAAAATGATGGCGTATGGATGTAGATGATGATTCAAAGGTTTGTTATAACAATGGTTTTTATGTATTCGATTACACAAAGAATTAGTTGACCAAGTACTTAACATAACTATATATTTATTTTTAGACCGATCAAAATGACGGTGATATGGATGTAGATCATGATGTAAAGGATGTTAATGTTAAAGCAAATCTGAATGTGCAAGAAGATATATTTAGTTCTAGGAACGATTTATCTTCACAACAAGTGCAAGAATTAATAAATGACTTTTTTGACTCACCTCAAGATCCTACAGATGTTCAGGTAATGTATGCAAGTTATTGTGTTTATCTTATGAGTTAATACATACCCAATATTTTGGCTGTTTACACGTGCATTTGATTAGGATGGGAATGTTTGTGACGTTGAGCAAGATGTGCCAAACAAGCAAGAAATGAACGAGCCCCAACAGATAGATTCACCTTTTAATCCGGTAAATATATGTTGACTGTTTAATCTAATGATAGATTCACCTTTTAATCTGGTAACACGTACATTCAAAAATATCAATGTTTTTTATAGGTCGAGACTCGTTGTGCAGTTGAATATGTTCAACATGTGGATATGATGAGTGAGGACAAAAACTTACAGTCTCCTTTATGCATGGTAAATATACTTTGAACATGTTAATAAAATAATAAAAAAAAACCGAACATGACATTAACACAAAGTAAACTTTTTTCAGGATGATAATGTTCTTAAAGTTGATGAAGATGTGGAAATGAAGGCCGTGATGAGTGACGACAAAAACTTACAGTCTCCTGTATGCATGGTGAGTATACTCGGAACATGTTAATATAATAAAATAAAAAAACGAACATGACATTCACACAAAGTAAACTTTTTTTTAGGATGAGAATGTTGTTATAGTAGATGAAAATGTGGAAATGAAGGGTGTGATGAGCGAGGAAAAAATATTACAGTCTCCTGTATCCATGGTAAATATACTTTGAACATGTTAATATAATAAAAAATTTAACGATCATGATATTGACACAAAGTTATTTTGTTTTTCAAGATGAGAATAATGTTAAAGTTGATGAAGATGTGCAAATGAAGGGTGTGATGAGTGAGACACAAAACTCACAGTCTCCTCTTAATACGGTAATTATACTTTGAACATCTTAAGCATATTTTCTACTTTGAACAAACTAAATTGTTTTTCAGGATGAGAATGGCATGATGAGTGAGGCACAAATCTCAGACTCTCCTTTTAACTCGGTAAATATTCGTTGAACATGTAAATCTAATAAAAAATTTAACCAGTACTCACGCAAGATAAACTATTTTTCAGGATGTTCTTCTTTTTGACGAGGACCAATATGTTCAAGCGATGTCAGAGTCTGCTTTTAGTCCTGTAATTAGCACTCCTGGTGATGTGAAGTATGTTGACGCTATTGACTGTGATGAAAATAAGGTAACAACTGTACACATTCCTTTTGAACGGGAAAGGAAGCTGAGCAAGGTCTTTCAATCCCCATATATGCAGCAACCTTCGACTACACCAAGAAGGTCTCTAAGGCGACATGTGAAACATGTACTTCCTGATGTCATTGGACCGGATGGGAAAGAAATCAAACTCAAACCATTCAAAGAGGTATTCAGTGATAACATTTTTTTTATAATGTTAATGACAATGATATAGCTTTATCTTTTTAAAATAATCCTTATTTCCATTGGACATTTCAGAATCTCCGTCTGTAGGATCATTATATTTATTGTGTTAGATGATTCGGGTGGTCTTGGGAGATCAAAATACATGTTTTCCATTTTAGAGAGAGAAAGTAGAGAGAGAGAGAGGTGTTCTTGCTAGAGGTTTACACAAATGTTGAATATTAGATATGAGAAGCACCACCCTTCCATGGATGGAAGGGTATTTATAGTTACATGAGAACGACCTCCTATCGGCTGTGGATCGGGGATACGGTGGGTAAAGACCCGTCCTTCCTCCACGGTGTTGCACTAAGCTATACTACGCTACAAACTAATAAATAAACTCATCAATAACGAAACTAACGACAAGTCTCACGAGCTAACTTAAGCTAGATAATATTTGGGGTGACCGACTCTTCACTATGGAATTTTCTAATTCCTAACAATCTCCCCCTAAGGGAGGTCACCCCATGTTTTACATATCAAATCCTAGCATTCTATTCTTGTCTTTGTTCTTGAGCTCGTAGACTTCAATTCTTCATTTCAACAATCTTTGTGCTTTTGTAGTGATTCTTCAAAGTCCGCATAGTTTAGTACTTTGAGTGGAGGTCTTTGAACTGATCCACATCTTGATGATCTTCGAGGATACATTGAGATCATCAGCCACATTAAATCTCTGGATCACCCTTTATTGTGTTGCCATCATGTGAAGTTGTGACTTTTGGACCGACATGCTCACACTTTTGAATCATGACATCTTTCCATCGAGTAGCGGAAGCTTTCTTCGGTTCATGATATTTGCGCAAAGATAGCGTAAACATAGTATAAAAATATCGTAACCGAGTTATGTAAATATGCACCACCATGATTTCTTCAAATTAAGTGTGGATCTTGTGAGCATGCGGCTTTGGATTGACTCCTCATTACGATCACCGCAACCGTTCAAGTGTACTGCAAACAACGATTAGCAATAAAACACGAGAGTGTCTTTGATCACTTCATTGAATTGAGGTACACGCCCACGGTTCCCGTTGATCAATTACAAGCATCGCTCGTGATCGGTAGGATTCCTAAGAATCTCCTTGACAGGTTTCGCTTGTGTTCTAGTCGTTCTCAAACCGAACGTCTCAAAGAAGACAACACGGAGTGAGTGAACCGGCAATTGAGATTCACCGATTGATGAAAATGATTTGAAAACAATCGCATATTGCTTAGAATAAAGAGTTTTGCAACACGACGAAGGTTTTATGAGAAAGATCAATTTTCAATAAAAACACTTTTGTATTTGAAAATAGTACACAATCGACGTCTTAGCGAAAAGAAGAGATTCGCGACATCGAACGGTTTTTCTAAAAGTATTTTTCAATCGTAGATACTTTTGAATTTGAAATCATAAGTACACATTCGACATGCTAGAGAAAAGAAGGTTTGCACATCGAACGGTTTTCCAAAAGTATTCGTCAATTCCATTCTGGACCAAGGTTGATTCAAGACCGAATCGCCCCATTGTTTCTATCCGGTTGTCACAAGTTTGATCTTACGAGAAGATCTCACATGTCACCCACCAAGAGCTTGTTTGATGTTGGCTCTAGAAGGATTTCCATCTTCATCGTGAATATTTTCATATCACTCGGATGTTCGCAATACCACAAGGATAATGCGTAGGACTCTTAATATATACTTACTTTCCACATTGTGTGAAAAAGCAAGTTTTCAAAATTTAGTGTCCTAACGAGATATTGTGGATGATCTCTGGCTCTAGACTCAATAGTGCATTTTTGTTCTGTGTCGAGACTAAGGAGATGGTCTCCTTCTTCAATATCAACAATCTCTAAGAGAAAGTCGATAGATAATGTCGGTTCCCGTGAGAATGAAACAAGCCCTTTAAAGAGGAACTTGAGTGGCTTGGGAAGTTTAGGCAAGATCGTCCATTGGGTCCATGACGCCTTGTCTTCAATACCAGTGTTACCTTAGTAACAACCAAAGAGTATATGTATTGAACCCGGTTTCGCCCTAAGGTTGAATTGATGGAGGGCTATTTCTTTTCACCCTTTTATCATTCATTTCTTTTCATTCTTCAACCCTTGATGCTTACCGAGACTTCATAACTAGAACCTTGTTGGGTTTATTCCGAAGATTAGCTCTGTCTCGATCCGCACTCTTCCCATATTCTCATTTTCTCCTTTTTCATCATACCTAAGGACTCTACACTATCTAGTGGATTATCCTCGGTAGATCCTCCGTTCTGGCGGATCGCGGGAACAAATACCTAACCTCACCATCCTTATAACTCCATGCATAAAGTAAAATGGTCGGTCTTTTGGTATTGTTCTTTCCTTCATGAAACCAATTGAAAAATCATTTGAAAAACAATCAAGGTACTTGTGATACGAGATCAAAGAATTTTGTACCTTAATAGTTTTGATCATTTAGAAAACCTCCCTCAACATGTGCGTATGATTTAGAAATTATTTAGCACAAGGAGGCAAGAGGACTTTGAAATATTTTCTTTGATCACAATTTTCATCTGAAAAAGCCATTTGATTTTCATGGTAAAATTCTCCCCTCAATATGTGCGTAGGATATTTGAAATCATTTTATCACATAGAGGCAAGAGTTCTTTTGAAGCACATTTACGATCACACAAGCCATTAAGAAACCATTTAAAACTCAATCAAGGTACTTTATGTTAAAACATAAAAGCATTTGCACCTTGATAGTTTCTATTCTTTAAAATGCTCCCCTCAATATATGCTTCGAGATTCAAAGCTTTTAGCACATATGAGAGAGCAAAGATGCACAATTAAATCAAACGATCACCTTTTATCAAATTTCATAATTAAATCACAAATTCTCCCCCGATCAAAATATCAAATCCTTTGAGATTTTGGATCCCAAGTGATTTAATTAGGTTTAGAAAACATGGGAGAAAATATGGCCTTGTTTAAATACTCATCTGGTTTTTGGATAAATCCTCCTCCTCAACATGCGCATTGTGTATTTGAAATCATTTGGCACATGGAGGCAGGAGTGCCTTTGAAGGACTAAAACCAATTCCATTAAAACAGATTTGAGATTTAAAATCACGATCTCTACCCCGATCGTAAATATCAAACCATTTGAGATTTGTGATCCCAACCGATTTAAATCATTTAGAAAATTTGGGAAAGAGCGTGGCAAGATTCAATTTTGAAAGATGATGATAAGGACCATTTTAAGACATTAAAGATTGTTAGTGTCGGGTATGATAGTTTTTAAGAGATCTTTAAGTAAAACAAAACAATTTCACAATCAAACAAGAACGAAAAAATTTCATTTTGAAAGACCTTGATTCTAAAGAAAAATCATACCATGACATAACATTAAATCTTTAGATCACCACTTATATTGTACAACTGACTTTTATGAAGCAATATTGATTGAAAATAATTTATTTTAAATCACTCTCCCTCAATCGATGACCAAGTCAATAATTGAGTGACTTAAGTTTTGATAAAATGAAGTCCGGTGATTTTCAAAATTTAGTCCAATATATTTTCAAAACAATATATTCCATTTTCAAAACAATTTATTCAAATTTATTCAAAATTGTTTAAAAATGGTATCTGCACAAAGATACGTTAGTGGTTGAGAAGCTTCGTTGTTGTTGTTGTAGGGTTGGAAGAAAACCCGTCGAAATGCGGTGAGACTTCTTCTTACGTTGCATTTTGAATGCCAACCGAGGTCCAGTTAAGCTCCGCTTCACTCACTTGTCAAGAAAACCATCTTCCGATGCAAGAAGACCTCATACGTTGCATTTCATGCCAACTCTCCATTGAAGTCCAATTAAGCTCCGCTTCTTCAATTGTCAACCCAAGATATCGTTACTCTTTCCTTGCGGCATCCAATCATGTTCATTAGTGGGATCCGGATCGGGAACATTCTTATATACCAATATACCGCATATGTTAGTGAACACATACAAATATATGGTGGTCGACAACACCCAAACAACAATCGACTAATAAAAGTCAATCCAACATATCAATCGGATCATGTAAGGTATGGGTATAATGTGTTTCTCAAACTCTAATCATCTAAACCTAACAATCATATCCTAGAAACCTAGTCCTTCAACATAGGCAATTATATTTTTCGGATAAGCACGTAGGATAATTAAGAAAGTCCGTTAGATGATATAAATTTGAAAACATTTTCCCTCAATCAATGACTTATTTTCTAAAAAGATTAAAAGCTGAAGTCATTGATTGAGTTTTCAATTTTCACAAAACTCGAATCGATTGTTTTAAAGCAACTCATTTACCACCATTTTTGAAAAACAATAAATATTTTTCTCAAGAATTTTAGACGGAAAAACATTTGTGTAGGAACAAAGATCCTTCGACATACTTTCCTCAAATTGTTTTAGGATAAGTAACGAAATATTTGAAAAATTGGTTTAGCGAAGACTTTCCTTTCTTTTGAAGAGCGGGTTGCTATCTCAAATAATAGCAAACCATGGTTTAAGCGGCTGGTCACGATCAAGTAACTCGCAAGCCATTTTAAAGCGCGGTTACTGATCGAAATATCTGTAAGCCATCGTTTGTGACATGTTTAGAAAAAAATATTTACACCTCCCGCCGAACTTCATCTAAAGTCCGTGCCATTATTGAATGACATTTCTAAGACCGTAGATGTTATCGATACGGAAGACATGTCATGAGAAAACAATATTTTTGGTATTTTTAATTTTTCGATTTTTATGGGTTTTGTAGGTTTTATATTTTTCTATTTTCTTTTTTTTTGGTTTTATATTTTTCTATTTTGTTTTGTTGGTTTTATATTTTTGTATTTTGGTTTTGATAAATATATACAAAGATAGAGTAGATGATATAATATAAGAAGATGATGATACGAGTACCGAGATAAGGATATCGAAAGAGACGTAGAAGATAGAATCGTCATCTCTTAAACATCCACCACCAAAGCTTCAAGGGCTCTTGAATTGAAAGAAATAGAACCATCGAAAGTGAGACTGGCGCTTCCCCAAACCGAAAATCCTTTGGATGAGCAGATTGAAGCTCTATTTCAAGCTTTCCTTAGCAGTGCATGAGAAGCACACCATTATCATAAATCTACCGCTCCTTTTAAGACCAATAATCGAGATTCTCCATTCGGGGTTATATCATCCAATAGAACATCAGCAACATTTCATC
Organism: Chrysanthemum lavandulifolium; assembly: GCA_022545495.1. Taxonomy (NCBI): domain Eukaryota; kingdom Viridiplantae; phylum Streptophyta; class Magnoliopsida; order Asterales; family Asteraceae; genus Chrysanthemum; species Chrysanthemum lavandulifolium. The sequence continues at coordinate 81,800,578 of CM040246.1, forward strand.
CCACACATAAATAATCTTCTCAAATTTCTTTTCCACTGAGGTCCGAAGCAATCCATTCCAAAAAGGTGTCAAGAAAGAAATTCCCCCAAGTAGTTGAATTGATGCAGTCCATCTCTTTGTATAATGCTCAAGAACTCTCCCGAATACACTTCATGAGGGGAATGAAGAACACCTTCCCATGTTCACATTTTCCTTCCGAGATGAACGTGTATGAAGCTCAAGAACCAAGTACACCAATATCCAAGAACTCTCCGAATACACATCAAGAGGTAATGTAGAACACCTCCCTATGTTCACATCTTTCGCCACGATGAATGTGTATAAAGCCTAAGAACTGGCACACATTCCCAACGAGAGAATAATCGATAACACCTCCTCATGTTACACATTTATCTCCCCGAATATGTCGTACTTGTGTACCTCTTTATCTTCGTAAACTTTCTAACATCACTTCCCCACGTCGTTGGAATAATAACACAAAAGCCTTCATGAGTAAAACCTTGAGTTTCTCTGCGGTCATGACATTTGTTTTACCGGATATCTTCAATCACTTAGAAGAGTTAAGTTCATCAAGTTTACTCGTCATGAGTCAAACCTTGAGTTTCTCTCGGTAATAACATTTGTCTTCCGGGATATCTTCAATCACTTAGAAGAATTAAGTTCATCAAGTTTACTCGCTTTGTGTTTATATGTGAGTCTCCTTTCTCCTTCTTTGGTTTTGACACTTGTAATCGTGACTCATTGTAAGCTCGTATCTCGGAAATTTGTTGAGAAGAACACTTGAACTCTTGTGAGAATCAACTTGTCAAGACTCTCTCGACTATTTTTATCAACCCTTATGTGGACAATTTGAAGTGACCATCAAGAAGAAAACCCGCTATACCATACTTGAAACCGAAGTCAACTTCCCACATTTGTATCTTAAGCTTGCACCTAATGATGGAAGAACGGTGTAGAATTTATGCTTCAAGAAAATCTCTAAGTACTCACTACCCAAACAAAGTATGAGACATTAACACCTCTTGCGATGATCCACACCGTCATATGCGTGTGACATCGAGTAAAACAAAGTAACTCCTAATAGTGATAGTTAACCGGTCTTCAACCATCCACCTCGATTGCCGGTAACTAGATAAGCCAAGTCTTCGACTCAAATTCTTAAGCCCGAGCAAGTTATCAAATAAGAACACGCCTTTGTGAAAGTCAACTTCAATATCAAATAAGTGATAACCGATTAACTCAAGTAATCACCTTGTGTCAAATGTCCAACAATAGTCAATATCAACGTCTCGAGTAGTCACCGCTAAAGAATATGAGCAAGTCTAATTGGGAATTGAATCGACTTATAACTTTCTCCCAATTAGTGCTCTCCCTAAACCGACAACTGCGTTTGATAAATGCCTGATTAAGAAGAAGTCTTTAGATCGTTAAATTCAACTCGTCTTTAGTCTTCTAACATGTAGCGAGAAAATGTAGAATGTGATCAGACTCGACCTTCTTCAAGATTGTTCGGTTGGGGAATAGATAGTTAACATCTTCAACTCACACCAAAAGCATCCCACCAAAAGCATCCCGATTAACTTACATCTTGCAAACCCTTAACTAAAATCTCTCCCAATCAAACAAGAATGTAAAGATGTTCATCAAGAAAATCAGCAATAAGGCCGCAGCGAACACATAAGATGGTAACGCCAAACTACCAATCACATCAAACAAGAACAGAGAGATTGTTCGTAATCATCATGTTGATGTATCGTGAAGCATTAACCGGAAGCACTTTGTCAATAAACTCATCAATCCGAGTGAAGATGTCAACCAACGGCTCTTAGAAGAGAAAACTCCATGTGAAGATGACCCGATAAGAAGAGGCTCGGTTCTTACATGAGTTTAGAGCCGTATGACCATTTATATTCTCAAATATCAATCAACAATGCAAAAAATTCACACTTCTTCTCCCCCTCAAGAATTGCATACGGAGATGCCATTCTTGATTAAACAAGTGAATATCTTCAACAAGTGTAGTCTATTCACACTTCTCCCTCGCAAAATTAGCTCAGGATGTCGCCATCGTCATTATAGTTGAGCAAGTGGAATAAGAAAACAATCAACAGTAGCTCGGTTCACTTGATGATTAAGCGCATGGAAAAAATATGAAGCATGTTGATGAGAATGGTCATAATAGAGAAGATTTCTCTTCTTGGAAGATAAAGCGAGCGACACGCACACTTTTCTTTTCTTTAAGAACGAGGCTTGAACTGTTGTGTTCAAACATCATAAGAAGATTTCTCTTCTTTTGAAGATAAAGCGCCTTCAAACGTACACTTTTCTTTTCTTTAGAGTACGAGGCCCGAATCAAGTAAATGTATCGTCATAATCTCTCTTTTTAGCTCTCTTAGAAAACATGTAATCAATCCCATTATCATTCATGAGGCTCTTTGTCGTGACGGTGATGGAGATAACCCAATATGATGAATTTGACCTCAAGTAAACTAACCCGAACTCGTGACTTAAACTTGCACATATGTAACAAAGAGCGGTGCCGAGACTTCATGCTCCATTGAATCTCTAAGTACTCTATACTCTTCATCCAACCAACCATCAAGTATAAGACGTACATCACCTCTTGAAAATCCACAATTGAATGTGACATCGAGCACTACAACGTAACTCCTTAAAGTGATAGTTATTTTGAGGTGATAAGAGCCCAATTCCCCAGTGGTAAAAGAAAAGGTAAAGACACCCAATAATAACTAGATTTCCAAGTCTTCGTTTTTGATAATAAGTTCGAACAAGGATCATGAAGAATCTTCATCCATCCATCCCCGATACCTTAGGATACTAAGTACACTTGCCGTGATATTTCACTTCAACCTCAAATAAATAATCATCAATTAACGCCGTTGTCACATCTTCTTGTTAAAAGCTCAAATCTAGCCATCTTTGACGTTTTAAGAGAACTCGATAATGGTTTCATCCGACCATGGTTAAAAGCACGAACCCCGTAAAACCAAGCAAAACCAAACCGCAATGACGAATATCCAAACACACATCCAATTTATGAACTACACCCTTTTATCCCTTCTTCAAAGCAGAACCCGTAACACGATGTCGGGCGACCCGAGATACGCTTTCCTTTCTCCAAGATGGTTCCATCATCACGGATTTTAAAATTTATGGTCTAAACCGAGAAATAGTTTCTTTCTCGGGATTTTACAAGATCAAGAATAAACCGTAAGATAGATCCGAAATGCACTTTACTAATACCGGGATGTTTCCATTGTCACGGATTTTACAAGTCTATGATTTAAACCGAGAAATAGGTTCTTTCATGGATTTTACAAAATCAAGACAAAACCGTAAACAATATCATCTTGAATATGTTATGACAACTTTGGTTTCGGTGAATATATGTTTTAGGGAAACATGCGGTTCATCAATGGTTCATATCCAACATCATCAACATCATCAACCATCCAATCAATACATTGGTAAACACATCATTCACGATTCGTCGGGCAATTGTTGTGACAACAAGGTGAAGTAAACCCGATATGCCAAACTTGATCATGAAGTAAAATTCTCGGTTGTTACTTAAACTTGTACTAATACTTGTGAAAAGAAACGTGTACCCAATGTACAAAACCTCTTGACGTATCCTCAATGCGTGAGACACCAAAGTGATAGTTACGTTGTGGGTAAACCGAGAAAGAATCACAACCGTAACTAAATAGCCAAGTCTTTATCACACACTATAACAGCCCAAACAAGTCATCTTCGCGGAAGGGTAGAAGGAAAGAAGACGAAATAAGTAAACGTGCCCGGAAAACCTCACTTCAAATCCAAATAAGAAATGCCGAACAACAAACCCGTAGTCAGCTTTTATTCAACTATCATTTGAAGCCGTGACATAGTGTCTTTCGTGAAAATGCATATACCAAAGTGCCAAAACCCCATAACAACAATACTCATCATCATATCCAATCACGTCCTCAAAGCTCATGGTCGTCAAATTACTTTAACGAATCTCATTATATCCAAGTCTCATATAATCCAATACTTGAAAAACCCATGTTATGAATCAATTATCACAATTCTCATTGACATACAAAACTAATCACCGGATCCAACTTAATCCCACTTAAAATTACCACGTCCGATATTAAAAGCCTATCCGGAATTAGATATAACATTTGTAAAGCAATTCCTTGAATGATAAACATCGGATGTCACACCAATATTACGACCATCACATATTGTCCGAATGTGCCTTCATGTAACGACAGTACACACTTCACAGTCCAGTCCAGTCCAATAAGGTGTAAACCTCAAAGCCCATTCATTTTGATGATACCCGCGAGCCCAATCAAGATAGATAACAACCGAAAAAAAAGATTGAGGCCCAAATCATTCTACCCTAATTTGGTGGATATAAAACGCACACTCTCTCACAGTTAATCCCTAATTTTACTATCACTTGTGCAGACAAACCAGAACATCACCAAACCCTAAACATAAAGCGGACGCCTCCTTTTTATACTTCCCAAAACATACTCATCACAAAACCCTAAAACTTCAAACATCAAAATAATCCGCCTCTCTTTAAACGCGCCTCACACAAGCAAAATATGAACCCACTTCATTTCATTGTTTAAGAAAGTATTCTTGCTAGCCACAGGGATGGCTCGAGCTATACTTAAACGCCACAGGGATGGTGATAACGAGGAGCATCCAGGTAGGTAATTGTTTATCCCAACATGTTATAGAGATTATAATGAGCAAACGAACCAAGAAAACCAAGGGAGTAGCACAAGTTGTTATTGCCCTTGTTTTCGGTTTGTTCGAGATTTAATTGATCCAAGAGGATCAAACAAATGACTATCATGAAGAGGTTTACGTGATATGACTCAAGCGAATCAAAGACTTGATATTGACATCATTGTTAAAATCAACTCTTTATTTTCGTATATTATCAACCTCTTTTAGATCAATGATGTTACATCTCTTCGAATGCTTGATCTTAAAGGTCTTGATTTTATCTTTGATAACCACGAAAGAAAAGAAACCGAGATCTTGTTGCGTTTTACGTTTTAGTGTAAGATGGAGTTTGAGTTTATTTCTTTTCGTATTCTTGGAGTGGTGATGGTATTAATGTGAAAGATCTCTAAAGATCTATGCTTGAAGGAATAAAAGCCAACCTGAGATCATGTTTTTGTTTTGAGATGTTTAGACCATTTTTGCTTGTTTATATCAGCTCGTACATGTACCGTTGATGTTTGAAAACTGAGGTCATGAGTTGAGATGTGGTGTATGGTATAGTGAAGTTGAGTCAAGGTCTTGATAATACTTTGATAAACACAAATTTTGACAGAGATCTTGTAAATGGCTGTGATATATGTCATCTTGCATATCTTAGTCTTTTGAGTCATGGACCGATGATGGCTATCCTTGTGGTAGTGTGGTTCAGTTGTGTTATGGGTTTTCATTTGGCTCATTTGATTGGTGATGTTAGACTGAAGTCGTGTTGTAATTGGTATATGGTATAATGGTTTGTTGTCGGGTCGTCGTTCTTCTCCTTCATCATTTACATCACCAAGTTAAGTCACCGATAAACAAGTCGCTAGATAGACGCAAGCCTAATTCGCTACCATTTATCCATAACAAGTCGCTAGCTTATTATGTCGCTATTGACTTGAGTTGACTAAATAGTCAACTCGCTACACAAGTCGCTAACTTTGTTTTCAAACCAAGTCGCCAGCTTTGTTTTCAAACCAAGTCGCCAGCTTTGTTTTCAAACCAAGTCGCTAGCTTTGTTTTCAAACCAAGTCGGTAGCTCATTTTCCGTACCAAGTCGCTACTTATCTTAATAAATAACTCGCTATTGACTTTCAAGAAAGTCAACAAGATAACCAAGTCGCCAACTTTTCTTGACATAAGTCGCTATCAATATAGTGACAAGTCGTTACATAGAATACATTGCATCTGGACAGATATTAGGATAAGTCGCTAGGAAGAATGACTACAAGTCGCTAGCAAGATTTATGGGTTTTCCGGCGTCTTTTCCGACCAAGATTCCGAACATATTCATAACGAACCCAGAAAAACTGCATAAAAGATGAAATTTCTTGTTTTGACCATGACAACTTGACGATTCATACAACCCATCTCAAGATACGAATGTTTAGGCCACAAAGACAGTTTAACCATTTGGACCACAAAACAGTTTCTTGACCAGATGTAACACAAAGAGAACAGTTTCATAAAGTTGTGTTAAAAAACAGTTTAACCATTATAATAGACGAAAAACAAATAAACCGACCACCAACATACATAAAAAACAGTTTCAAACACGAATCAAAACCATAAGAAAACATCAAAACACAACAACCTTGGCTCTGGTACCAATTGTAGGATCATTATATTTATTATGTTAGATGATTCGGGTGGTCTTGGGAGATCAAAATACATGTTTTCCATTTTAGAGAGAGAAAGTAGAGAGAGAGAGGTGTTCTTGCTAGAGGTTTACACAAATGTTGAATATTAGATATGAGAAGCACCACCCCTTCCATAGATGGAAGGGGTATTTATAGTTACATGAGAAATGACCTCCTATCGGCCTGTGGATCAGGGATACAGTGGGTAAAGACCCGTCCTTCCTCCACGGTGTTGCACTAAGCTATACTACGCTACAAACTAATAAATAAACTACTGAATAACGAAACTAACGACAAGTCTACGAGCTAACTTAAGCTAGATAATATTTGGGGTGACCGACTCTTCACTATGGAATTTTCTAATTCCTAACACCATCGTACTGGTCTAGGGACAATGTTCAGAGATTTTGTCCATCCAGAAATAAAATTGTTCTTGGATAAACAAAACAAGAATATGAATGAGGAGTTGTTTATGTTCCCATAGGGCGGTGGAGGGACGACTGCTAATCCGCAGTTTTGGCTAGGATTATTAGGGAGAGACGAGAGACACAGGGTTTGGCTAAGTGATGTGGTACGTACTTGTTACAAGTCTATATTTCAAAGTTTTAGGTGCGGGTGTTTCCTACCTAATGTCTCTCCTGTTTCAATTTTGAAATTACAACATGTTGGATTTTTTGTGGATTTAATGATGCATTTTAGACCTGTTGATGCTGATTGGGTCACGGTTAGCCCATTTTGGGCCACAATGATCCTTGACTCGCAAATGCCGCTCTATTATGCAGACGGAGTGACGAACGGCATCCCGTGGTTTCGTGAAGGCGTCAATAAGGTGTATCTTACTTTAATTATCACATATTACGAATGACTTATGATATATACTTATCTGCCTGGAAGCAATCTTTAATCACTTAAAATCTGTCCTATAAGAGTAGCGGATAATTTAGTTAGTCAAGCGATGATGAACATTTTCTGCAAATGGTTTATCGGACTACAATTCAATGACACATGTATCTTGGCAGGGTAGCCACACCTTTGATTGTGGTTGCAGCCATGACGGGTGTTTTGTGCGGTTCATAGATTTGTAGATCTGAGCCTTACTTTCCAAATATCCAAGTTTGGTCCATTTTCTAGACACTTTTCTCATCTCTTTCCCATTTAGGCCATGCTCAACTACTCAACTGCTCGACTCCATTCATATTATGACATGTATCATTCTCTAGTACTTTTTCTATGGTCCACTAAGTGACATCAAATCTCCCATGTCATGAGAACATAAATGGTAAACAGATTTACTTTTATATGATTGTTAAGACTATGTGAGAACATAAATGGCAAACAGATTTACTTTTATATAAGCATTGCTATTTAATAATTAATGTACAAAAGATTTCGAAGAAATAAGTTGCAATCGGATTTACAAAAGATTGTGATCTGGATCAAACGTCCTATCTGGATCAAACGTCCCGTATTTGAAAAGATCCTAGACAACTACGACCCCTTAGAGACAGATCCTTGTTGGTTTGGTACATCTTTATAGGCTGACTTGCCTTTCTCGCAATGTGGTACCTTAATATTAAAACTACCACTTGGTTTACCACCTTCTACTTGTTCATCCCAGTAAACTTGTTGTCTTAGCTCTTCTAGAATTTTAGCTGGTAATTGGTCCCTTGGTTCAGCATTGGGCCATATCTCTCTTAAATCTCAGGAATTATGACCTCTCTTAGTGCCTTGATTGACCATTCCCTATCATCATCATCAGCCTTGAATGTAACTTTTTTACCTTTTGACATATTTAGAATAAAGTAAAGTAGGGTTAATGCTGAATTAAGTGTGTCCACTCTTAAATAGGAAAAACTACACCTACAAAAGGCAGAATCAATATTGTTTGGTTTTGAATGACACTTGATTCCTGACATATATTATTGTCAAAACTGACAGTTGAAAATCTGAAAATCACATGCAAATATTCCTGATCTACAATACCTGACCTATGTTATTGTCAATACTGTTATCATTTCAAATAGACTAAAAAAAATAATAATAAAAAAAAAACTTTTGACTGGCAACAGTGATGTGATATGTAAGAGGCTGTGATGCGATGGTCTTATTTGATGAATCAAATGATGCGATTTACCATATCTTGGCATGGCAATTTTATAGCATTATTTTGCAGCCATGGGTGGTTACATCCTGATGTTGTTTTGCAGATCTGAGCCTTGCTGATGCATATAAAATACTACTGTTGCTATCCAAAAACTTTTTTACGGACTTAAACCACCCATCACTGCTTGCTAATGCATATCACAATACTACTGTTGCTATCCAAAAACTTGTCCATACACTGCTTGCTACATTGAACTTCACCTTGATTTGATGGTCAAGTGACTTAGATTTGGTTCAGATTGTGGGTTGTGTGTGTGTTTTTTTGTTGATATGGGAAACGTAAAAATGGAAAAAGAAAAACTATCAAATCACTTGGATATGGTAAATCTATTGGTGTATCTTTTCCAATTACCCAAGTAAAAAGTAAGCCTCTGAATGTGGTTGCAGCCATGGCGAGTGTTTTGTACGGTTTATACATTTGTAGATCTGAGCCTTACTTTTCAATGGGAATAATATAAAACTGAAGTTTCTAACTGGGGGCTTACAAAATTACTTTTATATGAGCATTGCCATTTAATAAGTTGTTGGTTACTGTCAAGTGATGTGCATACATTATATATGCTTTAGTCTGGCGATGATGAATATTTTATGCAAATGGTTTATCGGACTATAATTACATAACCGTATCTTGGCAGGGTAGACACACCTTTGAATGTGGTTGCAGCCACGACGGGTGTTTTGTACGGTTCATACATTTGTAGATCTGAGCCTTACCTTTCACTGGCAATAATATAAAACTGACGTTTCTAACCGGGGGCTTACATAATTACTTTTATATGAGCATACATTATATATGCTTAAATTAGGCGATGATGAAACTTTTCTTGAAATTGTGTATCAGACTGACAACCGTATCTTGGCAGGGTAACCACACCATAGGCAATGTGGTTGCAGCCATGGCGGGTGTTTTGTACCGTTCATACATTTCTAGATCTGAGCCTTACTCGTTACTGTCAAACATTACTTATTTGCTTATGGATGCTAAGCAGAGTGTATAGAAAATGGACCAACCTTGGATTTTGGGCCTCTTTTGGTAATTTTCTCTTGTTTTATGCATGTTGCTAGATTCAGTCCTACAATAGGCCCTGATCAGCGGTAGAGTGCATTTCATCAAAGAAAGATGGTACACTAAAGAGAATGATGTAGCAAGTAATTTGGTGCAGATTACTTTTTCGCATCATCCTCTTTTGTTTCCCATCTTTCTTTGAGAACTGCAGTCTATTATTGATCAGGGCCTTTTGTGAAACTGGAACCGAAAACATGCAAGAACGTATTATTGATCACGGTCTTTGCCATCTTGAGATGACTAAATTATTTACTTTCATTAACAATATGCTTTAGTTAATGATGATGATCCTTTTTGCAAATTGTTTACCTGAGATTGCTTAAAGATTTTATGTGACACTTAGTGGACCATAGAAAAAGTACTACAAAATGACACATGTCATAATATGAATGGAGTTGAGCAGTTGAGCGTGCCCTAAATGGGAAAGAGATGAGAAAAGTGTCTAGAATATGCTTTAGTTCACACCTTTGCCATGATAGATGACTAAATTATTTACTTTCTATTAACAATATGCTTTAGTTAGGCGATGATAATCCTTTTCTGCAAATGGTTTATCGGACAAGAATTTAATGACACCCGTATCTTGGCAGGGTAGCCACACCTTAGGGAATGTGGTTGCAACCATGGCGGGTGTTTTGTACCGTTAATACATTTGTAGATCTGAGCCTTACTTTTAATAGTCAAAAATATAAAATTGACATTTCTAACCGGGGGCTTACTTTTTTGAACCCATCAAACAGATTTAGTTTTAGTAAGGCGATGATGAAACTTTTCTGCAAATGGTTTATCGGACTAGAATTTAATGACACATGTATCTTGGCAGGGTAGCCACACCTTAGGGAATGTGGTTGCAGCCATGGCGGGTGTTTTGTACCATTAATACATTTGTAGATCTGAGCCTTACTTTTAACAGTCAAAAATATAAAATTGACATTTCTAACCGGGGGCTTACTTTTTCGAACCCATCAAACAAATTTAGTTTTAGTAAGGCGATGATGAACCTTTTCTGCAAATGGTTTATCGTACTATAATTCAATGACACCCGTATCTTGGCAGGGTAGCCACACCTTAGGGAATGTGGTTGCAGCCATGGCGGGTGTTTTGTACCGTTCATACATTTGAAGATCTGAGCCTTACTTTTGAATGTCAAATTTGCATGTAAAAAAACTCGTGCTTGTTGAAGGTTATTGCCAATACAATTGGTTGTAGACGGCTAGAATCTGAACATTCTAATCATGTGGGTAAAGTTGCATGTAATTTTATTTGAGATGGAGACTTTTTGTGATTCTAAACATTATAATCATTTGGCTTTCCTCTGAATCTAATTGTTGGAATCACTCCTAAACCATAATCAAGTGTTAGTAATTAATATGTAATAGTTAGCTTTATTATGGCCTTTATGTTTGTTATTAGCCTTAAGCTTATGTAGAAGGCCCATGAGCTTAGGCCCAAGCCCATTTAAGAAAGGATGGAAACTAGGAGTGTTGCCCTAGCTTTCCTCCTATAAATACTCTTGTAAACCTTCATTTGAAGGTTGGTTGTTCTCTTTCTATTTCACTCTTTCCTTTAACCTTTCTCTATATTTCGTGTGTTTGGATAAGGGTTCAAACGATCTCTTCTCTATCTCTTCTCTTGATGCTTGTGTTGTAAAACTAGTGACCTAACAGTGGTATCAATCGCCTAATAGTTGGGTGAATCGTTATTGCTTTTGAAGTGGGTTTTGGTCCCACACGTAAGGCTAACGAATGATACTTTGGTTCGCTTAAAACACGTTTTTACACTTTTCAATCCAAGATTCTTGTACTTTCAATGTTTTAAGGTGTTAAAATAATTGCTTTTGGCAAAAGTTTCAAACTTTACGCGTGGATTTACGCTTTTAAGCTTATTTTGTTCGAGGGTTTCATCCTACTCGTAACTATTTTAGACGCTTTGTTTCATCAAGTTTCATACTTTTATGTTATTTTGGTGATATTGAAGCTATCTCATCACAAAAATCGGTTTAGAAACATCTTTGGGCAAAATCACTTTTACGAGTAAAGCTACGCCGTAACGAAAACCCTATTTTTACGCCGTAACTTTATCCTTGGTTTGATCTTTAGTTTCGTGGTTTACTCCGTGTTTTCTTGCTTGGATAAGCCCGAAAATACGTCGACTTTGGATATCTTTTGCACCGTGATAGTGTAAAGATCACTTGGGATAAAACCCCAAACTTACGCATAAGATAAGCTTACGCCAGAAAATCCCACGATAAGATTCATCTTACGCAGTAAACCTAGTCTTACGCATAAGGGAATCCTACGCCTAACTTTCACGCCTAACTTATCGCTTTACGCATAACTTTAGTCTTTTTTCCCTGCTTACGCATAAGCTAAACCTACGCGTAACTCTTGATTGTTACGCGTAACTTTGGTGTTTTTTACGCATAAGTGCTACTTGGTTTATTGTGTTTTCTACGCCTAAGGATACTTCATCAACAAAGGTTCATTCGACTACAAAGATCCATCAACACAAGTTATCAAAAAAAAAAAAAAAAAATTTCGAGGAGACTAAACGTTCAATTTTTACGCGAGATTCAAATTTTGGTTTAACCGTGAAAATTTTGGTCAAAATTCAAATTTTGGGCCCAAATTCAAATTTTTCGGGTAAAATTTGGCTAAAATTGTCATAACTCAAAATTTTCTTTCAACCTTAGAATTGAATTTTATAGTGAATTTCAAATTTTGAGAGTCAAAATTTTCAAAATTATTTTGGAGGAAATTGCAATTCACTATATCGACCTTCTGTGTGCTATATCGACTTCGCACATTTTCTTCTCTTTGACTCTTATGCAGGGAGTGAAATGGATTCGATCATAAAGATCCATTTGTGGCATTGAAAGAAGGATTCATGGCTATTCAACGGCATTGAAGCGCCGACATCATCAAATTCCCGATATCCCGCATCGTGCTAGGTGAAAGAGTTGATGTACATGAAAGGAATGCTCAAATGAACGTTGAGAATGTTGTGACATCGCATCCGCTGTAATGCGGACAATGAGGTTATAGCATTGAAAAGCGATGATGAAAGAAGCAGATCCGGAGAAGATATCATACTTAACTACGACACCGAGCCCAAGCGTGACGAAGAACAAATGGTTGAGGAAGATATCTTACCCACCTATGACATCGATACGTAATGTATGGTCGAGGTACAACCCATCGTTGATCATATTCTCTGCAGAATGCGATACAACAAACCGAGCAACCCGAATTCAAGAATGAAGGAGAGGTTGACCGGTGTGTTGCACAATGTCCGCACAACTTTCTCATGTCCGAGCCCTTACTTGTTAACAATTCAATCAAACGTCAAATCAAACTCTTGAATCAAAACATTCTTCTCAAAAGATCATTGCTCGGTTTCATAAAGATTTTTCAAAACTAGAGGCACATTGCATCTCTTGAACTTAAACTCCAAAACAAATCTTTTTCTTCGTAACACAATGGTCGGTCTTCAAATGAACAAATTAATCGTGTGGATACATTAGTAAAAGAAAATGAGCATTTAATGGCTCAAATTCAAGCAAAGGGCTTGCACATGTTGCTTTACAAAACAAACCGAGAAGATTAAGCGACAAGAGTGTGGATACTCATTTTGCAAAACCAACAACCTTGGGAAAATCGTCTCTAAAACCAATCGAAACCAATCGGTTGTCGACATCCAACCGCTTTTAAATCAACGCTCAAAATCGTCAAAACCACAGTTTCCCTCCCAAGTTGTTGAGAATAATCATTTGATAAAACCAGTCACCCACATTCTCGGCCTAAGAATAATCCTTACATTTCATTAAACATGTTTCATAAACCTGTTTACTGTTAAACCTCAACTTGTGGTCGCTCCCGCAAATCTAGGATTAGTTCGAACACCGTGTTTATATTGAGCATTAAAAGTAAAGATTCATATGATTCACATGACACGTATAAGAACCGTGATCTAGAAAAGGCTAGAAAAGGGCACTTCTTCAAAAGGATGGAATCTTAGGTTCACGACCTAGTGTATCACCTTCGAGTGTATTCATCGAACACCACCGTAGTAGCAAACCAAAACCTAAGTTAACTAAACAAACAGTTAGAAATAAACCCGTTGATCTAAATGTAAAATGTCGAAACCTAATAGGTGGATCCATATAGGGACGCAGACTCTTCCCAAAAGAAGTTCCAACATCCCTAGATCTAACCTTAGATGGATACCAACGGGTAGGATTTTCAAAACCGTTAGTCTTAGGTGGATTCCTACAGCAAGATACTAAGTAGTTGCACCAATACAAGTGGGATACCAACACCATCCATCCCCGAGGTAGGAAAGGAAATCATCAAAATAGCATGTTCGTGTGTCAAGATAATAATTGACACTACATCTTTATGCTTCTAACATCCGGAACCCAGTTACACTTGGGATCCATGTTTTCTCTTTCTTGCCCCTTCTATTTTTCTATGCAGTACAATGACTATGGCTCCTACCGCAAAACAACGAGGACCCGTTTCTCACCGTAAAAATATCATGATCCATCACTGTTCCACCATTGTACTTAATCGTCATGAATTAGAAACATTGTTTGCTCCTCGGTTAAAGATTCGCCAAAAGTCGTGCTTCGATGTATCGAATGTTTCGCCGCACAACCGATAATACTCAAATTTCGATTCACCGAATCTACAACAACAACCGAATCTTCTATAATGTAAGATCAAACTGCTTCCAACAACAATGACACGGTGATGATCAACATTATGAATGTAGAAGTTTTATCGCAGTTGACTCTCTCGAAATATTTTTGGTACTTCACACTTGTTCGATCAATTGGACATACATGGTTTCATTGCCTCCTTATACATGGTTTCATTGCCTTCAATTCATCATCAACATACGTGGTGTAAGATTCGAATCATTGAAAACATCAAGGGGAGAGAGTGTAGGTGATCATTGCTTCCTTGTTTGACCACATGCTTCTTTGCGAAAATCCAATGCCTTCTTGAATTTCTCCAATTAGGGGTAAGAAATAAGACGATATGTGGCTCAAACGTCTCACTTTGAAGTTATCGTCTCGATTTCACGGGTGATCTTGTGTGAAGTTACCCAAGTATGATGTTAAGATGCCTCACACACGGTCTTGGCATCGAGTTATTGCTTATTCACAGGTGATTAGTATTCCGAAGACCACAACATTCAAGGGAAAGGCGATCATTTCGTCTTTCGTGGTTTGTTTGGTGTGATGCGTCTACATACGTGAGAAGATCTTGTTGATTTCGGCATGTTACCCTCGAACGGATCTTCCGCAATTAGTCGATTTTCTTTGTGTGGTTTATCGCTCATCTACAAATTCACGACATCGAAACCTTCAAAAGTTAGAGGAAATGTAGACTTCATCAAAGTTTCAAATCGCTAAAGACAGGCTTGTCGGTTTTGGGGAAAATGATTATGAAACTTCTTCGAATGGCTTCGAGTACAACGACTTAGAACCGGTCACAACCGCTTAAACTTCCTCAACCCCATCATCACCGAACAAAGCCCCACTAACTCACAACAAATGGAAAGGTTATTTGCTCCTCCGCTCGTGACGATATTGATGAACGTGCTGTGTGTATCCATTGCTCACCGCACAACCCGATAATATTCCTATACCGATACACTGCTACAACAACCATCGTTGAAGATACACCTACACCCGCTTGACTCCAACACTGTGATTGAACACACCGCCTCCAACAATGATGAACCGGTGATGATATTTCGAATGAAGTACCCCACCGCAGATTTTGATCCAAATGCATTCTTCAACCCGCTTGCTAATGAGATCGCCGCACTGATGTCGCGGAATCTTCAACAAACCATTTGAATCCTCAAAATCGCACAATGTATACCAACATCAACCCTCTACACACCGATGGACAAAAGACCATCCTCGCTAACATTATCGGCAACCCGAATCAACCAACCGTTACGAGACAACGCTTCACACGATGGTGAACATTGCATTTATGCACTCGCTCCGCCAATTTGAGCCTAAAACATTAAAGATGCAATGACAAAAGACAATCGGATTGAATCCATGCGGGAAGAACTCAACCAATTCAAACGTCTTGAAGTATGGAATCGGTTGAAAGACCAACAGGGTCTACGTCATTGGTCTAAAATGGATTTGGAAAACAAATTGATGTCAAGGAACGCCATCCGAAACAAGTCCCGCCTAGTTGCTAAGGGTTATCGCCGGGAAGAGGAATAGACTTTGAAGAATCTTTTGCTCCAGCTTGCTCGCCTTGAGGTCGTTCGGATATTTCGCGTTCGTGGCTCATATGAATATGACGGTCTTTCAAATGGATGTCAAAGCTGCGTTTCTCAACGGACAACCGAAGAAACGGTTTATGTCACCAACCCGAAGGATTCGTTAATCCGAGTGCCCGAACCATGTCTACAAACCGAACAAAGCTCTTTATGGTCTCAAACAAGCACCTCGGGCATGGTACGATAAGCTATCATCTTTCCTCATTGCTAATAATTTCACAAAAGGCTCGGTTGACCCAACTCTTTTATACAATATCACGGGCACATATCTTAATTGTTCAAATTTACGTGGATGACATCATTTTGGGTCGACACATAAAAGTTTTCAACCGCTTTTGCAAAACTAATGAACAAAATTTTGAAATGTCCATGATGGGTGAACTTACGTTCTTTCTAGGACCGCAAGTTCATCAATCACCCGTGGTATTTTCTTGAGTCACCCAAATATGCCCTTGAACTGTTAAACAAATTTGGAATGACAACTGTGACACTTATGCCACACCAATGGCTCATACCAAGAAGCTAGATGTCGATTTACATGGGAAATTAGTTGACCCTACCAAATACCAAGTATTATTGGGTCTCTCATGTATCTAACAACTAGCGCAGACTGATATTGTCTTTGCCGCTTATCTATGCTCCCGCTATCGTCGCGACCAATCGAAACCCACCTCTCGAGGCTAAAAGAATCCTCCGATACATCAAGGAACCATTAACTTAGGGATCCGTATCCGAAGGATTCGGTTTTGAACTAATCGCTTTTGGGGCCGATCACGCAGGATGCTTAGACTCAAGGAAAAGTACTTGTAAGCTCTACAATTTCTGATGATAAACCGGTGTCTTGGCAATCTAAGAAGGGGATTGTACATCGTCATCAACCAAACAGAATATGTAGCCATGTCCGCGTGTTGTGCTCAAGTCATCCGGATGAGAACACAACTCAAAGACTATGGTTATGTATTTGATGAATCCCGATGTATCGCGACAATCGGAGTGCCATTGCGATCTCGCAACTCTGCTCAAAGACTCAAATCAAAGCACATCGATCACGCTATCATTTCATCAAGGACCACGTGGAATGTGGTACCGTTGAATTATACTTTATGGGTGCAGAATACCAATTGGCGATCTTCTCACCAAAGCCTTGCCTCCCGCTAGGTTTAATGAGTTGGTCCACCGGATTGGTATGAGGTGTTTGACTCAAGAGGAATTGGATGACCTCTTAAAATGTCTTAAAAACCCGTCAAACACCAAAACATCCTTTGTAAATAAATTTTTCAAAACAAAATACAAAAATATAAAACCGATAAAAACAAAAATATTCTTCTAATCTATTTTTCTTTCAACATGGCAAGTACATTTCTTCCGTCAACACTTTAATCTTTCAAAATTCAAGATTTTTCCGATCACATGTTGAGGGGAGAAATCAAAGACTTAACTGTTTCACAACATCGTGTACTTGCATGTTATCTTATCTTGGTTGTTTCGTTTAACAATGGTGGTGAATTTTCGGTTCAATGACACTCCTCGGACTAAAATTAATAACCTTTCATTATTTTCTAGAGTCAAGGGGAGTGTCACAAGTTTCTTTCCTAAAACTTTGTTTGGTAACCAAAATGGAAGTTAAATGGCTTTATTTGAAAAGGAAAAGGTGGAGGGACTAAAACATCAAAATGTTAAAGTTACTTTTAATAAAAAAACACCTCCCACCTACTTTTTACTTCACAATTAATACACACAACCATATTCATCCTACGCCTAAGATTGAACCAAGAAATCCGTTGTTTTGATCATCATTTTGTAAGTGTTTTAATGATCTTAACATGTTTTTAAGCTAGGGTTTTTAATCTCATGCAAATCCAACGGCTAAAAAGTGTGTTACGCGTGATTATGTGTTCTACGCATAAGCGTATGAACACATAATCATTGTGTGTGTTTTTGGTTATATGGATAGTGTCAAAACGTTTCTTATACATTAAGGATACCATTTTAACCATCAAAACCCACCCAGAAACACGTATTAATGATTTTTGAAAATTAGGGTTTATGAGTCGATTTGGGTTTTTTCAAAATGTGAAGTGTTTTGGTCTAAAAGATTGTTGGGTTATGGTCATATGTTGTTGAATTGATGATTTCCATGGTTGTTAACCACCCAGAAACACTAATTGTTTGACAATTTGAAGTTAGGGTTTAAAGTTCATACTTTTGGGTAATTTCGATTCACAGTGAATTAGATGTTAATACTTGGCCTAAAGACTCTAACAACACTCTAGACCTACCAGAATTTGTTTGGTGCAAATCCCATGGTTAAATTTCATACGCGTAATTCTTAACCCTTAGGGTTTTGACCTACGCGTATGACTTTCTACGCGTAACTGTGTTATGAATGTTCATGCCATAACTTGTTGATAAAATGATGTTTTGTGTTAACTTTGATGATTTGATGAACTTATTTCAGGCTTTGCTACGCTTAATATTCAGAATCAAGGTCATTTGCAACTCTATGCATAAGGATTACCCTACGCGTAGTCAAGTTATGCGTAAGAATAATTCACGACAACCATTGCGTAAGGTTCTACAATGGGACTACTCGTATCCCGTGAAGGATATGCGAACAATGACTCCACGCATAAGGTCTACTTCACGAGTAAACCTTACGCGTAAGGTTTATATCGCCACGCCAGAAGCTCCACGCTTAAGGTCCCCTTTCCCACGCGTAACTTTTCTTACGCTGTAGTTAGATCCCACGCGTAAACTTTCGCTCACGCATATTTCATTCTTCTTACGCTAACTTTGCCCAAAACTACGCTTAACCCCGGATTGACCTTCATAATGAATTGTTACGTGTACAAACTTGTAAATAAACTAATCATAACGTCACGAATCCAATAATGTCACTAATAACTTAATCGCTTGATATGTTGTGAACAATAAGTGATAACATAAACTTTAAAACTTAAAGTTAACTCACTCACGAAACATTTCACGACATCATTAGACTATTGGACAAACAAGTGACTTAGGACTTGTAACAATCATTATCGCAGTACATTCAATAACTAGGCAATAAAACCTTCATTGACTAACATTATGTCTTTCGATATGTTGGTTCTTTTGGCTAATGTTATTTCGAGATCACGACATGGTCGAACAAATGAATGTGGATGCATCGAAGTTCTTACAATTGTCGATATCTTTCCAGAGGGTTATCCAAGAAAGCTTGGAAAGAACAACCTTAGGGTTGACTTTGACACCCTCACATGCTCATAATCTTCTTGTCTCATTGCGGTGGATATTCTCAGAATCATCCCTACCGAACATGCTCTCACACTCGCCACGTTCGAGGTCTACATTCAACAATTCGGGATTCTATGCGCAGGATCCTTTGGTCAAAATGTTGTGAATGTGACTCTTAATCACAAACAAGTCACTATCACTCCCGATGACTTACGAGTTGTTCTCATTATTCCGCACATCGCTCCAACCGACTTCTTTGCTACCCCCATCAAGAGACCGTCCCGCAATTCTTGATAGATATTGGTTATGATGAAGCTAAAGGAATCATTTCTAAGCACTCTCACGTGGAGTCAAGAATATTCTCAACCATGGAGGACACTCTATATGATCATCACCAAATCGGCCTCGGTCGCGACGGTGGCTATGAGCATCCCAAGCTCATGGAACTCAGAATTTTATGGTCGTTGATCAACAAGAAGGACATTATAATTGAAGCAATCGCATGGGAAGATATGATGCTATCTCATGAAGCTTGGCTCCAAAATTCCCTATGTCGATACACCAAACTGTTGATCCGAGAGCTCTTGGACTTCATCCGATATCCCCATGAGACTCAATGACCCGGATAATCATGACATCTTGATCGAGCCCATACTATCATCGGGATCAAAGAATCGCTCACGAAGAAACAGAGTCGAGTTGCCCGATCACCTTCTTACAAAGGAAATCAAAAAGTCGGAACGCATAAAAGGTATCGGGCAGCCGTAAAAGAAGGAAAAGTTGGCCATCTTGATGAAAAGGCTTCGGGACACCTACCGGAGAACCGTAAGAGGCAAGTGTTGGAAGTGCATTAAGCATAGAGAGTCAAAGGAAGTTCCCAAGAGAAACCTCCTTCAAAGAGGATTGTTCCATCTAAGGAAGCTACCCCATCCCAATCCCCAAGCCCGAACCGCAAAGAAAGCTTTTGGACGAAAGCTCAAGGTACCGACACGATGAAGAGATTACCTACTCAAAGCGCAAGGATGACAATCTTCCGATGCAAAACCTCCAAGTCCTCAAGTCGATAAAGGAAAAAGGAAGACTCTCGACTTGTGGCCTATGATGAAAGCTCAAGAAGAAGAAGAGCTACTAGATCAATCCTACGGAAGAAGTTTAAATTAGTTAGACACATTCAAAAAGTCAAGAATTTGCAAAAGAACAAATGGGTGGCCCTGAGGATCAAGTGGTGTTGCCACTCCTCACCGTGATCCTCGATACGGTTAATCGACCGATAAGGATCCGTGCCACCACTCTTGTGCAACAAAAACGCTTGTGGAGAAGTCATCGATTATAACATTCGGGAACCGTAAAAGGATAAGACCGAGAAAGAGAAAGCGATGAAGAAGCTAAGGCTCGGAAGGAAGAAAAGGCTAACTGGACAAGACGACGAAGAGAATTATGATGATTATCTTCTCAAAGTCCAACTGCTCCAAGGAGGATACTCGCACCTCCCAAGGACCCCGAGTCTCCTCATGTCTCATCCTCATCGGATTCTTCTTCTCATTCATCACCACCACCATTAATGAAATCAACCAAATCATCATCCAAATCGTGAAGAAACCACCTCGATCTTGGATTTCTCGGACTCATAAAAGAATTGTGAAAGTCGTCCAACAAGTCGAAAGAAGGACATGTTTACGAAAACCGAATTGGGTTGTTGACCAAATACAAGACATAAATGATGAGAAAGACAAGATGCGTAAAGAAAGGGAATTGTTCAAGTTCATGAAAAGTCATAGTCAAGAGGAACCGAACGAAATGATCAAGTTTACACTAACAAGTACCTTCGTGATCTCGCCCCTAAAGTCACAAAGGAGATGTTTACGCACAACCATATCCGAATCGATGCGAGATAGCCAAGCAAACTATAAGATCCACACCTTTAACCGTCACAATCAATCCATCCGATCCTGTAGTTTTCTCGATAATGAATTGGTGGCCAAGCTTGTCACACAAATGTCTACACGATCTAGACATTTACTTCGAGGAAGGAAAGTCGTTTCAAGCACCGACTACCAACTCAAAGAAGCATGTAGATTCGTCGAAAGTCTAAACGCCCTAGAGACGATGAAGACAAGGATCGGGATAAGCATGATAAAGCTAAACGTCGGAAGAAGTCTAGTGAATCATCTTCTATGTTACCTCTCTCCAACAGACTTCTACTCAACAAAGGTCTCCTCCCGCTCTTCTACGGATAAACCTCGTGACGATTCCGAGTTACCACCCCGACTCGTAAAACCAAAGGATCACTTTGAGTATACGGGTGGTGACGATGAAGAGGTCCTGAGCCCCTACAACAACCCACTCTCCCAAACAAGTTCGAAACCGTAATCATCATCTAGGCTTTCGAAAAAAGAAGAAGAAGACGCCTCAAACCGACGCCGTATCTTGGCTAGATGACGATAAACTGAATAATTTGAATGGTTCTCCACACTTGTCAATCAAACTCCTACCCCGAAGAAGGTCGAATTTGGTAGACGGTAATACATTGGAGCATGCAAAGCTGTTGCAAGAAAAGTTCCGTGAAGAAGATGACAAAACCGAGTTGAAACGAATCAAGAATGAAGCATTCCAACTTCTAAAAGACAGACTCGAAAGTACCCTCGAGGTCGAATATCACCTTGACAACATTGCTCGAGCTATGTCTAACAACATGGATTGGCTCAACCCAAGCAAACATTGACTTCACAAAAAGGGACAACCTCCATACTACAATCGATTGACCAAACCTTTACCGACCATTGGCCAACCAGATGAACCACGGATTCCTTCCGATATTTCTTCAACGAGACCGAATTTCTTCTCCATGGTGGCGACGGTTCAAGGAAATACCGATGAGTGTGTAAATACTCATCATTTTTAGTCAAATCAAGCGCAAAACGGTTAAAATGCTCGAAATGCATCAAAATATCGAAAATATCTCAAAAGTGCATTTTATATGTTTCGATGCAAAATGTTCAAAATCGATGAAAACGAGCAAAGTTTGCATAATTGGCGCTTCGGTCCCCGACTTCGAGAAAATGGCAAAATCGGTCCCTAGGCATTTATTTTAAAGAAAAGTCACCAAAGGTCCTTTTGGAAACATAAATTATCATATTTAGTCCTTTGGTGGAAAATCTAAAAGTTTTGAGAAAATTACAGTTTAGTCCCCGAAAATCCAAAATGGTCAAATTAGTCCTTGGAAATTTTCAAAAATGTCAAAACTACACCTTTGTCTATTAAAGGTTGGCAACATTAGTCCTTGGATTACATCTTCATAATTTACATGATTGGTCCCTTGGTTTCAAAGAATTGCAAAATGGTCCTTGGTGTTATTAATTTCACAAACCAAACCGGACCCTATTTAATTACCCAAGCCCAAAACAAACCCCCTTGGCCCAATCATATTACCCGGTCCAAACCCTTGACCCGACCAACCCAAACCCACGTTTTAAAATAAACAAACCCGCTTCTATGATCCTGTCTTCCCGAAGCGATTGTCTCAACCCCTCCTCAAGCTTCTCCACCACCCCTACTACACCCTTTGTCTCCCCCCACCTCACCTAACATCCCACCACATTAAATGCACCCCCTTTCCCTGTCTAAAGTATGAAACCCAGTTTTGGCGCCAAAAATGCATAAATGGCCAGGATTACTTCTGCACATCCAAGGGCTCAGATTGTTGCTGGGATCCACTCAGAAAGGTGAGAGAAAGAGAAGGGAGTATAAAAAGACCAAGAAGGAAGGATAGAGAAGTAGTTAGTTTATTTTTACAAAAAGTGTATGTCGTTTTAATATTATTATGTCTTAATTAGCTTCTCAATTGTATTTTCAAGTTATTTTGTACTCAATTTAGCAGTTCCAGTATATTAAAACTTTTATCAAGCTTCAATTCAAGTTAATGTTCGCTTCCTCATCAGATGTTCATTGTTGAGATTTTTAATTGCAAACACCTTTGTTAAAGCTTTTAGCAGTTCAATTTTAATCTCATACAAGCTTATATAAGCTTATAATAGCTTTTTGTAAGCTTGTACTCAAGTTTAAACAATCTTAGTCACTGGTCAACAAAAGTCAACATAAGAGCAAAAATGATGCAGGGATGATATGGGGTGATTCAGAATTTGAAATGGGTGGAATTGGAAGCAATGGGTTGGAATTGATAGGTTAGGGTTCTGGTTTCACTGATTGGCAAGCCATTGTGGCTAGGGACATTTGTAAGCAAATTTCATTGTTT
Source organism: Chrysanthemum lavandulifolium (assembly GCA_022545495.1). Classification (NCBI taxonomy): domain Eukaryota; kingdom Viridiplantae; phylum Streptophyta; class Magnoliopsida; order Asterales; family Asteraceae; genus Chrysanthemum; species Chrysanthemum lavandulifolium. The sequence goes on from CM040246.1 coordinate 81,824,042, forward strand.
CTTAGCATAATTAGTTTTAGTAGTCTAAAGTAGTTGAAACTCGTTAGTTAATGCGTGCTTAGGTCAAGAAAATCTAGTTTGATCATTCGCAAGCTTATTGCTTGTTATCTCATTTTAAATTGCAATCAAAGGTATTAAAGAGTGTTTGGCATTCTTGATATAAGCATCTCGTGAGGTGTATGCATGAGTTAGAATCATAGTTCATCTTTGTTCACCATTATACACTCATATCGGTCTTAGTTTACCGCTAGCTCATAAAGTCAAAATAAGTTTCAATCATCTTCATCGTGTGATACATTGTGGAATTGGATTTGCAAAATCTTATTTTGTGTTTAGAAGTCTTAAACCTAGCTTGCTACATTCATATTTCATCTAAACACATCATAATCAGTCATCAAATTGCATTCAAACCTCACCAAAGTCAAACTGGTAACTGGTTTTCAAAAGTCAAAAGGGGTCAAAAATTGGATTTGTGCAGATATTGCAGCATCTGCACTGGTTTCATTAAAGCTTTTTAGGGTCTGGTCTTTGGTCTATAAGTAGTCTACTAGGTGGTCTTTAAGACCTCAGATCTGTTTTTAGCTTAAGCCCTCTGGATAAGCTTGAGCATAAGCTCAAAGTTAGGACCTGGTGCCCTGCTCATAACTCAGTATTCACTGAGTGTTTTCTCAGCTTTTGTGCAAGCCTGCACAGAGCTTATAAAAGCTTGTTAAGGTCTGGTCTTTTGGTTAAAAGTAGCCACTTAGGTCTAGTTTAGGTCTTCATAATTGGTTTTTGGTTTGTAGCTTATTTGTAGATTGTGCTTGTGCTTAAAGTAGGTACTTAAAACTGTTTTAGCTTATACACTTAAATCACCAAATCTGTGTTATTTTGTTAATCAGTGGTTGTAGCTTGTTGATTTCTGTTTCATTTGGTCACTTTTAGTATTCCATAGTTTCTGTTTTCAGTTGGTTGCTTGTCTTGTTCAATTGGCTTATTTTAGTGCTTATTTATAAGCACTTGTGACATCGTTTCATTTCTTGCAAACAAGTGCCTGTTTTTCCAATTTTCCTAGCTTCTTAATATTATTTCGAGTTTTCCGAAATTTTGATTTTCTAGGCTTGTTTGCTATTTTTCTTAATTTAAAGTAGTTTTAAGCATTTTAATTAGTCTTTAATACAAAAATTCGAGAAAAGGTTCAAAAAATAATTTTTCAATTTTCTTAGATTTAGATAAATATAAAAAGTAAAAAAAGTAATTTTCCAGATTTTTCATAGCTTATTTGGTAATTTTAGTAATTTAATTAGTTTTAATAGTTTAAAATTCATAGAAAATAGAAAAATAATCAGAAAAATACAAAAATAGTTTTGAAAATTCTATTTTGGTATTTTAGACTTTTCCAATTCATAATCTTATTTTTCTAGCCTAATTTCCTATTTTCTTGTATTTTAGGTAACTATTTAATAGTTAAAAATAGTTTTTAATTAGATAATTAGTTTTAAAAATAATTTTCTTTTTCCATAAATTTTCTTTTATCATTAGGATTATAAATATGTATTTTTCATATTTTTAGGATTTATATTGTGTAAGTTTCACGTTTTTAGTCAGACGTCACGTAGTTTTAATTTCGGTCAGAAACATAAAAACAAAACATCATTTTAATTATAGTGATAGCGTTTATTAAATAGATTTTATATTTTTAATTTCCTCTAATTTGCATTTAAGCCATTGTAATTTGTTGGCTTTTCCTTAGTTATAATCATAATCACAATTCCCTTTTTCGTTCAAATTTCTCGATCACTATTCGTTGATTGATCCATTGCATAGCTCATTTGGGACATAACGACTGGGAAACACTATACTCCCGGATCTTCATTGAGTTCGTGTTCAAACTGCTTTAAGGTTCTTACGATCCGCCATTCACAAGTGGCGGGCTTGTGTGAAACCTGCGGTTTTCAGACGCATCAAATTTTTGGCCGTGCTTCAGGAGTCAGGCTTGATCTATCTTCCGTGTAGCGATTAGTTGTTTGGACACTCACTCATTTGTTTATATCATCCATATCTATCTATATATATATCCATATTTTCTTCTAAAAAATCCAAATACCCAAAAACAGCCAAAAACATATAAAACACAAAAATATTTTTCCTTTTGTTTCTATATATGTATCAAAAATAAAAATACAAAAAGATTCGTCGTTTTCTTCAATAATAACAACTTAAAAGATTACCACCGCAAACCAAGGCAAAGGCACTACCTAACTGGGGTGCGACCATAATAAGTTCGAACTAAAGATTTAAAACTTGCCTTTGTGTCCTTTTGATTGGTGTACCTTTTCAAAGAAGCCATTCATATTGTGATTATTGGTTAAGTTCATCGTTGTTTTGCCTCGATTTTGTGTTAATTGATTTGTTTGTGATATCGACGCCGTAACCGTAAAACCCATAAAGATTCTTCTCACCCCGCTTTTATAAACGCCTTCATAATTCTCATTCTCATCCGAAGATTTTCATAATTCCATTTCTCTCCTTAACTCGAGTTTCCTTAGAGTTAACTCTAGTATGCGCACTCGCTCTTCTAGATCCGTGAGCCCATTTCGTGAGCTTGTCAAGATTCCAAGAAGGCGTGTTCAGAGACTTTCGCTCCATCGGTCGGATCCGAGATCCGGACTGCTCGCACTACTTCCGCTATCATGGCGGATGAAATTTATGTGCGAAGCTTCTCCGTGCACCCATCGATGGGTATGGAGATGTTATCGTTGTACCGACCATCGTGGTGAAAATTTTGAACTCAAGACCGGTTATCAATCTTGTAACCTCTAATCAATTCTTCGGTTTTGAGCGGATGATCCTCATGCTCATATTCGATGGTTTAACAAGATTGCATCTACCATCAAGTATAAGAATGTCCCCACTTGGTCATTAAGCTTCTTCCGCTCCCATTTTCTCTCGAGGGCAAGCCCGGATTTGGCTTGAAAACAACCCCCGCCTATTGAGACATGGGAAGATCTCGTGAAGAAATTTGTGAATGAATTCTATCCACCTTCCAAAACCACGAGTCTTAAAATGAAATCATCAAATTCAATCGAAGTTTGATGAATCCTTCATGAATCGTGGGATCGTTTCAAGGAATTGCTTCGCAAATGTCCTCACCACGTTTCTCCGAGTTGATGCAACTCGATACTTTCTACAATGGAGTGAGTCAATCGACCAAGATTCTCTCAATTCCTCCGCTGGAGGAAATTTCCTAAGCAAAACCGTCAAAGAAGCTTTAGCGATAATCGAAAACAAGTCTAAAGTCCGCATCGCTGTAAGCAAGCCGGTTGTTTCCCAAGTCGGTGTTGGTCCTTCTTCTTCTTCATCGCCCGTGAGTCGGTCTAGCACCGATGCTAAGATTGATAAACTCACGGAAGCTATCCAAGCTTTGGTTCTCCAATCAAAAGAAAGTCTCTTTCCACAAACTTCACCTCCTGTTTGAAGTTAAGAAAGTGGAAGTCTCGTGTTACCCGTGGTGGCCCCATGCTTACTATAAGCGTATGGCCACCGATGGTAACCCTTGAAGCCAATGTGGGCGGATGTCTAATCAAGGAGGCAATCAATATCGTGCTCAGAGACCAACCACCGCCCTAACCACTACTCGACCTCCGATTTCAATCAAAATCAAAACCGTAATCGTAATCAAAGCAGATCAAACCAAGGTTTTCAAAACCAAGGTCATTTCAATCAAAACAACGGTTTTCAAAATCGTAATCAAAATTTCCAACATCAAGGAAATTACAATAGAAACCTGTGTCGTGGAAATTTCAACCAAGGGTATTTTCATGGCAATAATCCAGGAATTTTCGTAATCAAGGCCCAAATCCTAACAATAAAGGCGTAATTTTCTGTGCAAAATCAAGCCATTGTTCCAACCGACCATCTTCCGATGTGTTGTTGAAACAATTCATGAAATCCCAAGAAGAAATGAATCGGTTGTTGGTTAGCCGATTGTCGACATCAAGAAGTCTTTAAATGATCGACCGGGCTCGTGTACTTTACCTAGCAACACGATCGCTAATCCGAGGGGCGATGCAAAGGAGATCACAACCGTAAGTGGTACTTATGCCGACCTGGCTGCTCCTACTACCTCTTCTTCCTCTCTCCCGAAGGTAGTGGAAAGCTAACCCGAGGCGATAAAGGACAAGGAACTTCCTACTAATAACGGAAGTACCAAGAATGTCCATCCTCAAGTTGTCCCAACCCCAAGCCCCGAGTTGTTTTTGAACCTCCAGTTTGTGACCCTAAATCCAAAACTTCTATTCCTTATCCCTCACGTTTACATGAGCAAAAGCTCCGCGAGAAAGCTAGTCATCAAATGGAAAAATTCTTTCAAATTTTCCAAGAACTTCAATTTGACATAAGCTTCGCGGATGCTATCATGTTGATGTCCAAGTTTGCATCTACTCTTAAACACATGTTGAGCAACAAAGAAAAGCTGTTTGAAATGGCCAAAACTCCTTTGAATGAGAATTGCTCAGCAGTCTTGTTAAAGAAGCTTCCCGAGAAGCTAGGAGATCCGGAAAATTTCTTCTTCCTTGTGTTTTTCCAGGATGATTGAATGCTTTGCCCTTGCCGATCTTGGTGCAAGCATCAATCGATGTCGTGATTCAAGATGGAAGAAACTTTCTTCCTAACTTATTCCCACCGCATGACTCTTGAGCTTGCGGATCGTTCTATCTCGGTCCTCTTGGCATTGCCGAGGATGTATTCGTGAAAGTAGGAAAGTTCCATTTCCACCGACTTTGTGGTCGTTGATTTCGATGTCGATCCTCGAGTTCCTCTCATTGTTGGGCGGGATTCACGAGGACGGGCCGTGCTCTCATAGATGTATTTGAGCAAGAGATCACTCTACGTGGGTAATGAAGCCGTTACCTTTAACCTCGATCGACTTCGAGGTACTCCTCAAATTATGACACCGAATCAATTAATCGAGTTGATTTAATTGATATTGCTTTGAGGAGTACTCTCAAGAGTTTCTTGGTTATCTTCATAATTCGTGAGTGGAAATTCCAATTCCACCACATCTTCTCAACCTATCATTGCCGACTCTTCCCCTCTCACCCGCTTGAGGAGGTGACTTCCTTCGGAAGAGATCGATGAATTTTCGGTTATCGATGAATCAATTCACCGGAATTGATGGTGTTTATGATTCGGAGGGGATATTCTCTATCTTGAGCGCTGCTTAATGAAGATCCATTACCTTCACTCCTTCGAAGAGATCACGATCGAGGAAATCAAATCGATGCAATCATCCAATCAAGAATTTCCGAGGTTGAACTTAAGGACCTACCTCCTCATCTCGAGTATGCATTTTTGGAGGTGATGATAAATTACTCGTTATAATTGCTAAAGACTTGACCGAGGAGGAGAAATCGCTCTCATAAAGGTGTTGAAGTCACACAAGCAAGCAATTGCTTGAAACTCTCCAATATTAATGGTATCAACCCCGAATTTTGTACTCACAAAATCTTAATGGAGGATGACTTCAAACCAGCAATTCAACATCGTAGAAGGGTGAATCCTAAGATTCATGAGGTTATCAAACAAGAGGTTCTCAAACTTCTTGATGCCTACCGATTTACCCGATCTCCGATAGTCCTTGGTTAGCCCAATTCATTATGCTCCAAAAAGGGTGGCATTATCGTTGTCGCGAATAAAGAAAACGAGTTAATTCCGACTCGATTGGTTACGGATGGCGTGTGTGTATTGACTATAGTAAGTTAAACGAAGCCACCGTAAAGACCATTTTCCTCTACCCTTCATGGACCGATGCTTGAGAGATTAGCGAGGAACGAATACTATTGTTTCCTTGATGGTTTCTCGGGTTACTTTCAGATCCCCATTGATCCGCCGGATCAAGAGAAACCACATTCACCGCCCATACGGACGTTTGCCTATAGACATATGCCTTTTGGCTTATGTAATGCTCCCGCACGCTCCAACGATGTATGATGGCAATTTTCCACGACATGATCGGAAAACTATGGAGGTGTTTATGGATGACTTCTCGGTCATTGGGGACTCATTTCAGACTTGTCTCCCACTTAGACAAAATGTTAAACGGTGTGAAGACACCAATCTATGTCTAAACCGGGAGAAGAGCCACTTTATGGTCAAAGAGGGCATAGTCCTTGGCCATAAGATTTAAGAATGGGATTGAGGTAGATAGAGCAAAAGTTGATGTCATTGCTAAACTACCTCATCCCACCACCGTCAAAGGTGTTAGAGTTTTCGGTCATGCCGTTTTATCGCAGATTCATTCAGATTTCTAAAATCGCCTCGGCCTATGACCCATCTTCTAAAAGATGCTCCTTTATCTTCTCTCCCGAGTGCATCAAGATCTTGAAACACTTAAGAAAAAGCTTACGGAAGCACCCATTCTAGTTGCCCCGATCGATTTACCTTTGAGCTCATGTGCGATGCAAGTGATTTGCTATCGGTGCGGTCTTGGGGCAACGCAAACCAAGCATTTTCACCGATCCACCACGCAAGCAAGACTATGATTGAAGCTCGGACCCATTACACCACTACGTAAAAAGAATTATTAGTCTGTGGTGTGCGTTTGAGAAGTTTCGCCATACCTCATATTGACCAAATCGTGGTGTATACGGATCACTTTCGGCTCTCAAATATCTCTTTGCAAAACAAGATGCAAAGCCGAGATTGCTCCGTTGGGTTCTCTCCTACAAGAATTTGATATCATTATTCGTGATAAAAAGGAGCCGAGAACCGGTCACGATCATCGTGTCGATTAGAGAACCTCACCAAAATGTGTTCGAGAAAAGGAAATTAATGAAACATTTCCTCGAAACACTCAATGTGGTTTCTTTTCGTGGAGATTCTTCTACCCCATGGTTTGTCGACTTCGCAAATTACCATGCGGGTAACTTTGTTAGAAAGGGATGTCGTCCCAGCGTAAAAATAAATTCTTTAAAGATGTGAAACATTATTTCGGGACGACCCTACTTGTTTAAAATTTGTGCGGATCAAGTCATCCGTCGATGTGTATATGGTCGTGAAGCTATTGACATTCTCAAAGCTTGCCATTCGGACCCACTGGGGACATCATAGCCCCAACTACACCGCCAAGAAGGTGTTTGATTCCGGATTCTATTGGCCCCGATCTATAAGGATGCCCATGAATTGTTCAAAAACACTGGACGCTTGTCGGTGTCACGGAATATCTCACAAGGAATGAAATGCCGAAACGCCATTCAAGTGTGAGATTTTGACATCCGGGGCATTGACTTTACGGGCCATTTCCTTCTTCCCGTGGTAACAAATACATACTGCGGCGGTTGACTACTTGTCAAATGGGTTGAAGCTAAAGCTTTACCCACCAACGATGCCCGAGTGTTGTGAAATTCTTAAAATCCTTATTTGCTAGGTTTGGAACTCCACGAGCCATCATCGGTGATCGTGGCACGATTTTGCAATGACCAATTTGCAAGAGTCATGCAAAAGTATGGTGTAACTCACCGTACCTCTCATGTACCACCCACAAACAAGTGGGCAAGTGGAAGTTTCTAACCGGGATTAAAGAATCTTGAGAGGACGGTTGGTGAAAACCGTGCCTCTTGGTCGGATAGGTTAGATGACGACTGGGCCTTCCGTGACACAACCTATAAACACCCATCGGGTGCACTCCATAAAGTCGGTGTGCGGAAGGCATGTCATCTACCGGTTGAGTTTCGAGCACAAGGCATCTTGGGCCTGAAGCATGCTAACTTTGATATTCAGACAAATGGTGATCATCGGAAAGTTCAAATGAATGAATTAAATGAACTCCGTGATCAAGCTTACGAGAACTCTTTGATCTATAAACAAAAGACAAAGAAGATTCATGACTCAAAAATCAAAAACCGCGCTTTCAACGTTGGTGATCGAGTCCTTCTTTTCAACTCAAGATTGAAGATTTTATCGTGAAAGCTCAAGTCCTACTGGTCGGTCCATTTACTATCGCTAAGGTTTATCCTTATGGTACCATTGAGTTATCTCAACCCGATGGTCCTAATTTTAAAGTGAATGGTCATTGAGTGAAGCATTATTTTGGAGAGGACATTCCATCCATGGTTGTCCCGACTTACAAACTTTCCCATGAACCAATGAATGCGGGATCGAGTCAAGCTAGCGACTCGGTAATCAAAACAAGAGCATGCCATATGGGTTCTCACCCATATTTCGCCTTCTTACCTCTTTCTACCACCCTAGTGTGGGGGTTGCCCACATGTTTTGTATATAAAGTCTTCTAAAAAAAAAAAAAAAAATCATCTTTCTAAATAATGGCCGTAGTATTTCCCTTTCACGTTCTTTGTTTCGCATAATCACAGACTTTGAATATTGAGGGCAATATTCATCTCTAGTGTGGGGGATTCTCACGAATTTTATCATGTAATTATACCGCCTAATCCCGTTTTTGGCCAATTTTTTTTTTTTTTTTTGGAGTAAGTGTTCTACACTTTCTCATCTCAGTTATCATCCGCCATGTCTCAGAAGACAAAGGATTGGCTAATCCAGAGCAAACGGCTCTTGGTAAAGATATCTCAAAACCGTTGACGGCTTGCAATTTGCCCAAAATTGTATGGTATTCACCACCATATCCTAAAAAGTGAAGAGTTGGCTAGCCCGCAAGATTATGGCTTGTGGTAAAGGCAATGGAAAAACCATAATTGGTAATCACTCACCAAAGATAATATTGATAATTTATCTAAGAGTTGGCTAGTCCGAGCAAACGGCTTCTAGTAAAGACAAATCAAATCCGTTGGAAGTCGGTGGTTTGCTCAAAATCACATGGTTATCGTGTACCATGGTTCTTACTTGAACTGAAACATTTGGCTACTCCAAAAGTAATGGCTTTTGGTAAAGAGATTCAAATCCATTATGTTTTTCTCAAAAGATTGCTAGGGACTAGCAATAGTTTAGTGTGGGGATTGATGAGTGTGTAAATACTCATCATTTTAGTCAAACTGAATCGCAAAACGGTTAAAATGCTCGAAATGCATCAAAATACCGAAAATATCTCAAAAGTGCATTTTATATGTTTCAGATGCAAAATGTTCAAAATCGATGAAAACGAGCAAAGTTTGCATAATTGGCGCTTTCGATCCCCGACTTTCGTAAAATGGCAAAATCGGTCCCTAGGCATTTATTTTAAAGAAAAGTCACCAAAGGACCTTTTGGAAACATAAATTATCATATTTAGTCCTTTGGTGGAAAATCTAAAAGTTTTGAGAAAATTACAGTTTAGTCCCTGAAAATCCAAAAATGGTCAAAATTAGTCCTTGGAAATTTTCAAAAATGTCAAAACTAGACCTTGGTCTATTAAAGGTTGGCAACATTAGTCCTTGGATTACATCTTCATAATTTACATGATTGGTCCCTTGGTTTTAAAGAATTGCAAAATGGTCCTTGGTGTTATTAATTTCACAAACCAAACCGGACCCTATTTAATTACCCAAGCCCAAAACAAACCCCCTTGGCCCAATCATATTACCCGGTCCAAACCCTTGACCCGACCAACCCAAACCCACGTTTTAAAATAAACAAACCCGCCCCCCTATGATCCTGTCTTCCCCGACAGGATTGTCTGCAACCCCCCTCCTCAAGCTTCTCCAGCCACCCCTACTACACCCTTTGTCTCCCCCCACCTCACCTAACATCCCACCACATTAAATGCACCCCTTTCCTGTCTAAAGTATCAAACCCGTTTTGGCGCCAAAATGCATAAATGGCGGGATTACTCGCACATCCAAGGGCTCGATTGTTTTTGGGATCCACTCGAAAGGTGAGAGAAAGAAGGAGTATAAAAGACCAAGAAGGAAGGATAGAAAGTAGTTAGTTTATTTTACAAAAGTGTATGTCGTTTAATATTATTATGTCTTAATTAGCTTCTCAATTGTATTTTCAAGTTATTTTGTACTCAATTTAGCAGTTCCAGTATATTAAAACTTTTATCAAGCTTCAATTCAAGTTAATGTTCAGTTTCCTCATTGTATGTCTACTGTTGAGATTTTTAATTGCAAACACCTTTGTTAAAGCTTTTAGCAGTTCAATTTTAATCTCATACAAGCTTATATAAGCTTATAATAGCTTTTTGTAAGCTTGTACTCAAGTTTAAACAATCTTAGTCACTGGTCAACAAAAGTCAACATAAGAGCAAAAATGATGCAGGGATGATATGGGGTGATTCAGAATTTGAAATGGGTGGAATTGGAAGCAATGGGTTGGAATTGATAGGTTAGGGTTCTGGTTTCACTGATTGGCAAGCCATTGTGGCTAGGGACATTTGTAAGCAAATTTCATTGTTTCTTAGCATAATTAGTTTTAGTAGTCTAAAGTAGTTGAAACCTGTTAGTTAATCTGTGCTTAGGTCAAGAAAATCTAGTTTGATCATTTGTGCAAGCTTATTCAGTTGTTATCTCATTTTAAATTGCAATTCAGTGTATTAAAGAGTGTTTGGCATTGCTGATATAATTGTCTCAGAGGTGTATGCATGAGTTAGAATCTGTTAGTTCATCTTTGTTCAGTCATTATACACTCATATCAGTCTTAGTTTTTGCCTGCTAGCTCATAAAGTCAAAATAAGTTTCAATCTGTCTTACTGTGTGATCTGTTGTGGAATTGGATTTGCAAAATCTTATTTTGTGTTTAGAAGTCTTAAACCTAGCTTGCTACATTCATATTTCATCTAAATACATCATAATCAGTCATCAAATTGCATTCAAACCTCACCAAAGTCAAACTGGTAACTGGTTTTCAAAAGTCAAAAGGGGTCAAAGCTTTTTAGGGTCTGGTCTTTGGTCTATAAGTAGTCTACTAGGTGGTCTTTAAGACCTCAGATCTGTTTTTAGCTTAAGCCCTCTGGATAAGCTTGAGCATAAGCTCAAAGTTAGGACCCGTGCTCCTACCTCGCATAACTCAAGATTCATCGAGTGTTTTCTCGACTTTTGTGCCTCACTGCACGAGCTTATAAAAGCTTGTTAAGGTCTGGTCTTTTGGTTAAAAGTAGCCACTTAGGTCTAGTTTAGGTCTTCATAATTGGTTTTGGTTTGTAGCTTATTTGTAGATTGTGCTTGTGCTTAAAGTAGGTACTTAAAAGCTGTTTAGCTTATACACTTAAATCACCAAATCTGTGTTATTTTGTTAATCAGTGGTTGTAGCTTGTTGATTTCTGTTTCATTTGGTCACTTTTAGTATTCCATAGTTTCTGTTTTCAGTTGGTTGCTTGTCTTGTTCAATTGGCTTATTTTAGTGCTTATTTATAAGCACTTGTGACATCAGTTTCATTTTCTTGCAAACAAGTGCCTGTTTTTCCAATTTTCCTAGCTTCTTAATATTATTTCAGAGTTTTCCTGAAATTTTCAAATTTTTCTAGGCTTGTTTGCTATTTTTCTTAATTTAAAGTAGTTTTTAAGCATTTTTAATTAGTCTTTAATACAAAAAATTCAGAAAAGGTTCAAAAAAATAATTTTTCAATTTTATTAGATTTAGATAAATATAAAAAGTAAAAAAAGTAATTTTCCAGATTTTTCATAGCTTATTTGGTAATTTTTAGTAATTTAATTAGTTTTTAATAGTTTAAAATTCATAGAAAATAGAAAAATAATCAGAAAAATACAAAAATAGTTTTGAAAATTCTATTTTGATATTTTAGACTTTTCCAATTCATAATCTTATTTTTCTAGCCTAATTTCCTATTTTCTTGTATTTTAGGTAACTATTTAATAGTTAAAAATAGTTTTTAATTAGATAATTAGTTTTAAAAATAATTTTCTTTTTCCATAAATTTTCTTTTATCATTAGGATTATAAAAATGTATTTTTCATATTTTTAGGATTTATATTGTGTAAGTTTCATTTTTAGTCAGACGTCGCATAGTTTTTAATTTCGGTTTCAGAAACATAAAAACAAAACATCATTTTAATTATAGTGATAGCGTTTATTTAATAGATTTTATATTTTAATTTCCTCTAATTTGCATTTAAGCCATTGTAATTTGTTGGCTTTTCCTTAGTTATAATCATAATCACAATTCCTTTTTCGCTCAAATTTCTCGATCACTATTCGTTGATTGATCCATTGCATAGCTCATGGGACATAACGACCTGGGAAACACTATACTCCCCGGATCTTCATTGAGTTCGTGTTCAAACTGTTTTAAGGTTCTTACGTCCGCCATTCACAAGTGGCAAAGCTTGTGTGTGAAACAACAGCGGTTTTGCACGCATCATACGCCACATCCTTGACACTTCCATTCCCGCGACTATTCACTCAAACCGCATTGCCATTGAGGAATGTGCCAATCACTTGTTCCCCAACACGGTGGAAGCATATGACCGCGATGCATTGTATGGGATTCATCATCGCCGACGCCGACGAATCTACTACGTAAGTCGCAGTTCGTAAGTCACAACATGCGTTGTTTAGTACTAAAGACATCGCTGCCATCCAACATGTTGGTCTTTCATCCAAATGGGACTACACCTTTCTCAAGAAGATTGTGGTCAAAAGACGTGATGAAAGGGATTATGCATTCGTGAAGTCGACTTTGAGAATTTGTCTCCCAACGATATTGAAGACATGTACCTGCCAAAGTATGTGGTCGCATGAGACAATTTTCAACCGAAATACAACGAATTCATCAAGTCACCGCTCATTTTCATCGCACGATAGTCATAAAAGAACGTGTTGAAGATCTTCGCCAGCCGTTGAATCATATCGACACGTGAACTTCACTCCACCACGCTTTGATCTTCCCGATATCAACCCCTCTCACAATTAACGCCATCAAGAACCCGTTTGGTGTCGTTTATCCTGATGAACTTCATCGCAATTGCTTGATGTCGTGTAATGAGCTTCACAAATTTGGATATCATACTCAAGATGGTTAGGGACGGATTAGCTTATCGATTGAAGGATATACGTGAAAACATTGGGAATCCTAAGCGATGGAATTATAAGGATCGGAGGGATGTGAGAAGGATCATCACCATGATTGATGAACGGTTGTTCGAGAGGGATCGCCTGCATTTATTGGAGAGCTATGTTGGTGGTCCACCCAGATTAACATAACCGCTTTCAACGCCTGCACACACGGGAACATCACCGCACTTCACGGTACTCCTTGAATTATTTCTTTCATATAATTTTGGATGAGTGATTATATATGTCTATGGCTTGTGCACACATAAAAGTGTACAACCCGAATTGTCAAGAAAGGACCCTGTGGTACGCCTCGGTGCCACAATCCTTATAAAAGGAGCTAAAGCTTTTACTTTTGAGTAAAACCTATCAAACCTTTCACTTTTCAAGGTTTTTCTCAAAAGGACAAGTACTTCCCATATGATTTTCAAAACCTCAACCGCTTATATCACATGTTGAGGGGAGTATTTGCGTTAAAACTTTGTTCACAAATTCTTCATAATGGTCATCTTCCGCAATACTAAAATGGTCATATTTATTGTCAACATTTCAAAAATAACATTTTATATGCCATTTTGAGGGGAGAAAAGCGTGTGATAAGAAATATGTTGTGCAAAATGTAAATGAATCTGTACTCAGACTTAACCAACGAATTGACGGTACTAAAGCGTTAGTAACTCGAAAAGACTTGTCTGGACGGGTAATAATTTCAAGCTAGTTCGCAGTAATGTAAACGTGTCTCATGAAGGACTTGTCCAAGTAGAAAGTACCATTCAAACACTCTTGGTAGACATGAACTCGACGGTATGACAACCTTCGAGGTTTGTCTACACCTTCAAGGTAGTTATTAGAGCTAGTTGTCACCTAAAAGTCGACAATGTAACTCTTTAACTATGCAACGTAGCGTGTCTCATGGGATTGTCTATCTCCAGTGGATCAATTCAAAATGTGCGCTCTTTCCTCACTGTGCATTTAAACCATTAAAACTCTTAAGCACATGTGGAGGGGAGTATTTATGCAAAATCCTATCTCTCACAAAGGGTTCAAACATGATTTTCATTAACAAACCCTTTAAGAGATTTTCACAAAAAAATTGGTTTTAATGGCAACATAGGTTAGTCATGGAGTTATAAGGTGACTAAGGTTAGAATAACCGTCCTATGATCCGCCAGAGCCGGAGGGATCTACCAAGGACATCACGAATAGTTAGTACTTAGAAGTCCTTAGGTATGATTATAAAAAGGAGAAAATGAGAATCGGAGAAAGAAGGAGTTGAAGAATCAAAAGAAATGCAAAGAAAAGTGGTGAAAAGAAATAGCCCTCCAGTTATTCAACTTAAGGCGACACCGGTTCAATTCATATACTCTTGGTTGTCACTTAGTGACACCGGTATTGAAGATTAAAAGTCATCATGGACCCGGTGACGCATGCACTTAACCTTCTTAGCCACTCAAGTTTCTCTCAATGTAAGCTTGTTTCATTCTCACTGTGGAACCCCACGTAAACTATTGGCTTTCTCTTAGAGATCGTTGGTATTGAAGAAGGAGACCTCTCCCTAGTCTCCGCACGGGAAAACCAAATGCACTATTGAGTCTAGAGCCACGAGATTCATCAAAAGATCTCTTAGGTACACTTGACATTAATCACTGATGATCAACAAATAAGATTATCGGTGATTCATATCGAGTCCTTCACAGATCTTAGCAACTGTCGAGAACATTTATGAGAGGTTCACATCCGTGATCCTCAATGATTGAATGGAAACTCACGTCGTGGTCAACATCAAACACTCGACGGCAATGAGGTCACTTCGGTAACTCCCCGTGGATTACGCTGAGTGTGTCTCAAACTGTCTACAATCGTGAGGTGATGCTTGGTATACCTCGACTTATCGAATCAGATGTACTTCTGCACATCGCGTTATCTCACTTGTGGGACTCCGGTTCAGAACGGCCTTTGTAAGAATTAGAGTTGTGTTTTCACACTATGTCATTAACACTCAAGTTCAAACTTGTAAGTGCCGAACCGCTTATTACTAACCTTTGACATGTTTTCTTCTTATGGAAGCTCGGAGCGGGATGATCGTGTTGATTCTTCTCATGCTCACGCCAACATCATCACTAATGGAAGTTCTATCCAAAAGCAACACAATCACGTCGAATGATTCTTCGCCAAACCAAAGAATCTACAAAGTTAAAGACTTAAAGAACTTCATCAAGTTGAATTCCAACGCCAAAGAGCGTGTGAGCATGTTGAAGAATGACGTGAAGACACCTTTGGAGGAGCGAAGCGACCGAGACATAATTGATGCGCACAACAACATACTATCACTTTCACCACAAAGAACAATGATCAAAGAACAAAGTTAATGATGACGTCAAAACATAAGCGCTCAAGGAAAACTATTTCTCACTGGGAGATTGTTCAAATCAAGGCAACTCTTCTCACAAGAAAGAAGAATGTCGGAAGACGCCAAGAGCTAATATTACATCAACGCCTTCACCGTTCATCACCAACACTGAGGGAGATTGTTGGAATCACTCCTAAACCATAATCAAGTGTTAGTAATTAATATGTAATAGTTAGCTTTATTATGGCCTTTATGTTTGTTATTAGCCTTAAGCTTATGTAGAAGGCCCATGAGCTTAGGCCCAAGCCCATTTAAGAAAGGATGGAAACTAGGAGTGTTGCCTAGCTTTCCTCCTATAAATCTTTGTAAACCTTCATTTGAAGGTTGGTTGTTCTCTTTTCTATTTCACTCTTTCCTTTAACCTTTCTCTCTATATTTCGTGTGTTTGGATAAGGGTTCAACCGATCTCTCTTCTCTATCTCTTCTCTTGATGCTTGTGTTGTAAAACTAGTGACCTAACACTAATGCAACTATTTACATCTTTAGGTGTTCTTTCCAATCAATCAACCTGAAACACACTGGTGCCTGGGCGAACTATCCATCAGAACAGGTGTTATAACTTTATATGATAGCCTTGGGAGCCCGGCAGTTGAAAACGAGTGGTGGATAACTTCGGGAAGTTTTGCTTGTCAACTACCCACGTATCTTGTTGAGAGTGAGGTGATGGAAAAGAAGAATATCGATACCAATAACTATCATGTTTCCTTTGAGTATGCACCTTATGTCCCTAAACAAGGTGGGCTTTATGGGGATTGTGGTGTTTGGGTCTCAGATACTTTTATGCGTGTTGTCTCATAGGCTATCATTGAAGGTGAAGAATCTGTCCAGTTGCTTTGGCTTACCGTGAGTATTTGGTGAATATTTCTGGAAATACAAGATTCCAATTCCGAGAGACATTTGACATTTAAGTTATGTAAACAATCTAACTTATGTAAACAATCTAACTTCTGCTTTGGCTAGAATTCTGCTGTTGGTATAACAGTTTTGGCTAGTGTTGGTATAACATTTATTATGAATGGCTTCTTGTGATCCTGGTGTTTGTATCAGGCTGCTGTTGGTATGCTAGTGTATGGTCGTTTTTGTAAACAGGTTATGTAAACAGTTAATATGTATATATTTAACGTATCTTGCTAATGTATCATATTGCTAGTGTATGGTCGTTTTATTAAATATTGCACGACTGCTCGACTGGTGGTTGGAGAGATGGTAGTTGGGGAGATGTTACATTTGATGTTTCTTGTGTGATTGTCGATATAAATATAAGTTAATAACATATGGAATTTCCATACAAACAATTATATACTTGCCAGAAACTAAACATCAAAATGAATTCAGCACCAAATTGGGAAGAATTACTTGATATAGATGACTCCGATCTCCGACTATCAGCCACCACCCAAAACGCAATTTCATATGGAAACACTACAGCTCAAAATTATGCTAAAATGCCGGTTAGGATAATACGAGGTCCTGCAGGTATTGTTCAAACGGCGAATGATGTGGGTGTGGATGATGATATAATGGCGACACAAGAGTACATTAGAAAAGTAGTGTATGATGTGGGAAAGGATTCCGATTTTAATAGTGGGCCATGGGTTAGCGCAGTTGAGTATTTGAAACCTGATGGCGGTATCATGATTGGTTGTTTCGCCGATATCAAGAAATTTACCAAGAAAGGGAAACTTGACAACGTTGTTGCTATAATTAAGTCTTGTACCCCAAATGTCTTGGGTGATCTCACAGTATCATTGAAAGATGTTTCAGGTTTAATATCAGGTTCAATACATCACAAAGTGGTTAATGACGAGAGGTATGAAAAGCTGCTTACCGTCGGAGCTGTTTTGATCCTTCATAACGTTTCTGTGTTTTCTCCCAAACAATCTAGAAATCACTATCTTAATATTACATTAAAAAATGTGGTTAAGGTTTTCTCCAATGATAGTGTTCCTAACAATGAAAGTGGAGTTGGAAGTAGTGGAAGTGTAATCTGAATTTTAATTGTTGTAATTTTCTATTAATTCAATATTTTAATCTAGTTTGTTAGATGTGATGTGGTATTGAACAATCAAACAATATAAAATATAAAATAACTAAATGAGACGCATTTGATTCCAAATTGACTAACGTCGAACATAAGTCAAGACATTAAACATACGTTGATTACTACTCCACACTAAGATTTCCAACCGATTGTATGACTCATTTAGCAATGCACGACATACATGCGTGGTTTTTGGATTCATTGCCAATTTGAGTTTGGTCTCCAACATCTTTATTCTTGTCTCTAGAATGTTTATTGTAAATCTTTGAACTTGCGGTTGGAACATTACATTGTTCGGATGTACAAGTCAATGGAGTATAACTTGTATATTGTGTTGAAGGTCCCGGAGAATTAAAATTAGGTTGTTGTAAAGGATGATAACCGGATGGTTATCAAATTCATCCTTCCACATAAAATTTACACCGTATTCCTTTTTAATGGTCATAAATATTAAAAGTAAGAGATGGTTATGAAATAACTTTTAACACCTAAGTTTATACGGAAACATAAGACATCTAACCTTTGAACGAGGTCATGAATAGAAAAGTTGACCATAGCTATGCTCCTTGTGTGATTTTCGTAGCACTATGTTTCCAGCTCCACATCGACACATAAATCGATCCATACGAATTTGTTTGAGGATAGGATTCTTTGAGACTCAATATAAATGTGCTCGACTGCTCAAATGGTAGTTGGGAGATGGGTATATATAATGTGTTCGACTGCTTAACTGCTCAACTTGTGCTCGACTGCTCAGCTGGTTTGTTAGGAATTAGAAAATCCAGTCGTTAAAGATTCGGTCACCTCAAGTATATGTATTCGATAGAAAGCTCAGAGACATAGTCAAGTTATGTTAGTAAGTAGTATGTTAAGTAACACCGTGGAGGACGGACGGTCTTACCCACTTGTATGCCCGATCCGGCCGTAGGTGGCGTTATTTGTAAGACACTATAAATACCCTCTACCTCCCAAGGTAGGGTTGGAGCTCAATACCATTTTTCTTTGTTTCACATAGTTCCCAACTCTCTTCTATTTCTCTCTAGAACTTTCTCTCTAAACATACTTGAACGCCCATTGTGATTATGGTTTAGTGTGTTTATGAAATCCTATATCTTACAATTGGTATCAGAGCTATGGTTTGATCACTCATCTTTCATGCTCTTTGTTTTGGTGGATTTCATAAGGTTTTTGGGGTATTAAGTGTTTAGGAGAGTTTGAATCATTTGGACAAATTCTAGTGTTAAAGTTTGAATTTTGTATTTAATTTTGTGTTTAGGATCATCATATGTGTTTATGTTTTGAATTGGATGGCTTAAATCATTGTGGTTTGGTTATTTTTGATTGATAAAGTTGTTATTTGTGAACTTTGTACAAAGCGAGTTGAGTCTCGGACTTTTGTTTCTTCGAGCGAGTTGCGTTCTTGGATCGGATGCGAGTTGGTATATGCGACTTGGCTATTTAGCGAGTTGACTTTTATGCGACTTGGGTTCTAGCGAGTTGTTTCTTTAAGCGACTTGGGTTCTAAGCGAGTTGTTTCTTTAAGCGAGTTGAGTTCTAAAGCGACTTGGCTATTAAGCGAGTTGTATAGTTAGCGAGTTAGTTTAAGCGACTTGGTGGTTAGGCTTAGTTGTGTCTCATTGCGACTTGATATTAAGCGAGTTGTCTCTATATGCGACTACCGCAATTGCTTAGTTGAGTGTTTAGCTACTTTTCTATTGAGAATTGTTACTTCTTCGTGCTACATTCTTACGGTTGTTCTTTGGTTTAGTAAAATCTGTGAAAGAATCAATTTCCCGGTTTAATCAAAGAATAGTAAAATCCCGTAGAACTTGTAATCATGGCAAACATCGTTCCAACTATTGAGACTACAAGAGACATAATTGATACTGCTGCTGATGGAACAATGATCTTTGGATTGGACGGACCAAAGGCGTATGATGAGCTTAATGATAAGGAGAAAAGAGATTCGATCTCGACATCGTGGCTTCCAACATTATACTTCAGGGTCTTCCAAAGGATATCTACAAGCTCATGAATCACAACACTGAAGCTAAGGCAGTCTGGGATAATCTCAAGATGCTACTCTCTAGTTCTGAGTTAACTAAGGAAGAAAGAGAATCACAACTGTATGATGAGTTTGAGCACTTCAAGATGAAACCATATGAGAGTGTCTATGAGTACTACGTGAGATTCCATAAGCTTGTGAATGACATGAGGAACATCAAAATGACCATGCCTAACATTCAGCTGAATTCAAAGTTTGTAAACAACATGAATCCCGAGTGGCACAAATTTGTCACTTATGTGAAGATAACCAAAGGACTAAAGAATAAAAACTATGAGCAATTGTATGCATTTCTTCTTCAGAATGAGAGGCATGCTATGTTTGAGAAAAGGATTCTAGATCAGTTCAAAACCAATCAGGGAGAATCAAGCTCACCAAATGATTCTACAGCTTTCTACACCAATGTTGGTATTACCACCAAAGCATCTCAAGTCATACCCATGGGTAATGGTAATCACAAACTCATTCCGATCCAATGTTCAAACAAGTCGATCTTGATGCGACCATGGGACACTTCATTAATCAAGCTGGCTCTTATGGTTAAACAAAATCGACTCCCGATCCACATTCCAACGGTCTTCACACTAACAATGAGATCATAAGCGCGCATCCAACCTTCACAATTATGCGGTTGTTAGAGATGGAAAAGTTATGGTTCAACCGGTTCAAGGAAGGCAATATGATCGGGGAAGAGGTGGAGTAGGTGGAGGTTATGTTGGAAATCGAATCGTGGAAGGAATGGAAATCGTGGTCAAGCAAAGCCAATTAAGTGCTACAAGCTGTGGTGGTGAGGACATATTGCTAGGAACCGTACATCTCCAAAACGTCCACGAGATCACGAATACTTGAGACAAAATGTTGCTTGTGCAAGCTCGGGATAATGGAGCCGCTTTGGATGAAGAGGAGTTGTTATTCCTGTCGAGGAAATGCCCGAACCTATGATCTTGATGTTGATGAACAACCAATTCGTGAAATAGGTCACAATTATCGAATGCCTTCCAAGTCGCCGACCGTGATGCATACGACTACGGCGCCGATGATGAACCTCTTGCACAAACAATTTTCATAGCTAGCATTTCTCCAATGGTCTCTCCTAAGGTCTCATCATCACAGCAAGCTGGTCCATCCAAAGAATCAATCATCTCAGAGGTATTAAAACTATATGATGAAGTTGATGAGCATAAAGATGCTTAATAAATTACAATCTCTTGAAACTTATGAATCAGATATTGATGATGAGGGTAATAACAATATTGTCCCATATAATCAATATGTGAAGCAAAGTGAAAGTGAGGTTGTACCAAGTAATGCATCTTCTGCAGTTAATGATGACTGTGCTTTTGATGAATACACTGCATGTGCCCCTGATGATTCTGTTATCTCTGAACTGAATGCCTATAAAGAACAAGTTGCTATTTATGAACAACGTGCTAAGTTTGAGTTAACCACACGCGCGAGTGAAATAGATGACCAAATGTGTACAATTATTGAAAAGGTAATTTTAGAGAAGAAGTATTAAAACAAGAGTTAAACTCCTTACAAGAAAAACTTTCTAAAGCGCTAAGCAAAACAAGAACTTCAAGAAAATGTTAAAATGCTTAAGCAAGAATTCAATGCTAAGGAATCAAAACTTTTGAATGATTTTTCCAATCTAAAAACTTTGAAAAACAAACTTGAAAATAAGTTATGCGTGCAAAGGAATACCATTCAGATCGCTCACTTGATCACTAAGCATAGAGTCTTAAGCGATAAGCATAGCATTCCCCTTATTGAAGAACCAAATCCAGGGGTCATTAAAAAGGCTAGAACTGCTCATAAGGTTATTTATGATGGTAATGAAATCCTTAAGCCTAGGCATAAACCTAGTTGCGCTGAGTGCACTGAGGAAGATAAGAAATCAGATGAAGTCACTAGGGAGAAAATGAATAAGAAACTCAACAACCCTACATGTAAAGAGAAAAACATAACTATCAAACCTCATGATTACACTAAGGAAAATTGGATCTCCCTTAACATGTTTAAGCCTCAAACTCAATTAACCCAAGAACAGATTTTTTGGAAGAAAGATATGGAAAAGCAAAAAGCAGAGAATCTTGTTGTAACAAACCCTCCCCTTAGGAAAATGCCTTCAAAAACTGTGTATCCTCCAAATACACCAATGCATTTAGTTCCTAGAACTATTGCCACTAAAAGCAAGACCTCAATCAGTCAATATGTTATCTTTCAATTATTTGTTAATTTTGATAAAACTTGTAAGAAAATGATCACACCAACTGGGATAACTGAAGGGGAAAGGGGTTTTGAGCAAACTAAAGAATGTTATTTAACTGAGGTCATGCCTTTCTTTAAACAACTAAAAGATCAATTTGAGAGTCTTAAAAAGGGGATGGATTCAGATATTAAAGAAATGGAAAAGGAATTTGTTAGGAATTAGAAATTCTAGATATTAAAGAGTCGGTTACCTCAAGTATTTGTAATCGTTAGAAAGCTCGTAGTCGTAGTTATTTTAAGTTAAGTAGTATCTAGTTAAGTAACACCGTGGAGGACGGACGTGTCTTTACCCATGTATGCCCGATCCACGACCCGTTGTGTGGCGATTTATGTAAGACTATAAATACTCTACCTTCCAAGGTAGAGTTGAGCTCATACTAATATCTTTCACTTTCTCTCACTAAGTTCCCTAAACCTCTAACTTTCTCTCTCTAGAATTCCATCTATATGCTACTTTGTGTTATGGTTTGATGTATATGTGAAAAGTTATAACTAACAATTGGTATCAAGAGCCATGGTTGGATCTATTCTTGCACATCTTTGGATTTCTAGAGGTTTTTAGGTGGTTTTTGAGTTTGAAAAAGTTTAGTGGTTTTTGCATCATTTGGTTGATTTCTTGTGTTAAAGTTTGGATTTTGTTAGTACTTTTATGTTTAGAATCATCACAAGTGTTTAGGTTTTCATTTGGTAAGCTTGAATCATCTTGGTTGGGTTGTTTTGGATTGAAAAGTGATGTTTATATGGTTTTCTTGATAGCGACTTAGCTCACGGATTATTTTCTTCAGAGCGACTTGCTTTACAAATTTCTAGCGAGTTACGATTTTAGACCCAGCGAGTTAGATCTAGCGAGTTATAGTACAAGTAGTGGACTCTCCACTCACAGTGGCGACAGTGGTAGCGACTTGGTGCAGAGCGAGTTGCTCTTTAGCGACTTGTATCTTTAGCGACTTGAGTAGCTTAATCGTCGCCAAAATTTTGCTAGCGACTTGAGTCTTAGCGAGTTACTACTTAGCGACTTGCATTTGTCTAACGACTTGGGACTCTAGCGACTTAGTAGTGTAGCGAATTAAGTGTTGGCGACTTAGTGCATTATCTTGACGACTTAGTGCATTATCTTCTAGCGACTTGAGTGATTGTTTACGGTTTTCTCTTGATTTAGTAAAATCCGTGAAAGAATCTATTTCCGGTTTAATCATAGAGTTATAAAACCCGTATAATCTGTTAACATGTCTACCAACGTTCCTACTATCATCTCCATTGCTTCGAGGATGTTCAAGCAATGGCTCGGATACTCGCCCACCCATGCTGACAGAACCGACTACGATTCTTGGGCTCAACGAATCGATTGTATTGCCTTGAAAGGAAAATGGTGTCAACATTCTCAAATCCATTGATGAAGGACCATATAGAGTTGAGGCGTCTAGAGACATACTTGATACTAATGAAGATGGTACTCTGTTTACGGAATGGACGGACCTAAAATGTATGATGAGCTTGATGATAAGGATAAAAGAGATTCGATGCGAGATATCGGGGCTTCAAACATTGTTCTTCAAGGTCTTCCTAAAGACATCTACAAGTCGATCAATCATAACACCGATGCAAAGGCGATTTGGGATAATGTTAAGATGCTTCTCGGGTTCGTAATTAACTATGGAAGACAAGAGAATCCCAACTCTATGATTTAATTTGAACACTTCAAGATGAAACTAGATGAGAGTGTCTATGAGTACTATGTGAGATTTCATAAGCTTGTGAATGACATGAGGAACATCGGAATGACTATGCCTAACATTCGGTGAACTCGAAATTTGTGAACAACATGAATCCCGAATGGCACACGTTTGTCACCGTGAAGCTCACTAAAGGATTGAAGAATACAAACTATGAGCAACTCTATGCCTTCCTCCTTCGAATGAGAGACATGCTATGTTTGAAAATTGATTCTCAATCGTTCAAAACCAACCGAGAGACAAGCTCGCCTAATGATTCAACCGCCTTCTACTCAAACATCGGAATCACAACCAAAGCTTCACAAGTCATACCCTTGGGTAATGGTAATCACAAACTCATTCCCGATCCTATGTTCAAACAAGGCGATCTTCGATGCACACTGGAAACTTCATTAATCAACTAGCTCTTCCGATTAGCCAAAACATGAATTCTCTCCCACAAACCAACAACAACCTCGTAACAAAGATCTAACCCACACAATCAAAGCTACCAAGAAGATGGAAGGATCGTGGTGCAACCAAGTTCGGAAAGGCAGTATGATCGGGGAAGAGGTGGTCTTGGTAGAGGTTATGTGGGCAATCGAATCGAGGAAGGAATGGTAACCAAGGTCAAGCTAAGCCGATCAAATGCTATAAGCGTGGTGGTGAGGACACATTGCAAGAAACCGCACATCTCCAAAGCGCCCATGTATCGCCGATTACCTTCGAGATAAGATGTCGCTTGCACAAGCTCGTGACAATGGTGTTGCTTTAGATGAAGAGGAATTCTTTGCTTTTAGCCGAGGGTAATGCCAAGACCTATGATGCAGATGTGGATGAGCGACCTATTCAGAAATAGGTCACAATCATCGAATGCCTTTCAAGTCACTGATTGTGATGCATACGACTGATGTGGATGATGGACCTCTGACACACACAATTTTTATGGCTAGCATTTCTCCAATGGTTTCTCCCAGGTCTCTTCTTCACCACTAGTCGGCCCATCCCATGACAAGCTCATCTCGAGGTATTAAAACTATACGATGATGTCGATGTGCAACAAATGCATGACAAAGTACAATCAATCGAACTATTGAATCAAATATTGAAAATATGGGTAATATCGATATTGTCCCATATGATCAATATGTGAAACAAAGTGAAAGTGAAGTTGTACCAAGTGATGCATCTTCTGCAGTCAACAATGACTATGTTTTGATGAATACACCGCATGTGCCCTCGATGATTCTCGTAATTTTCAACTAAATGCCTATAAAGAACGTGTTGCTATTTATGAACAACGTGCTAAATTTGAGTTGACCACTCGTGAAAGGTGAAATGGATGACCAAGTGAGTACAGAATTAGAAAAAGTAAGTTTAGAGAAGAAGTATTGAAACAAGAATTAAATTCCTTGCAAGAAAAACTTTCTAAAACGACTAAGCAAAAACAAGAACTTCAAGAAAATGTGAAAATGCTTAACAAGAATTTAATGCAAAGGAATCAAAACTCTTGAGATTTTTCTAATCTGAAAACTTTGAAAACAAACTTGAAAACAAGTTGTACATACAAGGAAACACCATTCGCATTGCTTCACATGGTCACTAAATATCGAGTCTTAAGCGATAAGCATAGCATTCCCTTGTTGAGGAACCAAATCCAGAGGTAATTAAAAGGCTAGAAATGCTCATAAGGTGCTTTATGATGGAAATGAAATCCTTAAGCCTAAGCGTAGAAACCTAGTTGGTTGAGTGCAATCGAGGAAGATAAGAAATCAAATGAAATCACTAGGAAAAGATGAATAAGAAACAAATGATCCCAAATGCATAGAGAAAAAATAATTATCTCTCCTCATGACTACAAGAAAGAAAACTGATTTCCTTGAACAAGCTTAAGCCTCAAACATTGTTGACCCGAACAAGTCTTCTCGAAAAGGATTTAGATAAGCGTAGCGGAAAATATTGTTGAAACAAACCTCCCTTTAGAAAATGCCTAGAAGCGACTGTATCCTCCTAATACACCAATGCATCTTGTACCTAGAACAATTGCCACTAAAAGCAAGACATTAATTAGCCAATACGTTATATTTCAACTATTTGTTGATTTTGAGAAAACTTGCAAGAAAAGGATCACACCCACCGGGTATAATCAAGGAGAAAGGGTTTTGAACAAATGAAAGAATGTTATTTAACCGAGGTCATGCCCTTCTTTAAACTTCTAAAATATCACTTTGAGAGTCTTAAAAAGGGATAGAAACCGATATTAAGGGAATGGAAAAGGAATTTGATGCAATGGTTGTTGAAGCAGTGACTATGGCGTGCCTTTGAAATATAATGAGATTGAGAGAAAGAACTTGCATACATTAAATGAGAATGTTATTATCGAATGTGTTGCTCAAGATGTGTTTTTCATCGCTTCATTGCTCTATTAATGCTTCCAAATTTCATGAACTATCGTGCCCTCGAAAGTCTCCCATGATCGTGTCATTGAGCTTGAAAAACTAATTCTAAACTAAATGAGAAAATTGAACCGATGATCACGACAATTTGGTTAAACATTTTTCTAAACTAGAAGTTGAGTATTTTAATTTACAACTAAAATATCAACATCTCAAAGAAAATGTCAAAACTTCAAATATCAAGACATCTTCGATGCCCGTAGTTTGATACGCTTTTCAAATTAACAAACGAGATGAATGTATTCAAGCTCGATTGCAACACGATCGAAAGTTGAAAGCCCAAATCTCAATTAAAGGGTCAAACGAACAATATGACAGCTCCCAAATGCCTCCTCCTTTAGATTCTCAAGATTCTCAAACGTTTCATCTTCAAAACTTAGTAAATGCTTTACAAAAGGAAATGAAAGTTTTCTAGAAGAAAATGAAAAGGTTAAACGTCATTTCAATGAGTTATTTGAATCAATTAAAGTCACTCGAATAAAAATAATGAACAAATAGCTTCATTGCAAAAGGAAATCGAGAATCAAGAGTCGTAAAAGGAAAATGCCAATGACCAATGGGGAGAATGTTGTATCAAAGGTTCACTCTTGTAATGAATATACTTTATCCGTGACATATGTCCCTCCTCATCTAAGGAACAACAAACTTGCCATTCAAACATACTTCTCATCCCTTAAGGATTGCCTAGAATGTCTGCGTGAGATTGTTGAAGAGGATAAGCTAGAGAAACCTCATGATAATGCAATTGGACATGCATGCTTATATGCCAAACGATCTCAAGAAATCTTAGAATGCTTGATCACAATATGCCCAAAGTCATTAGGTGAGAGAGTTAATCCTTTGATTCCATGATCAATGCCTAATGCTAAGTATGATATGCATTCGATTCCCAATGTTTTGAATGTGAACTGTTGTGTGCCTTTAAGAAGTTCAGATTCGGATCCATCAATGCTAAGAAAGAGAACTCAAGTGTGCCTTCTAGGAGTACAAATCTCAAGACTCTAGTTTTAAGAAAGTGAACTTTAGTGCACCGCATGTAGTTCGGACTCAGTACATCTAAACAGTGATGCAAAGAGTAGTTAAACCAACTAATGTTCCCATTCCTCTACTGTGAGTAATCGGTGACATTAAACGGAGGTGTCAAAGTCTCAAGACAATACAAGGAATGATAGGACCTCTCAAGCTAAGAATGTGCATTTGGAAGAGTAGAAGAACAATCTAGGAACTTTAAGCTTGAATTGAATAAAACGAATCGTGTTGATTCTAGTATTAGCCATAGGCGTCTTGTAATTAATTCGAATTCGATACTATTTGCAAACCTTGTACCGATGTCCGCTTGAATTCGCTTTCTAATCATGAATGTGGTGTTCTTGCTCGCCTAATGATGTTAATTGTCCGCTAATATTGTTAATGCTAAAATTCATGCTAAGAAGGCTAAAAGGCAAAACGAAGAAAGTTAGAAAACAAAGGAAACCCACAGTGAAGAACATTCAAGAAATAGGCTTTTATTGGACACCGTTGGTCTTAAGACTAATCGAGATAATGCCCACTAGAAAATGGATGCCTCTTGGTAGAACTATTCCTTAAGAAGTGATCACACCGTGAATGTGGCTAATACCGACACTAATCGCATCTATTCACAACGATTCCATTGCCTCACTTCGATATGAATGCTTCTATTTACGATGTGGGTGTTCCAAACATTGTTACTAACCAAATGGAACCCATTCTTGCATGGGGATCCCAATTATCCGATTATCCATTCTTGTCATGTTCAACCGGATCGCTCAAATCGTTACGTGGTACCGGACTCAGTCGCTCCAAGCATACGATTTGGAGACCGTCATGCTCATGAACTTCGTGAGCAAATTCATCTGGACCGTAGATTTGGTAATGATCGTTTCGGTGCTATTATGGGTTATGGAGATTATGTTGTTGGTGATAGTGTCATCTCTAGAGTTTACTATGTAGAAGGTTTGGGTCATAATCGCTCTCTCGTTGGTCAATTCGTGATTTCGATCTAGAAGTTGCCTTTAAAACGCACACCTTTGTTAGAGATCTTAATGGTAAGGAACTCGTGGGTCAAATCTTTACACCATCTCTATCGATGACATGATGACGGCTTCTCCAATCTGCTTGTTATCAAAGGCTTCAAAACAAAGTCATGGTTATGGCATCGTCGCCTCAATCACTTGAACCGGCACCATCAACGATCTTTCCGTAAAGGACTTAGTTGTAGGTTTACCTAGACTAAAGTATGAAAAGGATCATCTTTGTTCAAAGATGTCAATTGGGAAAAAGCAAGAAGTATGCCCATAAACCCAAACCTACTAACTCGTCACTGAAGTTCTTCATATGATTCATATGGATTTATGGACCAATGAGGTGCGAGAATATCTTTGGGAAGAAATATGTGTTAGTTGTGGTTGATGATTACTCTAGATTTACGGGTCAAGTTCTTTAGGACAAAGGATGAAACTCCCGATATCATCATCAAACTCATCAAACAATGGTGTTCGACTTAACAAAACCGCCGTAATTATCGGAACAAACAATGGAACCGAGTTTGTCAACAAACAACTTAATGAATTCTATGAAAGCGTTGGAATCAGCCATCAAAGAAGTGTTCCACGAACTCCTCAATGTAACGGTGTAGTTGAAAGACTAAATCAAACTCTTGTTGAAGCCGCTAGAACAATGCCGATTTACTCAAAGGTTCCAATGTTTCTCCGGTCAAGCAATCGCCACCGCATGCTACACACAAAATCGCTCCCTAATTCACACCTGTACATGGAAAAACTCCATATGAACTTGTCCACAACAGTAAAACCTAATCTCTTTCCTTCGTGTGTTTGGTGCATTGTGTTATCCAACCAATGAGGGTCAAGACTTAGGCAAACTTAGGGCTAAAGTCGACATTGAGTATTTGTAGGATATGCATCAAACAAAAGGGATACGAATCTACAACAAAAGAACCCAAGTATCATGGAAACAATTCACGTTACGCTTGATGAGTCGACCGGTCAAATGGCTCTCGGACACTCCACTCGGGACCCGCACTTCAAAACAGTCCATTGGTTCATCTCTTGTTCCAAACTCTTCTCAAGAAACTCCATATGTACCTCCATCCAAGATGATTTAAAGAAATTGTTTGATCCTATGTTTGATGAACTGTATGATTCAATTACTAATGAGGTGTTGATCCTACAATGTAGGTTGCTCATATTCCGAGAATGAAGTCAATCCTTCAATCTCAATATCCTTAAGTCAAGAAGCACCCTCACGATCCTTCGCCTCATCAACAAATCATCATCCTTCAAATGTACATCATGGAAATATTTCGCATCAATGATGAAGTTAATCTCTTTGCTACTCATGAAGATGCTCCATTTGAAAACATATTTGCTCTCGAATCATCATCGTAACCATCTTCTTCAGAGACATCGACTCACCTACTTCACCCTCAACAATCGCCACACGAATATTTCGAGAAAATGGACTCACGATCATCCATTAGACAACATCATTGGTAATCCCTCTCGCCCCGTATCAACCCGAAACAACTTGCAACCGATGCCTTATGTCGCTTCTTCAACTCCGTACTATCTAAGATCGAACCAAAAGATGTTAAACCGTCATGAATGAAGATAGTCGGTTCAATGCCATGCAAGATGAAATTCATGAGTTTGATCGTCTTGATGTATGGGAGTTAGTACCGCTCCGCATCTGTTCTATGATTATTGCTCTTAAATGGATCTTCAAAGTAAAACTTGATGAGCATGGTGATGTGTTAAAGAACAAGGCTCGATTAGTTGCTAAAGGATACCGCCAAGAGGAGGTATTGATTTTGAAGAATCTTTTGCTCCCTTGTTCGAATCGAGGCAATCGTAATCTTCCGCTAATGCGCTAGTAAGAACATGGTAGTTCATCGATGGATGTGAAACGGCATTTCGAGCGGAGATCTTAAAGAAGTCGTCTCACGCCGCCCAACCTCAAGGATTTGTGAATCAAGAGCTTCCTACTCACGCTTATCGTCTCAAGAAGGCTCTTTACGGTTTAAAGCAAGCTCCAAGGGCATGGTATGATACATCATCAAAGTTTCTTCTATCAACCGGATTCAAAGAAAGGAGCGCTGATCCTACATTGTTCACCGAAGAAGGGCAAACATTTAACTCATGTTCAAATTTATGTTGATGATATTATTTTTGCCTCGATGCACTCCAATGGAATGTGATCGTTTTCTAATGAAATGAGTTCAAAATTTCAAATGTCAATGATGGGACAAATGTCATTTTCTTAGGATTACAAATTTCACAAAGTCCGGAGGCATTTTCATAAATCAATCTAAATATGCAAGTAGATCTAAAAGAAAGTTGGATTTGATTCAAGTGACCGCTGACACCCCCATGATTGATCAAACCAAACTAGATGAGGACCCTCAGGATCATGATTGACCAAACGAAATATCGTAGTATGATTGGATCCCCGATGTACCTCACGCCTAGTAGACCGAGACATCTTGTTCATTGCTTGCATGTGTGCTAGATACCGTGCTAAGCCTACTAAAAAGCACCTTGAAGTAGTTAAACGGGTCTTCGGTATCTCCAAGGAACCATCAATATGGGACTATGGTACCGAAGGACACCGGTATGTCACTAACGGCCCATATCACGTATGCCGATCATGCGAGTTGTCAAGATACACGCCAGTACATCCGAGGTGCTCGGTTTTGGGTGATAAGCTTGTGAGTTGGTCTTCAAAGAAGCAAATGAGTACTTCTATTTCCTCTACAGAGGTCGAATACATAGCCATGTCATCTTGTTGTGCTCAAATCTTATGGATGAGATCTCAATTATCCGACTATGGCTTTGAATTCAACAAAATCCTCTGCATCGTGATAATAAAAGTGCTATTGCTCTCTCATGCAACAACGCTCAACACTCAAGAGCAAAGCATATCGACATTCGACATCATTTCATCGGGGAACAAGTGGAAAAAGTGTGGTGGAACTATATTTTGTGAGGTCCGAATATCGCTTAGCGGACATCTTCACTAAAGCACTTCCAAGAGAACGTTTTGAGTTTATTCTTCCACGCCTTGGTTTGAAAAGTCGTCAACCGAAATCCTCAAACGTCTTCGAGGAGGAAGACGAGGAGTAAAGGTCTATCTTCATCTATCTCTTGTAAATATTTATTCGAAAACAAAATACAAAATTATAAAACTCTCAAAAATCAAATAGAAAATTATAAAACTTTCAAAATCCATAAAAATCAAAAATTCGAAAATCTTCAAAAATATTGTCATTTTGTCATGTTTTCTTGGTTCGATAATATCTACGGTCTTTGTGATGTCATTCAAAGAATGACACGGGACTTTAGATGTTGTTCAATTAAAAAAAAAAAAAAAAAAAAAAAAAATCAAAAATATTTTTGGGAGAAAGAAAAAAATGGTTTATTGTCATTTTCAGCAATAACCCCGTTTTAAAAGAAAGAACAGAGCCATGTTTTATCATGTTTTCAAAATTCCATGCTCGATTCTATAAACATTTATCTCATTGAAAACTAAATGCTTTGAAAATAACTCGATCTCTATTTTTGATAATCATCGGGACTTATTTGTCAAATCTTTTCTATCTCTCAATCAACAACCTATGTCATTGATTGAGGGGA
This sequence comes from Chrysanthemum lavandulifolium, assembly GCA_022545495.1. Taxonomy (NCBI): domain Eukaryota; kingdom Viridiplantae; phylum Streptophyta; class Magnoliopsida; order Asterales; family Asteraceae; genus Chrysanthemum; species Chrysanthemum lavandulifolium. The sequence goes on from CM040246.1 coordinate 81,855,605, forward strand.
GAATGATTTCAATTAAATTAAAAAGTTATTTGGCATTAAATTGTTTTTAAAAGATGTACATGCATGTTTTATCAATGGAGTCGATCCTTATCAGTTCAAACGCTTTCATAATCAAGTCACAATTCTCCTTAAAAGCTTTCAAAATCAATTTAAATCTATAAGAGATCACAAATCTCAAATGATTTGATAATTGTGGTCAGGGGAGAATGTGTGATTTAAGTTGGTTTTAAACTGATAATTCGGTAACTGGTTTATAAGGATGTACACGCTGTCCTTCCCACATGTGTCAAACGATTTCAATTTTTCAATGCACATGTTGAGGGGGAGCATCTATCTTAAACCTATGATTTGAAACGTGATCATTTATCTCAATATGCGAGTTCCTTCTAGTATGTGCAAAACTCTTTTCAAACCTCGAGGCACATATGAGGGGGAGCAAATTTATGGAAACCTCATCCTTCCCGGGAATGCATTATCTACTTGAGTTGATCAAGGAAGTGATGTTGATATCTTTAGAAAATGGTAATCAAAGAAGTTAATTCTTTCTCTTGCCTCCGTGTGCAAAACATTTTCAAATACTTGATGCACATGTTGAGGGAGTTCTCGTTCTAAAATATCAAAACAATTCGGTACAAAATGCTTTGATAATATATCACAAGTATCCGAATTGATTTTCAAATGGTTTTCAATTGGATCCAATGGCGCATTAACAATACCAAATAGACCGACCAACTTTACTTTATATACGGTGATATAAGGATGATAAGGTTAGGTATTGGTTCCCATGATCCATGAATCCGGAGGGATCTACCCTGTGGACAATCCACTAGTTAGTGTAGAAGTCCTTAGGTATGATGATAAAAGGAGAAAAATGAGATATGGGAAGAGTGCGGACTAAGACCGAGCTAGTAATCGAATAAACCCAACAAGGTTCTAGTTATGAAGTCTCGTAAGCTTGAAGGGTTGAAGAATTAAAAGAATTGAATGAGAATAGGGTGAAAACAAATAGCCCTCCATTTATTCAAAATTAGGCGTAAACCGGTTCAATTCATATGCTCTTGATGGTAACATCGGTATTGAAGACAAGAGGTCATGGACCCAAAGGACGACCGCACTTCAACTTTCCAAACCACTCAAGTTTCTCTTAAAAGGACTTGTTTCATTCTCACGGGAACCGACATTATCTATCGACTTTATCTTAGAGATTGTTGATATTGAAGAAGGAGACCCTCTCCCTAGTCTCAAACACGGGATCCAAATATGCACATATTGAGTCTAGAGCCACGAGATCATCAATAAATCTCATTAGGACACTTTCAATGAAGACTCTCGTTTCATACAATGTGGAAAGAGATTATATCTTGAGTCCCACGCATTATCCTTGTGGTATTGCCGAACATCCGAGTGATGTATACATATTCACTATGAAGATGGAAAGCCTTCGAGCCAACATCAAACAAGCTCTCGGTAGGTGGCATGTCGATCTATTATATAGATCAACCATGTGACAACCGAGCAGAAACAATGGGGCGATTCAATCTCTTGAATCAATCACGGTTCGGATTATGGATTGACGGATACCTTTGAAAACCGGTCTTTGTGCTTAACAACTCTTTTCTTTAGCACATCGACCGTATGCGGATATTTCAAATCAAAAGGTGTTTTATGATTGATAATTGATTTTCATTAAAACCTTGTTTGTATTGCAAAAACAATTTCTATTGAGCAATACACGATTGTTTTTCAAGTATCTTTTCATCAATCGGTGGACTTAAATTCATGGTTCACTCACTCCGTGTTGTCTTCTTTGAGACGTTCGGTTTGAGAACGACTAGAGTACCGCGAAACCCCGTCAAGGAAATTCTTGAATTATACCGATCACAAGCAAGACATGTCTCGATCAGCGGGAACCGTGGGCGTGTTCCTCAATTCAACGAAGTGATCAAAGACACTTTCGTGCGATTTATTGCTAATCGCGTTGTATGCAGTCGCCCGACGTTTGCGGTGATCGAATGAAGCGGTCAATCCATAGCCGCATGCTCACTTAACACATTCATCTTGAAAGAAATCATGATTAGTGCATCAATGACTCGATATTTTCACTCCATGCTTCGCTACACCGCCAATATCATGATTCAACAAATGCTTCCGCATTACTCGATAAGAAGATATCATGATCCGAATGTGAGCATGTCGGTCCTAAAGTCACAACATCACATAATGCCAACACCACAAAGGATGTGTCGAGATTTTTGATAGCTGATGATCTTTATAGCTGGCTCAAATTTACTATCACATGGATCAGTAAAAGACCTCCACTTGAAGTAACCAAACATGCAATGTGATGAATCAATGACTACGACCTTAGGAGCAAAAGACTACATCAAGAATGCAAGATCAATTGTTAATGTAATATCTATTTGTATTCAATGTAATTTTGGTACATGATTGAGGTGACCTCCCTTAGGGGGAGATTGTTAGGAATTAGACATTCTAGATATTAAAGAGTCGGTCACCTCAAGTATTTGTAATCATTAGAAAGCTCGTAGTCGTAGTTATTTTAAGTTAAGTAGTATCTAGTTAAGTAACACCGTGGAGGACAGACGGGTCTTTACCCACTGTATGCCCGATCCACGTTGTGTGGCAATTTATGTAAGACTATAAATACTCTCTACCTTCCAAGGTAGAGTTGGAGCTCATAATAATATCTTTCACTTTCTCTTACTAAGTTCCCTAAACCTCTAACTTTCTCTCTAGAATTCCATCTATATGCTACTTTGTGTTATGGTTTGATGTATGTGAAAAGTTATAACTAATGTAATTTGATGCAATGATAGTTGAGGTTAGTGACTATGAGCATGAATTAAAATATAATGAGATTGAGAGGAAGAACTTGCATACATTAAATGAGAATCTTATTTCTGAATGTATTACTCAAGAAAAGTTTTACACTACTATGAATCACTCCATTACTGCTTCTCGATTTCATGAATTATCTATTGCATTGAAAGTCTCCCCGTGTCATTGAGCTTGAAAACAAAAACTCATAACTTAGTGATAAAATTGATCGAGATGATCACGATAATTTGGTAAAACATCTTTCTAAACTAGAAGTTGAACATTTTGATTTGCAATTAAAATATCAACATCTTAAAGAAAATGTTAAAACCTCAAATATCAAGACATCCTCGGATGTTCCGAGTTTGATGCGAGTTTTCGGATAAATAAACGTGACTAATGATTCAAGCTCATTGTTGCACGATCGTAAAGTTGAAAGCCCAAATCTCTCAATTAAAGGGTGAAAAGAACAATGTGGTGGCTCCCAAATGCCTCCTCCTTTAGATTCTCAAGATTCTCAAACTTTTCATCTTAAAAACTTAGTTAATGTTTTACAAAAGAAAACGAGAGTTTTCTGGAAGAAAATGAAAAGTTAAACGACACTTTAAAGAGTTATATGATTCAATGAAAGTCACTCGTGACAAAAACAACGAAAAAATAACTTCTTTACAAAAGAAATTGAGAATCGAGGAGTCGGGAAAAGGAAGCGCCACTTGTCTTTAATGAGAATGTTGTATCTAAGTCATCCTCATCGCAAATATCTTGTGATCAATTAAATACATTCCTCCTCACCTTAGGAACAATGAACTTGTGTTTCATAGCTATTGTGCTCACCTTAAGGATAGTCTAGAATGTCTCTGTGAGATTGTGGAAGAGGACTTCATCAATAAGCCTCTTGATAGAGAAATTAGGTTTGCTTGCATTTAGGCCAAACGATCTCAGGAGCTGCTAGAATGTTTAATTGCAACATGTCCTAAATCCTTAGGTGCGAAAAGTAAATATGTGATGCCTAGTGCCAAGCATACAAATCACTCTGTGCCAAGTAATATGAAAGTGAATTCTAAGGTGCCTTATAGTAGTTCAGATCCTTGCACATCTAATTCGGGAATGCAAAAGTAGCTCAACCAACTAATGTTCCCATAATTCCCTACAGGGAGTAATCGGTGACATTAAAGCAAGCGGGTCAAAGCCTCCGTGCAATACCAAGAATGATAGGACCTTGCAAGCTAGGAATGTTCGGTGGAAGAAAGTAGAAGATCACCTTAGGGAGAATTTGAATAAAACGAATCGTGTTTATTATAGTATTAGCTCTAAGCGTGCTGTAATTAATGCGAGTTCTGCTACTTTTGGCAAAACATGTAATGATGATTGCGTTGTTTCTGTTACTAATTATGAATGTGGTGTGAATGATTTGTCTAATGCTACTAAATACCCTGTTAAAAGTGTTTATGTTAAAAATCAAGCTAAGAAGGCTAAAACGCATAGGCGAAAGAAAGTTAGAAAACAGTGGAAACCCACGGGAAGAACATTTAGTAAGATAGGTTATCAATGGATACCTTTCGCCATAAGACTAATCGGTTTGCCCTCAACTGCTAAGACAATGCCCACTAGAAAATAGATGCCTCTTGGTAGAACTATTCCTTTAAGAAGTGAACACACTTTGAATAGGTTGAATCTGAACATTAGCATCGCATCTATTTCGATAATTCCATTGTTTCTACTCCCGATGTGGGTGTTCCAATCATCATTACTAACCAAGTGGAACCCATTATTGCATGGGGTTCCCAATTATCGATTATCCATTCTTATGCGTGTTCAACTACGGATCATTCAAATCGCTACGTGGTACACGGACTCAGTGTTCCAAGCATATGACTAGAGACCGGTCGCGCTCATGAACTTCGTGAGTAAATTCATGGGATTGTTAGATTCGGAACGATCATTTCGGTGCAATTATGGGTTATGGAGATTATGTTGTCGGTGATAGTGTTATCTCCGTGGTATACTACGTAGAAGGTCTTGGTCAAAACTTATTCTCTGTCAGTCAATTTTGTGATTCTGATCTAGAAGTGGCCTTCAGAAAACATACTTGTTTCGTTAGAGAACTTGATGGTAAAGAACTTTTAAGAGGAACACATAGTTCAAATCTATACACCATCTCTATCGAAGATATGATGAAGTCTTCTCTAATTTGCTTGTTGTCAAAGGCTTCGAAAACAAAGTCATGGTTATGGCATCGTCATCTCAATCACTTGAACTTCGGCACCATCAATGATCTCTCCAGAAAGGACTTAGTTGTAGGTTTACCTAGACTAAAGTATGAAAAGGATCATCTTTGCTCAGCATGCCAATTGGGAAAAAGCAAGAAATATGCCCACAAACCTAAACCTACAAACTGTTGGGATATGAAAGTGCTGAAGATTAATAAAGTACTGCAGAATGACAAAGAACTGGAAAAAGTCAAAGAGTCAAAGTACTGCTATATGATAAAGTTAAAGTACTGCACATGAAGTCAAAGTACTGCAAGATTAAAGAACTGTTTTATTCGTTTATAGAAAGTCTTGTAATTCTAGAATATTCTATATAAGATTACTTGTCATACAAGGATACAATTTGTAAACCGACTAGGGTTATCCTTGAGCCTATAAAAGGACCCTAGATTGGCATTAGAGTGCAATTCACGAGTCTTAGAGTTAATGTTTTAGAAGATCGATATTCTTAGAGTTGTTGAAGTATTTGCATAATAAAGCGATTTAGAGTTAATAATAAAAGTTAATCTTCTTAGATTTGTTAAGTAAATTTCGCATACTTAATAAAGATTATTTAGTGTTTCATTGTTAATAACTTATGATTTATCCGAGGTTGTTAAACCTTAAACAAGCTATTTAAGTTAGTTTGGTTAGAGTACATCGATCCAACAAGTGGTATCGAGCTTGTGTGGAAACTCGACTAAGAAGAACCCTAAAGATGTCGAATGATTCTATTCCACCCCTTCCATCACCTCAATGAGGATTCTCATCATCAAGAAGGCGAATATGACTTATGGTGTATGAAGATGAGGCAAGACATTCCATTACGAGACCATGCTCTATGGAATGTAATTGTTAATGGTAATGAAGTAGTTCGAACACTGTAGAGATTCCTGGACAACCTAAACCACCCAAAGCGGTCTTACCAGCAGCTACCTTACAAAATCAAGAGAAGGCTCTCAACATTTTCTTGTCTGCCATTCCGGATGGTCATCTTATTAAGTTCCATGATGCTAAAGATGCTAAGCGACTGGGCTGCACTCAAGACAAGATTTGGAGGAATGAAGCATCTAAGAAGATGCATGTATCTCTTGAAACAGCAGTTTGAAACTTTCACCGTAGGTGAAAGAGAGAGTCTTGATGTCGCATATGATAGGTTTCAAAATCTCCTCAACATGTTGGAGTTATACAAGGCGTAATATCGTTGAAGATGCTAATCTGAAGTTTCTAAGGAGTTTGCCATCCACATGGCATGTGAAAGCTACAATGATCAGAGGTCAACCAGGTTTGGATGTCATGGACTTTGATGATCTCTACAACCATCTGAAGGTGTATGAACATAAGATGAATGGTCAAACAAGTTCTAAGTCTCATAGTGTTGCTTTTCTATCATCTGAAAAGAGGGGCAATACTTCCACCAAAAGTACTGGTTCTCCTACTCAAAGTACTGTGACTCAAAGCACTTGTCTCGTATCTGCTCCCACCTTTTGCTCAAGAAATCCCACCACCACCTACTATGCACTCGTGATGAAGTTGTGTGCTCCTTCTTTGCACTGACAAGCTAGTTTACCCGTAGTTTATGAAGAAGATCTCTCCCATTGACGAGGATGCTTTAGAAGAAATTGATATCGGTGGCAAGTTGCTTTGATCATCGCAAGGATCAAGAAATACATGAAGAAAACATGAAAGAGCATTGATTTCAAACCAAAACAGGAATTACTTTTGACAAATCCAAAATTGAATGCTTCAATTGTCAAAAGATGGATACTTTGCAAGGAGTGGGTTTGCTAAGTATCAAGCAAACAGATGACCGAGAAACCAAAGATGGAGCTAAAAGAAATCCTATTCATGAAACAAAGGCTTTGGTTGCTCAAGAGAATTTGTCGAAGTTGACCGGAGTGAAGAGTTTGATGATGAACCGGTGACTTATTGTATGGTAGCGATGGAAGAAGCGGTTGAAGATTCGGTGAAGAATTGGGTGAGCAATCGCATCTTTGATGAGGAAGTTGATCATCTTTGCTTTGGAATGCGGAGATGGGTATGGAGGATTTGATTGGAGCTTGGAGTGTGAAGATGAACCTGTACTACTTGCAATGGTCGCTACTTCACCAAGTACATCCCCTATCTCCGAGGTATGCTCAAATTGTCATGATTTCTATCAAAAGCGCTAAATAGTTATGTGATTGAAAGAGATAATTGTGTTAAGGCTAGGTCTCGAGGTAGGTGTTATCAAATAACCTTAGAGTCAATGGAAGCCAAAATATTAACACATGAAAATAATGAAATGGCTTCAATGAAAATATGAACAATAGGATTACCAGTTAAAACTAAGTGAATAGAAACTAAAGCAGTAAAATTCTTTGAAATTGAGAAACTAACTAAGAAGATAGATGATTTGTTAGCAAAGTTTGATGCCTGGAAAGAATCTGGTCTATCACATGTTACTTATGTTCAAAAACAGAGAAGAGCATATATTAGAACTGGCTTAGGTTTTCGTATGAACTTTGATAACATAGAAAAACATCCACCTAGTGATAAGGATGAAGGTGATTTTGAGGATGTAACCACTAGTGATGATGAACTCATTAATTATGTAGACACATCTAGTAATGAGGATTCAATTAGTGAATCACCTCCCGAGTATAAGAAAGACAGAGGTTATCATGTTGTCCCACATCCTGTTAGTAGTCATCAACCCATAAGACCTGATGTTTCACATTTTGGTGTAGACAGTCTAGAATTTAGGAAAAAGCTTATTGGTCAATCTCGTGCGAAACCCCAAAAGAAACTGTTGAAACAAATTTTCAAAGTCAAGCGGTTACTTCTACTCAAAGTCTTCGCTCCCACAAGCAAGACTTTAAGAAAATCTTTTCAAAACAATCATGCTAAACCTTTTTGGGATAATTTTGGTCAAAACAGGTTTAATCATTCACCTAGAAGGCAAAATAGTTTTGGTCATAGACATAGAAGAAGTCACTTTGGGAGTATGGGTGAAAAGCGTGTTTTGTGTGTTATAGTCCTACTCATCTAATCAAGGATTGTGAACATCACTCGAATACCTTAGGAAATTTCCAAAGACCGTGTCCGCCAACCGAAACCTAGAGAGAACAAACCACTGGAATAATTCTAATAGGGTCAATCACGTAACTTCTCACCGGATCATAGGTACCTCACCAAAGAAGACCTTTTCTAACTCACCAAGACCTTCACAAGCGGTACCTTCTCAAAGTCTTCGCTCAATTCAAACAAGGTAATCGCTAATAATCGCATGGAACAAGAACACTATGAGATCTCATTACTATCAACCTAGAAGGTACTACAATTCACATAGGGATCTAGATCACGGAACCAAGTGTTAAACCGAATGGGTTAAGAGAGAAAGTATCGCAGAGGACAAACATTACTTTCAACAAAAAGTGAAATAGATGTTTTATAATACAAGAAAAGGAGAATGAATTTGCAAAGAGAGTTCTGTTGAAAATCCGTAAAGTTTTGAAAATCCACATGCTAAAAATCAAAAGATAATTACGGATCATGTTTTAAAAATAGTGGGAATTACATACTCAAAGAATTTGAGTTTGTAACTCCACAAGGGGAACACAAGTCAGTAATGGCTTGGGTTCCTAAAAGAAACTAACTCTCTAAATCTTTGTGCAGGGCAACCCATAGGAGGAGCTTAAAGATCATCTTATTGTGGATAGTGGTTGCTCTGGAACCATAACAGGAGACAAGGAGATTCTGTCTGATTTTAGATCTATTAGTGGAGGAAGAGTTGCATTTGGGAATGATCCCAATGGAGGAAGAATTACTGGGAAAGGAACCATCAAAGCAGGGCGTATAGATTTTGAGAATGTTAGATATGTGAAGGAGCTCAAGTTCAACTTATTGTCAGTCTCTCAAATCTGTGATAAAAAGCACCTGTGTTATTCAACGACACATAATGTCTCATCCTTTCCTCTCGAATTCAAGCTTGTTGATGATAACTTGGTAGTACTCAGTACCAAGAACCAATGATGTGTATAGTGCGGACATGAAGAGTCTTCACTCTTATGGAAGAGCCACCTGCTTAGTGGCAAAAGCAACAATGAAGAAGCACATCGGTGGCATAGAAGATTGGGCCATGTAAATTTCGGAATATCAACAAAGCGGTCAAAGGCAATTTAGTTAGAGGTTTACCTTCAAAGACTTACAAGAATGATCACTCATGCTTAGCATGCAAGAAGGGTAAACAACACAAAGCTTCATGCAAGAAGCTTGAGGAGAGAACAATTAGAGAACCATTGGAGCTGTTATATATGGATTTGTTTGGACCTGTTTCTGTGGCAAGTTTAAACAAGAAAAAGTACTGCTTAGTTGTTATAGATGATTGCAGTAGATTTAGTTGGGTATTTTTCTTGGGATTTAAAGATGATACTTTTGATGCTATTCAGACTCTAATAATAGCATTGGAGGTATTACTTTTGGCATGATTAACTACTGAGCTACATTTAAGGGGAGGACTATTTAGTATTAGTATAGTCCTGTGCATTGCTTGAGGGGAGGATATTTATGTATACTTAGTTTATACCAAGGAATTTGGAAAAGTACTGTTTTTTTTATGAAAGTACTGCTTGGAAAGTCTTGCTTGGGAAAATCGCACACATGGAAATCTTGTTTGTCTTATTAAAGTACTGTTCCACCGGTAATATTGAGGGGTAATTACTACTAACGGTAACTTTGTTATTATGGTCTGTGATTTTTCTAATATCACCTATAAATAACTACTCTCCGATTTTCCCTCTCATATTGATTTTCTCATATCTTTTCCATATTTCTCTCACCAACTCTTTATTATTCGATTATATCTCTTATTGTGCTCACATAATCAACAATGGCAAATCGTAATACTGTTTCCAGGCACAACATGGTGGCGAATTTAGACAAGACATAATTTAATGAGGCTTTTCATGATATAATTGATTATCTTACTGGGTCGTCAATCAGTTATGCTCTTTTAGTGGAGCCGGATATAATTGAACCCTGGATTCAAGAATTTTGGGCTGATGCTAGGGATAATATGGAGAATGATGAATTTTATGTTCGATCAACAGTTGCTGGAAGAACTATGAAGATTACAGAAGCCTCTATTCGAGACGACTTATTGTTTAATGATGAAGAAGGGATACATTTAGGGACATTGGCTATGAAGGGTCCTTATGTAACAAACATTCGTGAAGCCCTTATTTTGTCCTCATTGGAAGTTTTGGTTCATGTGTTGCTCCATTGCATAAGTGCTAAGAGTACCTCTTGGGAGCAGTTTGGGTCAAATATAGCATCCGCTATAGTGGGATTAGCTACCAATCGTGTTTTCAACTTCTCAAGGCTAATTCTGGATGGAATGCTCTCACATGGTTCCAAATGGTTAATGTACCCAAGGTTTATACCAGTTTTCTTGAACAAGCAACTTGCTGATGTACCAAAACCTACAGACTTACTATCTGTTATTGTACAACAAGCAAAGATTTTTACGTTTATGGAGAGGAAAAGTGATTTATTCATCGGAAGACACACTCCATTAACCGCTTCAATGATGGAGGTTGTTCGGGGCTATTCGTGATGAAGCTACGAAACTAGTGAAGAAGAAAGTACCGCTTCTCCACAAAGTATCGCTTCTCAACGTCATCGCATCACAAGGTATTGCTTCCCAGTCTTGAAGTTCAAGAGCATATTGCGATTACATCTCTACAATCTCCACAAGTATCATACATGCTTCTCATCAAGAAGCACACTCACCATCTGAAGGAGATGCGGTCTCTATGGAGCACGAGGGTCAAGTTCTCAACAACTATGCTTTAACAAGGGAATTGACAAGGTTGAAGAAATCGTTTGAAGATCAAAGGCTCGTAGATTAAGAGATTGAAGCTTAAATTTAGAAGACTCAAAAATTTTGTCCGCCATTGGTTCAACATCATCATCTATGGGTAAAATCTCAAAGGAAACAAGGGCGACTGTTAGGGAATTTAAGAAGAAAACCAAAGGCAAAGGTTTATAAACCATCTTACATCCAATTGGTGAGGCATTTAGAAGAAAAGAATTTGAAAGAAGATCTTGTTAAGGAGAAAGAATCTCAAGGTCTTGAAGAGCATGTTATCATTGAAAGTACTAAAGAAGAAAGGTCGAAGATCAAGGTCTTGAACAACAAAGTCTTGATTTTCATGGAACCTTCGGACAAGAGTTAATTACTCCAAGAGTATTAGATTTTGAAGAGCAAGTCGGTCCTTCAACAAACGCCATACCGTAAGAAGTCGATACACCTAAACACGTAAGAGGCGCAAGTGATGATGAAACTCTTCTTGAAATATTGCATGATTTATCAAAGCCAAAGGGTGTTACTTTTTCCTCAAATTGCGAGTAACAACCAAGAGCTTCTCAACCCGCAATAGATCCTAAAGATAAAGGAAAGAGTATTCTATTAGAAACTAAGAAGAAAAAGCTAACTGGCGGATCTTAGAGCAATTGAAGTTGCTAGGAATGAAGGTGTGACTAGAAAAGTACAAGAAGAACTTAATCTTTGAAGTAGTGGTGAAGTTAGTAATGAAGAGGCAATGAATGAAGAAGCGACTTGAAAATTACAAGAAGAATTGAATCTTTGAAGATCTTCGAACCATTACGATACCTACTCTGTTTCTTTTCTACCTAGAAAACCAAATCTTGCTAAAGAAAGGAATGCAATGATGGCTTATTTGAAAAGTCGAGGATATAAGGGATTGCGTGTTTAATTATGTTGATATGAAAAGATTATATGATCTTTGACAGAGGCTTATAAGAAGGATATTGCAAGCATCAAATATTATAAAGATGAAGCTACTTGGATCAAGCGTAAAGAAAGAAAAGTTTAAAAGAAAAAGGAAAAGCGAAGTTGAAGATATACGAGTTTTCAAAAAGAAAAAGTTGAGTTAAGATCGAAACTAGGGATGAACTATGAAATTATCTCGAGAATAGTAGATTTTGAATATTCCAAAGAAGATCTTGACATGAAGATGAACAGATCTCGATTATTGCTTTTGAAGTTGTGGAATCTAAAGATGGAAGCTATCGATGTTTCATAGAGAAGATGAAAGCTTCAAAGTGTTCAACAAAGCTATGGGATTTATTGCATATCATAGATAGAGTGGATCTATTCTATTTATATCATGTGGTGAAAGATTACTTTGAACATCATCCATCGGAAGGAATTGGTTTAGTTTTACTTGGAGATCTCACTGTTGCATGGGAAGCCGAAGAACAGAAGCGATGATGAAATTTGGAAGAATCAAGAGAATTGGAAAATTGTTAATGGAGATTCTTTGAAGAATCGGTGTACATGTTCTAGTCTTGGAAAATGGAACAATGATTCACATGTTTGCAGACGAGAAGATATCCTCTTCTGATTGAGCTTATGAGGAGGATGTTAGAGCATGGAATGGAAGTTGAAGAGGATAATGAAATTGCTTGTATGGTCATCAACTGTTTATCAACTGGATCGCTATGGTGATGATGATGAATAATCGGTATGAATTTTCATTGAATAAATTATTTTTGATAAAACAATACTTTATTCAAAGTATGTGATCAAACAATTACTTTAATCAAAATCGCTTGCGACTTTTAACCGCTTAAATGATTTTTGGAAGAAACCTTTTGTTAAGTAACAAATATTTTGAAACAAAGGTTGAATAAATGGTTTTGAGATGGTAACATCAATAGGTTATCAATCCACCATGGTTACAAAAGGATTGGCTAACCCATGAGCAAACGGCTCTGTAAAGATATTTCAAATCCGTTTTAGTTGACAACTTGCTAAAAGTTGATGGTAATCAACTCACCATATCGATAATGTGAAGAGTTGGCTAGCCCACAAGAAAATGGCTTGTGGTAAAGGTCGTGGAAAAACCATTATATGGTAATTAGTTCATCATGATGAAAGAACTAACTAGTCCGGAAGGTACAACTTTTGGAAAATACAACTCAAATCATTGATAGTCGATGATTTGCTAAAAATCATATGGTTATCGATGTACCATGATCTTACACATCAAAACATTTGGCTACTCCAAAGTTAATGGCTTTGGTAAAGAGATTAAAATCCATTAAATTTTCAATGATTCACCTCTCATGTGGAGTTAACACACCGGAAGTGATGAGAATAGATCGCAACTTAAATTGAATTAATGTACAAATTGTCATATATTACCGTGTTCTCGAAAAGATGGAGCTTGCTAGATGATCTTTGTAAAAGAATATTTCTAAAGATATTTTGACTATGCACGAAACTACAAAGATACAATCCAAAGACAGAGACACAATCTATCCTTAAAGATGAAGGCGATAAAGATAAATTCACAAAGGAACTTGAAGTCAAACAAGTAGAATTCAAGTTAGGGAGGATTGTTGGGATATGAAAGTCTTGAGCAGTTAAAGTCTGTGAAGATTAATAAAGTCTTTGAGAATGACAAAGAACTGGAAAAAGTCAAAGAGTCAAAGTACTGCTAAAGATAAAGTCAAAGTACTGCACATAAAGTCAAAGTACTGCAAGATTAAAGAACTGTTTCATTCGTTTATAGAAAGTCTTGTAATTCTAGAATATTCTATATTAGATTACTTGTCGTACAAGGATACAATTTGTAAACCGACTAGGGTTATCCTTGAGCCTATAAAAGGACCCTCAGATTGGCATTAGATGTACGAGTCTTAGAGTTAACGTTTTAGAGAAGATCGATATTCTTAGAGTTGTTGAAGTATCTGCATAATAAGCAGATTTAGAGTTAATAATAAAAGTTATTCTTCTTAGATTTGTTAAGTAAATTCTGCATACTTAATAAAGATTATTCAGTGTTTCATTATTAATAACTTAGGATTTATCCGAGGTTGTTAAACCTTAAACAAGCTATTTAAGTTAGTTTGGTTAGAGTACATCGATCTAACACAAAATCTGTTACTGAAGTTCTTCATACAATTCACATGGATTTATGTGGACCCATGAGAGTGCAAAATATCTTTGGGATGAAATATGTGTTAGTTGTGGTTGATGATTACTCTCACCTGGGTTAAGTTCTTAAGGACAAAGGATGAAACTCCAGATATCATCATCAAACTTATCAAACAGCTGCATGTTCAACTTATCAAAACTGTCAGAATCATCCGAACAGACAATGGAACTGAGTTTGTTAATAAACAACTTAGTGAGTTTTATGAAAGTGTTGGAATCACCATCAAAGAAGTGTTCCACGAACTCCTCAATGAACGGTGTAGTATAAAGACGAAATCGAACTCTTGTGGAAGCCGCAAGAATAATGCTGATTTACTCAAAGGTTCCAATGTTTCTGTGGTCTGAAGCCATTGCCACTGCATGCTACACTCAAAATCGATCCCTAATTCACACTGCTCATAGAAAAACTCCGTATGAACTTGTCCACAATAAAAAACCTAATCTCGCATTCCTTCGCGTGTTTGGTGCACTGTGCTATCCAACTAATGAGGGTCAAGACTTAGGCAAACTTAAAGCTAAAGCGGACATTGGAGTATTTGTAGGATATGCACCAAACAAAAAGGGATACCGAATCTACAACAAAAGAACCCGAAATATCATGGAAACAATTCACGTTACGCTCGATGAGTCGACGGTCCTATGGCTCGGGACAACCCCAGCCGGACCCGCATCATCATGTAGTCCCATCAGTTCTACTCTTGTTTCGACTCGCCAAAGAACTCCTTATGTACCACCTTCAAGATGACTTGAAGAAACTATGCTCGATCCAATGTTTGATGAACACTATGAGCCAACCGCAAATGATCATCAATTCCTTCATCGAGGTCGCTTCTATCCCCGTCAATGAAGTTAACCCTTCGTTTCAATGTCATTAAGTCTAGAAGCGCCTGCCGATCACTCTTTCTCATCAACAAATCATCAATCATCGAGTGTACACAATGGAAATGTTGTTGCCATTACGAGATGATGAAAACCCTTTGATCCTCCGAAGATGAACCCTTTGAGAACATATTTGCTCTTGTATCATCATCAGAACCATCATCGAGATATAGACTCGCCACTTCGGTTCCTCAACAACAACCACATGAACATCTTAGAAAATGGACACATGATCATCCATTGGATAACATCATTGGAAACCTCTCTCCAAAGTATCCACACGAAACAACTTGCAACCGATGCCTTATGGTGCTTCCTCAACTCCGTACTCTCTAAGGTCGAACCAAAAGATGTTAAAGCGCCATGAATGAAGACAATTGGTTCAATGCAATGCAAGAAGAAATTCATGAGTTTGATCGACTTGATGTATGGGAATTAGTACCGCTCAGATTGTGCTATGATTATTGCTCTAAAATGGATCTTCAAAGTGAAGCTTGATGAGCATGGCGATATATTAAAGAACAAGGCTAGGTTGGTTGCAAAAGGATACCGTCAGGAG
Organism: Chrysanthemum lavandulifolium; assembly: GCA_022545495.1. NCBI lineage: Eukaryota > Viridiplantae > Streptophyta > Magnoliopsida > Asterales > Asteraceae > Chrysanthemum > Chrysanthemum lavandulifolium. The sequence goes on from CM040246.1 coordinate 81,871,137, forward strand.
GAAGGTATTGACTTTGAAGAATCATTTTCTCGCTGGCACGATCGAGGCGATCGAGAATCTTCCTTGCTAATCTTGCAAGTAAGAACATGGTTGTCTATCGATGGATGTAAAGACGGCTTTTCTTAACGGAGATCTTAAAGAAGTCGTATATATCGACCAACCGGAAGGTTTTGTGAATCCGAGCATCCTACTCATGTCTATCGCTTGAAGAAGGCTCTTTACGGCTTGAAGCAAGCTCCAAGGGCATGGTATGATACGCTATCAAAGTTTCTTCTATCTCCGGATTCGAGAAAGGAGCATTGATCCGACATTGTTCACCGAAAGTCGAAAACATTTAATTCACGTTCAAATATATGTTGATGATATTATCTTTGCCTCGATCGACCCCAATGAATGTGATCGTTTTCAAATGAAATGGGTTCTAAATTTCAAATGTCAATGATGGGACAAATGTCATTTTTCTTGGGATTACAAATATCACAAAGTCCCGGAGGCATTTTATAAATCAATCTAAATATGCAAATGAGATCTTAAAGAAATTTGGATTTGATTCTAGTGACCTTGTTGACACTCCCATGATAGAGCGTACTAAAGCGGATGAGGACCACTCGGGATCATGGTAGACCAAACGAAATATCGTAGTATGATTGGATCCCGATGTACCTCACACCGAGAGACCGTACATTTTGTTCATTGTTTGCATGTGTGCTAGATATCAGCTAAGCCTACCAAAAGGCACCTTGAAGCGATTAAACGGGTCTTCGGTATCTCCAAGGAACCATCAATATGGGAATTTGGCACCGAAGGACACCGGTATGTCACTAAGTGCCTATGCGAGATCTTGATCATGCGGGATGTCAAGATACTCGTGAAAGCACGTCGGAGGTGCTCGGTTTATGGGTGATAAGCTTGTGAGTGGTCGTCAAAGAAGCAAATGAGTACTTATATTTTCTCTACAGAGGCTGAATACATATCCATGTCATCCTGTTGTGCTCAAATCCTATGGATGAGATCTCAATTAACTAACTATGGCTTTGAATTCAACAAAATCCCTCTGTACTGTGATAATAAAAGTGCTATTGCTCTCTCATGCAACAACGTACAACACTCAAGAGCAAAGCATATCGACAATCGACATCATTTCATCAGGGAACAAGTGGGAAAAGGTGTGGTGGAACTCTATTTTGTGAGGACTGAATACAAGTTAGCATACATCTTCACCAAAGCTCTTCCTAGAGAACGTTTTGAGTTTATCCTTCCACGTCTTGGCCTAAAGAGTCTACAACCAGAAACACTCAAGCGTCTTCAAGAGGAAGACGAGGAGTAAAGGTCTTTATTCATCTATCTCTTGTATATATTTGTTCAAAAAAAAATTAGAAAATCTTAAAAAATTCCAAAAATATTATTATTTTATCATGTTTTTCCTTATTCGATATCATCTACGGACTTTGTGTTGACATTCAAAGAATGTCACGGGTCTTTAGATGTTCTTCGAATGTACATAGTTTTTTTGTTAAAAAAAAAATGGAGAGAGAAAATGGTGGTTTATTGTCATTTCGTGCGGTAACCCGCTTTTAAAAGTAATGAACAGAGCCATGCTTTAACTTATTTTTCTAATCTCATGCTCGATTCTTAAAACAAATGTTTGTCATCAAAAGACAAATGTTTCTCTTTCCAAATATTTTTCCGTCTAATGATTCTTCTAAAAAATAAATTGCTTTGAAATTACCTCGTACTCTATTATTCGTGTAAATCATTTGTGCTTATCATTCATTAAAATCTCTATCTCTCAATCAACAACTCATGTCATTGATTGAGGGGAGAATGATTTATTCAATAAAAGGTTATTTTGAAAGGTCATTTTCAAACAATTGGCACGTAAATGAGCAAGGTTTATTGTTAAAATTCAAAAGAATAATGTTTTATACTGATTGATTCAAAACCTTTGCTAATGTTATGTTTTCAAAAGACAATCTTGCATGTTTAATCAATGGAGTTTAAAGTCCGAAAATCGATCCTTATCGCTTAAAAGTTTTTTCAAAAGCAAGTCACTACTCTCCTCAAAAAGTTTTCAAAATTGAATTTAAATCAATAGAGATCACAACTCTCAAAAGGAGTTGAAAAATGTGATCGGGGGAGAATTTGTGATTTAAATTGGATTTAAACTGATAAATCGATACATGGTTTTATAAGGATGTACAAGCTCTCCTTCCCACATGTGCCAAACGATTTCAAATTTTCCATGCACATGTTGAGGGGGAGCATCTATCTTAAACCACAAAGATTTGAAACGTGATCAAATTATTTCAATGTGCGTGTCTTTTCCTAATATGTGCAAAACATTTTCAAATTTCTATGCACATATTGAGGGGAGCAACTATTTTGAAACCACATTCTTTATATCACAACTCTTAGATGCAAGCCAACCCTCAAAGATGAAAATTATTTCTATTACGAAATGATGCTTGATGCACATGTTGAGGGGAGCTCTTGTTCTAAAAATTTCAAAACATTTCGTGTACAAAATGGTTTGATAATATATCACAAGTATCCGGATTGATTTTAAAATGGTTTTCAATTGGTTCCAATGGCGGATGAACAATACCAAATAGACCGAACAACTTTACTTTATGTATGGTGATATAAGGATGATAAGGTTAGGTATTTGTTCCCATGATCCGCCATAACCGGAGGGATCTACCCAGGACAATCCACTAGATAGTGTAGAAGTCCTTAGGTATGATGAAAAAGGATAAATGTGAGATATGGGAAGAGTGCGGATCGAGACAGAGCTAGTAATGGAATAAACCCAACAAGGTTCTAGTTATGAAGTCTCGGTAATAATCAAGGGGTTGAAGAATGAAAAGAATTGAATGTGAAAAGGGTGAAAATAAATAGCCTCCGATAATTCAACCTTAGGCGTATACCGGTTCAATTCATATACTACTTTGGTGGTTACTAAGGTAACACGGTATTGAAGACAAGACATCACGGACCCAGTGATGCACCGCACCACATCTTCCCAAGCTACTCAAGTTTCTCTTAAAAGACTTGTTTCATTCTCATGGGGAACCGACATTATCTATCGACTTTCTCTTAGAGTTTGTTGATATTGAAGAAGGAGACCCTCTCCCTAGTCTCCGGCATAGGAACAAAATTATGCACAATTGAGTCTAGAGCCACGAGATCATCAATAAATCTCATTAGGACACTGTCAATGAAGACTCTCTATTTCACACAATGTGAAAAGAGAGATTATATCTTATGAGTCCTACGCATTATCCTTGTGGTATTGCCAGAACATCTGAGTGATATGCAATCATATTCACAATGAAGATGGATGTAGGATCTTTATTTTATTGTGTTGATGATTTGGGTGGTCTTGGATGATCAAAATACATGTTTGCCATAGTTAGAGAGTTAGTAGAGAGAGAGGGTGTTCTTGCTAGAGGTTTACACAAGTGAAAGATTAGATTAAAATGAGCACCACCCCTTCCATGGATGGAAGGGGTATTTATAGTTACAAACATAACGACCTCCTATCGGATCGTGGATCGTGCATACAGATGGGTAAAGACCCGTCCTTCCTCCACGGTGTTACACTAAACTAAACTACGCTACTAAATAACTAATAAACTACTAAACAACTAAAATAACGACAAATCTACGAGCTAACTTATGCTAGATCATAATTGGGGTGACCGACACTTTAACATGGAATTTTATAATTCCTAACAATCTCCCCAAGGAGGTCACCCCATGTTTTACATTTTGAATCCTAGCATTCTATTCTTGACTTCGTTCTTGAGCTCGTAGACTTGAATTCTTCACTTTCTCAATCTTTGTGCTTTAGTAGCGATTCTTCAAAGTCCGCACCGATTTGTACTTTTAGTGGAGGCCTTTAATCGATCCACATCTTTGATGATCTTCGAGCTTTTTGAGATCATCACCACAAGAAATCGGATCACCCTTTATTGTGTTGCCATCATGTGAAGTTGTGACTTTTGGACCGACATGCTCACACTTTTGAATCATGACATCTTTCCATCGAGTAGCGGAAGCTTTATCGGTTCATGATATTTGCAAGAAGAACAGTAGAAGCATAGTATAGAAATATCGAGCCGTGTTATGTAGATATGCACCACCATGATTTCTTCAATTAAGTGTGGATGTCGTGAGCATGCGGCTTTTGATTGACTCCTCAATTCGATCACCGCAACCGTCCAAATGTACCGCAAACAACAGCTAGCAATAAAACACACGAAGTGTCTTTGATCACTTTCGTTGAATTGAGGTACACGCCCACGGTTCCTCGCTGATCAAGATAAATATCGCCTGTGATCGGGTAGGATTCCTAAGAATCTCCTTGATGTGGTTTCGCAATGTTCTAGTCGTTTTCAAACCGAACGCCTCAAAGAAGACAACACGGAGTGAGTGAACCAAATAATTGAGATTCACCGATTGATGAAAATGATTTGAAAACAATCGTATTGCTTGAAGAAAGAGTTTTGCAATACGACGAAGGTTTTATGAGAAAGATCAATTTTCAATCAAAATACTTTTTGTATTAGAGAATGAGTACACATTCGACGTGCTAGTGAAAAGAAGAGATTCGCACATCGAACGGTTTTTCTAAAAGTTTTTTCAATCGAGATACTTTTTGAGTTTGAAAACATGAATACACATTCGACGTGCTAGAGAAAAGAAGGTTTGCACATCGAACGGTTTTTCCAAAAGTATTCGTCAATTCCATTCTCGACCAAGGTTGATTCAAGAGTGAATCGCCCCATCGTTTCTATCCGCTTGTCACAAGCTTGATCTTACGAGAAGATCTCACATGTCACCCACCAAGAGCTTGTTTGATGTTGGCTCTAGAAGGATTTCCATCTTCATCGTGAATATTTTCATATCACTCGGATGTTCCGCAATACCACAAGGATAATGCGAGGACTCTCAATATATACTTACTTTCCACATTGTGTGAAAAAGCAAGTCTTCAAGAATTTAGTGTCCTAATGAGATATTGTGGATGATCTCTTGGCTCTAGACTCAATAGTGCACATTTGGTTCCCGTGTCGGAGACTAGGAGAGGGTCTCCTTCTTCAATATCAACAATCTCTAAGAGAAAGTCGATAGATTATGTCGGTTCCCGTGAGAATGAAACAAGCCCTTTAAGAGGAACTTGAGTGGCTTGGGAAGTTTAGTGAAAGGCGCCATCGGGTCCATGACGCCTTGTCTTCAATACCAAGTGTTACCTTAGTAACAACCAAGAGCATATGTATTGAACCCACATCGCCCTAAGGTTGAATTGATGGAGGCTATTTCTTTTCACCCTTTCACATTCATTTCTTTTTCATTCTTCAACCCCTTCAAGGCTTACCGAGACTTCATAACTAGAACCTTGTTGGGTTTATTCCAAGATTAGCTCGTCTCATCCGCACTCTTCCCATATTCTCATTTTCTCCTTTTTTCAATATACCTAAGGACTCTACACTATCTAGTGGATTGTCCTCGGTAGATCCCTCCGGCTCGCGGATCGTGGGAACAAATACCTAACCTAACCATCCTTATAACACCATGCATAAAGTAAAATGGTCGGTCTTTTGGTATTGTTCATTCTTTCTTGAAACCAATTGAAAAATCATTTGGAAAACAATCAAGGTACTTGTGATACGAGATCAAAGCATTTTGTACCTTAATAGTTTTGATCATTTAGAAAACCTCCCTCAACATGTGCGTATGATTTAGAAATTGTTTAGCACAAGGAGGCAAGAGGACTTTGAAATATTTTCTTTGATCACAATTTTCATATGAAAAGCCATTTGATTTTCTTTGGTAAATTCTCCCTCAATATGTGCATAGGATATTTGAAATCATTTTATCACATAGAGGCAAGAGTTAATTTGAAGCACATCCACAATCACAAGAGCCATTAAGAAACCATTTGAAAACTCAATCAAGGTACTTTATAAATCACTTTAAAAGCTTTTGACTCGATAGTTTATTTGCTCCCCTCAATATGTGCTTCAAGATTCGAAAGCGTTTAGCACATATGAGCGAGCAACAGGCACAATTAAATCAAAACGATCACCTTTATCAAATTTCATTATTAAATCACAAATTCTCCCCGATCAAAAATATCAAACCCTTTGAGATTTTGGATCCCAAGTGATTTAATTAGGTTTAGAAAACATGGGAGAAAATGTGGCCTTGTTTAAATACTCATCCGGTTTTGGATAAATCCTCCTCCTCAACATGTGCATTATGTATATTGAAATCGTTTGGCACATGGAGGCAGGAGTGCCTTTAAAGGACTAAAACCAATTCCATTTAAAACAGATTTGAGATTTAAATCACGATCTCTCACCCGATCAAAATATCAAACCATTTGAGATTTGTGATCCCAATTGATTTAAATCATTTAGAAAATTTTGGGAAAGACGTGGCAAGATTCAATTTTGAAAGATGATGATAAGGACCATTTTAAGACATTAAAGATTGTTAGTGTCGTATGATAGTTTTAAGAGATCTTTAAGTAAAACAAAACAATTTCACAATCAAACAAGAATGTAAAAATTTCATTTTGAAAGACCTTGATTCTAAAGAAAAATCATACCATGACATAACATTAAATCTTTAGATCACCACATTTTAACGTATAAACCGAACTTTTATGAAGAAATATTGTTTGAAAATATTTTATTTTAAATCACTCTCCCTCAATCCATGATGTAAGTCAATAATTGAGTGACTTAAGTTTTGATAAAATGAAGTCCGTGATTTTCAAAATTTAGTCCAATATATTTTCAAAACAATATTTTCCATTTTCAAAACAATTTAATTCAAATTATTCAAAATTGTTTAAAATGGTATCCCGCACAAAGATACGTTAGGTGGTTGAGAAGCTTCCGTTGTTGTTGCCGTAGGGCTTGAAGAAAACCGTCCACGATGCAAGTGAGACTTCTTCTTACGTTGCATTTTGAATGCCAACCGAGGTCAAATTAAGCTCCGCTTCTTCAATCACTTAGAAGAAAACCATCTGGCGATGCAAGGAGACCTCTTACGTTGCATTTATGCCAACTCCATTGAAGTCCAATTAAGCTCCGCTTCTTCATTTGTCAACCCAAGAAATAGTTACCCTTTCCTTTCGCATCCAATCATCTTCAATTGTGGGATCCGGATCGGAACATTCTTATATACCAATATACCGCAGACACGTTAGTGAACACACATACAAATATATGGTGGTCGACATCACCCAAACAACAATCGACTAATAAAAGTCAATGCAACATATCAATCGATCATATAAATGTATGGGAATAATGTGTTCATCAAACTCTAATCATCTAATCCTAGCAATCATATCCTAGGCACCTAGTCCTTCAACATAGGTTAACATCATTTTAATTAAGCATATTAGGATAATTAAGAAAGCTCGTTAGATGATGTAGATTTGAAAACATTATCCCCTCAATCCATGACTCATTTTATGAAAAGTTTAAAAGCTACTGAAGTCATTGATTGAGTTTTCAATTTTACAAAAACTCGAATCGATTGTTTTAAGCAACTCATTTACCACCATTTTGAAAACACCAAATATTTTTCTCAAGAATTTTAGACGGAAAACATTTGTGTAGGAACAAAGCAATCCTTCGACATACTTTCCTTGTTTTGTTTTAGGATAAGTGCACGAAATATTTGAAAATGGTTTAGCGTAGCACTTTCCTTTCTTTGAAGAACGGGTTGCTATCTCAAATAATAGCAAGCCATGTTTTAAGCTGGTCACATCTCAAATAATCGCAAGCCATTATTTGAAGCCCGGCAATCAAATAATCAGAAGCCATTTGATTTGAGACATGTTTTGAAAAGAATATTTACACCTCGCTCGAACTTCATCTATGGTCCCGTGCCATTATTGAATGACATTTCTAAGACCGTAGATGTTATCGATACCAGAAGACATGTCTTGTGAAAACATATTTTTGGTATTTTTGAAATTTTCTGATTTTTATGGGTTTTTGAAGGTTTTATATTTTTCTATTTTGTTTTGCTGGTTTTATATTTTTGTATTTGGTTTTTAATAAATATATACAAAGATAGAGAAGATGATATAGTTAAAGAAGATGATGATACGAGTACCGAGATAAGGATATCGAACAGCCCCGTTGTAGAAGATAGAAGTCATCATCTCTTAAACATTCACCACCAAAGCTTCCGAGGCTCTTGAATCAAGAGAGAAATTGAGCCACTGAAAGTGAGACTTGGTAGCTTCCCCCAAACCGAAAATCCTTTAGTCGAGCAGATTCAAAGCTTTCTTTCAAGCTTCCCTTAGCCAGTGCACAAAGAAGCACACCATTATCATCGAACCACCGCTCCTTTTAAGAATAATCATCGTGATTCTTCGCTCGAGGTTATATCATCAAGAAGAACAAAGAACGTATCATCCCACTCATAAATAATCTTCTCAAATTTCCATACCATCAAGTCTCAAGCAATCCATTCCAAAAGGTGTCAAGAGAACATTTCCCCACGTAGTTGAATTGATGTAGTCGCCTCTTTGTATAATGCTCAAGAACTCTCCCGAATACACATCATGAGGGAATGAAAACACCTTCCCATGTTCACATTTTTCTTCCCGGATGAACGTGTATGAAGCTCAAGAACCCGGTACACCAATACCCAAGAGCTCTCCGAATACACATCATGAGGGAATGAAAACACCTCCCATGTTCACATTTTTCTTCCCCGATGATCGTATGAAGCTCAAGTATCCAAGTATACCAATACCCAAGGAAGGAATAACCGATAACATTGAAGAAGCAAGCCAAGTCACCGATTATCTCGGATGACAATCTGCGGATGTCAACTCCGAATAAGTGATTATATCTCTCGAATCACCGATTAAGCCCTCAAGTGAAACAAATTGAGCATCCCCAATGTACACAATTCTCTCTCCCCGATGATTGTGATAACATCGAGATCATCACACACTAGTGTACCTCTTTATCTTCGTAAACTAACTAACATCACTTCCCCACATAGTTGGAATAAGAACACTAAACGCCTTGATGAGTAAAACCTTGAGTTTCTCTCGGTCATGACATTTGTTTTCCCGGATATCTTCAATCACTTAGAAGAATTAAGTTCATCAAGTTTACTCGCCATGAGTCAAACCTTGAGTTTCTCTCGCTGTAATAACATTTGTCTTCCCGGATATCTTCAATTACTTAGAAGTATTAAGTTCATCAAGTTTACTCGCTTAGGTGCTTGTCTCCTTCCCTCTTCTCGGTTTTGATACTTCGTAATCAACAACTCTTTGTAAGTCCGTGATACTAGAAATATTTTGAGAAGAACATCATTAGCTCGATGTATTCGTGAGAGTCAACTTGTCAAGAATAACGTGAGCAAGTCTAATTAGGGATTAAATTTGGCATTTCAATCTCCCCAATTAGTGCTCTCCCTAAACCGACAACTGCTTGATAAATGCCCGAATAAGAAGAAGTCTTTTGATAATCACATGCAACTCGCCTTTAGTCTTCTAACATGTAGCGTAAAATGTAGAACCGATCAGACTCGACCTTCTTCAAGATTGTCCGTTGGGGAATAGATAGTTAACATCTTCAACTCACACCAAAAGCATCCCACCAAAAGCATCCCAATTAACTTACATCTTGCAAATCTCCTTAACTAAAATCCTCCCAATCAAACAAGAATGTAAAGATGTTCATCAAGGAAATCAAGAATCAGCCGCAACGAACACACAAGATGGTAACACCAAACTACCAATCACATCAAACAAGAACAGAGATTGTTCGAATCATCATGTTGATGTATACGTGAAGCATTAACCGAAGCACTTTGTCGATAAACTCATCAATCCGAGTGAAGATGTCAACCAACGGCTCTTAGAAGAGAAAACTCCATGTGAAGATGACCCGATAAGAAGAAGCTCGGTTCTTACATGAGTTTAGAGCCGTATGACCATTTATATTCTCTAATATCAATCAACAATGCAAAAATTCACACTTTTCTCCCCTCAAGAATTGCATACGGAGATGCCATTCTTGATTAAACAAGTGAACATTATCCAAATGTAGTCTATTCACACTTCTCCCCGCAAAATTAGCACATGATGTCGCCATCATCATTATAGTTGAGAAAGTGGAATAAGAAAACAATCAATGGTAGTCCGGTTCACTTGATGACTTAAGCGCATGGAAAAGTATGAAGCATGTTGATGAGAATGGTCATAATAGAGAAGATTTCTTCTTAAAGCGCACCGAAGATACTTTTCTTTTCTTTAGAGAACGAGGCATGTACACTGTTTCTTTTCATTTAGAGATAACGAGGCATGAATTTCTTTTCTTTAGAGAACGTTGTGTTCATACGTCATAAGAAGATTTCTTCTTCGAAGATAATGCGCATCAAACGCATACATTTCTTTTCTTTAGAGTACGAGGCCCGAATCGATGTGTTCATACGCCATAATCTCTCTTTTCAACTCTCTTGGCAAAACATGTAATCATCCCCATTATCATTCAAGAGGCTCTTTGTCGTGACAACCGATGGAGAAAACCCAATATGATGAATTTGACCTCAAGTAAACTAACCCGAACTCGTGACTTAAACTTGCACATATGTAACAAAGAGCGTGTCGAGAAATCATGCATCCATTTGAATCTCTAAGTACTCTATACTCTTCAACCAACCAACCATCAAGTAATAGACGACATCACCTCTTGAAAATCCACAATTGAATGTGACACCGAGCACTACAACGTAACTCCTTAAAGTGATAGTTATTTTTGTGGCAAAAGAGCCCAATTCCCCAAGTGGTAAAAGAAAAGGTAAAAGACTCCCAACAATAACTAGATTTCCAAGTCTTCATTTTTGATAATAAGCTCGAACAAGGATCATGAAGAATCTTCATCCATCCATCCCCGATACCTTCAGATACTAAGTACACTCGCCCGTGATATTTCACTTCAACCTCAAATAAATAATATGAATTAACGTCGTTGTCACATCTTCTCGATTAAAAGCTCAAATCTAGCCTTCTTTGACATTTAAATGAACTTTGATAATGGTTTCATCCCACCATGGTTAAAAGCACATAACCCCGTAAAACCATAAAATAACCAAACCGCCATGACAAAAATCCAAACACACATCCAATTCATGAAGTACACCTTTTATCCCTTCTTGAAGCGTAAACCGTAGCACCAAAGATCAAATAAGATCCCGAAATACACTTTCCTTTCTCCGTGATGGTTCCATCATCACGGATTTTACAATTCTATAGTTTAAACCGAGAAATAGTTTCTTTCATGGATTTTACAAAACCAAGAATAAACCGTAAGATAGATCCGAAATGCACTTTACTAATACCGGGATGTTTCCATTGTCACGGATTTTACAAGTCTATGATTTAAACCGAGAAATAGGTTCTTTCATGGATTTTACAAAATCAAGACAAAACCGTAAACAATGTCACTTGAATGTGTTATGACAACTTTGGTTTCGTGAATATCTGCTTTAGGGGAACATGCGGTTCATCAACGGTTCATTATCCAACATCAACAATATCATCAACCATCCAACAACACATTGGTAAACACATCATTCAATCATTTTGCTCGGCAATTGTAGTGACCACAAGAAGAAGTAAACCCGATATCCCAAACTTGAACATGAAGTAGAATTCCCCAGATTTGTTACTTAAGCTTGTACTAATCCTCGTGAAAAAGAAACGGTGTACCCAATGTACAAAACCTCTTGACATTCTCAACTGAATGAGACACCAAAGTGATAGTTACGTTGTGGGATAAACGAGAAAGAATCACAACCGTAATTAAATAGCCAAGTCTTTATCACACTCTATTAATGCCCAACCAAGTCATCTTTGTGGAAGGGTAGAAAGAAAGAAGACGAAATAAGTAACCGTGCCCGAAAAACCTCACTTCAAATCCAAATAAGAAATATCGAACTCAAACAACCACGTAGTCAACGTTGTTCCAACAACAAATCAAACCGTGACAAAATAACCTTAGTGAAAATGTATAAACCAAAGCATCAATCCGAATAACACAACAAATCTCATCATCACACTAAATCTTAAATCTCATCATAAATCAACTCATAAAATCCAATACTTGAGAAGCCCAATCACCCATCATCATATGGTCCAAAAACAAATTCACCGAGAAATCAATTCAAGCCCATATCTTATTTAATCATTGCCATACCACTCATTCATGAGAAATATCAATTCATATGTATCCTCAGATTTCCAAATATACCAAATATAAAGAATCATCACACGCCCAATTAAAGAAATACACCATGATCCAAATGCACCGGCCCATCCAAACAATATTACTTCATTTAGCGTGCAAAAGACACTTCTTTGCAACTTGACGTTTGAACAAGAGGTCCATGAGCAATATTTCGAATCAGGCCCATTTCATTAGTAATATTCATGAGGCCCAATCAACAAACTGACTAGAGCCCATAAAAGACTAAGTCTTACCCTAGAAATTCGGTGGTATATAAAAGACACAATACACACGTTACCCTAACCCTAATAAAACTTTTCCAATTGTTCGCCCCCCTCCTTCTCATATCACAGATGATAAAAAGCCACCATTACCCATATTAATCTTAAAAACGCTGCCACACACAACTCATTTTCATACGAAATAATATTCACACATTTATCTTATATGCTTCTTTAATCCATACGAAATCAAGAACCAACCACTTGACTCTTTTCCAGATTAACCACAGGGATGGTTTGCGTGATTCGTGACAGCCACAGGGATGGCTTCAAGTTCATTAGGATATGAATTCTTGGTAAGTATCAACTGCTTGTAAACGTTCCATTTAAGATTGAGACTTGTTTTGTACCTTAATTAAACGAGCCATGAGAAACGAGCCATGAGAAAAGAGATAACATTCTTGTTATTTTCTTTATCATAAGATTCGGATATATGATGAAACTTGTGAATCATTTGATCGATGAAGAGTGAAAATCGTGTTAGATGATCTTATCTTGGTCGGATAGTTCTTGACCAACACACGAAAAACTCGAGATCTTAAAATATGGTTCCATATGTTTTTTAAAAAAATGGATCAGTGATGATTTGGTTCCGTGGCATATACCTTTTGATGGTCTTGATTATTCAATGAATATGCACGAACCGACTGAGATCTACTTTAAGATTTCCATGCTTTTATTATTCAGTATGATCGATGATGGGTTAACTCTTGTGAAAGATCTTTCATGGTCTTTGAAAAACAAAAAAAAAATAATCTGAGATCAATTACTTTTTTGTCATTTGTTTTCGGTTCTTGATTTATGCAATAAGATATGTGATGGTGTATGTTTCGTGTTGACCCTCTAGGTCTTGATGTTGTATTAGAATGCCACGAAACAAATAGCCGAGATCAAGTGACTTGTTTTTCTTTATCGTTATGAGTTGATCTATGAATATTTCTAAACTTGCTTTAGACCTTTGGTCTTGATGTAACTCTTGAGTTCCGCCAAGTTAGAGAAACTGAGATCAATCGAATATGAGTCCGAGTCTTGACCATTTTAATCGTTTTTAAGACATAGATGAGTGATGTTGTTGATGAGGTCTTGATGTTTGGTAATTGGTATATGGTCATGTTGGTCGAGTCATTTCTTCTTCTACCTTTCTGTCAATTGGCTACAGTCAAGACCAGTATGACAAGTTGCTACTTGAGACCAAGTCGCTACTTGAGACCAAGTCGCTACTTGAGACCAAGTCACTACTTGTGACCAAGTCGCTACTTGTGACCAAGTCGCTACTTGTGACCAAGTCGCTACTTGTGATCAAGTCGCTACTTGTGACCAAGTCGCTACCATGAGTAAAGACTCATGGCAAGTCGCTACTGAGATTCATAGTATCAGGACAACATGTTAGTGAGTCGCTACCAAGATTTTTGAAATTATCAGATGAGTTTTCCGACTACTTTTCCGACCATATTCATGACAAACCCAGAAAACATCATATGAAACTGCTATGAAATATTTCATTTTTACCCATTTTTTGGACTTTAAAAACCTGACCATATGACCAACAGATAATACCAGATACTTATTAACCTATAAGACAACAGTTTGGACCTTAAAACAGATTCATATAACCCATATCAGATATGACCCTCAATGTTTGAACATAGATATGACCACATGACACTTTTGACCAAAATAAGATACAAAAACATTGTATAAAATCTGTAACCAAAATTATAGCAGAAAAATCCGACACAAAAGGTGTACAAAACAGTTTTGACAAGAATCAAAGACCATAATAAATCGACACAACACAATAACCTTGGCTCTGGTACCAATTGTAGGATCGTTATTTTATTGTGTTGATGATTCGGGTGGTCTTGGATGATCAAAATACATGTTTGCCATAGTTAGAGAGTTAGTAGAGAGAGAGAGGGTGTTCTTGCTAGAGGTTTACACAAGTGAAAGATTATATTAAAATGAAGCACCACCCCTTCCATGGATGGAAGGGGTATTTATAGTTACGAACCTACCGTCCTCCTATCGGACTGTGGATCAGGCATATAGTGGGTAAAGACCCGTCCTTCCTCCACGGTGTTACACTACGCTAAACTATGCTACTATATAACTAATAAACTACTAAACAACTAAAATAACGACACGTCTACGAGCTAACTTATGCTAGATCATAATTGGGGTGACCGACACTTTAACATGGAATTTTCTAATTCCTAACAATGGAAAACCTTCTGGAGCCAACATCAAACAAGCTCCTAGTGGGTGGCATGTGAGATCAATCCAATAGATCAACCATGTGACAACCGAATGTAAACTATGGGACGATTCAATCTTTGAATCAATCCGTTCGAGTTATGGATTGACGGATACCTTTGAAAACCGGTCGTTGTGCTTAAAAACTCTTTTCTTTAGCACATCGATCGTGTACTAATATTTCAAAAATAAAAGGTGTTTATGATTGATAATTGATTTTCATTAAAACCTTCATTGTATTGCTAAACAATTTCTATTGAGCGATACACGATTGTTTGTCAAATCTTTTACATCAATCGCTGAATCTCAATTACCGGTTCACTCACTCCGTGTTGTCTTCTTTGAGACGTTCCGGTTTGAGAACAAAGAAGAGCACCGCGAAACCCCGCCAAGGAAATTCTTCGAATTATACATGATCACAGCAAGACTTGTATCGATCAACGGGAACCGTGGTCCGTGTACCTCAATTCAACGAAGGGATCAAAGACACTTTCGCACTTTATTGCTAACTGTTGTATGTGCATCGACGCTTGCGGTGATCGTAATGAATCGGTCAATCCATAGCCGCATGCTCACACTACACATTCATCTCAAAAGAAATCATGATAAGTGCTTCAACGACTGATACTCTCACTCCATGCTTCGCTTATGTCACGCAAATATCATGATCCAAAGAAAGCTTCCGCCACTCGATGAGAATATATCATGATCCAAAATGTGAGCATGTCGGTCCAATTGTCACAACATCACATAATACCAACACCACAAAGGTAGAGTCGAGATTTTTGTTTGTCGATGATCTCAATGCTAGCTCGAAACTCATCATCACGTGGATCGCTTAAAGACCTCCACTTGAAATTATCCAAACATGCGAACATGAAGAATCAAAGACTACGTACATCGAGCAAAGAACTTTATCAAGAATCCTAGAACAATCTAATGTAATATCTGCTTGTATTCATTGTAAATTGAGGTGACCTCCTTGGGGAGATTGTTAGAATTAGAAAATTCATCGTTAAAGAGTCGGTCACCTCAAGTATATGTATTCGATAGAAAGCTCAGACACGTAGTCAAGTTATGTTATTAAGTAGTATGTTAAGTAACACCGTGGAGGACGGACGGGTCTTTACCGATCAGATGCCCGATCCACACTCGTAGGTGGCTTATTTGTAAGACACTATAAATACCTCTACATCCCAGGTAGAGGGTTGGAGCTTCAATACCATTTTTTTGTTTCACATAGTTCCCAACTCTCTTCTCTTTCTCTCTCTAGAACTCTCTCTCTAAACATACTTGAACGCCCCATTGTGATTATGGTTTAGTGTGTTTGTGAAATCCTATATCTTACATGGTTGGTGGGTATATTCTTTGAGATTCAATATATCTATCTACCCAACTACCAGTCGAGCATGGGACACGTGTCGATATATGGGTTGAGTTGACTGCTCGACTGGTAGTTGGGGAGATGGATATATTTAATGTGGTTAGTTGGTTATAGTAAATGTGGCATTAAATATATCCATCTCCCCAACTACCAGCCGAGCGATCAACTCAAGCCGTGATTGACACGTGTCCCATGCTCGACTACTCGACCAGTAGTTGGGGAGATGGATACATTTAATGCCACATTTAATATAACCAACTAACTCATATTTAAACATTAAATGTGGCATTAAATATATCCATCTCCTCAACTACCAGTCGAGCAGTCGAGCATGGGACACGTGTCGAAATATGAATTGAGTTGACTGCTTGACTGGTAGTTGGGGATATATTTAATGTGGTTAGTTGGTTATATTAAATGTGGCATTAAATATATCCATCTCCCCAACTACCAATCGAGCAGTCAGCTCAAACCAATATTTCGACACGTGTCCCATGCTCGACTGGTAGTTGGGGTGATGGATATATTTAATGCCACATTTAATATGACCAACTAACTCATATTTAAACATTAAATGTGGAATTAAATATCCATCTCAACTACCAGTCGAGCAGTCCTTGACTGCTCGACTGGTAGTTGGGGAGATGGGGATATTTAATGTGGTGAGGTAGATGAAAAATTTAATGACATATTAAATGTGAGTTAATATGAGTTAGTTGATAACTTTAATAGGTATTAAATGTGAGTTATTGTATGATAGGTGGTTTTAATAAATGTTGAATTAAATATCCATCTCCCCAATTACCAGTCGAGCATAGGACACTGATCGACTCATCACTAATCGACTGATCGACTGCTCGACTACTCGAATTTTACCAAAATTTTTAATAGATATATATTCATATGGAAAATTAGTGAAACGTATACTCACATGTCCATACCATTTTTTCATTCCAATATATTCATATGGAAAAATTTCGTGTGTTTCTTGTGTTTGAAGATGGCAATAGTTATGGTGTTTCACTAAGCAGAGATATTAGATATGCTGGGTTAGTTTCATTTGTGAAGAAAAAGTTCAATATTAGCAAAGGAAACGATTTAGGTTTTTCTTACAAAATGCCACACGTTCCGGCCCACGTAGCTGATGATGATGATGTTGAATTTTTCGTTAACGAAGTTTGTAAACCGAAGGCTGCATTGCCTAAACTTTTAATCAAAATGATTGTTAAAAGTTCAAAGGTAAATCCATCTTCTTCTAATGATTTTGATCTTAATAATTCCTTATTTCATAATGATTTTGATCCTCAATGTTTTTATAATCATTCGCAATTACCACAAAACGAACCTTTTGACAATCTTAACCAATCTAACGATGAATGTGTCAATAACTATATAAACCAGCCAAAAAATGAAATTTTCGAAAATTTTGGAAGTACATTTTCTTTAAATGATCAATTTCTGCTTAAATGGCAAACAACAAATACATTCGAAAATATGCCTCCTCCACCCGATCCACCAAGTCCTGAAATTAAGATCCCGAATACATTGAAATACAACAATAGCTCTATCATCCTCAAAGAGGGAGATGAATTTGATAATAAAGAATTATGCATGTATGCACTTGCTAAAAACGCTATCAAAGATGGATTTGAATTTAAGCCTAGGAAAACAAATAAGTCTAGGTACGATGTAATTTATGTGCAAGATGGGTGCAAATAGAAGATAGTGTCTGGTAAGAACAAAAATGGTGCTAAATGGAGATTAAGAACAGTTTACGATGTTCACACTTGTTCAAGAACACAAATTCATACTAATCACCGTAATGCTACCAAAAAACTTTTGGGACATTTACTCGAACCCAAGATAAAAGATAGCAGTCGAATTTATACCCCAAAGGACATAATGGAAGATATTAGTCAAGAATATAAAATTGACATTTTTTATAAAAAAGCATGGGGTGGAAAAAACCGAGCATTGGATGATAGTTGCCCTAAGGACTCGTTAGAGCAGTTACCATTTTATTGTCATAATTTAAAGATGAAAAATGACGGTACGGTAACACATATTGATACTGATGATGAAGGACACTTTAAAATTTGTTTTATAGCCTTTGGTGTTGCGGTAAGCATTTGTATATTGTTTATGAATTAAATGTTTTTTATTTTTTTTTCTTTTAAGTTTTTTTTATATATAATATTATTGTGTGACTAATAGTTTGTAAATAAAACAGATTCGGAGTTTCTTACGGTATATGCGACCATTGCTTATAATTGATGCAGCACATCTTAAAGGGAAGTAACTTGGGACAAAGTTGGTTGTCGTTGGAATGGATGGTGACAATCAAATTATACCTATTGCTACCGGTGTTTGTTAAGGTGAGACTGGGGAGGCATGGACATGGTTTTCGTCCAAATTGAAAGAATGCATAGGGGAACGACCAGGTTTGGCTATTATATCGGATAGACATTATTCGATTGGACAAGAGTGTAACACAATCTCCCCAAATTCATTTCATGGTTATTGTTGTAGACATCTGATGATGAACTACAGTTTGAACGGTAGTAGAAAGTTAAAGGCAAAATATTGGAAAACATGCAAAGTTTACACCGAAGAAGAATTTGATAGAGCGATTTCGGATCTTAGGGTATATAGAAATGGTATGGCTTATAACAAACTTCTTGTAGCTGGGTTTGATAAATGGTCTAGGGCACATTGCACTGGTAATCGGTACAACTACATGACTTCAAACAGTGCAAAGTCAACAAATGCATTAACAAGGGATGTGAGAAAAGTACCAATAACAATGCTTATGGAGTGGTACGAAAGCTTTACAACGGTGGTATTGTGACCACGACACAAATACGAAGGTAATGGACTTTTAAAAACTGCTTTTTTCCTTCTTAGTCAATATAAGATGAAAAGAACTATTATTTTATTTTGTAAATATTATTTCGAGATGCACCCAGGGAGAACTTAGTGATTGGGCCATCTGAAAGTACAGATGTAATGTCAAGAGCTTTAATTGGGTTATGTATGGGATTGAACAGTTTAAACTCTACATGGTAGATGATCGTTGAAAACAACATACCGTGGATCTAGTTAGTAATTCAAATGGCAACTTTCCGGCATACCATGTGGTCATGCGATAGCGGTTACTAGAGTTCTTAGATTGTCTAATTGTAATCATTTGGCTTTTGATTGGTTCAAGAAAACAATACTGCAAGGTACGTACCAAGGATTGGTTTATCCTGTAGGAGAAATGTCAAGTTGGGAACTTCCTAATGGCTTACAAGTTGTGAAGCCACCAATCATGGTAGTCGTCAACTGAAGACCCAAAACAAAGATCGTGTTAGATCTCAAGGAGAGGAACCAACTCGGTAAGGTGCTCAAGGTGTCAATCCATTGGATACAAGTGAACGGCATGCAGTGGAACCATTGCCAAAGAAAAAGAATGTAAGTGACTAATATTTGTATTCAAAAAAAAATTTGCTTGGTAACTCACAAAGAAAGAAATCTCACAAATGTTCAAACTTGTTAGGGAAATGTATCTAACAAAGGAAGCTCAAGTAGGGAACTACCATCGATGGAGATTGATATGGTGCAAAGCTTTGATCTTATTAACTTGGCTGACCCGTAAGATCAAGTAGCGGAGACATTAGATGTGTTGCTACTTTCCTTATTTTGCTTGTTGTGGAATTATGATCACTATGATATTATGTAAGATGCTTTTGTTTTTTGTTTAGTTTGAATATGTACTTGTCGTAAAACAATCACTGTGTCTCTTGGAATTATGAATGTTGAACCTTGTTTGCTACTGCTTATGTTGCATATAATAAGTATTAGTTATCCTATATCATCATGCACCTTATCAGTCATGCAATCCAGGAGGAATACAAAACAGTTTAGAAACATAAGAGCAGCAAATATATACAGAAACATGGGTGCCAAAGTTATCCACGAGGAATACATACATTGAACTAGGGTGCCAAAGATGTTCAATTGTTTACAAAACACAAAAGAGAAAACCATACATACGTGTTTTAGACCCATACCCCATACAATTGTTTCAAATTCGACAACCAAATGTTTAACAAAACAAGCACATAAAACATTCAGCCAATATGGATCTTGTGCTTGTAATAAAACCTAATCATTCTCTCATGGTACGCCAATGCAGCCTGAACTGGGTTATCCACATCCAAAAGTTTGCCATTCCCTAACCTATACATTTATAAGCTTGAGTTAAGAGTGTGATTTTGAGTGGACACCTACTATAGCAATAGTGATCTAACATTTCTGGCACTTCATGATATATCTGCTAAACTAGTAAACATGTTTTACGTTTCACATTACAGTTATAGTCCTACTTTAGCAATGCATTCACCCTAGAATACCACTTCCAAATATATCAATCGACACCCTAGAATACCACTTCCAACTAGTAAACCTATTTTACGTTCAACATTACATTCATAATAACATGACAAATAGTCCATTAAAAGATCGCTAACTCGAATAAGAAGATGCGCAGACACACACTACAATCATCATACAATCCACCCCGCTTGGGAACATTCATAGCATCGTTAAAAGTAATCCTATAGGTCATAGGATCAATTCTTCTTCTCAAAACACACGCCTCTTTCAACACTTAGGAAGCCCGCCTCTAGACATTTCCTCACACTCGATAGAATGGACGAGTTTCAGATCAAATACAGTCCACCGTCATAGAATGTAACTCGACCACCCGGATGTGATACACAACAAGGGACCAATGTGTTTCTAGTTGATTTATGGAATGAAAACTCGCTCAACATCACCCCAACCGATAGGTACGCTTTGTTTGGGTACTAGACAGGCATTCTTCCGTTCATCAGTAATGGTAGGAAAAAGCAGCTTACCATAGACCAGTCCATATCTGATGGTCTGGTATGCCACATGTAGCTAATCCAAAGATCAATGTGCTATAGGTAAAACAAACAACAAATATATTCAGTCATTTATAAAAAAACTGACTTTTCATTTTCTCTACGTGTACTAGATATCAGGTAAGACAATGTTACGAGACAAGCATCATTACCACACCTTCCTACTTTTAGCCTCTGCTCAAAAACCCATTCCCATGACGACGTAACATGTACAATGGCTTGCGCCAACACCCATTGCTACGTCGTCATGGCAATGGATTTTCGAGGGGAAACTCAAAATTGAAAGTTTGATCAAAATACTTCTAGTAAATTAGGAATCTTAGCATAACATCCACCAAATTTACAAAATCAATTCTTAAATAAGATCATTACTGGTTCAAAAAAATGTTGTGTACAAGAAAAAAATGAAGTTAATCAAGACTTGTAAAATATGTACTACTAAAAGCAGCAAAGTGTTGAAGTCATGAATAATATACTCTTCTATGTGGCTACACTACACTTTTTTTAACAAATACCTAAAGTGCTTAAAGTAAATGATGGATTAATGATACTTATATCTAGTATCTCATGTAACAATAAAATGTAAAATTACTTAAAATCAATTGGCAGGCAGAGACAACCAAAAGCATGTTTTATAAAAAACTGAGTAAAGTAAATAAAATTTACTTTACCTCGTCACGTAGCCATACTTTACGATTATCTTCGAAACCGATTAAACAATCCCAGAAATAATGATCGACAACGATATCAGACCAAGGTGTTAATACAAATAAACCGTAAAAACGTTTTTTAATATTTTGCGATCTCTTTGTGTTTTGTTGATAACAAATATAATGTTATCTTAAGTATAATTATAAGGATACATGTTATTTTGTAAAGCATTTACATATAGCCATTTAAATACAAAATGTAGTAATTAAGCATTTGTTGTAATAGTTTATTAGGATGGGTAAAACCATAACCCATGGACCATAACCCATGGATCTTAACCCATACCAGTTGGCTAGATACAATGTATACTTAGATACATTGAATCTAAAGAAAACCCATGGACCAACCCATAACCCATGACCCATAACCAAAAAACCCATGGGCAAGAGGCGTTCCACGGATCCCTAGGATTACACTAGACGGATCCCAGTGGAAGGATCCAGGAATGATGAAGATTTTTGCCTATAAATGAGAGCCATTTCTTCATTCTAACTCACCCTCTTCTTACTAAATCTCTCAAACACTCTCATTCTCTTCTAACATATAGATCACTTGATCTAGAGAGTTGTTCTTCTTTCTTTCTATTGTGATCCTCATATAGGTCCTTTCTAAGGCGAGATCACGAGAATTCTACAAGTCATCCAAGCAAGGGGTCCTTGATTGATTTGTCACTCCGCAAGATTTCTGTAGCAAAGATCTTGTATTTGCTAGTTCACATATTTGTTGTGTAATAGTCGTGTTGGTTTGGTCCACCGTGTTACGGACTCGGTATCTAGCTTTGTACCTGAAAAAGTGTAAGCAACGTTGTGAAGGCTTCTCCGCCAAGTGAAGGAGTTTGTTGACATAGTGCTTGAACTCTCAAGTAGGTGACTCGGGGAGTGGAGTAGGGCAAGTAAGGTGTCCTTGTAGCCTAACCACTATACATCGGTTGTGTCTTTTCTTTCCCTTCGCTTTACTTTATTTACTTGCTTTATCATTAGATCTATACTTTCTCTACATCCATAAGATCTCACATATTAACGAATCTAAAGTTTTGAAAATAACGTAAAATCGACAAAACTATTCAACCCCCTTTCTAGTTTTCCACAATTGGCATCAAGAGCTAAGTTTATAAAAGTTTTAAAGTAAAATTGTATTTTAAAACTTTTCGATCACTATGGGTTCGAAAATTATAAGGAAGGGCAATCTATGCCACGACCACCACTACTTGAAACTAATGGTTTTATATATTGGAAAAATATATTCAAACATATGTGAAATCTAAAGATATTGATCTTTGGTACATTATTGTTGAAGGCGACTTTGAGGCTACCTCAAAAGACGATAAAGGAATTTAGTTAACATACCTCATGATAAACTAAATGATGAAATGAAGAAAAGCTTTCTAAAAATAGTGAAGCAAAATGGTTTTATATAATGCTTTACCGAAAAGGAATTGAAAGAATTTCTATGCTTAAAACCTCTAAAGAAATTTGGACTTCTTTAGTTGTAACTCATCAAGGCAACCAACAAGTTAAAAATAATAAAATTGATTTATTTGTTCAACAATATGAAAAATTTCAATATCGGATGAGGAAACTATAGATCATTCTTTTGCTAACTTTAACACTATTATTACATCTTTACAAGCACTTGATGAATCTTTTCTAGCCGTAACCATGTTAGGAGATATCTAAGGGCACTTCCATCAAGTGGAGATCCAAGGTGACGGCGATCGAAGAGTCAAAAGATTTGACAATCCTCACCCTCGATGAACTCATAGGCAACCTAAAGTCACGAGCTTGTCCTTGCCAAAGACTCAAGCCTCAAAGGTAAAAGAGAAACACAAATCTCTTGCCCTTAAAGCCAAAAAGGGTTCAAGCGATGAAGAGAACTCCTCTTCGAGTAGTGACGACGAGGAGTACGCTATGGCGGTAAGGGACTTTAAAAGTTCTTTAGAAGAAAGGGAAGATACGCCAAATGTACCGTATGACGATAAGAAAGGCTTCGGAAAAGCAAAGAGGACGAGAAGCCAAAAGATGATCGTACTTGCTTTAAATGTGGTGACTTTAACCACTTTATTAGTAAGTGTCCCAAATGGGATGATCAAAAGGCGTTCGTGAGCGGCACATGGGGAATGAGCGACTAGGAGGACGAAGAAATTTGTCTCATGGCAAATGACGAGGTATGTCACGAATACTATAGTAGCTCATCACTTGATGACGACTCATTGCATAATGAATATGACAAACTATGCAATATTAGCTTAAAACTAATTAACAAAACAAGCTTTTAAAGAGTCAAAACCAACGCTTAGATAAAGAAGTCATATAATTAAAAGCAAAACTAAAACGTTTAGAAAAGGGTAAAATAGCAAGTGGTGAATGTGAACTTTATGCTCAACTTCAAACACTAGTTGATCATCTAGATTCTAAAATTGCTAGAATGAGTACGAACACTTTAGATACAATATTAGATAGTGCTAAAACCGGTAACAACCAAAAAGGTTTAGGTATTCAACAACTTGATCCATCAACTAGGGAACCGGCTAGTGTATAGCCAGGGATCCGTGGATCTACTGTAGCAAACAGTAGCAATAACGTAGCTTCTTCATCTAGAACTGATTTTGTTATCATTAATAGGAAGAAACCAACTCACGTCACCACTAGACAACCACCTCCAAAATATAATCCTACTTTTTCAAGAAACAAAGCTCCATCTTTTTCAAAACCTAATTCATTTAGGAGACCTAATAACGTTTATCCAAGAAGTAACCATCAAATGGGATGGAACCCAAATATGCAAAACGGTTTTCCTTTTCAAAACTTTGCTCCATGGAATGCATACTTATCTTATCCATTCATGTCTAACATGAATGGAATGTTTAACACTAATGGAGCCATGAACAAATGGGGACCAAACTTTTGAGTTTATTATTGTTTTAGGTGTGCTTAAAGGTCGACCTAGACCCTGATGCATGGGTCAAGGATAGCGGGTGCACGAGGTACATGACCGGTAATAGGGATCTATTCTCCACATATGAATTCATAAATGGAGGTAATGTGGTGTTTGGAAATAGCAAAAGTAGAATCATCGGTAAAGGTACGATTTCTAACAAATCTCTAACCATTAACGATGTGTGTCACGTAGAAAACCTAAACTTTAACCTCTTAAGTATAGGACAAATATGTGATAAAAAGTGCAATGTACTTTTTACCGAAACCGGTAGTAAGATACTAAAAAATGGCATAACCATAGGAAGAGGAATTAGGAAACATGGAGTCTATGTCAATATAATCGGTAATGAACCTAAAGACAAACTATGTCTTACCTCTAGGGATGATACTTCGACCTTATGGCATCGAAGATTGGGTCACGCCAACATGCGATTTCTTCAATCGCTATCATCCAAAGATCTAGTAAGAGATCTACCTAAGTTAAAATATGAACATCATTTTTGTGATGCTTGTAATGTAGGAAAACAAGCTCATTCTAGTCATAAAGCTAAAAACATGGTGTCTACAACTAGGTGT
The DNA here is from genome assembly GCA_022545495.1 of Chrysanthemum lavandulifolium. Classification (NCBI taxonomy): domain Eukaryota; kingdom Viridiplantae; phylum Streptophyta; class Magnoliopsida; order Asterales; family Asteraceae; genus Chrysanthemum; species Chrysanthemum lavandulifolium. Next base: position 81,896,484 of record CM040246.1, read on the forward strand.
CTAGAATTACTACATATGGATTTATTTGGTCCATCCGCTATCCAAAGTTATGGAGGCAACTACTACACTTTGGTCATAGTGGATGACTACTCTAGGTATACATGGAAAAAAATTTAAAGAACAAAACGAAACCTTTAATTATTTTGAAATATTAAGCAAAAGATCCAAAGACAACTAGGAAGTCCTATAGTGTCCATTAGGACGGATCATGGTAGGAATTCGATAATGAAGTGCAATTTGGAGCCTTTTGTGACGCTAATGGTATTACTCACAACTTCTCGGCCCACGACTCCACAATCGAATGGGGTAGTAGAAAGAAAGAATAGAACCCTACAAGAAATGAGTCGAACCATGCTTAATGAACAATCCATACCTCAAAAGTTTTGGTGTAATGCCGTTGATACTTCAACGCACATACTCAATCGAGTCTTAATTAGACCAATCTTAGGTAAAACTCCATATGAGTTACTCCGAGGCAAAAGCCCACGTTAAATCACTTTAGAGTCTTTGGAAGCAAATGTTTTATTCGTAACACTAAAGATTACCTTACAAAATTTGAACCTAAATCAACCGAAGGTATCTTTCTAGGTTATTCACCAAATAGCAAAGCTTAAGTCATATTAAACAAAGAAACAATGAAGGTAGAAGAGTAATTAAATATAAAATTTGATGAAAGTCCACCCAAACCCTCTCCACCTGTTGTCGATGACGAGATCATAGAAAGTGATGCTATAGTAATAAAGAAAAAGATAAATGAAGAAGAAGAACCTTTAAATGATGAAATCATAGACATTAAAGAGTCCAAAGATCACCCCGTAGATAAAGTCATAGGAAAGCTAAACGAACGAACATTAAGGTCTCAAGTTCAAAACCAAAGTAGCTTGTTTTGTTTCGTTTCAACCATAGAACCTAGGAATACACAAGAAGCCATAAAAGATGAGAGTTGGGTAATGGCTATGCAAGAAGAACTAAATCAATTCGTTTCTAATGATGTTTGGATGCTTGTCCCTCCACCTAGTAATCAAACCATAATAGGAACCAAATGGGTTTATAAAAACAAATTAGATGCAAACGGAGTAGTGTCTAGGAACAAGGATAGACTCGTTGCCCAAGGGTATAACCAACAAGAAGGAATAGACTTTGATGATACCTATGCCCCCGTGGCTAGATTAGAGTCTATAAGAATACTTCTTGCGTATGCTTGTGCTAATGATCTAAAGCTTTATCAAATGGATGTCAAAAGCGATTTTCTAAATGTTTTCATTAATGAAAAAGTATACGTAGCTCAACCTCCGGGCTTTATCGATTTTGAAAAACCCAAACATGTATATAAGTTAAAGAAATCCCTTTACGGTCTTAAACAAGCTCCAAAAGCTTGTTATGATAGACTCAAGTCATTTTTAATTAAACACAACTATACCATGGGGTTAGTTGACAACACACTTTTTACTAAGAAAAGAGAGTCACATATAATCATAGTGCAAATATATGTAGATGATATTATATTCGGATCCACTTATCAAGACATGTGTGATGATTTCTCTAAAATCATGCATGACGAGTTCGAGATGAGTATGATGGAAGAACTTAGATTCTTTCTTGGTCTACAAATTAAACAAGTAGAAGATGGTATCCTCTTTAATCAATCTAAATACATAAAGGAGATGTTAAAGAAATTCGGTCTAGAAGAGTCGAAACCAATTAGGACACCAATGTCATCCGACACCAAACTCACAAAAGATGAAGACGGCGAATCCGTAGATAATACTAAATATCGTGGCATGATAGGTAGTCTTCTCACCTCACGGCAAGTAGGCGGATATCACGCTTAGTGTTTGCTTATGTGCTAGGTTTCAAGAAGACCCTAAAATATCACACCTAGAAGCCGTAAAAGGATATTTAGATACATTAAAGGTACAACACAATTAGGATTATGGTATCCTAAGGCACGGAGTAGAAACAATTGTATATGCAGATTCGACCATGCATGTGATTACGTTGATAGAAAAAGTACAAGTGGGGTATGTACTTTCATGGGATGTTGTTTAACATCTTGGTTTTCTAAGAAACAAACGGCATTAGCAATATCAACAACGAAGCCGAGTACGTCTCCGCGGCAAAGCATGCCAACAAGCACTATGGATGAAACAAGCGTTAGTCGACTCGACATTCATCTAAGCGACATAGTCATCCTATGTGACAACAAAGGTGCCATCGACTTAAGCAAGAATCCGGTATTGCATTCTCGACAAAGCATATAGAGATTCGTAATCACTTCTTAAGAGATAATGTTCAAAGGGAACATCTCTATTGAGAAGGTAGCATCCAAGACAACATAGTCAAGTCCACACCAAACCGTTGAAGCGGAAAAATTCAACCTACTTCGTCTTGGTCTTGGTTTAATGGAACAAACGCCGTAACTTATTTGAATCTACAAGGTATGTAAACACTAGCCTTCTTCTTTCTGAGTCTAGGATCTCTATTTCACGCACAACTCACAAACAATACGGGAATTTTCAAAACCCAAGATAAGTTTTCCACTTATAGCTTTCTTTTTTTTTTGCAAACACATAACTACATACACATTTTCAAAGAAAATCTATTTTCAAAATGTTTTCTAAAAGAATGATACTTTCCCGTATCAATTTCACAAAAGCAATTTCTCACGTCTAGGACAAATCGTTTTTTTGTATTATTAATACAAAGTAAAAACCCGTTTTCATTGCATCTCATGTCTTTTGAATGCTAAAGGGGACGCATAACTAATATGTGTTTTCGGGTATATTCATTTAAGCAACAATGAATTAGGAGCATTGATAACACTAAACGACGTACTTATGTACTAAATATGAGTTTTCGGGTTATCTTAATAGGATGTTTTTTCTACTTCTAGTTTACTTTTCTTTTTTTTAGAGGTCGAGATAACCGCAACTCCAAATAGTTTGCATATAGGCACACAATAGGCAAAAATGTTTCCAAAAGGAAAATTTTGTGTGCTCGAATCACTGGACCACGGATCCCAAACCTTCATCTTGGATGGATCCTCGAGGAAGGATCCGTGGGATCCGTGAGAGAGTGTCGCTTTTTACCTTCTATTTTCTCACTTTGGATGAAAAATCCACGTTTGTTTTATTTTAGGAGTATGCTCTTTAATGCTTGTGTTCTCATGATCACATGCCTTAAATTCATATCTAATCATTAGATTTTAATCCACATTTTGGGTCAAGCATTCATTACAATGATTTGTTTTTCTATATATATAACTCCCAAAATGCTTGCATAATCCATCTCATCCTCACAAACACAATACACCATGTCATCCACAAATCCTTTAGATGAATCACCTATTAAAAACAATCATCTTCATGATACCCAAACCTTTGTACTACCTCCATCCAAAATACCACAATCAAAATCTAGGATATCCGCACGGATTAGTATCTGATCTTGTTGCTTAGCAAAACCAACCTCAAATGGTTCATCCTCAACAAACAACTCACCACAAGATGCTTCCTTTATAGCACCTCCCTCATCACCAACAAGTACACCAACTTCATCACCACCTAAAGTCACTCTTTTGGAACTCCTTAAGACTTCAACAAGATCTAAACAACCTAAACAAAAAGAAATAGTCTTTTCAACACCCCCCACATCCCCAAATACTATTTTTCAAGATCTTGAAACATCATTCTATTTTTAGTATTTTCTCTTTTGAAGTCATTTTCAAGAACAAGTCTTGTTCTTATTTTTACATGCTTGTACGTGGCATAAATACCACTACAATTTGTTGTTTTATTACAAGGGCTTGTTTACATACCTTGGCTCCCAATCTTGATTCTCGGCAATCACAAGATTATTTAAGCATGTTACTAACCTTTCTTTTTGTAGGATTTTATTTTTCTTCTCTTGGCGCCCAAGCAGGGGAGTTAGCGTTATTTCTTCCAAGGGTTAACTTTTGTTTCGACAAAAGGGGAGAAGAAGTAAAACTTAGGGGCTTTCAAAAATTACATCTATTCTTAAGTTTTACTCATCATAACATTATGTTTTGTCATCAAAAAAAAGGGGAAGATTGTTAATACAAATAAACCGTAAAAACGTTTATTAATATTTTGTGATCTCTTTGTGTTTTGTTGATAACAAATATAATGTTATCTTAAGTCTAATTATAATGATACATGTTATTTTTGTAAAGCATTTACATATAGCCATTTAAATACAAAAATTTAGTAATTAAGCATTTGTTGTAATAGTTTATTAGGATGGGTAAAAACCATAACCCATGGACCATAACTCATGGATCTTAACCCATACCCAAGTTGGCTAGATACAATGTATACTTAGATACATTGAATCTAAAGAAAACACATGGACCAACCCATGACCCATAACCAAAAAACCCATGGGCAAAGAGGAGCGTTCCACGGATCCCTAGGATTACACTAGACGGATCCCAAGTGGAAGGGATCCGTGAGATCCGAGAAACAGTGAAGATTTTTGCTTATAAATAGAGAGCCATTTCTTCATTCTAACTCACCCCTCTTCTTACTAAATCTCTCAAACACTCTCATTCTCTTCTAACATATAGATCACTTGATCTAGAGAGTTGTTCTTCTTTCTTTCTATTGTGATCCTCATATAGGTCCTTCTCTAAGGCGAGATCACGAGCATTCTACAAGTCATCCAAGCAAGGGTCCTTGATTGATTTGTCACCCACAAGATTTACGTAGCAAAGATCTTGTATTTGATATTTCACATATTTGTTGTGTAATAGTCGTGTTGGTTTGGTCCACCGTTTACGGACTCGGTATCTAGCTTTGTACCGTAAAAGTGTAAGCAACGTTGTGAAGGCTTATCCGCCAAGTGAAGGAGTTTGTTGACATAGTGCTTGAACTCGAGTAGGTGACTCGGGGAGTGGAGTAGGCAAGGAAGGTGTCCTTGTACCGAACCACTATACATCGGTTGTGTCTTTTCTTTCCTTCGCTTTACTTTATTTACTTGCTTTATCATTAGATCTATATTTTCTACAAACATAAGATCTCACATATTAACGAATCTAAAGTTTTTGAAACTAAAGTAAAATTGGCAAAACTATTCAACCCCCCTTCTAGTTTTCCACACAAGGAACACACGATTCGCCACCCTCCCTAACTGAGAACCGATCAACTTCAAAGCTAACATAAATTTTCTCGATGTTTTGGCATGGTCATTCTAGAACCTAAAAAGAAAACAAAATAAAGACAAGGTAAATCATTCATGTAATAATACGTTTACACATTTACAGTTAACTACTGACTGATATTTCGAAGCAAATGAATCATTTCTCATACCTCTACCCATGGTTTGACTTCTACTAACTTATCAGCCATAACTGGACTATGAACCGGTATATTCTTTTGACCCTTCAACATATCTTCTAGGTTACGAACATCAGAAGTTTTACTTCGCTTCTCGACATAGGGTGACCTAGGAACATGTTCAAGCCTCCTCTTCTTTGTTTCGCATTGCTCCAGAGCCCTTTTCATGGGAGGTGAATTCAGTTTCTCAATAAGCTTCCTTCTATTTTCAACTTCAACACTATTTTTCAGACTCTTGTCCCTCTGCTCCTCCTCTTCCTCATGTTTTTCAGCTTTCTCAAGTTTTCCTTTTGAGACATTTTCCAATCCATCAACCTTGTCATCCACATCAACATGTAGCGTATCAAACAACTTGAAAAATTCATTGACATGACTGCAATACTCATTAGCAAGATCTACAGCCTGTGAATGATATGAAAAAGGTTAAAAAACTTTTATTATCGCAAGTTATTAATTATATAAGAAATGAAATAAGAACAAAACAAAAAATCATTAAATTACATGCTCTCCATCAACTGTGTTAACTATGTCTCCATAAACCTGCATACCAAAGTGGTTGACACTTATTAGTAGAACATTAGAATTCAAGGTATACTCACATTAATACAATTTACAATTACCTTTTCATATGTATCTTTGTTCATTTTGTCTCCATCAACTGTGCTAACTTTGTTTCCATAAACCTGCATACAAAAGTGTTTAACACTTATTAGTAGAACATTAGAATTAAAGGTATACTCACATTAATACAATTTATAGTTACCTTTTCATAGGTATCTTCGTTCATTTTGTCTCTATCAATCGTTATAACCTGCAGAATAAAGTATTTCGAAACAAAATCCGCCTATTAGCATACCACATGGTAATTGTTTGATAACAATGTAACTTGGTCAAAAATTGCTAAAGGTAAAAAACTAACTTGAATAATCGTCTCAAGTTTGAAAGTGCGGGCTTCCAAAGCCTTAACCCATTCCTCAGCAGAAACAACTTTTACCTCTTTACCCATGCTCTCCATTGAATAACCCTCGGAGTATACCACTTTCTGCCTAGCCTTTTTTGTGGCCACTTTCGAAAATGTTCATCCTGTGGTCCCTTTTGCAACATGCGGCGCCTCGGGGTATACCAGTTGAAAAATTCAATGCTTCGTGTCAACCATTCAGCTTCAGCTTCAACCTAGGTAAAATATACAAGTTATGTGGTATCTAAAATTGTGTATATGTTTAAAGTTAACCAATCAATTAAAAACTATATATATTTACCTTGTCAAAAAGTTGGTCGAAATAATCACTCTTACTAATTGATGTGTGTTTCGACCATGCAAGTGCTCTTGGGATCACCCCTGGAGCCTTGTTCCACCACTGTTTACTTTTACTTGTATCAGCACTCTCTATGATCCATATCTTCAAAAAGTTAAGACAACAAATATAAGTTACAAGGACGAGAAACATATGAAGATAATTTTGAACCCCTACATGAGCCTACATACTACCCAGAATACCCCTTCCATTACAGGGAAAAAACAGTAAACTAATGTTAGCAAAGTTTTTTAGTGGTAACCTTGAAAGCAAGGCGAATCCTTCAAGCTATAGGTAGGAACATCGTTGGATTCTTTATGACCAATTCTTTTGACAGAAACCGTTGGATGATTTGAAGAGACATTTCTAATTGACTCATAAAGTCGCCTCCAAACATGTTCCCCCATGGAAATGCATTCCATTCATCAAGATCCTCGACCATCCTCAGAAAATTATCATCAATGATAGACCCCAAGTCTTTACCCATGAATATCACCTCAAGTGTTAGCAACAGACAAACCCATATCGCATCCTCATCCGACATGATTTATAAAGACCTCTTCATCTTCAATAACCTATAATAGATCAATTAATTTAACATGTTGCCCAACATGGTTTGGAAAACTCGTGTGTGAAAGGGATATCACCACTACGCCATTTCCTAAACCGACCATACCAAATCTAAAACCAAGAATCAAAGCGTAATTCATTTCGACCAAAATAAAGACAATGTCCATTCAAATAGTATACAAGTGGAAGATCATAGCTATCATTTTTGATGAAATTATTTCAAGCATGTAATGAACAAGCTCTTCCTCGTTATCGACATAGATCGATCGAGCCATGGTCCAAAACATGCGGCTTTAAACATGGAAAGGCGTCGGTCTAATCGATCCTTTATAAGTAATGGTAATGCAATTTGCTTTTAACGATAACTCTAGCATCATACGCCTACAAGAAATAACATATTCAAAACGTTAAAAAAAAACAAGACATACGACATCTAAAAATTCATTGACTTGACTGCAATACTCATCAGCAAGATCTATAGCCTGTGAATTTGCTACAAGCACTCATCATTGGCTTTTAAAAAGCACTCATCAAGACAGGCATACGACATCTAAACTACAAGTATCTGTCTAAATGGGAACCGAGATCATCTCGTAACATGTCTAGATCAAGTGTGAATAATCAACTACAAATACACGTTACTTACACCTATATAGCTCTAACACACGATCGTTTTACGCTTGGAACACTCACAAATACCCTCTCATTTCACGATTTCATCGTAACATGACTATATAAAATGAGACTAATACACAATGACTCTATATAAACATGATTCATCGAATACATGTTACTTACACCTATATAGCTCTAACACACAATCATTTTTACCAATCAACTCAACTGCTGGAGAAATTAAAACTACAGTGTCATTTAATAATACTAAAATTTGGCCAAGATGGTCAGCTTTTTATTCATTTTTCTTAACCATCTCAAAAAGGCAAAAAAATATCAAAAAACCACAACTTTGTATGGATTTTTCGCCTCTTTTGGTAATTTTAACATAAAACAAATCATGATGTAAACGTAACGTAACTAAAAAACAAAAAAATGCATGCACTTTGAAAAGGGATGCAACAAAACACTGATTAAAACCCTAATAAACAGTAACGAACAAAATTAACCAGTTACAACAAAAGGATGCAACAAAACCCTAAGTTGCAGTAAGAAACAAAATTAATCAGTTGTAAATACTTACCATTTTGATTTTTTGCGTAATTGGTGTGGTTCAATCATCCTCACCAACAATGATCTGGATCAAACGTCCGATTGTGTTATGGAACGTACATTTCAAAGTGCATAAATCCGATTGTGTTATTACAGTATATCAGTGTGTGTTAGCGTGTGTTTAGTGTGTGTTATGTGTGTTTTTTTTTGTTGATATGGAAATGTTAAAGTGTGTTAGCCTTAATAGTTTTTATTAGAAGTGATGGTCATTCACATTTAGGAACTTTGTAATGTGTGTTAGATATCGTGATAGAATAGTCAACGGGCTCGTAGATTGGGCTAAGCAAATTGGGCATAAGTTATGTTAAGCTAGCCTTGTCTAGTTCGTGAAACCCAAGCCCAATCCAAGTCCATCTCAAGGCCCATGGCCAAGCCTTAGGGCATCCTCTCTCTTGTACTATAAATACCCCTCAAGTATGTCATTTGAGGGGTGTGCTTGAGTGTGTGTGTGTGTGTGTGTTTTCCTTTGCAATAAACATCATCTTTATTATGTTTATCTTTCTTCACATACACGGTTTTGTATAAACATCAAGTCACCATCTCTCTTAATCTTTCCTTCTTTGTTTTACGCATATGTTTGTGTTTGGTTTGTTCGTGTTCTACGCGTAACTGTTGTTACGTGTGTTGGGTTCGCTTGTTAAAGTGATAAGGTTGATATCGTAGTGGTCCTACAATTGGTATCAATCGCCTAACAATGGTTTAGGAGTGTTTGTGTTTGTTTTGAAGTTTTGGTAAGATACGCGTTAAGCTCACGTTTTTACACTTTTGATACGCTTAAAGCTTTCATTTTTTCACCAAAAAATTCAAGATTCTTGTGGTTTAAGGTTTATTTGGTGTTAAAGTTTTAGTTTTTGCAAAAGTTTCAATCTTTACGGGTTTAGATCGTTTTTAAACTCATTTTGTTTCATTGGTCATTTCTACTCAGAACTTTTCTAGCCACTTTGGGTGAAAAAGGTCAACATTTTGGGTTATTCGAGTGTTTTTAAGGCTATCGTGCAAGAGAAATCGGTTGAATCATTGAAATTTTTTTTAGTAGGTCAAACCCTAGTTCTACTCAGAAGAAAGTCAACTACGATATGCTTCTACTCATAACTTTTGGTGAAGAATCTTCGAGCTATAACGGTGACTCGGTGCTTCCTCACTTGGATAAGTTTGTGGAACACTTCGACTTTGGATATCTTTTACACCGTGATAGTGTAAAGGATTTTGGATTCTACGCGTAAGCCATTCCCACGCGTGAAGCCATTCCTACGCAGTAAGCTATTCCTACGCAGAAGCACCTTGCTACGCGTAAGTTGGGTTCTCACGACAAGAATTTTCTACGCCTAAGGATTCCTACGCCTAAGCATCCCACGATAAGATCCTACGCCTAAGCCTCGCTCACTCGTAACTTCGTGTTTCTACGCCTAAGCTCTTCATTATCAAAAAAAAAAAATTCAAATTTTATGGAAATCTTGAGTAAATTTAAATTTTGAGGAGACTAAACGCTCAATTTTTACGCGAGATTCAAATTTTGGTTTAACTGTGAAAATTTTGGTCAAAATTCAAATTTTGGGCCTAAATTCAAATTTTTCGGGTCAAATTTACGTCAAAATTGTCATAACTCAAATTTTTCATACGACCTTAGAACCGATTTTTATAGTGAATTTCAAATTTTGGGCGAAAATTTTTAAGAACCAAGGTTACGAGTACGACTTTTAGAAAAACCTCAACCGAGCATAATCTTCAACAACCACAACTCCTTTATCATTGAATCGATCCTACATCAACTTTATCGATCATAACTTCATCAATGGCAACTCAACAAGACATTCATGCAAACCGGGCCGAAAACCGACCTCCTATGTTGGCAAAAGGTGGTTATCTTCAATGGACAAGTCGAATGCTCCGCCACATCAAGACCAAACCTAATGGAAACTCATGATTAAATCCATTCAGATGGACCCTTCCACCTCGACAAGTTCATGTACACTGAAATGCGGATGCAACACCTCCCATCCCACCATCCTCTTATCTTCAAACCGAATCGAATACATCAAGAGGATCAAACAAGTCGATGCGATGACATGGCAATTCATATTGTCCAACCGGGTTTACCAATAGACATTTTTGTCAGAGAGGCCAGAAACCGCTTTCGATATGTGGGAACGTGTTAGACGACTATGTTATGGAATGTAAATTGGTAAACAAGACATGGAGAACAAGTCGCTAATCGAATGGGAGAAGTTTACATCTACACCGTGAGAATCCATTGAATCCTACTATGGAAGGTTTTGCACTTTGATGAATGAGCTTATCGAAACAAGTTGGCACCCGTAACAATCGCTCAAAACATCAAGTTCTGAATAATCTTCCGTAAGAATGGGGACGATATGTCACTATTGTCAACCAAACAAAAGACTTACATCGGTGAACTTTGATCAACTAAACGATTTTCAAACAAAACCAAGTCAAGCGAATGAAGTCGGGAAAGAAAGATTGGCAAAGAATCATGATCCATTGGCACTTATTGCTAAGACTCAAACTACGGTGAATACACAACAACAAGCTTCATCATCTTCCAACAACAACAACTTGCAGCAATACATTCCACAACCACAACAACAATTCTATCCGGATCAACAATACCATGAACAAGGAATCATCGATCCCGAACCGACCCGAAGCGACCTTGCAATGATATTTTCTTTATTGGATAAAGCGATTATCGATCAGATCGGTAATCATGCGTTCCGTATCAGGTAATCGTCGGTCAAGATGTTGGAAATCGATGGGATGTAATGTTGGGAATAGAGCGATGGGTAATCGAATGGCAACGCTTGTAGCTCCAATCGTTGGGAATTATGGAAATGTGAATCGTGGTAATCGATTAAGTGTTATAACTCACAAGGAATGGGTCACATGGCAAGGAATTGTCCTACTAAGCGAAAAAGAAGGATTTTCGTATCTTCGTAAAGCTATGCCGTTAGCACAAAAGGCGTAACTGGAATGCGGTTGAGTCTTGAGGAACATGACTTTTCGCTATTATGGATGATGTGGAAGACGAGAGGACATCAATGCAAACCGCCTTCATGGCAAATCTTCGTGAGACTAAATACGACATCGACTCGACGCACCTCCCGCCTATGACGCAAATGCGATATCTAAGGTACCAATCATTGATCCATGCTATAACAATGTCATATGTGATGTGTTTACTCATGATGAGCGAAGATTTCGTGACATCGGCACCTACTTATGATACATACATGGACAATCCGAGTTGTAGCAATATTAACTCAAACTCCGGATGTGGATCCTAGTGAGGTCGTGTGGCACAAAATACCGAGGACCGATAAGGAAACACGTGCCTATTTTGAATCATTAATCAATAATCGTGGCATTGAAATTAAAAAGTGAGTAAGGTCAATCGCGAAGTTAAGGCCGCGAATAAGAAATTGACCCGAGCTTGAGAATTACAAGGAGCACGCAAAGCCTATGAATTTCATACAAACAAAATGTATGAATTAGAAATTGGTTATCGAGATTCTGTTTAAGAGAAAACAATTGCAACTCAAGTATGACACACTTGATGTGAATTTGAACTTGAAAATAAAATCTTTAAACAAGGAAATTTATGATCTTAAAACCATCTTTCTAAACAACAAGCAACTTATTCTGATCTTGAAAAAGAGAAGAAGCAGTTGATTGTCGATTTTCAAAACGAGAAGATTCTCTTCTTGATGAAATTCTTGATAAAAATGAGATGATCAAAAGTTGGAAAATTTGCTTGTTACAACGGGTCATTCACCAAATCAACTAATATCTTCGATTAATCAAGTAAACCAGATTTTCATACAACTCAAAAATGGCTCTTGGTAACACACCTCCTTGTTTCCTCAAGAAAGCTCGTAAATCTCGAATGTGTTGAACGATGGAAAACCTTTGCATGAACCCATAATTGTTCATGATTCTCCAAACGTTAGAACTATCTCGAGGAGAGTAGATCAAAATGAAACAAAAGAATCCATATCTTAAACCAATTGATTATAACAAATGGAACAAAATTAATGGAATTACTTTTGTTAATCAAAAGAAAAGTCAAAGTTTTCCATCACACCAAGTGTTTCAAACAAAGTGTCAACACCGGTTTCAAAACCGCCTCAACTCTCAGAGTTGTCTCAAAATCTCTTTCAAAATCGAACAAATGTCTTCAAACAATCCTTTTAACACAAGTGATACTAGAAGCATTTTAGATGACGTTAAAACTAGAATTGGGTATCTTCAAGAGATCACAAGTCTAAAACCAATATTACAACTAACATCGGTTTACTCGTCATGATGACGAAACGAAGAGTTTTTAAAACCCAAATTGCCCTCCGTTAACCGCCATCGCGAGGGTAATTCATGTTGAACAAGCACTTTTGAAAGAAACAACTAACTTTGTCAAGGACCATAAATCCCGGTAAAGCAAGCTAATGAAAGTTTTGAACACATCAAAGTTTTGGAAAATCTAAATGATTCTCTTCAAGATGTTATGACTACCGATATCATGTCCATTATCTTACAAACATATTCTCGTTGAAGATCATGAAAGACTCCACCGAGACCTCCGCAATTGTTTCAAAATATGAAAATGCTCTTGAAAAATTGAAAAGAAAACGTGTCCTATTTTAAACAACTTGATCGAAAACAGAGGAATGCAAGTATGACAAACCGTCAGATGAGCGTGCCTACAAGGACATGAAAGAGCAAAATGATCTTTGAGAGCTCAACTGGGAAGTCAAAAGGAAAGGTCATGGATATTAAGTTTGCAAAACCATTGACCGAGGAGAACACAAATGTTCCCAAACCGTTTTCAAACCAAAATGTCTATTTCTCGCTTTGCTCCAAAAGTCAATGAGAAAATGATTTGTCAAAAATAAATACCCACAGTCCCCGCCTATTAAAAAGAGAATTATCAAAAGTTTTGAAAAGAAAAAGCGGCTTTGAAAAACCAAAAGTTTGTTCACCGGCATTTCTAGGAATAATACACGGAATGTGACAAAAATCCAAGTTAAAGAATCATCGGTTCTAACAACATGGTCAACAATCACTATCTAGAAGAAGCTAGGAAAAGGCATGCACTGAAAAGACGGAATTTTAGGTGCAACATCTAGGGTGATGAATTCTACAAGACTTCAAGGCACCGCTAGTAGTAGTAAACCATTACCTAGGAACACTCTTCAAAAGACTAGGATTGGCTTGCATCTAAGAGTAGTTCATGCAAAACGAAAATGCTATGCCCTTAGAAAACAACACTAGGAATTCTAATTCTCTTTCGAACAAGAATCAATTTCCAAAAGACCAGAGTGACAAAGTTAAAGTCATTGCTTTTAAACAAGAATATTGAATTTGTCATACTACATGTAAAAATGTGTCTTTTCACTAATCATGATGCATGTGCCTCAAGATATCTCAAGAAAGATAATTCTCGTGCCAAGGCACAATCCACTAAGACACCAAATAGACACAAGCCCGCTGATAAAATGTCAAACAAAAGAAACCTAATAGGTGGATCTCTTCAGACGTAGTTTTTCCAAAATGAGTCTTCCACGATCCGAAATGAAAACAACTCCTAGATCTTACCTTGGGTGGATACCCACGGTCAAAGTTTTCAACGAAATAGGTCTTAGATGGATTCCCACGAAAAGATGTTTGATACTTGCACCTACACGGATAATAGTGAAAATCATCGTGATAAGGAAGTAAAACCACTACAACCGCTGATAGTGATCACCCTCGCCATGAGGAATCTTGTACTTCTAACATCGTTATTTGTGAAAACTCTTCTTCTTTGGTTGCGTGTGAATCAAATATCTCGAACCGAGCTTATCGAGGGTTCCAATTCAGTAAACTCTTCTTCATCACTCTTTCTATCTTCTTTATTGATTTTCCATTTCTTTTATAAAACCAACAAAACAAAATACAAAAATAGAAAATTTTCAAAATACAAAACAATATAAAATCAACAAAATCCAAAAATATTCTTCTTACGACGTGTCTCTCAGATAATCGATATTCAGACGCTTTAGAAATTTCATTCAACAATGATACGGGTATGTACAGATGCTTGAGCGAGAGTTCTTTAATGTTTTTCAAAACATGTCGCTTCTCATAATTTTTCAATAATGGCTTTCAGATACTTCAAGACGAAACCCGAATTCAAATTAATGGCTTCGAACACATCGGTTCAGACCCATGCTTCAAAGAAAGGAAAGTGCTTAACCAAATCAAAGGTTTTAAATACTTTTCAAGCACTATTCCTAAAAACAATGGCTTGCAGTTACTTCAGACTGTAACCCAATCTTTAAAGAAAGGAAAGTGCTACGCAAAATCGATTTTCATAAATATCGAGCACTTATCCTAAATCAAATGAAGAACATTCTTCTTCAATATCTTCAAAAGATTTTTAAATCTTCATCTTATGTACCATTGATTCGAAATTTTCAAAAGATTTTTCAAAATCTCTCACATTTGGTACCAAGATAACTCCTCTAAACCCTTAATTGATTCTAAATTTTCTGTATGAAAAATATGCTTTCGTTGAGGGGGAGTATTAAACCTAAAATGTTCCAAATTCATGCTTAAATCAAATCCGTTTGTCTCCCCAACAGATTCTAAAATGTTGTTTAATCCGTTGATATCAAAAATATCATGAATATGCTATTTTTGAGGGGGAGGAGACGTGATTAAAATGTGATCAAAATCTTTGTTTGAATCTCAAAATGAGCTCGACTCAGTTGAAACCAATGAATTGACGAGGAATCATGTACCATCTCGAGAAACTTTCTATGGACTTGACCAGGACGGGTAATAATTTCAAGCTAGTTCTCTAGTGATGTAAACGTGTCTCGAATCGGTCGTGTTCATTTAAAGTCGATCAATTCAAAAAGTGCGAACTCTACCCTCTATGTGCGATTTCACAAAACTTATAAGCACATGTGAAGGGGAGTGTTTATGAAAATATAAAACTCTCTAATGTTTCAAACATGTTTTCAATCATAAACACTACGAGAGATTTTCAAGAAAATGGTTTTATGGCAACAATAGGACAATCATGGAGTTATAAGGTGACTAAGAATAGGAAATTGTCCTATGATCCGCCAGAGTCGGAGGGATCTACCCAAGGACATCACCAATAGTTTAGAACTAGAAGTCCTTAGGTATGATTGAAAAAGGAGTAATGTGAGAAAGGAGAAATAAGGGGTTGAAGAATTAAAAGAAAAGTAATGAAAAGGGTGAAAAGAAATAGCCCTCCATATTCAATCTTAGGGCGTAAACCGAGTTCAATTCATCTCACATCTTGGTTGTCACTAAGATGACACCGTATTGAAGACAAAGACATCATGGACCCAAAGGACGACCGCACTAAACCTTCTAGCCACTCAATTCCTCTCAAAAGGATTTGTTTCATTCTCACTGGGAACCCCGCATAATCTATCGGCTTTCTCTTAGAGATTGCCGATATTGAAGAAGGAGACCCTCTCCTAGTCTCCGCTCAGAAAACCAAAATGCACTAATTGAGTCTAGAGCCACGAGATTCATCAAAAGATCTCATAGGAACACTTGACATGACATCGCTTGTTGTTCATCAATAAGGCACAAGTGATATATTCTAGAGTCCCACGCAGATCTTAGCAACCGCCGTAATATTTATGAGAAGCTTCACATCCGTGATCTTCAAAGTGATTGAATGGAAATTCTCGCCAGGTCAACTTCAAACACTCGACAAGAAGTCACTTCGGTAATTCTCCGTTGATTACGCTTAGTGTGTCTCAAACGGTCTACGTGAAGTGATGCTTGATGTACTTCAATGACTCATCCGAATCAGATGTACTTCGGTATATCGTGTTATCTCACTTATGGGACTCCGGTTCAGAACGGCCTCGTGAGAATTAGAGACGTGTTTTCACACTATGTCGTTAACACCCTCAAAATTCAAACTTGTAAGTGCGGAATCCGCTTATTACTAACCTGCTTTATGTTTTCTTCTTATGGAAGCTCTCGGAGCGGATGGATCGTGCGATTCTCTACATGCTCATACGGATATGCTTACACAGCGCTGCTCGGGGTCAAAGGAACTTCCTTTTCGTCGAGCAAGTTTTTCAACACCCCAGCAAAGTGAACCTAATCGCTGTAGTGTAGTATTAGGGTAAGCCACCGGTATTGATATCGCTCTCTGGGAATAGGAATGCTAGTAAGAAGTTACTACGCTAAGGTTAAGGTTGAGGAAGATTATTTTTGTATTTTTATATTTTATGAAATGGAAAGGTACGAATCTCGGTATTGATTTGAGGGTTTTGGTATTTCACCGATTACTCTACTATTATCTAATTATCTAAACTAAGGTTGTGGGAGTCTATGTCTAATTAATGTGTGCTCGATGATAGTTTAAAGATGTGTTTACTTAGTTGTATTACTCCTTAATTATCTCCTATTGGTGGTTGAATTGTCACGCCTTATTCCTAGTTGCGTTGTGTGTCTAAAGTTGTAGGGTATGCGTTTCTCCCTAACTCTTTGAACTTACCAAAGGGTCTCGCCTACAAACCCACTAGGGATGATAAACCCTACTCTAAGGCGCTCTTTGGATGGTTTAGCCTACAACTACTCGTGTAATTATATTCTAAGGTTCACAAAGATGAATCAAGCATTAAGTACACAACGAATGACCTATTGCATTACTAGATCATTAATCAACTAAGATAAGAAACAACCAATCAATATTCAATAATTAAGTTTCATACTTCCTAAGCAAACACACAAGTAAATTAATGGGACATGGAGAACATGCAAGCATACACACAAATAATCAAAGACATAATTGAATTAATGAAGTAAAGACTTATCTTGATGTAAGATAGGGTTTAAAACCCTAAAATATTATACAAGACACCTTAGGTTCGGTTTTAGGTTTTACTCCAAAGACTTCCACACAAAGACCGAAAAATTTGGATTCTATATATAAGATTACAATTGCGACGCGCCACCTTATGTTTAGTGACGCCGTCGTGTCGCCGCCATTGTGGTTTCGTCTTGGCCACGTTAACCTTGCGACGGCGTCACCTTATGTCCGTGACGCCGTCCTCTTCTATTTTCCGACGTCGTCTCGATTGCATCTAGGCCGCCCGAGTAGCGACGGCCTACTTTTCACAACCGGACGCCGTCACTTGAAAATACGAAGTTTTGGGTTCCGGACCGTCACAATAATTTTGGGGACGTCGCCATTAACACCGACGCCGCCGCTTTCTAATTTCAAAGAATCGTGAGTGTCTCGATTTTGACTTTGGCCATTTTCTTCATATATTCGCGCCTTTTCGTCCAAATAAGTGCCATTCCAAAGATTTTGCCTTCAAGAGACCTAAAAGTGAAAAGGAACGATATTAAGCAATAACGGATACAAAGTGATCAAATAAGGACTTAAACGACCCTCAAAATGGTACCTTTTAAAACCTTATCAAATATCCCTACACTTGTTATTTGCTTGTCCTCAAGCAAATGTGCTTTTAGCCAATTAATTTATAAGTTAGGGGTCATGAAGCATTAATTCAAAACGGTCCACAACACATATAAGCCCCAAAAGTCATAACAAGCACGGAATTACATACTAGCACCTCACATGGGGTGTTTGGATACTCACATCTCTCTCGGTGTATATATGAAATATAACAAAATAGGAAATGGAAGATAAACACTCATTAACCGTCCTAGTACATAGATTACCATAGGCTCGAGAATAGATCAAACCTCCATCGCTTTGGTGTAAGCACCTAGGAAAGACTATCAAAGAGGTCTTTAAAGGGTTGTAATGTTAGGCTTACGGTAGGAAACAAAGGGTTTGGTGGGATAGGCTATTTAGTGGTGGTAAGTCAAAATCTCTATGTTAATCGTGATATGAAGAATGGCGTTGCTAAGCCAAGACTCGACACTCTAAACTCTAGATAATCAAATAAACAAAAATAAATTTGTAGGATGGTAGCCTGCTTTTTTTTTTTTTTTTTTTAACACACTCTATTTTTTTTTTTTCTCTTTCTATTTTTTTTCGATTTTTTTTTTTTTTTTCATACACTTTTACTCTACCATCCTCTACGGTAACATCAAAATACTAGGGATTTACAGCATATCCCTACACTTGAGTTTTTATTACTCTAACACTAATTTGACCCGAATTAAAAAGATCAAAACACTTGGGGTACATTATTATGCAAACAAAGGGAATTTGAATTTAACGCTCCCTTCCGTCATTTCATAAACTTTAACTTTTCCCATGAATCCCAATCGTCCCAAAACGTATACAAAGGATATGACTCGACTTAGCAACTTATGCAAGCAACTAGATAATTGAACTAAGGGGTTGGGTGATAATAAACATTTGCACTAAAAGTGAGTGCATAAGGGGTAGGCTAAGGCGATTTGGGTGTATATTTGGGGTGAGGTGTAAACAATGCTCTTCATTGATATTCGAAAATGCGAAACATCACGAGAACCGCGAAAAGGATAGGCTCGAGGGTTAACTAGGGTATCGTGTACTAAAGATGAGTACAACGCAAGGGTGCGGGGAATTACTCAACCGATATGGAAGAAGTAATTATATTATAGGTATCAAACAAGGGTTATCCTAATGCCTCTTATCATTTAGTTATTCCTAACTACACAAGTGTAGTCTCACTTGCGATCTCGAATGCATCACAAAACAAGTTCTAGAATCTAATATACTACCGGTTCACACTCTAAGCATTAAAGATGAATGCTTTAATTCCTACTAATCTAAGGGCGATCCTCACATTTTGGGTGGAATTTAGGTGGTAAAGGGTTTTGTGCTAGTCATATAACTTCCTATCCATGAGACGCTTTTGTTAAGACTAATGGCCCACTCCTATATGTCATGAAAAATTTTAAATTTGGTGCCAAAATTACCCTAACCGACATTTTCTCATGGTTTATTACAAAAGTGCAATCGACAAAGCAAATAGTCAAGGACAAGCATAGTTTCAAAGTTCCGCTTTATTTTCTCTCCCTACATTTAAACCGAACATTGTCCCCAATGTTCCCGAAAGTATCAAAGTTATGATAAAAGAAGGTAATTAAAACGAAAGAAACTAGTACTCCCCCGATTAGCTCGGTAGGATCCGTGTAAAGTGTTGGTTAAACTTTTCAAGAAGAATTATTATGTGAAAAGCTCCTCCAATCTTATGTAACTTCTTCTTGAAAAACTAAACCCGCACACTTGAAGAAAACAAACGAAACCTTCGCGTAAAATCGTGGTAATAAAATATATAAGACTCGATTTAAACTAGGATATAATGCTTGTGGAATGGATGTTTACTGCATTTCTAAGAAAATTAAGACCGGAAAATTCCAAAATTTATAAGTAGCTCGTAAAACGAGAAAAAGTAATCGATGTTTTACTCCTTCCCGACGCCATCAAAGTTGCAATCGACGCCAAAGTTATCCCGACAAAACCGGTCTCATGATTTTCTCGAAAAATTCGAAAATTTACATCTTTAGAATCGGAAAAATTTCGCAAAAACATCCATTATGACTCGATACAAGCATTTGACTCGAACAAACAAACATAAATATCTTTTATTTAATTGTTATTCTCATGTTTACGTTTCTTTTGAAAACGTGTGTAATCCTCCTACACGTATCCCTTATGTAAAATACCTTTATATACAATTAAGACGAGGTAAAACAAAATAAAGCATTTTACAAATTTAAACATGAGGATAAACAATTAATAAAAGATATATGACACTAACAAGCAAACAATTAAGCATGGGTTGCCTCCCACGAAGCGCTTTTCTTTATTTAAGAGTCTTGTAGTTAGACTCGTAGTCGTGCTATCACGTTTTCTCATTACCGCCTCTCTTGACGGTTTCTAATGGGGATTCCATGTTGTAGAAGTGCCTAAAATGCGCTTTCTAAGAGTTCATCCTCTCCCCAATCGGTCCTATATTCCGTCCTAGGCTCAAGCAATCCTTATAGAATCCGAATATCTTAGCCATAACATAATCAACACCCTTCTCCCTATCCTCATCATTCCTATAATAGACCGAGCGGTTTAAGTTCCTTTTCGTCATTGGAGAGTGATGAAAACTTCTCAATCTTAAACCGGCATTTGGTAAGCTATGTCATCGGTCTCATTCTTGAATCGCACTACTCCTAACGAGGGTTATAGGTCATCCCTGCTTTTATGAAAGGTTTTCCTAGAATAACATGGGACAAGCTAGGTCTATGGCCGTGCTAATATCATCAACAATTATGAAGTCCAGAGAACGTGAAACTACCTACATAAACGGGCAATCCCTTAACTCTTCCTAGAAAATTGCAACTAACATTAGATCATTGGGGTCTTGCCTAGTTGGAATAGGCTTCTTCAATATCCAATTGTAATAGGTGCTAGTCATTATGTTGATTGGGGATTTGCGATCAATGTAGGCTTTTGCCACAAAAGGTGTCCTATGACACATGGTATGTTAAGATTCCAAGGGTTCCCAAACTTGATTCGAGGACTTTTCCTAACATACATGCGACGGAGGTCACGCACTAAGTGAGGTGGCGAGATAGTTCTTCTTCCATAGGAAATTTGTTGAAATAGTCAATGTCTACTTCATCTACTTCCTCGGTATTTCATCATCCACAAGTGTATAGTCCTCTTCGTCATTTGTTTTATTAGGTTCAACTAAGGCGATGGTATTGACTTAATCGACATACTTTAGCTTGCTTCGATCCTTAATCTCTATACCGGCTCTGGAGTTGAGATAGCACTAACCTTCTTATCACTATTAGCTATAGCTTTCAAAAGGTTGTCTATTTTCCTATCAATCTCGGCTTGTTGATGGTTAAAGCGGTCTGAGAGCTTAGCCATTTGGGTTTCTTGGGATGCAACTAGGTTTTGCAACATCCCTTCGACATTTTGTTGGTTAGGACCGTTAAGTGGGGGCCATGAGAAATCATTAGAGGTGAATTCTTTGGTTTGTCCCCAGTAGAAATCGGGCTTGCCTTTCCATGCCTCTCGGGTTTCATTGAAATTCCTAGGTCCCGTGTTGTAGGAATCTTCCTCCTGCTCCATTAATACGCGAGGACGCGAGTCAACTAAGCATGTTCGGGAGCGAGTCTTCATGTGCGTGTTATGAAGATCACAACACGGCTCACACGAGGAAGAAGCTTTGTTCTCATGGTGTGAAGATTTAGGAGTTTCAGATGAGCTCATGAGGAATCTAACTTGATCTTCAAGTTCGATCATCCCACGGATCGGAAGGAGGCAAGAGATTGCCTTAACGGTTTGGGCAACTCACGGGGTCATCCCAACTTTCGTTGTCATAGAGGCGAGGTCCTCTATTATACCCCATGATTCTTCCGCGGTGAGATCACTAAGTTTTCCACCGCCGCTTGGTCAATGGATCGCTTAGTGGGAAGTTGACATGATCATAAAAGATTTGGACCAGAGCCAAAGATCAATGCCGCGATGAGGGACTTTATGAAGTAAGTCCTTGAATCGGGTCCATGCTTCAGAGAGATTCACCTTGACGTTGTTGGAACATCAAGCTATCATTCCTAAGCTTAGTGGTTCTCCCTGGGAAAAATTGAGCAAGGAAGCGAGAAGTAAGATCATCCCAACTTGAGATGGAGCCATGGAAGTCGCCAAGCCAATTACTAGCTTGGTCCCGTAGAGAGAATTGGAAGAGACGCAGCGTGGTCTCCCGAGTAGTAGCATCAAGGTCGATGGAATCGACGATTTTGAGGAAATCCTCGATGTCGATTTGGATCTTCTGAACGAAGTCCATGGAATGCACATCCGCTTTGCACCAACCGGATGGTGCCGGATCGCAGGCCGTAGTTCGGGCTTGGTCGGAAGCTCAATAGTGTTCCTATAGCCTAGGTGGCTTGGTCTCGAGTATTCACCAAGAGTACGGGCTATTGGCGGGTCATTTGTGGTAGGTTGATGAATGGTAGTGGGTTATCACCTTCCATGATGAAAAGTGATGGGGTTACGAACAAAGGTTACTGAAGAAGGGATAGACCAAGAGGAAGCTAAAAATGAGAAACAAATTTACTTGATAGGAATCAAGCAAAGAACCTAAACGAGGTGGACTACTAACTAGCTATTCTATTCCCGGCCGCGCCTAAAACTTGATACGCTTACACAGCCGCATTCGGGGTCAAAGGAACTTCCTTTCGTCGAAAGTTTTTCAACACCCCAGCAAATGAACCTAATCGTTGTAGTGTAGTATTAGGGGTAAGCCACGGTATTGATATCGTTCTCTGGGGAATAGGAATGCTAGTAAGAAGTTACTACGCTAAGGTTAAGGTTGAGGAAGATTATTTTTGTATTTTTATATTTTATGAAATGGAAAGGTACGAATCTCTGCATCGGATTTGGGGGTTTTGGTATTTCACCGATTACTCTACTATTATCTAATTATCTAAACTAAGGTTGTGGGAGTCTATGTCTAATTAATGTGTGCTCGTATGATAGTTTAAAGATGTGTTTACTTAGTTTGTATTACTCCTTAATTATCTCCTATTGGTGGTTGAATTGTCACGCCTTATTCCTAGTCAAGGCAGTGTCTAAAGTTGTAGGGTATGCTTTCTCCCTAACTCTTTGAACTTACCAAATGGTCTCGCCTACAAACCCACTAGGGATGATAAACCCTACTCTAAGGCGCTCTTTGGATGGTTTAGCCTACAACTACTCGTAATTATATTCTAAGGTTCACAAAGATGAATCAAGCATTATACACAACGAATGACCTATCGCATTACTAGATTATTAATCAACTAAGATAAGAAACAACCAATCAATATTCAATAATTAAGTTTCATACTTCCTAAGCAAACACACAAGTAAATTAGCTTGACATGGAGAACATGCAAGCATACACACAAATAATCAAAGACATAATTGAATTAATGAAGTAAAGACTTATCTTGATGTAAGATAGGTTTAAACCCTAAAATCTTGTACAAGACACCTTAGGTTCGGTTTTAGGTTTTACTCCAAAGACTCTCCACACAAAGACCGAAAAATTGGATTCTATATATCGACATAATTGCGACGTCACACCTTATGTTTAGTGCGACGCCGTGTCGCCGTCATTAGGGTTTCGCTTGCCACGTTAACCTTGCGACGGCGTCACCTATGTCCGCGACGCCGTCTCTTCGACTTCTCGACGTCGTTCGATTGCATCTAGGCCGCCCGAGTAGCGACGGCCTACTCTTTCACAACGGACGCCGCCACTTGAAAATACGAGTTTTGGGTTCCGGACCGTCACGTAATTTTGGACGGCCGCCATTAACACCGACGCCGCCGCTTTCTAATTTCAAAGAATCGCGAGTGTCTCGATTTTGACTTTGGCCATTTTCTTCATATATTCGCCTTTTCGTCCAAATAAGTGTCATTCCAAAGATTTTGCCTTCAAGAGACCTAAAAGTGAAAAGGAACGATATTAAGCAATAACGGATACAAAAGTGATCAAATAAGGACTTAAACGACCCTCAAAATGGTACCTTTTAAAACCTTATCACATACCAACAACACATGAAAGTTCTCATCAAAATCAAAGGCTAATCAAAGTTAAAGATGATTCTTCGTCAATGTCAAAGAATCAACAAAGTATAAAGACTCGAGAACTACATCATTGGTAACCAAAAGACAAATAGAAGTGTGAGCATGGTGGAGAAAGGCGTGGAGACACCTAACCATCGAAGTTGACAACGGCAGACAACCACATTATCTGATCACAAAGCATGAAGGAACAAAGAATCAAGACTATTCTATATCTACACGCAAAGTTCAAGCTCAAGGAAAGTAAAGAACCAATCAAGTGGAGCATCTTTGAATGACCACCCTGTGGGAGATTGTTAGCCTTAATAGTTTTTATTAGAAGTGATGGTCATTCACATTTAGGAACTTTGTAATATGTGTTAGATATCGTGATAGAATAGTTAACGGGCTCGTGGATTGGGCTAAGCTAATTGGGCATAAGTTATGTTAAGCTAGCCTTGTCTAATTCGTGAAACCCAAGCCCAATCCAAGTCCATCTCAAGGCCCATGGCCAAGCCTTAGGGCATCCTCTCTCTTGTACTATAAATACCCCTCAAGTATGTCATTTGAGCGGGTGCTTGTGTTGAGTGTGTGTGTGTGTGTGTTTTCCTTTGCAACAAACATCATCTTTATTGTGTTTATCTTTCTTCATACACGGTTTTGTATAAACATCAAGTCACCATCTCTTAATCTTTCCTTCTTTGTTTTACGATATGTTTCAGGTTTGGTTTGTTCGTGTTCTACGCAGAATCGTTGTTACGCCAGGTTGGGTTCATTTGTTAAAGTGATAAGGTTGATATATCATAGTGGTCCCACAAAGTGGAAAAGAAAATAAAAATGTTAGATCACTTGGATATGGCAAATCTTTTGGTGACCTTTTCAAGTTCCCATGTAAAAGTGAGCCCCTGTTAAGACTCGTCGGCCGAAAGATCGACCTTTAATAAAAAAATAGGAGATTGCTTTGAGATTTGATGTGACACTTGGTACCATAGAAAAGATCTTGAGAACGACCGTGTCATAATATGAATTGAGTCGGCGGTTGAAGAATGAAAGATACTTAAATGGAAAGAGATAAGAAAAGTGTTTAGAAAATGACCACCCTTAAAATTCTACTTTTTAATTTTTTCTTTATAAAATAGGTTAGACGAGTTGACCTGGTTTTTTACCCAAACATGTTTATCCTCAACCCAAAACTATTTAACTTTGTGTCGGCCACAGATTTTATCGCTAATAGGTAATCGGTAATCGCCACCCTACATATATCTCATTAAGAGGGAATAAGAGGGAAAAAAAATATTCCAAATACTGGTTGTAATGGTAACCACCACATCATTTTCTTTCTCCAGTATTATTTCGTGACCAACTTAGTGTAACGAAGAGACCGACATCATTATGTTTTAAAACAAAAGCATGTGATTGTGAAAAATTGGTTTTTGGTTTGCATTTGACTCGGTCGCAAAAGCATCTTCTCTAATTTTTTCATACGTCACGCGTCTCCTATGACGTGGTGTAAAAGGGTCCGATGCATCGAGTAGGCTGATCGACCGAGAGGTCAACCAATCATTACACCCAACCTAATACTGTAATCACAAAAGACTAATGAAACTAACTATGGTTTTACAAGTTTTTCAAGTTATTAATGTGCAAATGGTACAAGTGTTGTTCAAGTGAAAGGAGCAACGAAATAGTAATTTGAGTGCGCCTTATAGAAAAATATTAGATTCATTATGGTTTAAGATAGATTGTTAGGATCCCGATCTCGATCTTGTGATCTTACGATTTTACGACATCAAGAAAGTTAAAACAATCCGGATCCTACATGTGATCTTGCTGTTTAAGATCTTATAGGATCCCGATCTCGACCATACAATCTTACGATCTAATCCGATCCGATCTTACTTTTCCTGATTACAAACAAAAAACTATTAATTTATGGGTTGTTTGTTTGTAGAATTCAAAAACAACACGTTAATCTTTTAAACATTTTATAATCATAATTTGTGACAACATTTATATGAAACATTCATAAGATTTTGTGGTTATAATATATTAAATTTGTAAATTCAGATAAAATTACATAAACTATTAAGAAATAACATTATAGTAGAATCTTAAGATCCCGATCCGATTTTACGATTACGATTTTCAAAGACGAAAACGATCTTGGGTTGGATCCCGATCTTAACAACCTGTTGAAAGCACAAGCTAAGCTATAGACAACTAAAACCTAAAAAATCATCCACTTTGCGATTCATCAATACATTCGATCCCATACTAATAAGAAAACACTAAAAGTCAACATCACAAATTCACAATATTGTCAAAGTGGTAACACCACCAATCACAGAGAGCATTAACAAGAACCGAATATTAACCATGGTTCCGGTAAAAAGTGCCCGTCTTTATACCTACCTTTCATCACAATGGATGTATTTGACACGGGACTTATAGGAGTGTACAAGGGCTTCAACTTTCAAAATAATCTAGCAAATAAAATAAGTTTTGTTTATCACACAGATTTATAGATGATTTTATAAGTCACAAGTCTCCATCAGCTCAAGCCGGTTGAAATGAGCTTATGGGGCTTATAGTTATTCAAATTCCTTAAATACCTTTTAAAATATAGTTGATTATCACGCAAAACACATTTGAATTTAATTTGACGTATTTTTATGCGTTTTTACGTTAACAAACTCCGGCTCCAACTAATTCACCAAACAACTTTCTAAAAATATAAGCTCTAGCTTCAGCTCCAGCCCCCACCTCGAACCCATTTCGCCAAACATTCCCATATATTAATCATCGAAACATTCTATTAAGTGGCCTTTGTCCCAAAACTATTAGCACGTACTTCTCTCAAAATCTTAAGTGGTTAATTAAATTCAAATTTTTACGAGACATCAATCATCAATGTATTAGTTTGTTAAACATTGAAAGAAGCTTCTAATCCTACTTGAAAACAATTCAAGAGCAGATCGATACTCATTATTATCTTGAGGTTTGATGTCCAATATATACTTGTGGAAAATGTCGACAGGTAGTGCCTTCAAAGTCATAATTGTCATATACACTCAATTACATGGCCTTAAAAGTCCTATATGGAATGCAGTTTTATCTTATTGATAAAGACCATGAGTCTCGATCTCACAAGAAAATGGACTTTAAGTGATACCCCTAGATCTTGTTCGAAAAAAATTGTACCGTTAGATACGAATATTAACAATAACCCTTAACTGCATGGGTACAAGAAACGTGGGTTCATCCGCTCTAGCCATATACTCGTAATTCAAAATTGTGAAACTCTACTGACGGGTGTTAAAGGGTAGTCTATGAGTCAAGTGGGGTTTTCTCGCACCAAAGTGAAAAGTTGTCACATATTTTAAACGTTTTATCAAGCAACTAACACAAATCTGGATATCGAATGTCTTAAATGAATATCAACGAATATAAGTTATGAGTGATTAACTCCACGACCTAATACTAGGGTTGGACCACGCCATGTGTGGATTTGGAGAGCTAATGATGGATGGTTGTATGCAACATTCCCATTAATTCATATTCCACTTTAACCCATGTCTACTTTGACACTTGTTTTCTCAAATTAGGTTTTCCCATGTGACCACATTCACCACAAAGTTGATAAAGCAAAATACCATCTTATCTTCTAGGAAATTTGCATCAATATATAAGGTTAATTGAAAATGACATGGCAAAAGCTTTGTGTTCATTTAACTATTTATGAATTGTAAGAACTTAAGTCAACTGTGGGAAATGAACCTTTACAAATTTATCTAATCCAAGATAATATTTTGTACGCTTTTTGATCAATCTTGTGGGTAGTTAAAGACATTATCAATCAAGACCATCAAAGAAAATGGTTAGTTTACAAAAGTAGAAGGTAGTACTCGTGGCTGGAGCCTGAGGTGGTAATAGATAAGGATGGCAATGAGCGAGAAAAACTAATAATTTGCGGGTACTCGATGTGAATTAATGGGTAAACTTGTCGGTTTCACTCATTTGGTGAGTTAATGGGTGAAAATTTGTACTTATTGGTGGCGGCGTGAGGTTACGGTAATGCATACCCATCACACGTAAACTCACGATACAAATTTAAAATACTTACAGTATTGTTAATGATATCATTGATTCAAGATAATAATAAAAGTTGTTGAAAAAGAGGACGCTAAGAGAGCCAAGTTGATTTGAATTTTGTGTTTTGGTAAAGATGTTTTAAATTATCTATACTACTATATAACGTTTAGGACATTCTAATTATGTGTTTTAAAAAATTAAGACCAAAACATTTCTTGTTATGGAAGGATTTCAAAACTTGATCAATACAGTAATCTTAAAAGTTCAGAATCGTCGATTGATGATCAAATAAGTTGATTTAATGGGAAATAAACGCAGAACCACCATACCAATACTTGAACGATAAAACCGAAAAGTTACTAATATACATTAAAATTCAGTTAAGAAATCTTAATATAAAGAAAACTTATGGTTTATGAAAGAATACAAAAAAGCTACAACATTATTACAAGATAAAGATTTGGGTTTAAGATAAAAGGAAAAGAAGTCTTAAAACCACTAAGCTACAACTTATTTATAAGAAACGCCCACTAAACTTATAACCACTAATTTAATTCTAAAATTAAAACCTTATTAATAATTTTGACGTTCTACATTTGAAAAACATATATTTACTACGCTATAAAATATTTAAGACATGCAAAGTAAGAAATGTTTAAAATGAAAACATTTACTCGCCACAAAATAGTAATGGTCCAAGAGTCACACCGCATCAAGGCGGTGACTTTCTAGCTTTTACTTTATCTCTTGAAATTAATTAACTACTATAGCTGTGATTTGATGTAATGATGTTCAATTTGCTAGTTTTAGACATATGTTTAAGTATTTTGTGGTGTTTGAAAATTGATATTGTGTCTTATTACACACTTTTATAGTAGTTTCCATATCATGGTTTTGTGTTTTATCTTTTGCATTTCACTAATGCATGGGTAACAAATAATCGCGAGCATGGATATGGTAAAAATTGTAACCACCTGGTGATGAATCCAGGTGGCGGTGAGAGAAAAACACATAGAGGTGGGTGATGTGTTAGAGATCTCGCCTTTCATTGCCAATGGGATTATCCCTATAATATACTATAATTAGGACCGGGTTTGTTATTACCGCCCTAGTATGATATGAATACCCTTTTAATATTTTTTATTTATTTTATAATTTTATTTTTATTATAAAGTTGTGAATAAAAAATGAAACAGAAGATATTAATTTTATAAGTTAAAAGTAGGGAAAAAAAAAATTAAAGAAAAAACTATACAAAGTTGTTTCGTTTCTGTTAATAAAGTTTTAAAACGTTAAAAAATGCTAAAACATAAATTTTTACCAATTAAACAGATATAAATATAAATTTTCGATGTCAAAATAATAATGAAAAAAAAAATAACATTAAAAACTATCTTGTGTTATCAATAAACCAGTTAAAAGAAAAGTTGGATGAGTAGACAATCCTTTAGAGGCTCGGGTACAATGGCTATTGGCTTGAGTCATAGCCTTCGGCACGAGCCTTTGACGCGACAACCCACGCGAGCAACTTTTTCCTTTTCTTTTTTTTTTGTTGGTTTATTTTGGTGGGTTCGTGATATGTTTGTCTTTACGATATGTTTGTGTGATTTAGTGATGTGTTTTTGTGTGTGTGTGTGTGTGTGTGTGTTGCAGGTTGAAAGGAAGAAGATGACCAATGTTTGGCTAGATCTCTTTTCAGTGACCACAACTTTATGACATGTGTATCTTGTTGACTATGCTCTTTGTAATATTTATAACTTATGATTTTACTTTCTATTAAAATTTAATGCTGATGGTTTCCGATACTATATTTGCCTTTCTGATTTACTAGTCAAATTATGGTAGCTGTTTAGGGTGGTGGCAACCATGCCTAACAAGATTTTTCATGCCTAATCACCCACCAATAATATCCTTCCATCTCATCTCATACTTATCTCATACCTAAAAATAGATTTTTAGTGGCAACCATGCCTAACTCATACCTCATCTATTACCCACCAATAATAACCATGCATAATTAATGCAACGGCTTATATTTGCTTCTCCAAACTTCATACCAACCGGGTTTTATACGAATTCCACACAAAACATGCCACATCGATCCATGCCTAATTAGCATTGATCATCACGCCGACGTAAAGGCCCACGCCTAACCCAAACCGAGCCCCATTGCCACCCCCCTTAGTGACTAAAAATTTTCGTCAACTAACCGTTTAAATCATAGAAAATATTAAAAAGTGAAAAAATAAAAAATTAAAAAATTATGCATTATGGCACAAAAAAATTAGTGTTATCATGCTAAGGAGAGGTTTGGCCATATAAACAAACCTGTCATCAAAAAAAATACCAAGTTCAAGACCACTTTTTCTACAAAGACCACTCTTCGATACCAAACGATACTCAAATTCTCTTAATCACATGCAAATTAGCTAGCTAGGTGGATAGAGTGTGGTTGTTCGCTATTCGTAGGGCAAGGCAAATATATTATTCATATGTATTTTTTTTAATTTAAAAAGCTTAAAATTTGAATAATGTTAATTCCTTAAAATTTGTAACTTAAATGCTTAAACAATAAGTTTTACTTTTTCACTTCCCGTTTCAAAACAAGTTTAAGTAATATGGTTGCTCAATCAATAGTCATCTCTACTTTTACAATGTCAACTTTTTAAATGACAAACTTTTAATATTAATCTTTATATGTTTATCAATTAAAAAAAAAAAAAAAAAAAAACACGATTTCTTTATCAATATCAATTTACACAATTGCTCTTATAAAGAAGAATGATTTTCATAAAACTTACAAGTTTAAATAGAGTAATGTTAGTATACTATTATACCCGTTATTAAAAGTGCAAGGTCAGAAATCGCTAAAGGCTAAATGGCGCTATGGGTAAGTAAAATTTAGCGATTAATCTACAGCGGATTAATCGAATTGATTTTTATTCACAAATTATAATTTAAGATATTATATTATATTATATGATGAGATAAACACAGATCAACGTTTCAAATATTTCGTTGTTCAAGATAAACATAATACATAATTCTTCATAGCTCAAAGTCAAACATAGATATTACTCGTTTGTTGACCATTTTAAGCGATCTTTGACCGATTTTTTCCGATTAATCGTTTGTTGACCAATTTTAAGTTGTTTGATTATTACGCGATTTTGTTGACCGATTTTAAGCAATTTTGTCCGACTAATCCGATTAGACCGATTTGTCCGATTAACTGCATTTGTTGACCAATTTTAAGCGATCTTTGACCAAACCGATTCAATAGACCGATTATCATAAATTCGGGCGCTTAGTGACCGATCGTAGATTATACCATTAATCTACCGTCTGCTACGATTTTACAATGAAAAAAGTGTAACATCATCTACAACTAAATTAAACTCTTTAAGGAAATTTCGAAAATAAACCACCACCCAAGCATATCACTTTCTAGACCTTTAAATTAGTTTAATGGTTAAAAATTCCCATTTTCCAAAGAAATTTTGAAATTTTCATTTGAAGAGGAAACTTTTAAACTGCTTTGTTACACTTTTTCCAAATATTTTCAAAAATGTGAAATTCTCGCTCTCTAAATTTTAACTATAAATTGAAAAGCTCATTCTACTATTTTCACTTTTATACATCCGTTATAATACGCTTTCACCCGCTTTTAATGTTTTTATCCGCTTTTTACGCTTTTTTACGCTTGTCATTTTTTCACGTTTGTCATTTTTACGCTTTCTCCGCTTTCTTACGCCGGCGCTTTCTTACGCCACCCGTTTGCCCTTTTACGCCGTCCGCTTTTAAAAATTTTCCTCCGTTATTTTACGCCGTCCGTTATTTTATGTTTTGTCCGAAATTTTACGCTTTTACGTTTCGTCCGCTTTTACGATTCAACCGCTTTTACACGCCGTTCGCCTCGTCGTTTTTTTTACGCCCTTCACTTTACATTTTCGCCCTTTTTACGTTTCCTCTTTTTTTACATTTCGCTCATTTTTTACGTTGTTTGGCTTTTACGCTCGTCCGCTTTTTACGTTTTTACATGTTTTGACGTTTTCATCCATTTTTTAAGTTTTCGTCTGTTTTTTTTTACTTTTTCATCATTTATTTACATTTTTGTATGTTTTTTATATTTTCGTTTGTTTATTTACGATTTTTTTTTTTTTACGTTTTCGTCTGTTTTCTTACGTTTTCATCCATTTTTTTACATTGTCATCATTTTTTTACATTTTCGTCCATTTTTTACATTTTTATCCGTTTTCATATGATTTCGTAAGTTTTGTACGTATTTGTACAATATTCTATGTTATATTATGTAAGAAAACGGAAGAGAATGTAAGAAAAAGTTAAAAATGGACGAAAACGTAAAAAAATAGACTAAAATGTAAAAAAATACGAAAACGTAAAAAATGGAGTAAAACATCAAAAACAGACTAAAACGTAAAATCACGATGAAAACGAAAAAAAGAGACGACAACGGACGAAAACGAAAAACGGACTAAAACGTAAAACATACTAAAACGTAAAAAATGGACGACAACGAAATAACAATAGAAAACGAAATAATATGAAAACGTAAAAATAGACGAAACGAAAACGAAAATGAAAGAGAAAAACGATAAAACCGCGAAAACGTAAAATGTAAAAAAAAATAGACGAACTCAGAAAACCGGACGAAAACATAAAAAACTCGACGACAAGCTAAATAATGGACGAAAACGTAAAAAGATTTAAAATGTAAGATTACGACTAAAACGAAAAGATGGTCGAGAATGTAAAATGAACGAAACGTAAAAATGTATTTAAAACATAAAAAAAAAGCAGATGAAAACGCATAAAAAGATGAAAACGTAAAAAAAGAGAGACGAAACGTAAAAATGAGACGAAAATGTAAAATAATGGACTAAAACGTAAAAACGGACTAAAACGTAAAAATGCATTTAAAACCTAAAAATGTAATAAAGTCGGATGAAATGTGTAAAATGGATAAAACAAATGACAACGTATAAAAACGAAAAACGGATGAAAATGATAAAATCAGATAAAATTGATAAAACGCATAAAGATCTAATATGGGAAAAAGTTTATTTAAAAAGAAAAATGTTTAAAAAGAGCTTCATTTAAACATCTTTTCATTTTTTAAAAAGAAAAATATAACGGTTTTAAAATTTAACTTTCTGTAGAAGAAAACCAATCACTTTTTGTGAATTTAAAATAGAAAATTAATTTTCGAAAGTACAAAATAAACCCATGACCCAAGAACTCAGACAACCAACCACGAGTCAACAAGTGTTAAAATATGATACGAGAATTATTTTTTATTCGAACGACAGACACGCGTGTCAAACATGTATAAACGCCGCTTCAAACAAGAGTGGCCCGAACTATTTTGGATTTTGAAAAAAAAAGGTAAAATGAGCATGATATCGCTGACCTGGCCTATTTTAGAATTTTTCAAATTTTAAATATTGTTTAATACTTAAAATATTTATCATTTTTTTCTAATACATGAATTTTTTTAGGAATAACTACAAATTAAACTCGTAAGTTTTACATCGAGGTCAAACTAAAATCACGATTTTAAGATAGTTATTTCCTTTATACAATCACTTTCCATAAATATTCGGGTACGTCATTTTAATTTTTTTTATGTCCTATGATTATTTGCACACTTGCAATTTTTTTAAAACATGACTAAACTTACGTAACTTATCATCACATACAAACTACCTTTGTTAGTTTGTTGACTTTGTTGACACCTTGAGGAGTGGCTTTATTTTCAAAATAATTTTTCTAAGCCAATTAGATTTTTGTCGACAAACCAATGGCTTGGCTCTACAATATCCAAAAGTGATGGTTTTGGTTCTAGATATATTTTTATGAAGAAAAGTTCCTCATAAAACAATTTTTTTCTTTCTAAGAAGAAGGGTATAAGCGAATGCTACCATTGTACCACCCGAACTAAAACCAATGGCGACTATACCGAAATTTGGCGCCATTGGTGCTCGCACACACGACCAACCACCGCGGTTGATTTTTTTTAATAATTATTTGGTCGTGTTATTGTTTGTTTATTTGGTTTATAGCTAGGAAAACAAGGCACGTTGTATTTGTGTTCGGTTATAAGTGAAAAAAAAAATGGAAGTGGTTAGGAAGATACAGTTGAGATCAATATAGATTAAATATTTGCTATAAATCCAATGAACAAATCTTAGCCATTTGTTTTTAATCAAAATTATTAAAAAAATTATTAAATATTTGTGTTGTAAAACTAGTGACCTAACAGTGGTATCGAGCCCTTATAGTTGGGTGTACTCGTTTGTTTTGAAGTTTTGGTTGGGTCTTACGCGTAAAGATAACACAATCTTTGGCACGCTTAAAACTAATTTTTACACTTTTCAATCCAAGATTCTTGTACTTTCAACGTTATTAGGTGTTAAACTATTGGTTTTGGCAAAAGTTTGGAACTTACGTGTTTTTCCTGCTTTTAAGCTTGTTTTGTCACGCAAGTGTTATACCACGCAGAATCGTTTTAAGTGCTTTGGATCATCAAGTTTCACACTTTGTGTCATCTCGGTGTTATTGAAGCTATTTCAACACACAAAACCGGTTTAGAAACACATTTGGATAGAATCAAAGTTACGAGTAATCTTACGCCAGAATAAAACCCTAAAATTACGCTGAAGACTTTCCTTGGTTCGATCTTCAATTTTCCGGTTTATTCGTGTTTTCTTACTTGATAAGTCCGAAAATACGTCGACTTTGGATATCTTTTGCCTTTGTGAAGTGTAAAGATCACTGGGATAAAACCACAATCTTACGCTTAAGCATAAAGCTTACGCAGAGAAAATCTTACGCTTAAGATTCATCTTACGCGAGACTTAGTCCCACGATAAGGTAATCCCACGCCTAACTTTCACGCCTAACTTCATCGCTTACGCGTAACTTTAGTCTTTTTTCCCGCCACGCCAGAAGCTAAATCCCACGCCAGAACTATTCTTGTTACGCGTAACTTTGGTGTTTTTACGATAAGTGATACTTGGTTCTTGTCATTTCTACGCCTAAGGATACTTCATCAACAAAGGTTCACTCGACTACAAAGATCCATTCTTACTACACAAGTTTATCATCATGTCTCAACCACCATACTCTAACTATTTCCCTCACACTTATAATCATCAACAACAACAACAATTAACTCCACAACATCAACAATGGAATCAACAACAAGCCATTTATCAACAACAATTTAATCAGCAACATACTCCACAACTTGGTGCAATTCCACAACCACAAATGGTTCAACCACAACCAAGCATTCAAGTTCAACCCTACACAACTGATTTCAATCAACATCCATCACGGACCACTATGAAGGAACCCACTTGGTTTGCTAAGATGTGTGAAGCTTTAAGCTACCAACAATCAATTCATGAAGTCGATCACTTGATAGACCTCCAATGCTCACCCAGAAACTACGATCAATGGGTGATAAGGTTCTTTAGGTTCGTGATCCAAGAAGCCACATGGAAAGTTCTTAAAGAAGGTTATCTTGAAGGTCCATTCGAGATGCCCATTTGCCACTGCATCGGAGATCCAACTGCTCCACCAAGAGATGAACAAACCAACATTGCTATCAAGGCGATTTAAATCCTACGTAACTTCTACACTATGAAGTCGATGAACTTGCAATGGAATACATCCTCTTAGGATTACCAAATCCAATTCTTCGTAGTGTTGATGCTCAAAAGATCGCACAAAAATGCGGATCATATTCGCCTTCTTATGGAAGGATCAAGACTCAATCGAGGATTTGGAATTCAAAATTTACTTGGCTTATGAACACTTCATGATTGAACCCGAGAGACACTTGAGTCATATCATCACCGATTTTCGACATCATCAATGATTTGATAAACACAACATCATCATGCCAAGAATTGCGGTGAATACTAAGTTCCCGAGTAGTCTTGGTCCGAATGGGAGAAGTATGTCATTTTTCTCCGCTGCGAAGAACATGCATCATTCTACTTATGGATTGTTGTACGATTACTTGAAGCCTCATGAAAAGGAAGTTGATGGGAAAGGATTCTCCGTGCTCAAATTGCCAAACAACACAAGGACAATCAACAACTTGCCTTGTATGCTCAATGTAATTATCCTCTCAACCAAAGAACTCAACCAACGCGCCCAACACACCTTCACAAAGAACAACCTCAACCTCAACAAAATCAATTGGTCCCATACAAAGAACAATGCTCAAGCATATGTCGGTGAAGCTACCGAGGAAATTGATCCATTCAAGCATTGCAACAAGGATTTGTGATGATTGCTAATGCTTTTGCCGTTACACCAACAAATCCAACAATCGATTCGCTCCTCATCTAACACACGGACTCAAGTGTTGTGAACAATGGACGTGTTGAAGTTCGAATCGTGATTATGGTCGCCGATGAGCGGTGGTCAAGCGGTTTAATGCCGGGTAGGAATAACAATGAGCTCAAGTGGTGGAACAGGAAATGCTCGTAATCGGTTAAATGGTCTTAGATGCTACAACCGCAATGAGAAGGACACTGGCTAATGCATGCCCAAAGCCAAGGACTCGAGGCAAGGCTTATTTCAAAGAGGCCTTACTTTTGGCTCTTAAGGATGAAGCCATGGATCTCTCACAAACAAAGAATGAGCTTTATGGCGGATGCGCACTGATGATGATATGGAGGACTTGCGAGCTAATGCATTTGTTATGTT
This sequence comes from Chrysanthemum lavandulifolium, assembly GCA_022545495.1. Lineage (NCBI taxonomy): Eukaryota > Viridiplantae > Streptophyta > Magnoliopsida > Asterales > Asteraceae > Chrysanthemum > Chrysanthemum lavandulifolium. Next base: position 81,933,335 of record CM040246.1, read on the forward strand.
GATGGCTAATATGCATGAGCTACACATGAGTGATTCAGCCCAGTGTATGACATCGATGGCTTGTCTCGGTACACCAACAAACCATCATCATATCTCGAACTAATATCTCCGCCAATATCTCGAATCAAGCACGGATCGATCGCTCAAAATGAGTCTTCTACATCTTCTTCTCGATGATTTTCAAGTTAACCTCAGCAGTTACATTTGACGATCAAGACGACCTTATGGTCCCTTTGATAATCAAATTGACTCGTGGTCGTATTTTGAGGATCTAAAGAATGATCATGTTGAGACTCACGTTAAACAAGATGATCATTGCCTCATCCGGATTTTGCTCGGTTAATTCAAGACCATAAAATCAAAATGGAGGAATGTTATGCATTAAATCAATCCTTAAAAAGTAAAATGCATCGTTAACCAAGGATTTTGAATGTTTACAAATGCAACTCAACTTTTTCAAAACTCAAGAAAACCGTGAAAAGGTTTTGAAGCCGCTTTTGCAAAATCTCATCAAAACGAAAAATATTTAGAGACAGATCGTGATCTAGCGCTTTCGAAGAATGCTTTGTTGTCCAATTAGAACAACTCAAACATGAACATAAAAAGCAAATTAACGCCTCACCTTGGAAAATCAAAATGCTAAGGTCGAGTTGTTAAATTGTCAAAACAAGCCTCCGCATACAAAAGCATTCAACGAATCGGTAGATGACCTTCTTGCAGAAATTCTCGGTTTGCAAAACAAACTTAAAGAGTTTAAAGCTGTTGTTTACAAACATGGTGAATCGAAGAACTATTGAAAAGTTTACCTTAAAACCTAATCCAAATGGATATGGAAAAATCTAGCTGACATAAACCAAAGCTTTCACTAAAAACATTCAAACCAACTCAAGTTTCCATTGCAAAATACAAAATTGATAATCTTGTCATGAGTGTTGTTGAATACCATCACAAGAGGAATTAGATGCGAAGACGAGAGTCGATCAAAATTAAAAACGTTGTTTACAACAAACCTTTAATTATAAAACGCGGTCACTTCGTCACACCAACGGATTCTTCTAACACACCAAGGGTTATCATCAAAACACTCGAGTCTTCTATTGTTAATCCCAAAATGGTCTTTGCACAAACTTACGGTCCTTTACCTTCCATTAGCGAAGTAAACTCACAACCCGAAAATCGAAAAATTCTTCGATATTTTGACATTTTCATGGTCGACCTCAAAATTTTACAACATGAGATAGAATATCGATCCGAAATCAAAGTTGAACATTTTCAATCGCCTCGCGCGAGAACAAAGAGACATTTTCGGAAAAATCTTTACCTAATGTTAAAAACTTGAAAAGTTGTGCAATTGCAGGGAAAAGGATTTTCATAAGGAACTTGGGTAATGAAAACGTTTTGAAAACAAACATCTATTACTAACACAAAGCGGAAAAAGAAACTGTTGAGAAAAGATGTTGATCGACTCTTGGAAGATGTTATCTGGCCGATATCCATAATGTTGTGCTATTCTATTCGTTGCCATATGCATCCGATCATATCTCACCGATATTGTTGAAACTGTTGTTAATGTTGAGAACACCGATAATGTGCTTCAGATCGAGTCTTTAAAAGTCGAAAATAAACGATTACACACGGAAATTTACAATGCAAAGCGACGCTACATTGGTGTGAAAAAGATATTCACAACCATCAACTTAGTTTTCAAAAGAAAATCGCTTCAATTGAGTGCAAAATCTTTCGATACTAAAATTGAGCATCCGATGATCAAAACGTGTCTTTGAAAAGTCAAATCTCAAAATATGAACAAGAACTTTTAAAAGTTAAACAGAATATGGTGTCATATTTGATTTACTCAAAAGACTCGAGATGAAGCATCTAATGAACTTGATCACTATCTCGCTCACACTAGAGAAGTCATGAATTTTTTGCCGGTAATCTTCGCTCAAAATGAACATCCGATTCACACCATCTCTAAGTTACGGAAATGTTAGGAAAGTATGAACTACTCCCGCCATCGTGATTAAGAGATTAGCACCAGTCACACTTAGTAATCGTGAACCTAGAATTCCCACCGCCAAATCACAAGTTGCTAATGTGTTTCCCTCATCGAACAGAATAGTTGCATCTTTCCAAACGTCCGCACTTCACGACCTCAGAGCACTCAAACGAAGAATAGAAGTTGCGACCCAAGAAAAGATCAATAAGGAATGCTAAAGTAGAAGAACACCCTAGGAATCGAATAAAACTCAAGTTACTTCCACTATAGATGTTGCGTCGGCAAATGTCATAGAAATAGTGATGTAACGAATGCTAAACCGTTAAGTACCTTTGATATTCAAATCGATGCACCCCGTGATATTTGTCAAAAGAGTATGAATTCGATTGTCATGACAAATGTGTTGCTAAAGCTATAATCTCTAGATTACTAATCCTAAGAATCGAGAATACCTCTAGCCAACTAATCATTCTAAGTCCGTGCTTGGTAAACCACCATTTTAGATTCTAAGGCAACCATTGCTATCACAAGAGCTCCCGCTCACCTCCTAAGAATGTAGTACCACCCAGTTGCTTTCACTAAGACTAAAGCAAACAAGAGTTATAGATGGCGAAATGGATATATAACACACTAGGATTTAAATGGATGCCTAAAATTATAAATGTGTGTATGTCTAACATATACGCTTGGAACCCTCTCACATTTCGGGTTCCACATCTACTTCTATTCCATCCGTGGTCGTGTGTAATGCGGTGATATGATCATTCTCCGATTGTTGATAGCGGATGTTCCCACACATGACGAGCAATCTCAAACTGTTATCAAACTTTATTGCAAAGTTCATTGCACCGCCGATTCGAACGATCACTGCAGCGACCATCATGGGCTACGGAGATTATGTTAATGGGAACATCGAAATAAGCGTGGTTTACTATGTGGAAGGCCTCGGTCACAACTGCTTTCGAGAGGTCAATTTTGTGATGGAGATTTGGAGGTTGCTTTCGGGAGAAAACTTGTTTCATTCGTGATCTACAAGGAAACGATCTTATGTCCGCTCTCGTAATTCCAGCCTCTACACTATCTCTATGCAAGACATGGTTGCTTCTCTCCCATTTGCTTACTTTCAAAGGAAACATCTACAAAATCTCGGCTATGGCACCGCTGTCTCTCACATCTAAACTTTCAAACCATCACCAACCTTGCCCGACACAAACTAGTCAAGGACTCCCCGATTCCCAGATTCAAAAGATCACCTTTGCTCACACGTGAACAAGGGAAAAGCACTCGTGCTCATTTTCCTTCAAAGGTGGAACATGACTCTCGAAGATGTGCTTCATCTTCTTCACATGGATTTGTGGCCCCATGCGTGCAAACGATAAATGGCAACGCTACATCTTAGTAATCGTTGATGACTACTCGATGGACTTGGGTCTACTTTCTTACGTAGCAAAGACCAAGCTCCACAAATGATCATCACCTTTCTCACAAAGATATGTGTTCGGCTCCGCAACACCGCCGTAATCATCGTAATGCATAAAGGAACCAATTTGTTAACAAAACCCTTCGTGAATTTTATGAGAAAGTGGAATTCAAAGATCAAACATCTATTGCACGGACACCGAACAAAACGGAGTTGTTGAAAGACGAAACCGAACGTTAGTTGAAGCCGCAAGAACAATGTTAATCAATGCTAAACTTCCAGATTATTTATGGGCGTGTGTGGTTCATCGCATGCTATACTCAAAACCGCTCCATGATCACAAACGCCACAACAAAACACCTTTTGAGCTTGTCCACAACTATAAACCGAACCTCAAACACTTTCATGTATTTGGATCCCTTTGCTATCCGAATAATGATCGTGATGATTTTGGAAAGCTCAAAGCAAAAGTCGATATTGAGTCTTTATTGGATCTCGTGACAATTCTAAAGGTTTCCGAACTGAATCGTCGAACTAAGGAGGTTATGGAAACGATTCATGCTCATTTCGATGAACTCACGGAGATGGCTTACGAGCATAACGACTTAGAACCCGGTCACAACCGCTTAAACTTCCTCAAACCCCATCATCACGGTGAGAAAGCCCTCGGCTAACTCACAACAAATGGAAAGGTTATTTGCTCCTCCGCTACGTGACGATATTGATGAACGTGCTCCGTGTATCCGCTGCTTCCGCACAACCCGACAATACTCCTATACCGATACACCGCTACAACAACCATCGTTGAAGATGCACCACACCAATTGACTCCAACACAACAATTGAACACACCGCTCCAACAATGATGAACCGGTGATGATATTCTCAATGATGTACCCCACCCGCAGATTTTGATCCAAATGCGTTCTTCAACCCGTTTGCCAATGAGATCGCGCGCACTGATGTCGCGAATCTTCATCAAACCATTTGAATCCTCGAATCTGCACAATGTATACCAACATCAACCTCTACACATAGATGGACAAAGACCATCCTCCGCTAACATTATTGGCAACCCGAATCAACTAGTCGTTACGAGACAACGTCTTCACTCGGATGGTGAACACTTTGCATTTATGCACTCACCGCTTGCCAATCGAACCTAAAACATTAAGGATGCAATGACAAAGACAACCGGATTGAATCCATGCAAGAAGAACTCAATCAATTCAAACGCCTTGAAGTATGGAGCTGGTTGAAAGACCCACGTGGGTCTACGCCATTGGTCTAAAATGGATTTGGAAAAACAAATTGATGTCAAGGAATGTAATCCAAACAAGTCACGGCTAGTTGCTAAGGGTTATCGTCGGGAAGAAGGATAGACTTTGAAGAATCTTTGCTCCAGTTGCTCGCCTTGAGGTCGTTTCGATATTTCTCGCGTCGCGGCTCATATGAACATGACGGTCATCGATGGATGTCAAAACGCGCTTCTAAATGGACAACTTAAAGAAACGGTCTATGTCACCAACCGGATGGATTCGTTGATCCCGAGTTCCCGAACCATGTCTACAAACCGAACAAAGCTCTTTATGGTCTCAAACAAGCCCCTCGGGCATGGTACGATAAGCTATCATCTTTCCTCATTGCCAATAATTTCACCAAAGGCTCGGTTGACCCAACTCTTTTATACAATATCACGGGCACACATCTTAATTGTTCAAATTTACGTGGATGACATCATTTTGGGTCAACACATAAAAGTTTTCAATCGCTTTGCAAAACTCATGAAGAAAAATTTTGAAATGTCCATGATGGGTGAACTTACGCTCTTTCTAGGATTGCAAGTTCATCAATCACCCGTGGTATTTTCTCGAGTCACCCAAATATGCCCTTGAATTGTTAAACAAATTTGGAATGAATACCGTGATACCTATGCCACACCAATGGCTCATACCAAGAAATTAGATGTCGATTTACATGGAAATTGGTTGACCTACCAAATACCAAGTATTATCGTCTCTCATGTATCTAACAACAGCAGACCGATATTGTCTTTGCCGCTTATCTATGTTCCCGCTATCGGTCGCGACTAACTGAAACCCACCTCTCGAGGCTAAAAGAATCCTCCGATACATCAAGGGAACCATTAACTGGGGATCCGTATCCGGCGATTTCGGTTTTGAACTAATCGCCAGACATCGATCACGCGGGATGCTTAGACTCAAGGAAAAGTACTTCAGAGCTCTACAATTTCGGTGATAAACCGGTGTCTTGGCAATCAAAGAAGCGGATTGTACATCACCGTCATCAATCAAGGCAGAATATGTAGCCATGTCCGCGTGTTGTGCTCAAGTCATTTGGATGAGAACACAACTCAAAGACTATGGCTATGTATTTGATGAATCCGATGTATCTGCGACAATCGAGTGCCATTGCAATCTCGTGCAACTCCGCTCAAGACTCAAATCAAAGCACATCGATCTACGCTATCATTTCATCAAGGATCATGTGGAACAGTGGTACCGCTGAATTATACTTATGGTGCGAATACCAATTGGCGGATCCGCCACCAAAGCCTTGCCTCCCGCTAGGTTTAATGAGTTGATCCATCGAATTGGTATGAGGTGTTTGACTCAAGAGAACCGGATGACCTCTTAAACCGCCTTAAAACCCGTCAAACACCAAAACATCTTTTGTAAACAAATAAAATCTTTCAAAAACAAAATACAAAAATATAAAACCTGATAAAACACCAAAAATATTCTCCTCATCTATTTTCTTTAAACATGGCAAGTACATTTCTTCCGTCAACACTTTTATCTTTCAAAATTCAGTATTTTTCCGATCAAGTGTTGAGGGGGAGAAATTTATCACTTAACCGTTTCAACACATAAGTGTACTTGCATGTTATCACATCTTGGTTGTTTCGTTATACAATGATGGTGGACTTTTCGCTCAATGACACTCCCTGACTAAAATTTTAAACTGCTTAAATTTGTCAAGCCGTGGGGAGTGTCGCCATGATTCTTTCTCAAAATATTTATTTGGTAACCTAAATGGAAGTTAAAAGGCTTTGGTTGAAAAGGAAAAGGTGGAGGGACCAAACTGTCACAATCCGAAAGTATTTTTCAATAAAACACCCCACCTACCACTCTAACCACATTTATTGCTAAAACCTTCAAATCCTACGCCTAAAATCATTCAAGAATGCGTGTCTCGGATCTTCATTTTGTAAGTGTTTGTGTGTTCATAACAAGATTACAAACAATGGTTTTAAACCATTTTGAAAGTTAACGGCTTGATTTTAACCTATGGGTGATTTTGTGTTCTACGCAGATGCGTATGAACACATAATCTTGTTTATGTGTTTGAAGTTAAAAGGATTGTGTCAAAATGATTTAATATCATATATAATACTTTTCTAAACATCAAAACGCACCTAGACACACGAATTGAGTGTATTTGAGATTTAGGGTTTATGCGTAGAATTGGGTTTTTTCAAATATGAAGGTTTTTGGTATAAAAGATAGTCATATAAGGTTGTTTTCAAGTTCAATTGAACACATGTAAACCCAGAAATCACCCAGAAACAACTATGATACTTAATTCGAAAATTAGGGTTCAAGTTCATATAAATTGGGTATTTTTGATTCAAGGCTCATTTGATGTTAAAACTTGGATAAAACTACTTTATGGACTTCTTAGAACTACCGTAATCAATATGATGTTCATCCCATGGCTAAATCTCATACGCGTAAGTTTAGGGTTTAGACCACGCCGATGTGATTCTACGCGTAATGCTTAACATGGACTAGGATGTTGTTATCGTGATAAATTGTTGTTTGTGTGAACATTGATGAGTTGATAACTTTATTTCGTGCTTTGCTACGCTTAAACACTCGTAATCAAGGTCATAAGACTCTCACGCATAAGGATTACCCCACGCCAGAGTGATGTTACGCAGAAATAAAACCCACGATAACTATTACGCCGAAGGTTCTGATTGGGACCACGCGTATCCCGTGAAGGATATGCGAACAATGACCTCCACGATAAGGTCTACTCTCACGAGTAAGCCTTACGCGTAAGGTTCTTATACGCCACGCCGTAAGCTCCACGCCGTAAGGTCCCCTTTTCCCACGCGTAACATTTCTCACGATAAGAAAGGATCCCACGATAAGCCGCCACGCAGCATGTATGTCACGATCAAGCCACGCCAGTAACTTTGTCAATCCCACGCTAAGCCATTTTTGACCTTCATTATGAATTGTTTCGTACAAAACTTGTTAATAAACTTATCATAACGTCACGAATCCAATAATGTCACTAATAAACCAAAACGCTTAATATGTTGTGAATAATAAGTGATAAAATAAACTTTAAAATTTAAAGTTAACAAACTCACGAAACATTTCACGACATCATTGAATTATTGAACATACAAGTGACTTAGGACTCGTGAACAATCATTGACGCTGTACATTAAATAACTAGACAATAAGACCTTCGTTGACTAACATTATGTCTTCGATATGTTGGTTCTTTGGCTAATATTATTTCGAGATCACGACATGGTCGCTCAACCAAACATGGATGCACCAAATGTTCTCTCCATTGTCGATATCTATCCTCATGGCTATCCAATGAAGATTGAAAGAATAATCTCCGAGTTGACTTCAAAGACTCTCACTTGCTCGAGTCTTCATGCTTAATCGCTATTGACATTCTCGAGGACTCACCCATATCGTAACATGCTTACTCACTCGCAACCATTCCCGAGATCTACATCCAACAGCCTGAATACTATGGAAAGGGTCAAAGGAAGGATCACGTGATGTTGACTCTAAACCACAAACAAGTCACTATAACACCGCAGACGGCGGTCGCTCTCCTTATTCTCAAGTCAATCCAAACAAACTTTATGCCACACCCATCAAGAGCTCACTCTCCAATTTTAATCGATATCGGTTATGATGAGGCTACAGGAGTAATCACCAAACACTCTCACGTAGAGCTCAAGAGTATTCTCAACCTTGAGAACGCCTACATGATCATCACCAAGTCTATTTCGGGTCGTGATAGCGGCTATGAGCATCCTAAGCTCATAGAACCGCAAATATTTTGGGCATTTGTCAACATGAAACACATCGCCATCAAGCTCGATTTGGGATGACATGATGTCATTCTCAACAAACTTGGCTCAAAGATTCCCTACATCGATATACCAAATTGTTGATCCAGAGCACTTGGACTTCACCCGACATTCCCAAGAGGCTCAATGACCCGCATAATCACGATATGTTGACGGAACCCATTCTCACCGTTAGAATCAAGGAAACGCCCACAAAGAAACAAGGTCAGACAAGCGATTTCTTCTAAATCAAGATGTCGAAAGCTAGAATCGCATTTAAAGGTATCCGAAGCAGAAGACAAGGCAAAGTTGGTCATCTTGACGAAAAATCTTCGTACACCTGTAAGGAGAACCGTAAGAGGAAGTGCAGGAAGCATAACAAGTATCGTGAGTCAAAGGAATGTTCAAGAAGAAACCTATTCCTAAGAGGAAACCCACCCTAAGAAGAAAGTTCCTTCTCGTGAAGCAACTCCGATCCATTCACTTGAACCTCAAAGACAACTTAGGGATGAGAGCTCAAGATATCGAGATGATGAAGAGGTTCATTACTCTCGCAATCGCAACCGAAACACCGCCTCGGTGACTAAACCTCCAAGTCCTCCAATTGTCCAAGAAAAGGGAAGACTCACTATTGTACCTTATGATGAGAGCTCAAGATGAAGAAGAGCAATTGGATAAATCATACAGAAAAAGTTTCACAACGTCGACACATTCAAAAGGCGATTTTGCTAAAGATCAAATGGGTGGCCCTCGAGGATCAAGTGGTGCCGCCACCTCCTCCGGATCTGATGCGGTTAATCAACCCAATAAGGGATCCGTGCCACCACTCTTCTCGCAACAACAACCTTTGTTGAAGACACTATTGAGTATGATTTTGAGAAACTGGAAACTGAGAAAGAAAAGTCTAAAGATGACGAGGATGATTATACAAAGTTTCTTCTCGACAGCCCAACTCACTCAAAGGAGAAAACCTCAGATACTCCTAAGGACATGAAGTCTCCTCAAGTCTCCTCATCATCGGACTCTTCATCTCATTCATCACCACCACCATCAACTAAGTCAACCAGATCTTCATCCAAATCCGTGAAGAAACCACCAAAGTCTTGGATTTCTCAAACACATGCAAGGATTTTGAAAGTCACAAACAAGTTAGAAAGAAGGACATGCTTCAAAGAAAACTTAATTGGTATCTTGAACAAATGCAAGATTTACATGATGAGAATGACGAGATGCGGAAAGATAGGAAAGCTATTCAGAATTCATGAGAAGTCATCATCGGGGAACTAAATGAAATGATTGAAGGTTACACTCAAAAGTACCTTGAGGATATCGCTCCAAAAGTCCAAAAGGAATTGAAAAGTCGACAAGAGAACAAACCCACAAGTTTCTTCTCGACATCGCCCCCAGTGTGACAAAAGAAGTATTTTCCGCATAACTCACCCCTAACATCGTAGCATTGGTCAAACATACAATGGCAAAAGAAGCCGATCTCTCCGAATCGAAAGTTAATCGCTAAACTAGTGATGCAAATGTCAAAGAGATCTCGAACGCTTACTTCGAGATGAAGCTAAATTTTGAAATTCTACTGACTATCAACTCGAGATCATCATGCAAGGAGTCACCACTCAACCCAAAAGACCAAGAGATGACAATGATAAGGATAAGGACTCGCACTAAACGCCAAGCATTCTCGGTCAATCTACATCTATGCCACCTCCTCCACATCGAACTTCGCACAACAAAAGTCTTCCACCACGGTCTTCCACCGATAAACCTCGGACGATTCCGAGTTACCACCCTGACTCGTAAAGCGGTGATCACTTTGAGTATACGGGTGGTGACGATGAAGAGGTCCTGAGCCCCAACAACAACCCTCCTCTCCCAAACAAGTGAAGAAACCCGAATCATCATCAAGGCCTTCTAAAAGCAAGAAAAAGACGACTCACCCGATGTCGATCATGGCTAGATGACGATACAACCGCAGAATTTGAATGGTTCTCCACACTTGTTAACAACACTCCCACCCGAAGAAGGTCAAGAATTGGTAGACGGTAGTACCTTGGAGCATGCAAAAATCTTGCAAGAAAGATTCCGTGTGAAGAAGATGACGAAACGAGTTGAGCGCATCAAGAATGACGATTCCTTACGTTGAAAAACATTTCGGAAAGTGCAATCGAGGTTGAATATCACCTTGAAAACATTGCTCGAGCCATGTCTAACAACATGGATTGGCTCAACCCGAAAGCAAACATCGACTTCACTAAACGGAACAACCCTCCATACTACATCGACCGAAACCTCTACCAACAATCGCCAACCGGATGAACCAAGGATTCCGCGGATATTTCTTCAACACAGATCCGAATTTCTTCTCCATGGTGGCGATGGTTCAAGAAAATACGCTACATCATTAACTCTTCCATTCCCAAGCACTACCTACTCTAACCGCATAGCTATCGAGGAACGTGCAAATCACTTGTTTTCGACAAAGTGCAAGCATACGACCAAGATGCATTGTATGGGATTCATCATTGGCCCGAACGCGAAGAATCTACTACTGATGCTCGGTTCAAGTCTCAACATGAAGTGTATTGCTCAAAGAACATCGTGGCCATCAAACACATTGATCTCAAGTCTAAATGGGACTACACATTCTTGAAGAATATCATAGTCAAACGACAAGATGAACAAGACTATGAATTCTCGTGAGGTCGACTTTGAGAACTTGTCACCAACGACATCAAGACATGTACCTTGCCAAAGTGTGGTCGTATGAGACAATTCTCGTTGAAATTCAACGTGAATTCATCAAGTCGGTTCTCATCTTCATTAGACGATTGTGATCAAAGAACGTGTCGAAGATATCCGGATGGTCGTTGAATCATATCGTAAACGTAAACTTCACTCCACCACGCCTTGATCTTCCCGACATCAACCAGCTCAAACAACTTACGCCATCATGAAACCTTTCGGCATTGTTTACGCGGTGAACTCGCAGAACCGCTTAATGGCGTGTAGTGAGCTCCATAAATTCGGGATCATACCTTGAAGATGGTTAGGGATGGATTGGCGTGATGATTGAAGGATATACGCTGAAGGTTGGGAATCCTGCTAGCTGGAACTCTCGTGATAGAAGGGATGTGAGAAGGATCATCACCATGATTGATGAGCGGTTGTTCGGCGGATCGATTGACGCTGAGAGCTATGTTGGTGGTAGACCAGGATAAACATCACCGGCTTTCAACGCCTGCGCACTCCACGGGAACATCACCGCACTTCTCGGTACCCTTGAATTGTTTCCTTCATATGATTTTGGATGTATGATTATATATATGTGAATGGCTTGTGCACACATAACGATGTACAACCCGTAATGGTCAAGAAAGGACCACGTAGTGCGCCTCGGTGCCTGATCCTTATAAAAGGAGCGAAAGCTTCTTATTTTTGAGTAAAACCTATCAAACCTTTCATTTTTCAAGGTTTTGCTCAAAAGACAAGTACTTCCCATAAGATTTTTAAAACCTCAACCGTTTATATCACTAGTTGAGGGGAGTATTTGATAAAACTTTGTTCACAAATTGTTCACAAGTGGTCACTCTTCCCATGACACTCAAAATGGTCATATTTATTTCAACCGCTCAAAATAACATTTTTATATGCCATTTTGAGGGGGAGAAAATGTGTGATAAGAAATATGTTTTGTAAAGCAACATGTGCAAGCCCTGGTTTTCTCGTGTGCAAAGACTTAACCAATGAATTGACGATCCTTAAGCTGCTCGCAACTCGAAAAGACTTGTCCCGGACGGGTAATAATTTCAAGCTAGCTCGCTAGTGATGTAAACGTGTCTCGCAAAGGACTTGTCCGAGTAGAAAGTACCATTCGAGAAGCTCTTGATAGACATGAACTCGACGGTATGACAACCTTCGAGGTTTGTCTACACCTTCAAGGTAGTTATTAAAGCTAGTTGTCACCTAAAACCGACAATGTAACTCTTTAACTATTCAACGTAACCGTGTCTCGCGGAGATTGTCTATCTTTAGTGGATCAATTCATAAAGTGCGGCTCTTTCCTCATTGTGCATTTAACCATTAAAACTATTAAGCACATGTGGGGGAGTATTTATGCAAAACTTATCTCTCATTGTGGTTCAAACATGTTTTTCATTTACAAACCCTTTGAGAGATATTTCAACTTACAATGGTTAAAATGGCAAACATAGGTTAGTCATGGAGTTATAAGGTGACTAAGGTTAGAATAACTGTCCTATGATCCGCCAGAGTCGGAGGGATCTACCCAAGGACACTACCATTAGTTAGTGTTAGAAGTCCTTAGGAATGATTGTAAAAGGAGAAAATGAGAATCGGAGAAAGAAGGAGTTGAAGAATCAAAAGAAATGTAAAGAAAAGGGTGAAAAGAAATAGCCTCCCATTATTCAACTTAGTATAATACGGGTTCAATTCATATGCTCTTGGTTGTCACTTAGTGACACCGGTATTGAAGATTAAAAGTCGTCATGGACCCGATTGACGATGCACTAAACCTTCTTAACCACTCAAGTTTCTCTCAATGAAGCTTGTTTCATTCTCACGTGGAACCCTACATAAACTATTGGCTTTCTCTTGAGATCGCCGGTATTGAAGAAGGAGACCCTCTCCTAGTCTCCGCCAGAAAACCAAAACGCACTGCTGAGTCTAGAGCCACGAGATTCATCAAAGATCTCTTAGGAACACTTGACATTTAATCACTTGTTGATCAACAATAAGGTCTTGATGATTCGATGGTTCATATCGAGTCCTTCACGAGATCTTAGCAATGTCGAGAACATTTATGAGAGGTTCACATCCGTGATCCTCGGTGATTGAATGGAAACTCTGCCAGGTCAACATCAAACAGCCACGACAGAAGTCGCTTCGGTAACTCCCGTGGATTACGCAGTGTGTCTCAAACGGTCTCTGATCGTGAGGTGATGCTTGGTGTACCTCAACGACTCATTCGAATCAGATGTACTTCGTACATCGCGTTATCTCACTTGTGGGACTCAGTTCAGAACGGCCTTTGTAAGAATTAGAGTTGTGTTTCACACTATCGTTAACACTCTCAAGTTCAAACTTGTAAGTCTTGGGAAACCGCTTATTTCTAACCGCTTGCAATGTTTTCTTCTTATGGAAGCTCGAGGCGGAATGATCGTCTTGATTCTTCTCATGCTCACGCCAACATCATCACTAATGGAAGTTCTATTCAAAAGCAACACAATCGTCGAATGATTCTTCGTCTAACCAAAGAATCTACAAAGTTAAAGACTTAGAGAACTTCATCAAGATTGAATTCCAACGTCATAGGCGTGTGAGCATGTTGAAGAATGACGTGGAGACATTGAGCAACAAGGCACTGAGGCATCGATGCGCATAACAACATACTATCACTTTCACCACAAAGAACAAATGATCAAAGAACAAAGTTAAAGATGACGCCTAAGCTTAACCGCTCAAAGATAACTATCTCTCTACACCGGGAGATTGTTTGAATCAAGGCAATTCCTCTCACTAGAAAGAAGAATGCCGAAGAGGCGCCATACTACTATTACATCAACGCCTTCACCGCTTACATTCATATATACTTGAGGGAGATTGTTGGAATCACTCCCAAACAAGATTTCAAGTATTTATATTTCATATGTAATAGGTAGCTTTGTTATGGCCTTTATGTTTGTTTAAGGTCAAGCTTATGTAGAAGGCCCATAAGCTTGATCCAAGCTCAATAAGGAATAGGGAAGGAGAGGAGTGTTGCCCTAGCTCCTTGCCTATAAATACATTGTAATAACCTTCATTTGAAGGTTGGTTGTTCAAGTTTTCTTTCACTACACTCTACGCATAACCGATTCGAGTATACTTGTGTGTGTGTGTTTGGTTTACTTGTTCAATCGCCTTATCTCTTCTCTTATAAGCTTGTGTTGTAAAACTAGTGACCTAACAAAAATATTTTTCATTTTTTTAAAACAAACATATCTTGCAAACGGTAAATCTTAAAGCTACGAAAAATACACCATCAAGACGAACATAGGTATGCACTTCTATGTACTTTCGACGAACATTTTTTTTCAAAATTTCTGACAAGAAAAATCACATGTGATGTTTAAAATGAATCACATGTGATTTTTCCGAATCACATGTGATTTTTTATCAAAATAAATCACATGTGTTTTTTTAGGCGGAAATTTTGAAAAAAAAATAGTCGAAAGTATTTAGAAGTGCATGTCTATAGAAAAATATTATAATTCTCGTAGCGATGGTACAATTTTTTTTTGCGTAACGATTAACGGTTCGCGAGATATTTATTTATTTAAAAAAAAAGATGAATGTTTATTATTTTGTTTTGATCAAAAAATGAATAGATATTCCACAAAATGTGTAGATTGGCGGGAACACCCTGACCACGGGTGCCTTTTGGCACCAATCATTATCCACCCCACAAGGAATAGCTCCGACAACTCTCCTGGCCTAGTGGGCACCAACTGGAGTGAGCACGAGCCAAGACTTGGACCTCTGAGCTCTTATTCCACAAAGTCTCTCTAGTTTGCCCATAGGTTTTGTGGATGTGGGTACCTATATGAAGCAAATGCCAAGATGTGTTCATTAGATTTTTGGCAAGTATGAAATCTATATTGATATTTTCTTTCTAAGAAGATATTATTATGTTTTTTTTATTTGAAGAGCAAGAGAGGTGTGACTGCGTACAGTGTGTGAGAAAGTAAGGTGAATGTAGACGTGCATCCAGAAACCGGTTTTGTATACAATGAATAGCTCCAACCCATTAAATCGGAACCAGTTTATTAGAAAACCGTTTTTTCCTTAACCGAAACCGGTTTTGTATAACTGAACCGATTATACCGGTTTTCAGTTTCTTCATTCGACCGGTTTTTTACCGGTTCTGAACTCGGTTTAAACCGTTTTTTTGTCGAACTAGCCGTTGGGTTTGAAAACCGGTTAAAACCAGTCAACAATAAGTCAATATAGGCGTTGGGTTTGAAAACCGGAAAAAACCGGTTTTAACCGGTCAACACTAACTCAATAAAGCCGTTGGATTTGAAAAACCGAAAAAACTGGTTTCAACCGATTTAAAAACGGTTTTTTTAAACTGTTACCATTGAGGTTGAAAATATAGCCGTTTTTTTTTTTTTTTTTTTTAGTGGTTTTTTAGCCATGAACTTGTAGTTTAAATACGTGTATTGGGTTGAGGTTGAAAACACATCAAAAGCTCTCAAATCTCTCTTTTAGTCTCTCTAATTTCTTTGTAATTGAAAACTCACAATCACAAGTTTCCACTAATCCTTCCGTTGGATCTTCCCGGGCACGAAAACAATACACGAATGATGATGTTGCTCTTGTTAAACCAACTACACGAAAAGGCGATGTTCGGTCTAATATGGATGTGTGTATTATGAAGGATGGGACGAAAAAGCGCGTTGCAAGAAATGTAGGGGCTTTCATGCTTCCGCGGGTAACACTACACTAAGGAATCATATAAACAAATGTACCGCGGTTTGCCAAACATGGGAAGGTACTATTGGTGCGGATGGTCATATTTTTATATATATGATAATGATGCGCTTCAAAGAGATTTTCTTGGCTGGGTCATTCAACATACGCCCATTCAACCACTTCGACAACGCCAAGATTACGGAGATCATCAAAAGAGGCTACACCCGCGGTATAAACAAGTAAGTCGTACTAAACTTAGAAGTGATGCTTTTTAAATTATGGGAAATGGCTAAAAAAGATATTATTGATGGTTTTCGTGAATATGAATATGGTGTTTCTCAAATTATGGGAAACGGCTAAAAAAAATATTATTGACGAAAAATTTAGACTTGTCCTTTGGGTTAGACGGTGAAGATCCCAACTATATAGAATCTCAAAATTTTAAATTTAATGATTATTTTAAAATATTATTTGAAATTTATGCAACAAAATATGGTCAACAACAAAACCCAATTCTTGACCTAATGCGGGCCGGATCGTCTCGAATGACAAGGGACATTAACATAACCTTTATAATACTTTACGTGAAGACGCTACAAAGCGTCAACGATCATCGACTCCACAAACGAGTTGGGACAATATATGGCTACAAACTTTTAACAACTTTAAGTCCCGAAGAGTTTGCAAACTTTGACATTTTGGCTTGGTGGAAAGAAAGAAATCAATTTCAATTTTATCCGCTATGGCTCGTTACTTATTAGCGGTCCAAGCTTGACGGTATTTCGAATCGGCCTTTTCTACTAGCGATAGAATTATATCGGAAAGAAGGTCGAACTAAGCCCGAATCCATGGAAGTATGTGTATGTTTGAAATATTATTTGACGGAGTAGATAGGTACAACATGTAAGATTGTTGGAAGGTTCGATTGAAGGAGAAGTTGAAGAAACTATAGCAATGAAGAAGTTGAATAGGGATATCACCTCCGACTACCGAATTAGATGAAGGTGAATTTGAAGCATTTGATGTTGAAGACATAGATGTAGAAGAAGTTTGGGAGGATTTAATTTTGAGTATAAACGGGTGATGGCAATGCGAAGCTCGATATACTTGAGTACATGTAACATATTGGATTTCACAAACACACAAACAATCACAAATATTGGGCATAATATGAGGTTTTAGAGAGAGAAAGTGGAAGATGGGAGCCTTTCTAGAGAGAAAGTAAACAAAAGAAAGAAGGTTAGATTGAGTGAAAGGTTCAACCCTCTACCTTGAGAGGTAGAGGGTATTTATAGTTACATACAACACCTCCTCCTAATGTGGATCGCTGATCATGCACAATGGTAAAGACCGTCCTTCCTCCACGGTGTTGCACTAAACTAAACTACGCTAATAACTAACTAATAAACTAACAAATAACGTAACTAACAATATGTCACGAGCTAACTTATGCTAGATAATATTTGGGGTGACCGATACTTCACTATGGAATTTCTAATTCTAAAATCTCCCCAAGGAGGTCACCCCATGTTTAACATTTCAATCCTAGCATTCTACTTAATCTTCGGTCTTGAGCTCGTAGACATTAATTCTTCAACTTCGTGATCTTTGTGCTTTAGCGTGATTCTTTAAAGTCCGATAACTTTTTACTTTTAGTGATCGAGCTTTATTTGAGATCATCACTCTGATAAATCTCGGATCACCCTTTATTGTGTTGCCATCATGTGATGTTGTGACTTTTGGACCGACATGCTCACACTTTCGTGATCATGACATCTTTCCATCGAGTAGCGGAAGCTTCTTTGGTTCATGATATTTGGAGCAACAGCGAAGCATAGTATAAAGATATCGAGCCGGTTATATAGATATGCACTAGACATGATTTCTTCAATTTAGTGTGGATCTTTGTGAGCATGCGGCTTTGGATTGACTTCTCAATTTCGATCACCGCAATCGTCAAATGTACCGCAAACAAGCTAGCAATAAAACACACGAAAGTGTCTTTGTTAGGAATTGGAAATTCCATGTTAAAGTGTCGGTCACCCCAATTATAGTCTAGCATATGTTAGCTCGTAGATTTGTAGTTATTTACGTTATGTAGTAGTTAATTAGTTAATTTGTAGTGTAGAATAGTGTAGTGCAACACCGTGGAGGAAGGACGGGTCTTTACCCACTGTATGCCTGATCCACAGGCCGATAGGAGGTCGTTATGTCTGTAACTATAAATACCCTTTCCATCTATGGAAGGGGTGGTGCTTCTCATAATCTAACATTCAACATTTGTGAACCAAGTCTCTAGCAAGAACACCCTCTCTATCTTTCTCTCTCTAAATATGGCAAACATGTATTTTGATCATCCAAGACCACCCGAATCATCAACACAATATATATATCGATCCTTCAAATGGTACCGAGCCAAGGTTTTTGTGTTGTGTTGATTTGTGGTTTAGTATCATGGTTATGGTGGTTTTGGTTATTGTTAAACCGGTTTTACATCATTTTAGTGGTCGGAATAATGTTTTTGGCTTACTTCTTACGAAAACAACTTTTATGTTATAACTGATTCTTTTGTGTCAAGTTGTGTCAAAAGTCTTGCTATTCAGAAGGTCCTGATATTCTAAAATCTGCTTTTGTGTCAAGTTGGTGTCTAAACTGACTTTTATGTCATTCATTCATAGGTCTTTTCGTACCATTAACTTGTGGTCATAAGTCAGTTTATCCGAGGTCAGAACTGTGGTCAAACGGGGCAAAAAGTCATGCTTTTTATATCCGTGTTCTGGGTTTTGATGCTTTTCTGGGTTCATCATAGCAAGTTGGGTTGCATTTTGTCCAGGTTCTATGTATCCACTGAGTAGTGACTTGACACTTAATGTAGTAGCGACTTGGTTATTCGTTGACTTTATTGAAAGTCAATAGCGAGTTATTTATAAAGCTAAGTAGCGACTTGATACTGAAAATGACCTAGCGACTTGCTTTTGAGCATAGCGAGTTGTGTGACTTAAATGACCTAGCGACTTATATTGATAAGTTAGCGACTTGAAAGATGAAGAAGATAGCGACTTGACCTAGCGATTTGTGTTCAAAAGACTAGCGACTTGGACAGAATGAAGAGACGAAGAAGTTTTTGACCACAAGACCATACACCATATACCATAACTACGACTTAGACCTCAGTTACAAAACATCATTGGTACAACATCAACTAAAACTGAAAAACACCATGAAAGAGGGTCAATCTCAGCCTTTCCAACTCTAACCCATATCAAAACATCAACAAAAATTATTCCAGTTCTAAATGCCTCATTCAATATCAAGACTCGACTCAAATGTACATTAAAGATCTCAGTTTTTCTTAATCTGTGGTTCTCAAATGAAACATCAAGACTATCAAGTCTATAACACGAATCAAAATCATCATCATTGATCATTACTGTTGATTAATTTTTGAACATCATAACGAGACATAACAAGGGTGTTATTCTCCTCTATATGATTCGTTCATGGCTCTCATCAAAATATCAAATGGAATCATGATTCGTTAAAAAATCAATAATAGAGAAGTGTGTAGTATGTTGGGTAACTCAAACGTGTTAGGTTTGAGCACCGAGATCGTTCCGAACGAGGGCTGAATGGAATTTCCAACTCACGTCGCGATTATCGGGATTTGAATGAGAAAAGGGGATAAAATGATGTTCTCTAAACTACGGGATAAGGAAAGTAAATAGGATTAAAATCTATGGGGAAAACCTAAGAATTATGGCAAACTACGCAAATTTATACTAAAACGCAAATACGGGATTAAAACGAAACGCGAATAAAAATGCAACTACGTCTATTCTAAATCCTAATTATGATCTAAAATTACTTTTATACTAAAAATTATATTAGAAAAACTATTTATGAATTAAAACTAATTTTTAGGATTTTTCTTGATTTATTTTGAATTAAAAACTAATATTTAACTTTTAAAACTAAATTAAAATACTAAAAATTAAGAAAATCAAAGGGAAAAATATGAAACTATTTTATAAAATCTAAAATATCCTAAGAGAATTTTCAAAACTAATTTTATATTTTTCTAATTATTTTTCTATTTTCTATGAATTTAAAACTATTTAAATCCAATTAAATGGCTAAAAATTACAAAATAAGCTAGAAAAATCTAGAAAAATTATTTTTTGCTTTTTGTATTTATCTTAATCTATGAAAATTGAAAAATTATTTTTGGAACTTTTCTCAATTAATTGCAATAAAAGCTATTTAAAATGACTAAAAACTGCTTTTAAATTGTGAAAATACTAAATAGATCCGGATAATTATGAAAATTAGGAAAATTCTAAATTATTATTCTAAATCTATGAAAATATCAAACACTATGCTTATGTGAAGGATATGAGAGCTGATGTGTAACTGTTATGAAGATAAGCACTTGAAAATAAGCTAAAGAGTGAAATAAGCTACCCAACTATCTCAGAAGCTATATTCTACTAAAATAAGCTAATTACAACTTAATACAACTAATTCTAACCTATATGATGCAAACTACCAATGATTGATGCTAACTACTCTTTAAGCAAAACAGCTCTAGACTCTACTGTTTGAGCTTATCCACAGGCTAATCAGAAGAGCTTATGAGAAATCCAGAAGTTGAAATCAGTAAACAACCAGCCAGAGAATCTACATCTAAAATATCAGCTAATAAGGACTAATTATGAAGAAATTAAAGATAAAAAACTAAAGGCTATGGGGCATTAGGCTAACTGATGCAGTACAGGTTATGATGGGAATTTGCAGGCCAACAAACAGCTTCTAAATGAGCACTAGGAAGAAAATGAAGGTAAATCAGATGATCTAAGTACTATAGGCTACTAGAAGCATCAAAAATAAAACTTAAACACCTAAAGGATCAGCAGATAAGCTGCTCTAGATTAAGCCATTGGGACAGAAATGAGTAGTGCAGCAAAACAGGAAACAAGGCAACCTTGAGTGAATATGAGACTAATTTGAAGCAAGCTAAAAGCATATAAAGGGCAAATAAGCTAAAATCAGATGATCCTAGATGCACTAACAACACTAAAACCAATTTAAACAAACTTTAAAGCATTTGAGATCCTAGAAATCTCTATATGAAACCGATCGCTTTATGTAAATCAAAGAGATAAAGCAATTTGAGAAAATCTAAATACTCTTAAAGTGAATTTGAGAATTGAAACCTTAATTGACTATGCCATAAAAACAGTTTCAGACTCTTGGAACTCAGAATTAGGTAACATGAAACATCAAATCTCTACCAATATGCTAATACCAAACACTCCTTTAATCTTACAAAAATGCATTTAAACTTAAAACCTTGATGAACAATGACATAAACTGAAATGATTCACTCAAACAACCATTAAAATTAACTCATTAACACATGAAAATCAGCAATCACTCAAAAACTGGTTTGACTTCTGATTTTTGACCAAAGTTGACTTTCATTGACTTTTGCTTAAAAACTGAAGTTAAGATTAATTAAGAGAAAAGTGAGCTCATACAAGCTTTAACAAGCTTATATGAGCTTAAATGAGCAGTGATTGAAAACTGAAAAACGGATTGGAGACAAATGAATTTGACAAGGTAAACTTAAATTGCATTAAACCAAAAGCAAACTTACATTAATTGAAATGAAATTACATTTTAACATAACAATTACACTATAAAAATGATTAAATGACAAGAGAATAAAAGGTCAAAAATTCCTCTAAGACTTGAGAAATTGGACAAGTCTACAATTGTGAATGACGGGGTTTATATAGCTGAGCTGAGGCCTTTGGGATGCTCTGAGGAAGCTCCTAGATGCTCTAATCTTCACCCTTGATTCATCATTGTGTCATCAATCTATTCTTGGCCTTCGATCACCTCGTGATGTGGCGGGACCAAGAAAGCTTCATTCGTCCTTGTGGCAATCTCGATGCTAGCATCCTCGACGCGTTGTCGGAAGGATCTAGATGGATTTTAAGTGTGGGTTAATCTTTGCTGGATCAGGGTAAATGGGGAGAATGGTGAAAGAGTAACAATGGGTGGCTCTGTTTGGGCGCGTTTGGTATTTTTTTATATTTATTTGTTTTGGTTGACCGGGTATAAGTGAGACGGGTTAAAATATAAAACCGGGTAAGTGTATTGTGGATTGGACCGGGTGTTGATTTTGGGCCTTGGATTTGTTATTGGATTTAGGATATATATTAGACCCAAAATGTGTTTCAAGGACCAAAGGTGAACATGCTGAAATTTCAAGGATCAAACATGTAAATCTGATAATGTCTTTCAAGGATCATTCTTGTCATTCTTAAAATAGACCAAGGGCCAATTTGCAACTTTTGAATCTTCAAGGGTCTATTCTGCCAAAAACTCAAAGTTCAGGGACTGATCTTGACAATTCTTCAAACTTGATTATAACTTCCAAAATCATCCTCGGAAAATAAAATCTTCATAAATGCACAATTCGACCTTCCGCCATTTCAAACTCTCTTGATCTCTCGTGCTCGATTTACGTCGATTTGGTTCCTTTTGTGTTTTAACATATCCGCACTGCAATGCACAAACTCAAGAAAACCACAAATATTAGCAATAAACGGCTATTTCTTGGTTATTTTGGGTTTTATTTGATAAAGAAATGATATGTGTTTTTGCACATATCAAATCATCAAGCTAGTATGGTCTTACAATTTCGAACATAAAAAGATGGATTAAGTTTCATTTTGAATCTCAGATTTCAACTTTCGTGGTACTATTTCGTACATCAAGACCGAAGGCCATAAACACGAAATTGATATTCATCATTGATTCCTATGTGTTGGATCGATATACTTTAATCAAACTAACTTTAACTAGCTTGTTAAGGTTTAATAACCTCGGATAAATCCTAAGTTATTAACAAAGAAACACCGAGCAATCTTTATCAAGCACGCGAATTTACTTAATAAAGCTAAGAAGAATAACTTTTATTATAAACTCTAAATCGCTTATTATGAGATACTCTAATACAACTCTAAGATAATCGAACTTCTCTAAAACACTAATTGTAATCTCTAAAACTCTTTTTGAATCGTACCTCTAATGCCAATCTAGGAGTCCTTTTATAGGCTCAAGGATATCCTAGTCGGTTTACAATTTGTAACCTTGTACGACAAGTAATCTAAACATAGAATACAATTCTTTCCATAAACGAATATAACAGTTCTTTGTTCTTGCGATTACTTTGACTTAGTAGTGCAAGACTTTGACTTTATCTTTAGCGATGCTTTGACTCTTTGACTTCTTCCAAGACTTTGCGGTCTTGATACTTTCATATCTTTAGTACTTTCATATCTTCAAGACTTTCATATCCCAACACTATGTATTTTTATTCGAAACTTATAAAGAAAAGAAAGAAACAATTATGCTTTCTCTTTTGTCTTGGTTTCGATTTCAGTAGACAAAAAAAAGAGATTCGAATAACAAAATAATAACTCTACAAGATCTTCAAGATAAAACCTACTTTTGATTCATACGTGATGTCTATGTGATATTTCGAGCCAACCCTGTGGCGAATCAAAGCCTCGAGCCATCCCTGTGGCGAGGTCATTGTGTACATCAAAGAGAGGAGAGGATTATTTTGTGTACTGCATATGATGGGGGCGGATGATCTTTTGATTAGGGTTATGTGAAACTGAGTTTTGGTATGTGTGAAAGAAGCGGAGTCTTTGAGAGAGATTTTTTTAGGGTTTGAGTCAGTTTCAGATGGGTGCGGATTTATGTGTGTTTAGAGTTACATTGAGATATAAATTAGGTTTTGGTGAGTGTTATATACCCGAATATTTAGGTTGGGTGTGTTTTGGGTTTTTCACTTATTCACATGGGTCGAGCAACATTCAATTTATTCATGGGCTTAAATAGATCAAGAGTTTTTGTTTGGTTGTCATTTGACTCTTCGTGGGCTTGATGGGAATTAAGTGTGTTATCTCGAAACCGATTTTAACTTGAGTGTGCTCATAACCGTGAATATCATATTTCCATGAAATTGTGAATGGTCATAATTGTGAATGGTCATAACCGTGATCATCTTAATAATGAACGTTATTTAGTTTTGATATTTCACGAATGTTTGTGTGAGAATGTTATGAATCATTCGGGTTTGTAGACATTGGATGACTGTGTATAATTTTTGATGTTGGATTTAATGATTTATATGATTGATGTTAGACATACGGGCTTTTCAAGAATGAGATTTATGAGATTTGTCGATGAGATTGGGTATGCTGATGAGTTTTGTTGTGTTATGAGGTTTGATACTTTGGTTTGTGCATTTTCACGGAATATTGTATGTCTCGGCTTAAAGTGTTTATTTGAACAAGGCTGACTACGGGGTTGTTTGTATTCGGTATTTCTTATTTGGATTTGCAGTGAGGTTTTCTAGACGCGTTTACTTATTTTCGTCTTCTTTCTTTCTACCCTTCCGTGAAGATGACTTGTTTGGGCATTTATTGAGTGTGATAAAGACTTGGCTATTTAGTTACGTTTGTGATTCTTTCTCGCTTCAACCACAACGTAACTATCACTTCGGTGTCTCAAGCAGTTGAGGATACGTCAAGAGGTTTTGTACATTGGGTACACCATTTCTTCTTCACAAGGATTAGTACAAGGTTAAGTAACAAATCTGGGGAATTCTACTTCATGATCAAGTTTGGTATATCGGGTTTACTTCTCCATGTGGTCACTACAATTGCCGACAGAATGCGTGAATGATGTGCTTACCAATGTGTTGATTGGATGGTTGATGATGTTGTTGATGTTGGATAATGAACCATTGATGAACCGCTGCATATTCCCCTAAAATAGATATTCACTGAAACCAAAGTTGTCATAACACATTCAAGCTGACATTGTTTATGGTTTTGTCTTGATTTAGTAAAATCCCACGAAAGAACCTATTTCTCGGTTTAAATCATAGACTTGTAAAATCCCGTGACAATGGAAACATCCTGGTAATAGTAAAGTGCATTTCGGATCTATCTTACGGTTTATTCTTGGTTTTGTAAATCCCATGAAAGAAACTATTTCTCGTCTCGAACCATAGAGTTGTAAAATCCCGTAATGATGGAACCATCACGGAGAAAGGAAAGTGTATTTCGGGATCTTATTTGATGTTGGTGCTACGGTTTCTACTTGAAGAAGGGATAAAAGGTGTACTTCATGAATTGGATGTGTGTTTGGATATTCGTCTTGGCGTATGGTTATTATATGGTTTTACGGGTTATGTGCTTATAACCATGGTCGGGATGAAAACCATTATCATAGTTCACTCAAAGCGTCAAAGGAGGCTAGATTTGAGTTTTAACGAGAAGATGTGACAAGCGAGTTAATTCACTATTATTTATTTGAAGTTGAAGTGAATTATCACGGCAAGTGTACTTAGTATCCGAAGGTATCGGGGATGGTTGGATGAAGATTCTTCAAGATCCTTGTTCGAGCTTATTATAAAAAACGAAGACTTGGAAATCTAGTTATTGTTGGGTGACTTTTACCTTTTCTTTTACCACTTGGGGAATTGGGCTATTATCACCTCAAAATAACTATCACTTTAAGGAGTTACGTTGTAGTGCTCGATGTCACATTCAATTGTGGATTTTCAAGAGGTAAAGTAACGTATATTACTTGATGGTTGGTTGGATGAAGAGTATAGAGTACTTAGAGAGTACTTAGAGATGCTAATGGAAATCGTCACCTCTTTGTTACATATGTGCAAGTATAAGTCACGAGTTCGGGTTAGTTTACTTGAGGTCAAATTCATCATATTCGGTTATCTCCATCGATGTCACTACAAAGAGCCTCTTGAATGATAATGGTGATATTTACATGTTTTGCCAAGAGATGATGAAAAGAGAGATTTATGACGTATGAACACAACAGTTCATGCATCGTTCTCAAAGAAAAGAAAAGTACGCGTCTCAATCGCTTTATCTTGAAAGAAGATAAATCTTCTTATGACGTTTGAACACAGCAGTTCAAGCCTCGTACTCTAAAGAAAAGAAAAGTGTACGTTTGATGCGCTTTATCTTACGAAGAAAGAAGTCTTCTTTTATGACCATTCTCATCAAGATGCTTCATGCTTTTCCATGCGCTTTCGATTATCAAGTGAACCGGCTACGTTGATTGTTTTCTTATTCCACTTGCTCTACTATATGGACGATGGCGACATCATGTGCTAATTTTATGGGGAGAAATGTGAATAGAATACATTTGGATGATTTCACTTATTCAATCAAGAATGGCAACTCCGTATGCAATTCTTGAGGGGAGAAAAAGTGTAATTCTTGCATGGTTGATTGATTTACGAGATAAAATGGTCAACGGCTCCAAACTCATGTAAGAACCGAGCTTCTTTTATCGGGTCATCTTTACATGGAGTTTTCTTTATGAGCCGTTGGTTGACATCTTCACACCGGTGATATGATTATCGACAAAGTGCTTCCGGTTAATGCTTCACGTATACATCAACATGATGATTCTGAACAATCTCTCTGTTCTTGTTTGATGTGATTGGTAGTTTGGTATTACCATCTTGTGTGTCCGTTGCGGCCTGATTGCTGATTTTCTTGATGAACATCTTTCTGTTCTTGTTTGATTGGGAGGGATTTTAGTTAAGGGGATTTTCAAGATGTAAGTTAATTGGGATGCTTTTTGGTGTGAGTTGAAGATGTTAACTATCTATTCCCCAACTAGACAATCTTGAAGAAGGTTGAGTCTACAGTCGATTCTACATTTTCTGCTATATGTTAGAAGACTAAAGACGAGTTGCATTTGATTACCTAAAGACTTCTTCTTAATTCAAGCATTCATCATAAAGATTTTCGGTTTAGGGGAGAGCACTAATTGGGGGAGATTTAAAAGCCAAAGTTAATCCCCAATTAGACTTGCTCATATTCTACTTCAGCAAGTTGAATCTCACAAATCTTCAAGTGTTCTTCTCAACAGAATTCTAGTATATGGGCTTATTATATGTTCTTGATTACAAGTGTCAAAACCAACAAGGGGAAGGAGACACACATCTAAATGCGAGTAAACTTGATGAACTTAATTCTTCAAGTGATTGAAGATATCCCGGAAGGCGAATGTCATAACCATGAAGAAACTCAATGTTTATCTCATCATGGCGTTTAGTGTTATTATTCCAACTTCGGGGAAGTGATGTAAGAAAGTTTACGAAGATAAAAGAGGTACACAAGTACGACATATTCGGGGAGATAAATGTGTAACATGAGGAGGTGTTATCGATTATTCTCTCGTTGGGAATGTGTGCCAGTTCTTGAGCTTCATACACATTCATCGGGACGAAAGATGTGAACATAGGGAGGTGTTCTTCATTACCCTCATGTGTATTCGGGAGAGTTCTTGGATATTGGTGTACTTGATTCTTGAGCTTCATACACATTCATCTGTGACGAAAGATGTGAACATAGGGAGGTGTTCTTCATTACCCTCATGATGTGTATTCGAGAGTTCTTGAGCATTATACAAAGAGACCGATCGCATCAATTCAACTACTTGGGGAATTGTTCTCTTGACACCTTTTGGAATGGATCGCTTGGACATCATGGAAAAGAAATGTGAGATTATTTATGAGTGGGATGATACGTTGTTGTTCTTGTTGATGATATAACCCGAATAAAGAATCTCGATTATCGGTCTTAAAAGGAGCAATGAGATTTATGATAATGGTGTGCTTCTTTGTGCACTGGCTAAGGCAAGCTTGAAATAGAACTTGAATTTGCTCATCACATGGATTTTCGGTTTGGGGAAGTCGGTCACTCTCTTTCTCAAAGGCTCATGTTCTATCTTCTATTCGGAGCCTCTAAGCTTTGGTGGTGAATGTTTAGAGATGATGACTTCTATCTTCTATAACGGGGCTGCTTGATCTCCTTATCTCGGTACTCGTATCATCATCTTCTTTAACTATATCATCTTCTCTATCTTTGTATATATTTATTAAAAAAACCAAATTCAAAAATATAAAACCAACAAAAAGAAAATAGAAAAATGTAAAACCTTCAAAAACCCATAAAAATGAGAAAACTTGAAAAATACCAAAAAATATGTTTTCAAAGACATGTCTTCTGGTATCGATAACATCTACGGTCTTAGAAATGTCATTCAATAATGGCACGGGACTTTAGATGAAGTTCGAGCGAAGGTGTAAATATTTCTTTCTAAACATGTCTCAAAATATGGCTTACGATTATTTGAGATCAGAACAGCTTCTAAACTGGCTTGCAAATACTTCAGATCGTGACCAAGACTTAAAACTATGGCTTGCTATTATTTGAGATAGCAACCCGTTCTTCAAGAAAGGAAAGTGATGCGCTAAACCAATTTTCAAAATATTTCGTGCACTTATCCTAAAACTAAATGAGGAAAGTATGTCGAAGGACTGCTGTTCCTACTCAAATATTTTTCCTTCAAAAATTCAAAATATTTGTTTTAACAAAATGATGGTAAATGAGTTGCTTTATAATCAATCAGTTTCAGAGTTTTCGTATAAATTGAAAACTCAATCAATGACTTCAGCGCGTTTAATCTTTTCATAAAATGAGTCATTGATTGAGGGAGAGAATGTTTTCAAATTTATATCATCTATCAGACTTATTTAATTATCCTAATATGCTTAATTAAAAATGATGTTAACCTATGTTGAGGGACTAGGTGCCTAAGATAAGATTGTTTGATAAACACATTATTCCCATACCTTATATGATCTGTTTGATATGTTGAATTGACTTTTATTAGTCGATTGCTGTTTGGGTGATGTCGACCACCATATATCTGTTTGTGTCTACTAAAGTATGAAGGCATATTGGTAAATAAGAATGTTCCCGATCCTGATCCCACAAATGAAGATGATTGGATGCCGAATAGAAAGGGTAACTATCTCTTGGGTTGACAAATGAAGAAGCGGAGCTTAATTGGACTTCAATGGAGTTGGCATAAATGCAACGTAAGAGGTCTCATTGCATCGCAGATGGTTTTCTTAAGTGATTGAAGAAAGCGAGCTTAATTTGACCTCGGTTGGCATTCAAAATGCAACGTGAGAAGAAGTCTCACTGCATCTGCAGACGGTTTTCTTCCAAGCCCCTACAACAACGGAAGCTTCTCAACCACCTAATGTATCTTTGTGCGGGATACCATTTTAAACAATTTTGATAAATTTGATTAAATTGTTTTGAAAATGGAAAATATTGTTTTGAAAATTTATTGGACTTAACTTTGAAAATCACGGACTTCATTTTATCAAAACTTAAGTCAATCAATCATCGACTCATGTCATGGATTGAGGGGAGAGTGATTTAAATTAAAATATTTTCAAACGATATTTCTTCATAAAAGTTCCGGGTTGTACGTAATTAAGTGGTGATCTAAAGATTTAATGTTATGTCATGGTATGATTTATCTTTAGATTCAAGGTCTTTCAAAATGATTTTTTTTTTTTCTGTTCTTGTTTGATTGTGAAATTGTTTTAATTTACTTAAAGATCTCTTAAAACAATCATACCTGACACTAACAATCTTTAATGTCTAAATCTGTTCCTTATTAATCATTTTTCAAAATTAAATTTTGCCTCGTCTCTCCCTAAAATTTTCTAAATAATTTAAATCAATTGGGATCACAAATCTCAAGAGATTTGAAATTTTTGATCGGGGAGAGATAGTGATTTAAATCTCTTATCTGTTTAAATGGAATTGGTTTTAGTCCTTTAAAGGCACTCCTGCCTCCATGTGCCAAACGATTTCAATACATAATGCACATGATTGAGGAGGAGCATTTATCCAAATACAAGATGAGTTTTAAATCGAGCACAAGTTCTCCCATGTTTTATAAACCTTATTAAATCACTTGGGATCCAAAATCTCAAAGGGTTTGATATTTTTGAGCAGGAGAATTTGATTCAAATGTCTGTTGCTCTCATATGTGCTAAGCGCGCCGAACCTCGAAGCACATATTGAGGGGGAGCAAATGGTTTCTTAATGGCTTTTGTGATCGTGAATGTGTTTCAAAAAGAACTCTTGCCTCTATGTGATAAAATGATTTCAAATATCCTATGCACATATTGAGGGGGAGAATTTACCAAAGAAAATCAAATGGCTTTTTCTATGAAAATTGTGATCAAAGAAAATATTTCAAAGTCCTTTTGCCTCCATGTGCTAAACAATTTTTAAATCATATGCACATGTTGAGGGGAGGTTTTCTAAATGATCAAAACTATTAAGGTACAAAATGCTTTGATCTCGTATCACAAGTACCTTGATTGTTTTTCCAAATGATTTTTCAATTGGTTTCAAGGAAGAATGAATTGTACCAAAAGACCGACCATTTTACTTTATGCATGGAGTTATAAGGATGGCTAGGTTAGGTATTAGTTCCCACGATCCGCCAGAACCGGAGGGATCTACCCAGGGATAATCCACTAGATAGTGTAGAGTCCTTAGGTATATTGAAATAAAGGAGAAAAATGTGAATATGGACAAGACGTCATGGACCCAGTGACGCACTGCACTAACTTCCCAAGCTACTCAAGTTCCTCTTAAAAGGACTTGTTTCATTCTCACGGGGAACCTACATATTGGATTTCACAAACACACAAACAATCACAAATATGGGGCGTACAATATGAGGTTTTAGAGAGAGAAAGTGGAAGATGGGAGCCTTTCAGAGAGAAAGTAAACAAAAGAAGAAGGTTAGATTGGTGAAGGTCCAACCTCTACCTTGGGAGTAGAGGATATTTATAGTTACATACAATACGTCCTCCTAACGGACTGTGGATCAAGCATACAGTGGGTAAAGACCCGTCCTTCCTCCACGGTGTTGCACTAAACTAAACTACGCTAATAACTAACTAATAAACTAACAAATAACGTAACTAACGATATGTCAACGAGCTAACTTATGCTAGATAATATTTGGGGTGACAGATACTTCACTAAGGAATTTCTAATTCCTAACAGTACACTAATATGTTTTTAGGTGATGGCCGTGTCGAAGCTCGAAATGTATTAGTATTTAGATATTTTTAGTTCTATAATTCTATTGTTTAAATAAAAGTTATGATTGTATTCGAAATATATTAGTATTTATATAGTTTTAGTTGTATAATTGTCTTGTTTAAATAAATTTTTTGATTGTATTCAAATGTATTAGTATTTATATAGTTTTAGTTGTATAATTGTATTGTTTAAATAAAAGTTATGATTGTATTCGAAATCTATTAGTATTAAATGTTTTAAATTCCAAAAAATACCGAACCGGTAAAAACCGATAAAAAGCGGATCCGAACATTTAAAGCAGAAAAAACCGAACCGGTAAAAACCGATTCAAACATTTAAAACCGAAAAAACCGATTCGGAAAACCGAAAAACCAAAGCGATTTTGGACAAACGGTTTTGAAAACCGGTTTTCCAAAAACCGAAAACCGGTAAAAACCGGTTTATTTGCACCTCTAGCCCTCTAGGTGAATGTGTGAGTTTGTATATTTAGAAAAGCTGAATGGGCTAGAATTTTTTTAACCTTGTTATTATCGATTGTAATTGGGCTGCAAACGTGGGACGTGTTTGACTAAACAAATAAGCGCTTAGATTTTTTAGCCAACACAAAACTAGTTAACTTAAGTATTTTTAAATTTAATGTTTTTTTTTTTTTTTTTTTTTTTTTTGTTTCTATTTTTTTTATGTAATGTCTTTTTTATTTAATTAATCTAATGTGTATTAGTTTTAATTTTATATTTCTCTAAATGATGTAAATGAAAAAAAATAAAAATTAGCGACACAACATTTTCTGATGCTAAAGGTAACGACACAAAATGTGGTGCCAAAATATTTATAGTGTCATAGAGTATTTTACTGACGTGGCAACACTTTTTGCCAACGACACGAGGATACCCAGTACTCTAAAGATCACCGTGTAGATTATTACCATCTATTTTTTTTTCATTAAATAAAGAAATTCACTTTCATTATTTTTTTAACTTAAAATATCTCGCAAATCGTTAATCTCTACGCGGAGTTAATTATATTATCGCGACGAGAATTAAATTATCATTTTATATATAGATACTTCTATATATTTTCGACGAACATTTTTTTCAAAATTCTCGCCCAGAAAAATCACATGTGATTCCAAAAATCATATGTGATTTATTACTTTAAAAATCACATGTGAATTGTGAAATCACGTGTATTTTTAAACATTTGATTTATGAAATCACGTGTGATTTTTAAAATCACGTGTGATTTTTATACATGCAATTTATGAAATTATACGTGATTTTTAAAATAACAAATCACAAGTGATTTTACAAATCATGTGTGATTTTTCTGGGAAAAATTTTCAACAATAAAAATCGTTGAAAGTATATTAAAATGCTCGTCTATTGAAAGATAAAAATATTTCCGTCACGGTAGGGTATTCTCGTCACCATGTTGTTTTTAGAAAAGGTAAAAATTAGGTTTTATTTGTTTAATGGAAAATGAATAGCTAAGATTCACCTATTTAATCTTAAAAAATATTTATTTATATCTCTATTTTTATGTCCTTTTGAACTATTAGTACAATCACATTCTTGCTTGGCATTTAAACTTTGTTGTTGGGTGAGCTATAGTGACACAATGAATATTGAATGTCCAACTTATGGACAAAGCACATGAAGGAGTTGGGAGTTTAGTTGGGCTAAAAAGTTGGCCTGTCATGACTTTTGTTCAAATGCTAAAATGATGATATCTTTTTATCCAAAAGAATAGCAAAATCACATTAACTAATGATTTATAAGAAACAAATAATTCGGGTTGGGTTTCACAAAAATTCAAATAAAATCTAAACTCTTGCAGCAAAAACCAAATATGCTTATAGCACACGTTAGAGCAGTATAACATTTTCTATCAAATCTTTTAACACTAAACACTTACCTTTGATGAATTATATGATCATTTTTCCTTGCGAGTTGTGATTATTGTAACTTTTGGTCTAACTAGTTCATTTGATCCATGTGAAGTATAAATAAGTCATATTTCATATTAACCTAACAGTTTTCCTATGTAACAATTTTCAGGAAAACTATCATTAACAATCATTTTCTAAATACACACGACGTAAAACATCTTCAATTGCAAGATCGACTCTTTACATGCCAAGATAGAAAATGCATCATAATTCATAAGCGTCATTTCCTCAACTTAATAATTCGTTTCTTTAAAATGGTTTTAGTCTAATAGGATGATTGTTGCGTGGTTAACCTATATTTTGGTTAGGTTAGTGTAAAAAGCTTTCCTACATTGATAGATTATGAGGAGTTTGAGCTCTTTATAAGCTTTAAGTTGCCGGCTACCAATATACCTCTATCATGGTTTTTAGTTAAACCTAACGATATTAGCTAGTGCATTGCTTTCGACTCCAAGGCGTTACGTGATAGTTCCATTTGAGGATATGTTGATGTATGTATAAATTAAACTATTGAACTCCCATATGTATAATTATAGAAGGTAAAGAAATACTATACAAAAATTGAAAACAGAAAAAGGAAAGCTATAAATTAGGCGGCATTTTAGAGATATGTCTGGTTTTGATGATAACACAATGTTTTGTCCCTGAATCAAGCTTCCACTCGTGAGGGGTTTGGCTCCAAAGTTCAGATGCCATTCTCATACTCTTTTTTCTTCCTCTATCTCCAACCCTTGCCCTACCATTCTCTCCTTATTGAGGGACCCATTAATACCTTATTATTATCATCATCATCATCCTCAAGGGATCTTCATCCATGTTTCTTTAAGAGGTACAACATATATACATGCATGCAAATGTTTCTATAACATATCCATTGATCAACCATTTTTGTGTAGTTTGCCTTTATTTCCTATATAGGTCATGTTTTTGTGTGTCTTTTGCTTGTTAGTGTTCTTGTTATCCTCTAATGATGACATCTTTACAATAGGTATCATGTCCTTTATATCAAAGAATGATTTGAAAAAGGAATAACCTTTGATTGCGCTAATGATCCACCGTTTTTTAGAATTATTCTATGCTTTTGTTCATTAAGACATTTAGTTTCTTAATTATACTCTTGTATTATTATTAGGAATGATGGGAGGTTGAATGTTGAGGGTAAAGCATGGGGTTCTATGCTCATTTTCCTTTAGCTTTTGAGAATTCACATTGCATTTTTGATAATCGACCTTTGTTTAGATTTTTTTTTTTTTTAAATTTATTCATTTAATGAAATTAAGGCGTATGAAATGCATACCTTCTTGTTCTTCCGATCAAAAAGTAGGCCTCAGTCTCCCTTTATGTTTTTTGTTTATTCATTGAACATATGTCACATATGGTGATATGTGATTGTTTAGTTATGTTGCACGAAGCATAAAGTATACTGTTTGATAACATTCTTTAAGCTCTAAATATGTTTGATTAGTGCATTATATATGCAGAATTCAGATGATTGATTTGCATTTTTCTAATGTCTTCGTGCGCATCTTCCTAAAATTATTTTACTTCCAAGTACGCACTCAATTTTCAAATTTTCATTCTTATGTTGTCAAGAAATAACATGATTTATCTTTATGTTCATCTTTTAAGCCATATATTTGTCCGATTCAAACTGACTAACACATTGGTGCATTTACTTTTGTATCGACACATCAGGTTGATGAGGATGATTATTATCCTCGGACAAACAACAAAGACAGCTTTTGGAATGGTTACATAAGTCTCGTACTAGAAAATCGATATTAGCTCAATGTATTAGTAAGTACATGTTTCCAATTATCTGTTATCTCTAGCTCTAGCAGTTATTATACTATATTCGGTGATGTTGGGTTTTTGCTCAATTCAGCTACTGCTATGGTTGGTCCACGAACATGGATTGGAGGAATCTTTAACCGCACAGGTCCCAAGCATTCTGGAAGTAACAAACACGTTGATAATAAATTAACTCCTAACGAGGTACTAGAATAAACCTCATTGTATTTAAAAACTCTACTAAATTTTAAATATCAACACAATAAAAAGGTCTTAATCTATTTGTTCTCAACTCTGTTCAGGAAACAGGATATCAGAGGCTTCAAGAACGTTCAAACGTAGCATATGATGAGATGCGTGTAGAACATCAGGTATTTTACAATTTATCTACTCCTGTTCATTTTCTTCTAACCTTACTGATATGATAATATTAAAGTCTTACTGATACCTATCTCGAGACCTGATTTTGGGCAGTACTTTTTGTTTGATGCATTTATTTGTTTTGTTGACAGAAAGCCCTTTCAGAATTGTGGAATTTAGCATATCCAAACGTTACACTAACAGGATTGATCTCCGAGCAATGGAAAGAAATGGGGTGGCAAGGAGCTAATCCATCGACTGACTTTAGGTACAACTAACCGTAGTAGCACGCACATATTACAATTCAATCTTTCATAATAGATGATGTACTGAAATAAATTTGTTTGTTGCAGAAGTAGTGGTTTTCTTTCACTTGAGAATTTGCTGTTTTTTGCGAAAACATTTCCGGTAAGTTGGAATAATCTCAGTCGACTTTTTTTTTGGTGCAACATTTTAATATTATTCATGAGATATACTGATATGAAAAATTAAGTGACTTACTGATTGATTAAAGTTCAAAATGAAGGAAGCTTTTCGTAGGTTACTATTGAAACAACGTGGAGTACGGGCGACTTGGGAATATCCTTTTGCTATCGCTGGCATTAATATTACATTTATGTTGACTCAAATGCTGGAGTTTTATCAAGGTTTGTGACTTGAATCCATGTTGTGCTACTGATTAATTGAGCTTAAGCATATAACTTATTAATGAAGGTTGTTAACAAATTCTGTTTTGCAGTTAAGCCTAGATGTGAACACTGTGTCAATTTTGTAAGAATATTAGGAGGTAAGTATTGCGAAGCATCCTTTTGTATTCAATTATCAACATGCAATGAGTATTATGATGTATTCATTTTATTAATTAAAACGACTTATTGCAGAGGATGAAGATGCCTTTGATGTTCTATATTGCATAGCTTTTGCAATGATGGATGCTCAGTGGCTCGCTACACATGCATCATACATGGAGTTCAACGTAATATTTCTAACTCTATCTATACATATATGTTGGCATACATACATGCATATATCTAAGTTGGCTGTTGTTCTAATCCTTTATTTCCAACGGCCACTTATAAAAACACCAGGAAGTTTTACAAGCTGTACGCTCCCAACTGGAGAAAGAACTTGCACTCAAGACCTCACCAGAATACGAGATTTGCCTCGCTCAACCTTCTGCACAGTTAGTTATTTTGAAGTTGTATGGTTGTACAGTTAGTTTTAATATTCATCTCTTTCGACCCTGTGGTGACTATGGTACAAGAAATGTTATGGTGCGAAGGTGATTGATGCTCCAAAGCCACAGCCAAGCTAGCATGATGCTTGAACGTGTCTAGGTTCCTTTGAAACGAGGTTAAGTCAGCTGGCTCTGTAGTTATGTAACTGAAACTTGATGCCAGAGCTCAATGGATTGTATGTTGCTGTTTAAGGATGATTGTTAATAGATTAGAGGTTTTTTCTAATAGGTAGGATTAGTAGCGCTTTACGAAATGTATATTTTGTGTTTGTTGCACTGTTTTACGTTGTGGCTACTAATATATTGAAGTATATTTCTTGGTCAAATGCATTAAGCATGATACTTTAAAAGTACCCGTAACACCAATAAACTATGATTGTCATTAATAATATGTAAGAACAGGAAAATAAAACTAAAACGAATACAAAATCTTCTGAGTATTTAGCGTTAGATGGAACACGAGACATGGTGTGGGGATATTAAGGAACAGGATAGGATTTGTTGTTACACATGCACTTGTATGCCATGGGACATGTTTCAGCCTCTTCAATGGATGCACATACAAAGCTAACCATGACCAGTCTACATGGGGAACATGAGCCGCAAGCATGAGAGCAATCCGGTAACCTTGATCCAGGTACTTTAACTGGGTCCACTCTTTGCTTTCCTGGTGCCGACACTATGGCTCCATGGTAATTTGGTTTCGCTTTAGTTGGATGGTGATGCCCATGGTCTGTTTACAACACATAGATAATTAAGCATAATTAGAACATAACAAAAATTGACAACATGGTTGCATAGTAGCAAAGGTCATGTATATGCAAATGAAAATAATGGTGTGTTATGGACATTAATTCAACATATCAATGTGATACATGCAATAGGCGGTATCATTAGGTTGTACCGTACGTGAAATATGTCTAGCGGAGATGTCAAGAGGAAGAAGCAAAAGCAAGGAGAGAAATACAGCGTTGCACAACGAGCCCTTCATGACTTACTATGGTTCAAAAAATGCCAAAAATTTGAGGATGTTTGTATGGTGAGATCACAAAAGAAAGGGTGAGTGAATATATATATGGAAGGTAAACAAAGGTGGTATTGAAGCAAGTCACAGGCAAAGGAGAGTGCAAAAGGGTCACATGAAAGAGGGTGAATCACAGGGCTTGACCATGTTGCAATCAAGTGGTTTATGATTTGATTCACACTTTTATGGTGTGCTTCAAATTTACTAAGGTAAATTGCTTCTTGTGACACATCTGTAGAGTGACCAAAACATTAAATGCTACTTTGGATTCGTATACTAAATACTAAGTAATAAAATATACATCAAGTGTTTAAAGATTCAGTTCAATATGAATTGGTCAATTGCTGTAAACGCCATGAATGTATGTATGAAGGTTAGGATTGGACCACAAAATGATTGGCCAGGTATATATTGGTAGAAACTTGGAACCATGACAACTCAACCAAAAAAGGGAACTTAATGGTTTCACATTTTTGTAGCATGGTACAAGATTTAATGAGCTTAGGACAACACGGAAGACGTGATAACGACAACAACAAAAACATTGCAAAAACCTTGTGAGAGTTAAATGCAGCTTCACTAATTGATGGAATGCATAGTTTTGAAAGCAACCATCTATGTTTCCTTCAAGGAGATCAGCATTGTGCTTTTGGATTTCTATCTAGGAAGATTTAATGTCAAATGTTTTCGAGTAGGTCAAGTATGCTAGTTGAAATGTTAACTTATCAACTTGAGATATCTCTCACGTTGAAATGAAAATTGATACGTCATGTTCTCCGATTAAGAGAAGGGATGAAAAATGAGTCTACTTAAAATAAAGAGTAAAAGCCATAAATGCTTCATTTACTTATATGTTAGTCTCATTATGCACCGTGGGCCGATTAAAGACTCATTATGCCTAACAACACTTGTTTCCAGTCGGTTTTTAATTTTCCCAGTCATATATACTTTTTTCCAAGTCATAAACTAACCTAATACAACCAATTAAGTGGGCCAAACACAACGGGCTTGTGGGCCTTTATTATCTAATATCTCATCTCAAACTCACAATGTTGCAGCGGAAAACATTGAGAGTTTGTCAAACTGAAAATAAACTAAAACTGATAAACAGACAAAAATGGAGTGTCCGAGAGTGCAAACTCGGTGCTAGACAGAGTCTCAATCCGATGCAATCTAAACTATAACAAGGTGACATCTGTCAAGTTTGAAATAGACGGGGCCAAAGTCATTGCAAAACCAAAATCAGAGCGACATAAATACGAAGATGAACGAGAGTAGAAAAGACAGAACCAAGTGCGAATCTGCACGGATGCGAGACGCCGTGCGAGCATAGAATCGAGCGAGAAAAGAGTAGAAACGGCAGCGCAGTGCAGTGCAGATGCGTAACCAAAGCGAGCCACACAAATCTGGAGAAGAACCCAGCGGTGGAAGAAGCGATTCGAGCGGACATAGCAGATTCAGGAAGATAGAACTAGACAGATGGAGAACCATAATAGGACGAGATGCAGGGTGGATTTCAGACATATTCGGAACCAAACAAAACCAGATAAAATCAAACAAATGCAGAACCAGGGCGAAATTGGGTGAAACCAAAACATGTTGTTGATGCCGAAATGCTACACATAACTATTCAAAACTTAATCGTATTAGCTAAAACTATTGCATCACAATCATCAACACAAACCCATATTAGCCAATAACAATCCATTATAAGTCAAACAAATGAGAGAATACCAACGAATACAAAACCTCCCAAAAACTGATGCAAATACCAATACCACCCTTGAATCACGCAATAGCTATGATATCTTAACTATCAAATGAAATTATATAAAATAGTTACTAACCAAATAATCAATATAATCTTCAAACATTAACAAATCCATTGTACACCAATCAATTGAACCAACTGTGAATCATCCTTACAAGCAGCCATAATAACCAATGCAACATAATCAAACCAATTAGTCGATGCTCCAAGTCACTAAACCAATAACAAATGAACCAACCAAATAAAAACCTTATTATACGAATCTTGACAAAACCCTCTAATGAAACCTGTTACCAGTTTCAAAGTCGAGCAAAACAACGGCTACGGCTGCAAATTGTAATTACTAAACAAACTTAATCAAATAGCTAAAAAAGAAATTAAACATAACCGCAACAAATGTCTTCGAATAAAATAAACTAAACGGACATAGTCTTACGTGCCGATTTCGATCCACACATAACAAAAGAAACCTTATGTAAATAATTAAATATATTGCAACAACCAAAACCGACCAAACTATTGTGTATAATAATCCCCCATTAACTACTTTTCCATATTATTCATCTTATGCATACCTGATACCTCCATATAACCGACCAAACAGTTGACGACAACCAATCGGGTCAAGATAACATTCTTTTTTTTCTTTGTTTTTTCATCGGTAACAAGGTGTAACGAAAACAAAATTTATAATGAAACTGGCTCTGATGCCATGTAGAACTCAGAGGGAAAATGAACAATTATATTGATCAAATTCAACTAAACTATGAAGATTACAAAACATTATCTAGAAAATAAACTAACCTAACCCTAGCAACTAAGCGGGTCACACCCAACGGGCTTGTGGGCCTTTATTATCTAGCATAACAACCAAAGTAAAAAAATAGGTAGATACAAACAAAGAATTCAAGATTCTGCATAAATAGGTGGTACCATATGATAGGGTACCATAAAGTATTGTTTTATAAAAACATCAACCATATGTTATGTTGCATACCTTATCCTTCTACATTAGATACAAAAAGAGTGTTTTATCCTTTTGGGTAACCTATCCACATAGAATAATATGTTCATATAGATAACATGAAATCATTCAACTTGAAAAGCTTTGTCCGGAGTATATCCAATACCATTTTCATCAAACTTGAATCTTTTCATCTGCACCATAAAGATCTTTTTGGGTCTACCTATATTTTTGTGATATATCCTTGGTCTAAAAGTGGATTCCTGTTCCTGGATTTGGTAACTCTGCCTTTGGGTTCCAATGTGCTTTCTTGGGTTGGTATATTTGAAGCTGGAACAAGTTATTGGGTTGGAACATCTTTTTCAACCCAAGATTCTTTATTTGGATCTTTCATTTCTGTGTCCACAAATTGACTAGTATCATATTCAAATTCATTTTAAGCTTCCTCATCTGAATCTTCCCACTATTGGTTTTCATAAGCCATGTGTTCCCAAAACTTATCACTTTTCTCAATTTCTTAAAGAACTGTGCCATAAATTCATAAGAACTGCTATGTGTAGAGCTTTTATAACTTTGAGCCCTTTACTTTGTTATCTTATCATGTTCTTCCTTTTCTTCCCATTAAATTTTTTCCATGGCTTTATAATCCATCATGAGCTAATATTCCCAGATAACGAAATAATTGT
Source organism: Chrysanthemum lavandulifolium (assembly GCA_022545495.1). NCBI lineage: Eukaryota > Viridiplantae > Streptophyta > Magnoliopsida > Asterales > Asteraceae > Chrysanthemum > Chrysanthemum lavandulifolium. The sequence goes on from CM040246.1 coordinate 81,974,201, forward strand.
GTTATATAATTCATTCATAATAGTGTAAGTTAGTAACAATTGTATACTTTAGACTAGTAAATACCACATCTCATGCCTCATCTATGAGACTTAAACTCCTCTTGTGCTTAAACCTCCTCTTTTGCTAGAACCACCTCTCATGCTAGAACATCCTCTCTTAGCTGAACTACCTCTTTTATTTGGCCTCCGTTGTTGATGTATATGTCTGAAGGACCCACACCTAACAACGGACGGCGAAAATAAACTCCTATTTTCAGTTTGAGAAACATTGAGAGTTTGTCAAACTGAAAATAAACTAAAACTGATAAACATACGAAAATGGAGTGTCCGAGAGTGCAAACTCGGTGCTAGACGGAGTCTCAATCCGATGCAATCCAAACTATAACAAGGTGACATCAGTTAAGTCTGAAATAGACGGGCCAAATTCATTGCAAAACCAAAATCAGAGCGACATAAATACGAAGATGAACGAGAGTAGAAAAGACAGAACCAAGTGCAGATGCAGACAGATACAGACATGCGCAGAGCATAGAATCATGCAGGGAAAAGAGAGTAGAACAGGCGGGACAGTGCGGTGCGAGATGCGAGAACCAGGAGCGAGCCACACAAATCTGAGAGAAGAACCCACCGGCGGTGGAAGAGCGATTCGGTAGACATAGCGTATTGGAAGATAGAACTAGAAAGATGGAGAACCATAATAGGACGAGATGCAGGGTGGAATTCAGACATATTCGAAACCAAACAAAACCAGATAAAATCATACAAATGCAGAACCGAGGCGAAATTGGTGAAACCAAAATATGTTGTTGATCTTGAAATGCTACACATAACTATTCAAAACTTAATCGTATTAGCTAAAACTATTGCATCACAATCATCAACACAAACCCATATTAATAATAACAATCCATTATAAGTCAAACAAATGAGAGAATACCAGCGGATACAAAACCTCCCAAAAGCGATGCAAATACCAATACCACCCTTGAATCACGCCATAGCTATGATATTCTTAACCATCAAATGAAATTATATAAAATAGTTACTAACCAAATAATCAATATAATCTTCAAACATTAACGGATCCATTGTACACCAATCAATTGAACCAACTGTGAATCATCCTTACAAGCAGCCATAATAATCAATACAACATAATCAAACCAATTAGTCGATGCTCCAAGTCACTAAACCAATAACAAATGAACCAACCAAATAAAAACCTTATTATACGAATCTTGACAAAGCCCTCTAATGAAACACATTACCGGTTTAAAGTCGAGCAAAACAACTCTACGGTACGCAAATTGTAATTACTAAACAAACTTAATCAAATAGCCAAAAAAGAAATTAAACATAACCGCAACAAATGTCTTCGAATAAAATAAACTAAAGGGCCATAGCCTTACGTGCCGATTTCGATCCACACATAACAAAAGAAACCTTATAATAATTAAATATATTGCAACAACCAAAACCGACCAAACTATTGTGTATAATAATCCCCCATTAACTACTTTGCCATATTATTCATCTTATGCATACCTGATACCTCCATATAACCGACCAAACAGTTGACGACAACCAATCGGGTCAAGATAACATTCTTTTTTTTCTTTGTTTTTTCATCGGCAACAAGGTGTAACGAAAACAAAATTTATAACGAAACTGGCTCTAATGCCATCTCAGAGGGAAAATGAACAATTATATTGATCAAATTCAACTAAACTATGAAGATTAAAAAACATTATTTAAAAAATAAACTAACCTAACCATAGCAACTAAGCGGGTCAAACCCAACGGGCTTGTGGGCCTTTATTATCTAACATAACAACCAAAGTAAAAAAATAGGTAGATACAAACAAAGAATTCAAGATTCTGCATAAATAGGTGGTACCATATGATAGGGTACCATAAAATATTGTTTTATAAAAGACATCAACCATATGTTATGTTGCATACCTTATCCTTCTACATTAGATACAAAAAGAGTGTTTTATTCTTTTGGGTATCCTATCCACATAGAATAATATGTTCATGTAGATAACATGAAATCATTCAACTTGAAAATCTTTGTCCGGAGTATATCCAATACCATTTTCATCAAACTTGAATCTTTTCATCTGCATCATAAAGATCTTTTCGGGTCTACCTATAATTTTGTGATATAGCCTTGGTCTAAAAGCGGATTCCTGTTCTTGGATTTGGTAACTCTGCCTTTGGGTTCCAATGTGCTTTCTTGGGTTGGTATATTTGAAGCTGGAACAAGTTATTGGGTTGGAACATCTTTTTCAACCCAAGATTCTTTATTTGGATCTTTCATTTCTGTGTCCACAAATTGACTAATATCATATTCAAATTCATTTTAAGCTTCCTCATCTGAATCTTCCCACTTTTGGTTTTCATAAGCCATGTGTTCCCAAACTTATCACTTTTCTCAATATCTTAAGAAGCGTGCCATAAATTCATAAGAAGCTCGCTATGTGTAGAGCTTTTATAACTTTGAGCCCTTTATTTTGTTATCTTATCGTGTTCTTCCTTTTCTTCTCATTAAATTTGTTCCATGGCTTTATAATCCATCATGAGCTGATATTCCCAGATAACGAAATAATTGTGTTATATAATTCATTCATAATAGTGTAAGTTAGTAACAATTGTATACTTTAGACTAGTAAATACCACATCCCATGCCTCATCTATGTGACTTAAACTCCTCTTTTGCTTAAACCTCCTCTTTTGCTAGAACCACCTCTCATGCTAGAACATCCTCTTTTAGCTGAACCACCTATTTTATTTGGCCTCCTTTGTTGACGCATATGTCTGAAGGACCCACACCTAACAATAGACGGCGCACGAATACGGAGAAGAACCAAAGCAGACTCAGGTAGATAGATGCAGATAAAGCAAATAAAAAGCAAATTCAGACAGACAACAGATTTAGGCAAACAGAACCAGACAAATGGAGAACCATAATAGAACCATGGTGGAATTAATACAGATGCGGAACCAAACAAAACCAGATGAAATCAGACAGATGTAGAGCCATACATAACCAAATGCAAAACCAGACAGAATCAGAGCGAAACCGGGTGGAACCAAAACATGTTGTTGATGCCGAGACGCAACACATATCTACTCAAGACTTAATCGGATTAGTTAAGACTGTTGCACCACCATCACTAACACCAATGCATAACAATACCAATAAATGAAATTCCTCCTAAAACCAATGGAAATACTAATGTTAATAAAGATAATACCACGATGAGTGAAACTATTGTCCATCAGATCTCAAATAAACGAAATGCAAAATAATAGACAAACAAATTGCTTCATTACGAATCTAAAGGAAAAGTCACCAAATTCAATTTGATAGCATACAATTATGAGATGGCCAAATTCCATTTAATTGCCACCGTCCCATTAAGTGTTTACCAACAATCACTGTCCACTATTCTTATCTTTATATTTTGCCCACTGAATCAATTAAAATACCCAAATTAATCTAATCAAAACTTAAACAAAATGCAAACAGAGAGCGACAACAAGGATCAAGCAAATAATCATTATTCATGTGACATACCAATAATAAATTAAACTTCCAATAGCTTTATACAATTCCCAATTACGTTTCAGATTTTTGGTCACCAATCTTTGTTTCGTTTCTTTTTTATAGGCGACAGCAAGAGCGCACCAATAACCATGCTAACTACGAGATAAAAGATCATGGCTCTGATACCATGTAGAAATAAGCGGAAATACTGAAAACATTATTGATCAGATTCACTAAACAATGAAGATTACAAAACATTATATATAAAATAAAATAACCTAACCCTAGCAATTAAGCGGGCCAAATCTAATGGGTTTGTGGGTCTTTATTATCTAACACCTAGGATAGGTTGTAGCTCGGCGAGCTCTTTTCCAAGACAGAACATGTATCATGGTGGAGGTAGTATAAATATCTCACCTAATTTATTGCTAAACCAACTCAATTTGTGGAAAACTAAAAGGGGGGGGGTTGAATAGTTTGCCGATTTTAAGTTAGTTTAAAAAACTTTTAGATTCGTTAATATGTGAGATCTTATGGATGTAGAAAGTATAGATCTAGTGATAAAGCAAGTAAATAAAGTAAGCGAAAGGAAAGAAAAGACACAACCGATGTATAGTGGTTCGGCTACAAGGACACCTTCCTTGCCTACTCCACTCCCAAGTCACCTACTCGAGAGTTCAAGCACTATGTCAACAAACTCCTTCACTTGGCGGAGAAGCCTTCATGGCGTTGCTTACACTTTTTCGATTACAAAGCTAAATACCGAGTCCGTGTACGGTGGACCAAACCAACACGACTATTACACAACAACTATGTGAAATATCAAATACAAGATCTTTGCTCTGAAATCTTGGCGGGTGACAAATCAATCAAGGACCCTTGCTTTGATGACTTGTAGAATGCTCGTGATCTCACCTTAGAGAAGGACCTATATGAGGATCACAATAGAAAGAAGAAGAACAACTCTCTAGATCAAGTGATCTATATGTTAGAAGAGAATGAGAGTGTTTGAGAGATTTAGTAAGAAGAGGGTGAGTTAGAATGAAGAAATGACTCTCTATTTATAGGCAAAATTCTTCACGTTCCGGATCCCACGGATCCCTTCCATGAGGATCCGGCTAGCACAAGGCTAGGGATCCGTGGAACACTCCTCTTTGCCCATGGGTTTTTTGGTTATGGGTCATGGGTTATCTTTAGATTCAATGTATCTAAGTATACATTGTATCTAGTCTTATTGGGTATGGGTTAAGATCCATGGGTTATGTTCCATGGGTTATGGTTTTTACCCATCCTAATAAACTATTACAACAAATGTAATTACTACATTTTGTATTTAAATGGCTATATGTAAATGCTTTACAAAACTAACATGTATCCTTATAATTATACTTAAGATAACATTATATTTGTTATCAACAAAACACAAAGAGATCACAAAATATTAATAAGCGTTTTTACGGTTTATTTGTATTAACAATCTCCCTTTTGTTGATGACAAAACATAATGTTATGATGAGTAAAACTTAAGAATCGATGTAAGTTTTGAAAGCCCTAAGTTTACTTCTTCTCCCCTTTTGTCGAAACAAAAGTTAACCCTGGAAGAAAAGTAGTCTACGTATTTCTTACTCCCCGCGACGGTAGCTCCCCTAGTTTGGGCGTCAAGTGAAGAGAAAAAAAAAATCCTACAAAAAAAGGTTAGTAACATGCTTATATAATCTTGTGATTGACGAGAATCAAGATTGGGAGCCAAGGTATGTAAACGAGGCCTTGTAATAAAACAACAAAGTGTAGTGGTATTTATGCCACCTACAAGCATGTAAAAATAAGAACAAGACTTGTTCTTGAAAATGACTCAAATGAAAAAGTACTAAAAATAGAAAATAGTAGTAATGATTCCGTCCATGCTTGCATAAGGTTTATGGATGAAGGTTTTGATGAGTGATGGTATTGATGCGATCAAGTATGAGGTTGAGTATGAATCACATTTCTTCCCTAACTTCTATTGCAATTTCCCTAGTGGATTGGCAATGTTCAAAATGTAGGTGATGTGGGTAATGAGTGCGGAAGTTTTCCGGGTTGTTTTGATTTGAGTTATGCGGAAGATGTGGTGGAAAAATAGGAAAATATGGATCAACATCCGGAATGTTTGTAAATGGTGGTGGAAAAGAACCTAGATGTTCTTGTAATGTGATGGGAGCTAATGGTGGTGATGTTTCAAGATCTTGGAAAGTAGTGTTTGGAGATGTGGGGGGTGTTAAAAAGACTATTTCTTTTTCTTTAAGTTGGCTAGATCTTGTTGGAGCCTTAAGGAGTTCCAAAAGAGTGACTTTAGGTGGTGATGAAGTTGGTGTACTTGTTGGTGATGAGGGAGGTGCTATAATGGAAGCATCTTGTGGTGAGTTATTGGTTGAGGATGAGCCATTTGAGGTTTGTTTTGCTAAACAACAAGATCGGATACTAATCCGTGCGGATATCCTAGAGTTTGATTGTGGTATTTTGGATGGTGGAAGTACAAAGGTTTGGATATCATGATTGTTTGTACTAGATTATTCTCCTAAAGGGTTTTTGGATGACATGATGTAGTGTGTTTGTGAGGAGGAGATGAAGTATGCAAGCATTTTGGGAGTTCTATATATAGAAAAACAAAGCATTGTAATGAATGCTTGACCTAAAATGTGGATTAAAATCTAATGATTAGATATGAATTCAAGGCATGTGATCATAAGAACACAAGCATTAAAGAGCATACTCCCAAAAATGAAACAAATGTGGATTTTTCATCCAAAGTGAAAAAGTAGAAGTTGAAAACAACTTCCATCTCACGGATCCCGGATCCTTCCTCGAGGATCCGTCCAGCATGAAGGTTGGGATCCGTGGGTCAGTGATTCGAGCGACACAAAATTTTCTTTTGGAAACATTTTTGCCTAGTGTGTGCCTATATGCAAACTATTTGGAGTTGTGGTTATCTCGACTCCTACAAAGAAATAGAAAATAAACTAGAAGTAGAAATAGTATCCTATTAAGATAACCCGAAAACACATATTTAGTACATAAGTACGTAATTTAGTGTTATCAATGCTCCTAATTCATTGTTGCTTAAATGAATGTACCCGAAAACACATATTAGTTATGTGTCTCCTTTAGCATTCAAAAGACATGAGATGTAATGAAAATGGGTTTTTACTTTGTATTAATAATGAAAAAGCGATTTGTCCTAGACGTGAGAAATTGCTTTTGTGAAATTGATACGGGAAGGTATCATCCTTTTTGGAAAACATTTTGAAGAGAGGTTTTCTTTGAAAATGTATATGTAAAAAAAATAAGAAAGTTATAAGTGAAAAACTTATCTTGGTTTTGAAAATTCCCGTATTGTTTGTGAGTTGTGCGTGAAATAGAGATCCTAGACTCAGAAAGAAGAAGGCCAGTGTTTACATACCTTGTAGAGTCAAATAAGTTATGACGTTTGTTCCATTAGACCAAGACCAAGGCGAAGTAAGTTGAATTGTTCCCCTTCAACGGTTTGGTGAGGGCGTCGGCTATGTTGTCTTCGGATGCTACCTTCTCAATAGAGATGTTCCCTTTGAACATTGTCTCTTGAAGTGATAACGAATCTCTATATGCTTTGTGCGAGAATGCAATACGGATTCTTGCTTAAGTTGATGGCACCTTTGTTGTCACATAGGATGGCTATGTCGCTTAGATGGATGTCGTGAGTCGACTAACGCTTGTTTCATCCATAGTGCTTGTTGGCATGCTTTGCCGTGAGACGCATACTCGGCCCGGTTGTTGAAATTGCTAGTGCCGTTTGTTTCTTAGAAAACCAAGATGTTAAACAACATCCCATGAAAGTACATACCCCACTTGTACTTTTTATATCAACGTAATCACCTGCATGGTTAGAATCTACATATACAATTGTTTCTACTCCCGTGCCCTTAGGATACCATAATCCTAATTGTGTTGTACCCTTAATGTATCTAAATATCCTTTTTACGGCTTCTAGGTGTGATGTTTTAGGGTCTTCTTGAAACCTAGCACATAAGCAAACACTAAACATGATATCCGGCCTACTTGTCGTGAGGTAGAGAAGACTACCTATCATGCCACGATATTTAGTATTATCTACGGATTCGTCGTCTTCATCTTTTGTGAGTTTGGTGTCGGATGACATTGGAGTCCTAATTGGTTTCGACTCTTCTAGACCAAATTTCTTTAACATCTCCTTTATGTATTTAGATTGATTAAAGAAGATACCATCTTACTTGTTTAATTGTAGACCAAGAAAGAAACTAAGTTCTCCCATCATACTCATCTCGAACTCGTCATGCATGATTTTAGAGAAATCATCACGCATGTCTTGACAAGTGGATCCGAATATAATATCATCTACATATATTTGCACTATGATTATATGTGATTCTCTTTTTAGTAAAAGTGTGTTGTCAACTAACCCCATGGTATAGTTGTGTTTAATTAAAAGGACTTGAGTCTATCATACCAAGATTTTGGAGGTTGTTTAAGACCATAAAGGGCTTTCTTTAATTTATACATGTTTGGGTTTTCAAAATCAATGAAGCCGAAGGTTGAGCTACATATACTTCTTCATTAATGAAACCATTTAGAAAAGCGCTTTTGACATCCATTTGATAAAGCTTTAGATCATTAGCACAAGCATACGCAAGAAGTATTCTTATAGACTCTAATCTAGCCACGGGGGCGTAGGTCTCATCAAAGTCTATTCCCTCTTGTTGGTTATACCCTTGAGCAACGAGTCTACCCTTGTTCCTAGACACTACTCCATTTGCATCTAATTTGTTTTTATAAACCCATTTGGTTCCTATTATGGTTTGATTACTAGGTGGAGGGACAAGTATCCAAACATCATTAGAAACAAATTGATTTAGTTCTTCTTGCATAGCCATTACCCAACTCTCATCTTTTATGGCTTCTTGTGTATTCTTAGGTTCTAAGGTTGAAACAAAACAAAACAAGCTACTTTGGTTTTGAACTTGAGACCTTAATGTTCGTTCGTTTAGTTTTCCTATGACTTTATCTACGGGGTGATCTTTGGGCTCTTTAATGTTTATTATTTCATCAGAGGTTCTTCTTCTTCACTTATCTTTTTCTTTATTACTATAGCTTCACTTTCTATAATCTCGTCATCGACAAGAGGTGGAGAGGGTTTGGGTGTACTTTCATCAAATTTTATTTTTAATGACTCTTCTACCTTCATTGTTTCTTTGTTTAATATGACGTAAGTTTTGCTATTTGGCGAGTAACCTAAAAAGATACCTTCGGTTGATTTAGGATCAAATTTTGTAAGGTAATCTTTAGTGTTAAGAATAAAACATTTACTACCAAAGACTCTAAAGTGATTTAACGTAGGCTTTTGCCTCAAGTAACTCATATGGAGTTTTTCCTAAGATTGGTCTAATTAAGACTCGATTGAGTATGTACGTTGAAGTATCAGCGACATTACACCAAAACTTTTGAGGTATGGATTGTTCATTAAGCATGGTTCGACTCATTTCTTGTAGGGTTCCATTCTTTCTTCTACTACCCCATTCGATTGTGGAGTCGTGGAGTCGAAGTTGTGAGTAATACCATTAGCGTCACAAAAGCTCGAATTGCACTTCATTATCGAATTCCCTACCATGATCCGTCCTAATAGACACTATGGGACTTCCTAGTTGTCTTTGGATCTTTTGCTTAATATTTCAAAATAATTAAAGGTTTCCGTTTTGTTCTTTAAAATTTTGTCCATGTATACCTAGAGTAGTCATCCACTATGACCAAAGTGTAGTAGTTGCCTCCATAACTTTGGATAGCGGATGGACCAAATAAATCCATATGTAGTAATTCTAGACACCTAGTTGTAGGCGCCATGTTTTTAGCTTTATGACTAGAATGAGCTTGTTTTCCTACATTACAAGCATCACAAAAATGATGTTCATATTTTAACTTAGGTAGATCTCTTACTAGATCTTTGGATGATAGCGATTGAAGAAGTCGCATGTTGGCGTGACCCAATCTTTGATGCCATAAGTTCGAAGTATCATCCATAGAGGTAAGACATAGTTTGTCTTTAGTTTCATTACCAATTTTAATGACATAGACTCCATGTTTCCTAATTCCTCTTCCTATGGTTATGCCATTTTTAAGTATCTTACTACCGATTTGGTAAAAGTACATTGCACTTTTAATCACATATTTGTCCTATACTTAAGAGATTAAAGTTTAGGTTTTCTGCGTGACACACATCGTTAATGGTTAGAGATTTGTTAGAAATCGTACCTTTACCGATGATTCTACTTTACTATTTACAAACACCACATTACCTCCATTGAAGGATTCATATGTGGAGAATAGATCCTATTGCGGTCATGTGCCTTGTACACCCGTTATCCTTGACCCATTCATCGGGGTCAGGTCGACCTTTAAGCACACCTAAAACAATAATAAACTCAAAAGTTTGGTCCCCATTTGTTCATGGGTCCATTAGTGTTAAACATTCCATTCATGTTAGACATGTATGGATACGATGATATCATTCCATGGGGCAAAGTTTTGAAATTGAAAACCGTTTTGCATGTTTGGATTCCATCCCATTTGATGGTTACTTTTGTAATAGCGTTATTAGGTCTCCTAAATGAATTAGGTTTTGAAAAGATGGAGCTTTGTTTCTTGCAAAAGTAGGATTATATTTTGGAGGTGGTTGTGACATGAGTTGGTTTCTTCCTATTAACTATAACAAACTCGGTTCTAGATGAAGAAGCTACGTTATTGCTCTTGTTTGCTCTGACAGATCCACGGATCCCTTTCGTACACTAGCGGTTTCCCTTTTGGGGATCCGTGGGATCCGCCACAATGGTGGGTCGGTTTTCTAGTTCTTAACAAATTTAGTTTCTTTACTTTCACTAGTTGATGGATCAAGTTGTTGACTACCTAGACCCTTTTGATTGTTGGGTTTTAACACCATTGAGTATTGTATCTAAAGTGTTCGTACTCATTCTAGCAATTTAGAATCTAAGTGATCCACTAGTGTTTGAAGTTGAACATAAGTTCACATTCACCACTTGCTATTTTACCCTTTTCTAAATGTTTTAGTTTTGCTTTTAATTCTATGACTTCTTTGTCTAAACTTTGATTTTGACTCTTTAAAAGCTTGTTTTGTTAATTAGTTTTAAGCTAATATTGCATAGTTTGTCATATTCATTATGCAATGAGTCGTCATCAGTGATGAACTACTATAGTATTCGTGACATACTTGATCATTTGCCATGAGACAAATTTCTTCATCCTCCTCATCGCTCATTTCCCCATGTGCCGCTCACGAACGCCTTTTGATCATCCCGTTTGGGACACTTACTAATAAAGTGGTTTGGGTCCCACATTTAAAGCAAGTCTGATCATCCTTTGGCTTCGTCCTCTTTGCTTTTCCGAAAGCCTTCTTATCGTCATACGGTTGTTTGGCGTATCTTCCTTTCTTCTAAAGAACTTTTAAAGTCCCTCACGCCATAGCGTACTCTTCGTCGTCACTACTCGAAGAGTTCTCTCATCGCTCGAAGCCTTTTTGGCTTTAAGGCAAGAGATTTGTGTTCTCTTTCACCTTTGAGGCTTGGAATCTTTAGCAAGGACAAGCTCGTAGACTTTTAGGTTGCCTATGAGTTCATCGAGTGAGGATTGTCAAATCTTTTGACTATTCGATTGCCGTCACCTTGGATCTCCACACGATGGAAGTGCCTTTAGATATCTCCTAACATGGTTACGGCTAGAAAAGATTCATCAAGTGCTTGTAAAGATGTAATAATAGTATTAAAGTTAGCAAATGAATGATCTATAGTTTCCTCATCCGATATTGAAAATTGTTCATATTGTTGAACAAATAAATCAATTTTATTATTTTAACTTGTTGGTTGCCTTGATGAGTTACAACTAAAGAATTTCAAATTTCTTTAGAGGTTTTAAGCATAGAAATTCTTTCAATTCCTTTTCGGTAAAGCATTATATAAAACCATTTTTGCTTCACTATTTTTAGAAAGCTTTTCTTCATTTCATCGTTTAGTTTATCATGAGGTATGTGAACTAGATTTCCTTTATCATCATTTGAGGTAGCCTCAAAATCACCTTCAACAATAATGTACCAAAGATCAATATCTTTAGACTTCACATATGTTTGAATCTATTTTTCCAATATATAAAACCATTGGTTTCAAGTAGTGGTGGTCGTTGCATAGATTGCCCTCCTTATAATTTTGGAACCCATAGTGATCGAAAAGTTTTAAAATACAATTTTATTTTAAAACTTTTATAAACTTAGCTCTTGATGCCAATTGTTGAAAACTAGAAGGGGGGGGGGGTTGAATAGTTTTGCCGATTTTAAGTTAGTTTAAAAAACTTTTAGATTCGTTAATATGTGAGATCTTATGGATGTAGAGAAAGTATAGATCTAGTGATAAAGCAAGTAAATAAAGTAAAGCGAAAGGAAAGAAAAGACACAACCGATGTATAGTGGTTCGGCTACAAGGACACCTTCCTTGCCCTACTCCACTCCCCGAGTCACCTACTCAAGAGTTCAAGCACTATGTCAACAAACTCCTTCACTTGGCGGAGAAGCCTTCACAACGTTGCTTACACTTTTTCCGGTACAAAGCTAAATACCGAGTCCGTAGCACGGTGGACCAAACCAACACGACTATTACACAACAACTATGTGAAATATCAAATACAAGATCTTTGCTACGAAATCTTGCGGGTGACAAATCAATCAAGGACCCCTTGCTTTGATGACTTGTAGAATGCTCGTGATCTTACCTAGAGAAGGACCTATATGAGGATCACAATAGAAAGAAAGAAGAACAACTCTAGATCAGTGATCTATATGTTAGAAGAGAATGAGAGTGTTTGAGAGATTTAGTAAGAAGAGGGTGAGTTAGAATGAAGAAATGGCTCTCATTTGAGGCAAAATTCTTCACTTGTTCCCGGATCCACGGATCCTTCCACAGAGGATCCGGCTAGACAAAGCTAGGGATCCGTGGAGCGCTCCTCTTGCCCATGGGTTTTTGGTTATGGGTCATGGGTTATGGGTTGGTCCATGGGTTATCTTTAGATTCAATGTATCTAAGTATACATTGTATCTAGTCTTATTGGGTATGGGTTAAGATCCATGGGTTATGTTCCATGGGTTATGGTTTTTACCCATCCTAATAAACTATTACAACAAATGCTTAATTACTACATTTTTGTATTTAAATGGCTATATGTAAATGCTTTACAAAACTAACATGTATCCTTATAATTATACTTAAGATAACATTATATTTGTTATCAACAAAACACAAAGAGATCGCAAAATATTAATAAACGTTTTTACGGTTTATTTGTATTAACACAATTCATATGCACTTACTCTGTCATTTATTATTCATCTATTCGGCATAATACTTATTCTTACGTCGGAGTTTGGTTTTGGGATAAAACTCAAGGCGAGGCTAACGCGTGTTCTTCACTTGTGTAGGTGCTCGAAGGACGTCATTTTACCTAGTCCAAAGGAACCTCCACGTGCATTATCCAAGGAGCAAACTTTTACTTCGACATCCATCTTTTGCCTAAACCTTGTGTTGGAACTAAAGGACATTTACCTTGATTTTTAGGTTTTGGCATTGATGTTGTAAATGATGGTTTACTGGGAGTACTAAATAGTGGAATAGGTATGGAAGGTGATGGTTCACTGGGATTAGGAGGTGGTGGCATAGGTGTTGAAGTTGTTGGTTCATTGGATATCCACATAGATCAAATTGTTTTGTTTGTTAAAACACATTAATGACATGGACATCCGCATTGATCAATTTGAATATACAAAATTAACCCGGCGTCAATGGTAACTGGTTGAAAATATAGCTAAATTTGAATAAAATAAAAAAGTATAGTATGCAAAACGAGTCTTTCGTCGGTCCACATTGCAAAATGAATCTAACATATAAGTACATAAAGCATTTGTGGCTTTTACCCTAAAATAAAAAATCATGAGTAATATCTTACTTAAACTTTCACTGCGTAAACTATCATGTTCATACAAAGATAAGAGAAATATGAATCCAAGCCATGTACAAATGACTATATTCTTAGCCTCGTGATGACTAACTTCCACAAATCCCTCATCTTTCATGAATGATCTATAAGACTGCGTCGTAACAATTGCATCCACGACATGTGGTTTTCTGATGCGGCACAAAGTTCATGCACCACCTTTTGTTTGTTCATGCATCATGCGTGGTTGGTGCAAATGGGTTGGTTCGGTCATTGCGCATCATCGAGCGAAAGTAAAGATTATGTGTTTGAGTGAGTTGTAGGTATGTTTAAGTGGGGTATTTATAGATGACAATGAATGTGTTAAGCATTACATGGGTTTGACGGTGATAGTAGATGCTAATTTTGATAGAGGACCACACCCTCACGACACCACTGTATTAGTCTGGTGTAAGGATTAGATTCATTACACCTAAAAGACGAGGTATCTGAGCCCTAATAACACGTTATTGGTATGTCGCTCAATGACCACATCATATCTGCACGATACACACCAATAACTCAAACAATCCTCATAACACACCACTAACATCAACATGTGGGTCATGAAATCATAAATATCTGAAACTCACTCATGATCAAAAAACAAAACAAAATACACACACACACAAAGATCGATTTGGGCAGGTTAGTCGTTCATTAAAACGTAAAAGTGTGCGTTTAGCGCTGAGTTTGGCGTCTTGGTAGGTATGGATTAACGTGAACGACTCACCAATCAGCACTCCATACCAGGCTTCTAAAAGCGGGTGTTGCTAACAATTTAAGCATCGCATAATTCTCATTTTTCTTCTATGTACCAAGTAATCAAAGAGGAACTTAACATATAGAATTAAATACTATTTTTTATTGTTTAAAAAATCAATCTTGGAAAAAATAATCTTTTATTTCAAAATTTCAAATATTTAAAAACTTAATTACTTCTATAAATCACCTAATAGCCGTTACAAAACCCCATAATTCACCCAAACCAATTCTGTAAAACTTCTTGATCTTGATCCTGATCCATCAACAAAAAACAAATCAAGAATCAATAATTCTGCAAAATCATATCATCAATATCAGATTATCTAACAATGTGGACAAACAAAGACCCATCAAATTTCACCCCACGCGGCTTTCCTTTACAATCATTAAACAACCGAAAACGCTATTGTTCTACTCCGCCTTCATCCGCCACCAACCATCACTTTCGACCAGCGTCCGAAAAGAAATGGAAACCAAATAACAATTTTAATAACGTTAATCAACATCATCATCGTTTGCCACCTGTCCCTGCTGATAATTCTCCTTATGGCAAAGCCAAACATGTTCAGGTTTGGTCTGTTTATGTTTCTTGGTATTTATTTATAAACCATTATCTTGTTTTTGGTTATTGTTTTAGTAGTTTTGTGGGTTATGTTATTGTAAGGGTTTAGGGTTTATGAGTTTTCTTTTTTTCCTGATTTCGGATATGATCTTTTGTATTGGGTATCTAGTTTGTTTAGTTGTGGTAATCGCTTTGAAAACGCGTGTCCAAAGGCTGCTTATTTTTTAGGAATTAGAATAGAGAAGAGTATAGATAGTTGACTTTTAGAGTCAATTCCTAGTGCTCGGATCACCGGTGTTATAGGTTGTTTCTGAAGTTTTAGTACGAATTGTTTGGTAGTCGTAGTAGGCTTAAATAATGTGAATGTGGGTATGAAACGTTTTATGAGAAGGTTACAAATGATAGTAAACAAGAAGCCGGATATTTGTTTATTTGACTTTAGAAGTCAATAAATGGTGATTACTGTCTCTTAAAAAACGAATTAGATTGGTTTTGATATGTTTGATTATCTACTGTCGAAATAATCAGTTTTAGTGTCTTGATGAATGCAAAGTTATTTAATGATTTTTTGCCTTAATCAGTTGATTTGGGTCTAGTTCTTGACTGGTAGCAAGTTTCTGAAAAATGCTTATTTAAACATTACCTTAGTATAAAAAATATAAATCGAAATAGACAGTTGACTTTTGGAGTCAAACATGGTACTCAAATCACAGTTGATAGAGATTGTTTCTAGAAATTTAGAACAAACAGTTCCATGGTCTTAGCAATGGATACTCAATTGTGTGTATCAAACTTTTCTTGAGAAAGCTTAAGAATGGATAGTAAAGTTGACACAGAATGTTAGTTTATTTGACCTTAAAAGTCAGAGAGATCGTTATTGAGAGTTATTTATGTGCATTTGCTTAACACCTATAACTATTGAGATGATATTAGAAACTAGAATTAAAAACATAGAGAGTTGACTTCTGGAATCAGACTGTAGTACTTAAATCACAATTGATTAGGTTGTTCTTTTTTTTTTTTTCTTTTTTTTCAATTTACGCTCTATAAATTCCACATTATTTGGAAGAGTTTATAAACTCTAATGTGGTTACGGAACTTTTCAATAGAAAAGGTAAAAGTGGATGATAAATAGGTAGCAGAATGTTAGTTTGTTTGACCATAAAAGTCAAACAGAGAATGAGGACAGTCATCGCTGAGAACTGAGATTTTTGGTTTTTTGAGGCTTAATTTGTGATATTTTCTTGTTTTTCTCTTGACAGTTGGTGGACAAGAACCCAAGCAAAGCTATATCGATGTTTTGGGCTGCAATAAATTTAGGTGATCGAGTTGATAGTGCTTTAAAAGACATGACAGCAGCAATGAAACAACTGGATAGATCAGAAGAAGCAATTGAAGCTATCAATTCTTTTCGCCATCTATGCTCACATGAATCACAAGAGTCTCTCAACAACATTATGCTTGAATTATACAAGGTACGCTACTAAATTGCATTAATTTACCACTGTTGAGTAACATACACAGCTTATACTCAAATAAATCACAAACATTTTTACAGAGGTGTGGACGAATAGAGAATCAGATACGATTGCTTGAATCAAGAATAAAGCACATCGAGGATGCTGCAACACAGAACATGAACAGAACACAAATTCCAATCACAATGGGACAAGAGTATACAAAATTATTAGGCAATTTGGCTTGGGCCTATTTACAACAAAATAAGTACAAACAAGCAGAAGAGATATATAGGTATATATATCTTTAAACTATAATCGACCTATTAACTACTTTTTTATTGCAGTTTAGTTTATTAAAATTGAATGTTGATGTTGCAGAAAAGCCCTTTCATTGGAGCCTGATAAGAACAAGCAATGTAATCTAGCGATTTGTTTGATGTATATGAAACGAATGACTGAAGCTAAGTTTCTGTTAAGTACAGTTAAAGGCTCAAACAGAAGCAGAGAGATGTATGAATCTTATGCCAAATCTTATGAGCGTGCGGTTATGGTGATGCATGAGTTGGAATCCTGCAAGAGTCATGTTACAACTTTTTCGTTGTTTCTTAGTAGAAACAAAGAAACGGATTCTGAAAAAGATGGTGCAAATGAAAATTGTGAAAATACGCAGAAACCCTATGTTTCTCCGTTTACAAATAGGGGTGTGCTGACACCAATTACACAACCTCGGGTACATGATAAAGAAGGTTTAAATGGTGGGTATTTTAGGAAATTACAATTTGGGCAGCCTTTAGAGAACACTGACCGTGAGGTCAAATCGCCGGCCGAGTCTGGTAAAAAACCGGAAACACCCTCGATGACTGAAGCAGGAATATGCAGGAAGATAAATTGGGCTGATATTGCTGAAGAAGAAGAGTATGGTGATGAGAATGAGGATTGGTACAACGTAAAGGATGGATGTCACACAGTGAAACGATCATTGGATTTTCAAGATATAAATTGTATATCTTAACGTCGTGATTAACTTTGAAATGTAAGCTTGTATATGGTGATATCTTCAGCTTCTTTTTTGTTAGGTGTTAATATCTCAGTTCTTATAAGATTGTAACATACGAACATATGAAAGATTCTTGATTCTTGTAGTTCAGCTAAATCCATACTTTATTCAGTGAAAAGCTGAATAAGTTCCTTTATATTCGTGATAGTTTTCGTACTTTGATTTAGTATCTATCGAACTGCCTAGCACTCCTAACTGCAGATACCACTGATCTCAGGTCGTTGCACCTGAGGAACTGAAAAGCTCTTTATTAGTTTATTTTGTAACATGCTAAAGTAATTCCTCTATGAACCCCCCACACAATCACGTGAGGTTGTCTATACCCTAAAGGCGATTAATTACCCAGTGATGTAGTCTTAACAACTTATATTACTAACCTCTCTTTATTGACCGTTAGGAAATCAGATCACACGTTGTTGGTATAAATTCGCAAAATGATTTGTATGATAATTGTATCTGAAAGGCACTATCAGGTCATGCTAAGATCAGTCCTCTATAGTCTATAGCCCTTGTATTAGATGCTTTTAATAATATCATTCACAGAAATACTATCATCCCTTTGTATACATGAATGTAACTTCAACTCTTCAAGTGAATTAAAAAATGTTACTACAGGGGTTCAATTAACAACGTAATAAACACCGGGACTTTAGATAGGATTTTTCTAACGGATGAATTTAAGGCTATCGTTAGGAAAAATATTGAAAAACACGAGTTTTTAAGGGGGCGTTTGGTGTGTATATGGGAAACTATGGATATGGGTATGTAAATGTTTGTAAACACACCATCATAGGTGGCAGGGGCGAAGCATTACAGGGGCAGGGAAGGCGGTGGCACTAAGTGTCGCGACAGTTAGAACTTTTGAGAATTCGAAATTTGTAGCGTGTAATACATTATGGTCCCTCAAAATATGATAAGAAAGAATAAAAACTTATAATATGTCAAAGTTTTCAAAAAATTGCATTCATATCATTTAAACATTAGTTTTCTAAGAATTCGATGATGTTGCATTATTTTATTGTTTACACTTATGTTTAGTTCCTTTTCTATGTTATTTGTTTCATGATTTTTGTCTAGTCTGAACTTGAATGAATTATATATAGTGTTTTCTAAACTCTTAATCACAGGAGAAACAACATTTTACGCCAAGATGTTTCGCTTCAATCGATATGCTCAAGCTCCGCCACTGATAGGTGGGTATAGAAAATGCCGATTTTTATGGGTTTCATACCCATTTCAAAAACCAAACCCATAAAACAAACAACTATGTTGGGAATGAAAGCATTCCTTCATTTCCATACCTTTAAACCAAACGGCCCCTAAGAATTTAATATCACATTTAATTAAGTGATTTAACCACAACAAGGTGTCTTAGCGGTTATGCAGCGTCTTAGTGGTCATGTACTATAATGTTCTCACAAAAGGTCTCATGTTTAAAACTTAATAGTTACACGTCATAGGGGTGGTAATGAAAAAGGTCAAAAACGCTCACTGGGTCATCCTGGTTAAGATGCGTACATCTCATTTTACCCGGAGTACCCCGAAACAAAAAAAAAACCTCACTCATTTACTTATTTATATTATTTAATTATGATGACTAGAAAAACAATTTTCAAGAAGTTTTATATCTTCATATGAGTGTTTAACAATATAGTTGTAACTAGACGCTATTCGTGTACAATTACATAAAAAAAATGTAGTTTCAAACTTTTGCTTGTTATATCATATTATTTTATAAGGTGTTTAAATAATTTGACTAAATACAATGCTATACTCATTATCAAAAACTTCTTTTCACTAGCTTAAACTTATAAAAGCTTGTAGTTATATGACAAGAAAAGCTTATAAAAGCTTTGATACCAAAGGACTTGTGTCTCAATGGTACCTCTTGTTATGTGAGAAGTTCTCCAATCAAATGGTTGTGGGTTCAAGTCCTTTTTAAGACATGTGAGATAGTTTGTGATTGTATCTTGTGAGATAATTCTTGGTCTAAAAAAAAAAAAAAAAAAAAAAAAAAAAAAAAAAAGCTTTGATAAGCTATATGAAAAAAACTTATTTTATAGAGGAGTTATTTTACATACCAAACTTTTCTTACATCTAAACGACTCATCTCACCATCCATCTAAAAAGAAATCAATGGTGAGATTAAAATCGTTTTATTATTTCACCTATTTTTATAATTTAAATATTTTAAACCGTTAATCGTTAAGTGAAAATATTTACACCGTCAAGAAGCGTTTAATTATCTTTTCTAGAGGCAAGACTTTGATATCTTTCGAAAAAAAAAAAAAAATAATCGTTTTCACATTTTTCGTCTTTTTTTAAGTTCTTGAAATTGCGTTAAAAACAATATATGATTAAACACTAATTTGAGTATCACATGTGATATTAGTGTTAAATCATTTATGATATGTGATATCATATGTGATATGATATGTACGTCATATGCGATTTTACATTAATATCACATATAATATTACATATCATATATGATATAATTAATAATATATATGATGTATACTAATATCACATGTGATATTCAAATTAGTGTTTAATCATATATTTTTAATGCAAATTCGATAACGTAAAAAGCGAAAAACTTAAAAAACGTGAAAATACAATTTTTTATCGAAGTATATCAAAGTCTTTATCTATAGAAAGATAATTAAATCTTCGTCGAATGATATTTTTTTTTCGCTAACGATTAACGGTTCGAAAGTTATTAATATTTGAAAAAGAAGATGAAAGTGGGTTTTAAATTGTTGGGATTAATCTCATCCATTAGATCGAATAAAAATGAATGATTAGATTGATCGTTGTAAATAATTTTTGTCCTCAAATGATCTCAAATATATTTTAGACTAAAATACACGTTGGTCCCTAAACTTGCAAGACGTGCATCGTGATCGACCCTGGCCGCCATATTCATCGCCATAGGTCAAAAGCATGGCCATTAAATGTCGATTGGTCCTTTGAAAGTCAGTCGATTTTGTTTTGTAGTGGGGTATTTTAGTCCATACACATTTATCCTTTTATAACACATTTATATTTTACCCTTCATCTTCATCATCTTCATCATCTACCCAAATTATTCATCTCCCAAATCATCATCTCCACGAATCATTCGTCAAACAATTTTTAATTCCCCACTGTCACATGTTAAAATAATATAGGTTGTTACTTGATGATTGTATGATGCAGTTGATGTCATGAATGCATGTGCATGACATCGAGTTAAGAAATACAATCAAACAGAAGCAACTGAACTTGGAGTTCATAAGTGTTTTAGAGGTTCATCAAAGATAAACTTGTTATGCTTTTATGTGAAGATTGACATTCTATAGAGGATTTATATGAAGCTAAGACTTTAATTTTAATATCAAAGAATTTTTTTTATATCTGCAACACTTTTCATATGGTTAACACTTCAATGCTTCTACATTGCAAGGTTACGGGTTTGTGATATATGGATACGAACTCGAAATATAAAGATTTACAGTTTTGGAGTCCTTTTATGTATGTGTATATACAAGTTTAAAGCAAAACTGATTGTAGTAACTAGAAAGAACTCAATAAGTTGTGAAAGAAAAACATATACTGAGCTAACTAAATGTGTCCCCCCTAGTTTATGTGTTTGACAACCATCGGACTTAGTTTTATATTATCATTTCATTGTCACCTTTAAGTTTTATTAACAGATAGCCATAGCGTAGAATTATAAATATTACCAGGTTGCAAATTTCTGTCGTTGTGAGGCCTTCCCAAATTTCAGACATGTATGTTACGTGTTTGATTTCTGAATTTATGTTCCCTATTTACAGTGACATTGTAGTTCAGAAGGGATACTCGTCAATGTTATCAAAGTTCAATAGCCTTATTCATCTTATCATATCCTGTTGCGATCAAGCTAGTGTCCCAAATAAATTTTAGTTTGATTTTAATTTCTTCAATTTAAGTCCTTATTAGTGGAATTTGGATTCGGCACTTTGATTGGTGGTTGTTTACTAGGTCATTTTAGTTTATTTTTGTGATTTTTTTAAGCTAGCTTAATTTAGGCTTAAAGTAGCTAGTTCAGGCCGTTTGGAATTAGCTTAATGAAACCTGTTATGTAGCCAAAATGCTTTTAGCTTGAGATTTTAAGGTCTAATCAGTTGCAGTAGGTTTATTACAGATATTTTAAGGTAGTTTTAGGTTGTGGTAGCTTATAGGAAGCTTTTAGCTTATTTTATGTGCTTATTCGTATGAGTTGTATGCCCAAATCGCTTTTAGTTTTGATTTTAATTTCTTCAATTTAAGTCCTTATTAATTTGAAATTTGATTCGCACTTTGATTGGTGGTTGTTTACTAGGTCATTTTAGTTTATTTTTGTGATTTTTTAAGCTAGCTTAATTTAGGCTTAAAGTAGCTAGTTCGGTAGTTTGGAATTAGCTTAATGAAACCTGTTATGTAGCCAAAATGCTTTTATCTTGAGCTTTTAAGGTCTAATCAGTTGAAGTAGGTTTATTACAGATAGTTTAAGGTAGTTTTAGGTTGTGGTAGCTTATAGGAAGCTTTTAGCTTATTTTATGTGCTTATTCGTAACAGTTGTATGCCCAAATCGCTTTTAGTTTTGATTTTTAATTTCTTCAATTTAAGTCCTTATTAGGTGAAATTTCGGATTCTGGCACTTTGATTGGTGGTTGTTTACTAGGCCATTTTAGTTTATTTTTGTGATTTTTTTAAGCTAGCTTAATTTAGGCTTAAAGTAGCTAGTTCAGGGCCTTTTGGAATTAGCTTAATGAAACCTGTTATGTAGCCAAAATGCTTTTAGCTTGAGCTTTTAAGGTCTAATCAGTTGCAGTAGGTTTATTACAGATAGTTTAAAGTAGTTTTAGGTTGTGGTAGCTTGTGGTAGCTTATAGGTGTTGGAAATGTATATATTTACAAACATTTGAATGTCCGGATTCGAACTCGTGACCACGGGATTGCACACATTAGCGAATGAGAATTAAAGTTAATAATTAATGTTTATGTTTACGATTAATTATTACACATTAAGTCCGGTTAACGATCGTTAAGTATTTGACGGAAAAATGACTAACGACCGTTAAATAAAAAGAGAAAGGACTAGAAATGGAAAACTTGGAAAAATTATGGATTTCCTTTTGGGCTTTGCATAGTGGCCGGCCATAGGGGCTTTCCCAAGCCCTAATCCCTAACTTGTTCCCAAAGTATTCCATCTACTATATAAAGAGGGTTAGGTTCTAGGGTTTGATACACTTGCATTGAATTAACCCTAGATCTCTCATCTCTCTCTTGTCCCATTTTCGGCCGAACACCCCACTTAAGGGAGTTTGGTTTCGTTTTCTTAAACGAGGACTTGTGTTAGATCTAGCAATCGCTGATTCGTTGGTTAATTCGTGTGTACAAGAACGTGGTTGTAAAACACTATTCTTACACCATTTGGTTTGAGTTGTAGAGCAGTGAGGACAACTCTTTAAACTACTTCTTTGGTTTGCTCTAGAGATCGACATTCGCAAGAGGTATGCGTTCGCATACTTTCGTTAATTAATTTATTTGTTATGATCTTTAAGTCTTCCGCTGTGTACTCTTGATGTTTACTTGTTTATTGTATGTTATATATTTGTAAGATATTAGTTTTCACATACACATCAAACCATAACACAAAGTGGCGTATGAATGGAGTTCTAGAGAGAGAAAGTGTTGGTTATTAGTTTTCACATACACATCAAACCATAACAACAAGGTGGCGTATAAGTGGAATTCTAGAGAGAGAAAGTTAGAGGTTTAGGGAACTTTAGTGCGAGAAAAAAAATTCTTATTATGAGCTCCAACTCTACCTTGGAAGGTAGAGTATTTATAGTCTTACATAAATCGCCACACAACGGCGTGGATCGGGCATACAGATGGGTAAAGACCCGTCCGTCCTCCACGGTGTTACTTAACTAAATACTACTTAACTTAAAATAACTTCGACTACGAGCTTTCTAACGATTACATATACTTGAGGTGACCGACTCTTTAATACCGAAATTTCTAATTCCTAACAATCTCCCCTAAGGAGGTCACCTCAATCATGTACCAAAATTACATTGAATACAAATAGATATTACATTAAAAATTGTTCTTGCATTCTTGATGTAGTCCTTTGTTCCTAAGCACGTAGTCATTGATTCTTCACATTGCATGTTTGGTTACTTCAAGTGGAGGTCTTTCTTGATCCACGTGATAGTAAATTTGAGCCGACTATATAGATTATCGACAATCAAAGATCTACGTGACATCCATTGTGGTGTTGGTATTATGTGATGTTGTGACATTCGGACCGACATGCTCACATTCGGATCATGATATCTTCTCATCGAGTGGCGGAAGCTTTTGTTGAATCATGATATTGGCGGTGATAGCGAAGCTTGGGTGAAAATATTAGAGTCATTGATGCACTAATCATGATTTCTTTTGAGTTGAATGTGTTAAGTGAGCATGCGGCTATGGATTGACCGCTTCATTCGATCACCGCAAGCGTCGGGCGTACTCGCATACAACGATTAGTAATAAATCGCACGAAAGTGTCTTTGATCACTTCGTTGAATTGAGGTACACGACCCACGGTTCCCGTTGATCGATACAAATCTTACTGTGATCGGTATAATTCGAAGAATTTCCTTGACGGGGTTTCGCGGTTGCTCTAGTTGTTCTCAAACCGAACATCTCAAAGAAGATAACACGGAGTGAGTGAACCGGTAATTTTAAGTCCACCGATTGATGAAAAGAGATTTGAAAAACAATCGAGTATTGCTCAATAGAAATTGTTTTGCAATACAACGAAGGTTTTATTGAAAATCAATTATCAATCATAAAAACACCTTTGGTTTGAAAAATGAGTACACGGTCGATGTGTTGAAGAAAAGAGTTGTTAAGCACAAAGACCGGTTTTCAAAGGTATCCGTCGATCCATAACTGAACTGAGATTGATTCAAGAGATTGAATCGCCCCATTGTTTCATTCGGTTTTCACATGGTTAATCCATATAATAGATCTCACATGCCACCTACCGGAGCTTGTTTGATGTTGGCTCGAAGGCTTTTCATCTTCATTGTGAATATGTATACACATTACTCGGATGTTACGGCAATACCACAAGGATAATGCGTGGGACTCGAGATATAATCTCTATTTCCACATTGTGTGAAGCAGAGAGTCTTCATTGAAAGTGTCCTAATGAGATTTATTGATGATCTCGTGGCTCTAGACTCAATTTGTGCATATTTGGATCTGTGTTGGGAGACTGGGAGAGGGTCTCCTTCTTCAATATCAACAATCTCAAGAGAAAGTCGATAGATAATGTCGGTTCCCGTGAGAATGAAACAAGTCCTTTTAAGAGGAACTTGAGTGGTTTGGAAAGTTGAAGTGCGGTCGTCCTTTGGGTCCATGACGTCTTGTCTTCAATACCGATGTTACCATTAGTAGCATATGAATTGAACCGATCTCGCCCTAAGGTTGAATAAATGGAGGGCTATTTGTTTTCACCCTATCTTTCATTCAATTCTTTTAATTCTTCAACCCCTTGATTACCGAGACTTCATAGCTAGAACCTTGTTGGGTTTGTTCCAATACTAGCTCGGTCTCGATCTGCACTCTTCCCATATCTCATTTTCTCCTTTTATCATCATACCTAAGAACTCTACACTAACTAGTGGATAGTCCTGGTAGATCCCTCCAGTTACGGCGGATCATGGGAAAAACCTAACCTTATCATCCTTATATCACCATACATAAAGTAAAGTTGGTCGGTCTTTTGGTATTGTTCATCCGCCATATGGAACCAATTGAAAACCATTTGAAAATCAATTCGGATACTTATGATATATTATCAACATTTTGTACCGAAATTGTTTTGATAATTATAGAACGAGAACTCCCCTCAACATGTGCATCAAGTATTAGAAAATGTTTTACACGGAGGCAAGAGAAAGAATTAACTTATTTGATTACCATTTTCTAAAAGATATCAACATCGGTTCCATATCGAATCGGTAGATAGAGCATTCTAGGGAAGGATGAGGTTTTCATGATTTTGCTCCCCCTCAATATGTGCATCTAAGTTTGAAAAGAGTTTTGCACATACTAGAGGAACTGCGCATGAGATAAATGATCACGTTTCAAATCATAGGTTTAAGATAGATGCTCCCCTCAACATGTGCATTGAAATTTTGAAATCGTTTGTCACATGTGGGAAGGACAACATGTACATCCTTATAAAACCATTTATCGAATAATCGGTTTAAGTCCAATTTAAATCACACATTCTCCCCGATCACAATTATCAAATCATTTGAGATTTGTGATCTCTTATAGATTTAAATTGATTTTGAAAGCTTTTAGGGAGAATTGTGACTTGATAATGAAAGCGACTTAAGCGATAAGGATCGGATTTTCGACTTTAAACTCCATTGATAAAACATGCATGATTATCTTTGAAAACATTTTAATGCCAAATAACTTTTAATTTAATTGAAATCATTCTCCCTCAATCAATGACATAGGTTGTTGATTGAGAGATAGAGATTTTGACAAATAAGTCACGATGATTATCAAAAATAGAGACCGAGTTATTTTTCAAAGCGATTAGTTTTCAAGCAGATAAATGTTTATAGAATCGAGCATGGAATTAAAATATTGTAAAGCATGGCTCGTTCTTTCTTTGAAAAACGAGTTCTTGCTGAAATGACAATAAACCATTGTTTCTCTTTCTCCCAAAAATATTTTTGATTTTTTTATTTATTTATTATTTTTTAATTTTAAATAATAAAATTCGAACAATATCTAAAGTCCCGTGTCATTCTTTGAATGACAACAACAAGACCGTAGATATAATCGAATCGAGAGAAACATGACAAAATGATTTTTTTTTTTTTTTTTTTTTTTTTAAAGGTTTTATAATTTTGTATTTTGTTTTTCGAATAGATATATACAAGAGACAGATGAAGATAGACCTTTACTCCTCGTCTTCCTCACGAAGGCGTTTGAGTGTTCTTGTTGAAGGCTTTTAAGCCAAGGCGTGGAAGAATAAACTCAAAGCGTTCTCTTGGAAGAGCTTTGGTGAAGATGTCGCTAAGCGATATTCGGACCTCACAAAATAGAGTTCCACCACACCTTTTTCCACTTGTTCCACGATGAAATGATGTCGAATGTCGATATGCTTTGCTCTTGAGTGTTGAGCGTTGTTGCATGAGAGAGCAATAGCACTTTATTATCACAGTACAAAGGGGTTTTGTTGAATTCAAAGCTATAGTCGATAATTGAGATCTCATCCATAAGATTTGAGCACAAGGATGACATGGCTATGTATTCACCTCTGTAGAGAAATAGAAGTACTCATTTGCTTCTTTGAATACCACTCACAAGCTTATCACCCAAAAGCGAGCACCTCCGACGTGCTTGACGTGTATCTTGACAACTGCATGGCGTTAGAGACATCTGGTGTCCTTGGTACCAAAGACCCATATTGATGGTTCCTTGGAGATACCGAAGACCCGTTAACTCCTTCAAGGTGCTTTTTAGTAGGCTTAGCACGGTATCTAGCACACATGCACACAACGAACAAGATGTGCAGTCTACTAGCGGTGAGGTACATCGAGGATCCAATCATACTCACGATATTTCGTTTGGTCAATCATGATCCACGAGTGGTCCTCATCTAGTTTGGTTCGATCAATCATGGGGTGTCAGTGGTCACTTGAATCAAATCCAAATTTCTTTAAGATCTCTGTTGCATATTTAGATTGATTTATGAAAATGCCTCCGGACTTTGTGAAATTTGTAATCCCAAGAAAATGACATTTGTCCCATCATTGACATTTGAAATTTTGAACTCATTTCATTAGAAAACGATCACATTCCATTGGGTGCGCCGAGGCAAAAATAATATCATCAACATAAATTTGAACATGAATTAAATGTTTGCACGACTTCACGGTGAGCGATGTAGGATCAACTGCTCCTTTGCTAAATCCGGTAGATAGAAGAAACTTTGACGATGTATCATACCATGCCCTTGGAGCTTGCTTTAAACCGTAAAGAGCCTTCTTCAAGCGATAAGCGTGAGTAGGATGCTCTTGATTCACAAATCCTTCAGTTGGTGGCGTGAGCGACCTCTTTAAGGTCTCCGTTCGAAATGCCGTCTTTACATCCATCCGATAGACTACCATGTTCTTACTAAACATTAGCCAAAAGATTACGATTGCCTCGATTCGAGCAACTGGAGCAAAGATTCTTCAAAGTCAATACCCTCATCTTGGCGGTATCCTTTAGCAACTAATCGAGCCTTGTTCTTCAACACATCACCATGCTCATCAAGTTTCACTTTGAAGATCCATTTAAGAGCAATAATCATAGCACGATCTGAGGCGGTACTAACTCCCGTACATCAAGTCGATCAAACTCATGAATTT
Source organism: Chrysanthemum lavandulifolium (assembly GCA_022545495.1). Taxonomy (NCBI): domain Eukaryota; kingdom Viridiplantae; phylum Streptophyta; class Magnoliopsida; order Asterales; family Asteraceae; genus Chrysanthemum; species Chrysanthemum lavandulifolium. The sequence goes on from CM040246.1 coordinate 82,002,120, forward strand.
CATCTTGCATGGCATTGAACCACTATCTTCATTCATGGCGGTTTTAACATCTTTGGTTCGATCTTAGATAGTACGGAGTTGAAGAAGCACCATAAGGCATCGGTTGCAAGTTGTTTCCGTGTTGATATAGGACGAGAGGATTTCCAATGATGTTGTCTAATGGATGATCGTGAGTCCATTTTCCGAGGTGTTCATGTGGCGGTTGTTGAGGGACCGAGGTAGGCGAGTCGATGTCTCGAAGAAGATGGTTCGATGATGATTCGGGAGCAAATATGTTTTCAAATGGAGCATCTTTAGGAGTAGCAAAGGGATTAACTTCATCATTGATGCGAAAGCAGTTCCATGATGCACATTTGAAGAATGATGATTTGTTGATGAGACGGAAGGATCGTGATGGCGCTTCTTGACTTCATTCACGGAATATGAGCATCCTCTGTTGTAGGGATCAACACCTCATTAGTACTTGAATCATACAGTTCATCAAACATAGGATCAAACAATTTCTTTAAATCATCTTGGATGGAGGTACATATGGAGTTTCTTGAGAGGAGTTTGGGACAAGGATGAACCAATGGGACTGTTTTGAAGTGCGGGTCCTGAAATGGAGTGTCAGGAGCCATTTGACCGGTCACTCATCAAACGTAGCGTGAATTGTTTCCATGATATTTGGGTTCTTTTGTTGTAGATTCGGTATCCTTTTTGTTTGGTGCATATCCTACAAATACTCAATGTCGACTTTAGCCCTAAGTTTGCCTAAGTCTTGACCTCATTAGTTGGATAACACAATGCACCAAACACACGAAGGAAAGAGATTAGGTTTTTGTTGTGGACAAGTTCATATGGAGTTTTCCATGAGCAAGGTGTGAATCGAGGAACGATTTTGTGTGTAGCATGCGGTGGCAATTGCTTGACCCGAGAAACATTGGAACCTTTGAGTAAATTAACATTGTTCTAGCGGCTTCAACAAGAGTTCGATTCGTCTTTCCACTACACCGTTCGTTGAGGAGTTCGTGGAACACTTCTTTGATGGTTGATTCCAACGCTTTCATAGAATTCACTAAGTTGTTTGTTGACAAACTCGGTTCCATTGTCATTACGATAATTACGAAGGTTTTGTTAAGTCGAACATGCAATTGTTTGATGAGTTTGATGATGATATCGGAGTTTCATCCTTTGTCCTTAAGAACTTAACCTGTGTGAATCTAGGTAATCATCAACCACAACTAACACATATTTCTTCCCAAAGATATTCGCACCTCATTGGTCACATAAATCCATATGAATCATATGAAGAACTTACGTGACGAGTTAGTAGGTTTGGGTTTATGGGCATACTTTACTTTTTCCCAATTGACATCTTGAACAAAGATGATCCTTTTCAGTACTTGAGTCTAGGTAAACCTACAACTAAGTCCTTTACGGTGAGATCATTGATGGTGCCGAAATTCATTGATTGAGTCGACGATGCCATAACCATGACTTTGTTTTAGAAGCTTTTGATAACAAGCGATTGGAGATGACCTATGCAAGAATGGGTTCCATTTGGTTAGTAACAATGGTTGGAACACCCACATCGGAAAAGGAGCATTCATATCGAAATTAAGGCACTGGATTCATTGTGAATAGATGCAGTACTAGTGTCCAGTATTAGCCACTGTTCACGGTGTGCTCACTTCTTATGGGAATAGTTCTACCAAGAGGCATCCATTTTCTAGTGGGCATTGTGCGATTTTTCTTATGACCAACGGTATCCAATAATAGCCTATCTTACTAAATGTTCTTCTGTGGGTGTCCCTTTGTTTTCTAGCTTTCTTCGTTTTGCCTTTTTAGCATGAACATTAGCAACATTAATCGGACCATTATCATCATTAGGCAAAACATTAACACCACATTCATGATTAGAAGCGAATTCAAGCGACATCGATTACAAGGTTTGCAAATAGTATCGAATTGAATTAATTACTGATGCGCCTATGGCTAATACTAGAATCAACACGATTCGTTTTATTCGATTCGTGCTTAAAGTTCCTAGACTGTTCTTCTACTCTTTTCCATTGCACATTCTTAGCTTGCGAGGTCCTATCATTCCTTGTATTGTCTTGAGACTTTGACCGCTCCCTTTAATGTCACTGATTACTCTGTAGAGGAATGGGAACATTAGTGGGTTTTACAACTCTTTGCATTACTGTTTAGATGTGCTAGGATCTGAACTACATGCGAGCACACTAAGGTTCACTTTCTTAAAACTAGAAGTCTTTGGGATTTGTACTCCTAGGAGGCACACTTGAGTTCTCTTTCATAGCATTGTGGATCTGAATCAGAACTACTTACAGCACACTAGGGTTCATATTCAATACATTGGGCATCGAATGAATATCATACTTGGCAATAGGCATCGAACATGGAATCAAAGGATTAACTCTCTCACCTAATGACTTTGGGCATATTGTGATCAAGCATTCTAAGATTTCTTGAGATCGTTTGGCATATAAGCATGCATGTCCAATTGCATTATCATGAGGTTTCTCTAACTTATCCTCTTCAACAATCTCTCGAGACATTCTAGGCAATCCTTAAGGGATGAGAAGTATGTTTGAACAACAAGTTTGTTGTTCACGAGATGAGGAGGACATATTTCATAGAGAAAGCATATTTATTACAAGAGTGAACCTTTGATACACCATTCTCCCATTGGTCATTGGCATTTTCCCTTTTACGACTCTTGATTCTCAATTTCCTTTTGCAATGAAGCTATTTGTTCGTTATTTTTGTTATGAGTGACCTTTATTGATTCAAATAACTCATTGAAATGACGTTTAACCTTTTCATTTTCTTCTAGAAAACTTTCGTTTTCCTTTTGTAATGCATTTACTAAGTTTTGAAGATGAAATGTTTGAGAATTCGAGAATCTAAAGGAGGAGGCATTTGGGAGCTGTCATATTGTTTGTTTGACCCTTTAATTGAGAGATTTGGGCTTTCAACTTTACGATCGTGTTGCCTTGAGCTTGAATTTGTTCATCACGTTTGTTAATTTGAAAAGCGCATCAAACTCTGGAGCATCGAGGATGTCTTGATATTTGAAGTTTGACATTTTCTTTAAGATGTTGATATTTTAGTTGTAAATTAAAATGCTCAACTTCTAGTTTAGAAAAATGTTTAACCAAATTGTCGTGATCATCGGTTCAATTTTCTCGTTTAGTTTAGAATTAGTTTTGTCAAGCTCAATGACACGATCATGGGAGACTTTCGGGGCAACAGATAGTTCATGAAATTTGGAAGCAATAATAGAGCAATTTGAAGCGATGAAAAAAATATCTTGGCGACACATTCGATAATAAGAGTCCAATTTAATGTATGCAAGTTCTTCCTCTCAATCTCATTATATTTTAGTGCTGCGCTCATAGTCACTAACTTCAACTATCATTGCATCAAATTCCTTTTCCATTCCCTTGATATCGGTTTCTATCCCCTTTTTAAGACTCTCAAAGTGATCTTTTAGAAGTTTAAAGAAAGGCATGACCTCAGTTAAATAACATTCTTTCATTTGCTTGAAACCCCTTTCTCCTTCCGTTATGCCAGTGGGTGTGATCCTTTTCTTGCAAGTTTTCTCAAAATCAACAAATAGTTGAAATATAACATATTGGCTAATTAAGGTCTTGCTTTTAGTGGCAATTGTTCTAGGAACAAGATGCATTGGTGTATTAGGAGGATACACAGTCGCTCTAGGCATTTTCCATAGGGGAGGTTTGTTTCAACAATATTTTCGACTTTTACGCTTATCTAAATCCATTTTCCGGAAAAGTTGTTGAGAGTCAACAATGTCGAGGCTTAAACATGATCAAGGAAATCCAGTTTTCCTTCTTGTAGTCATGGGGAGTGATAATTACTTTTTCTCTTTGCATTTAGGATCATCTAATTTTTGTTCATATTTTCCCTAGTGACTTCATCGATTTCTTATCTTCCTCGGTGCACTCAATGCAACTAGGTTTCTGTCTAGGTTTAAGGATTTCATTGCCATCATAAAGAACCTTATGAGCATTTCTAGCTCTTTTAATGACCTCTGGATTTGGTTCCTTAACAAGGGAATGCTATGCTTATCGCTTAAGACCCTATGCTTAGTGATCATGTGAAGCGATCTGAATGGTGTTCCTTGTATGTACAACTTGTTTTCAAGTTTGTTTTCAAAGTTTTCGATTAGAAAAATCTTTCAAGAGTTTTGATTCCTTTGCATTAAATTCTTGCTTAAGCATTTCACATTTTCTTGAAGTTCTTGTTTTGCTTAGTTTAGAAAGCTTTTCTTGTAAGGAATTTAATTCTTGTTTCAATACTTCTTCTCTAAAATTACTTTTTCTAATATTTATGCGCACTTGGTCATCCATTTCCTGCTCACGAGTGGTCAACTCAAATTTTGCGTTGTTCATAAATAGCAACACGTTCTTTATAGGCATTTAGTTCGAAATTACGGACTCATCGAGGGCACATGCGGTGTATTCATAAAAACATAGTCATTGTTGATGCGGAAGATGCATCACTTGGTACAACTTCACTTTCACTTTGTTTCACGTATTGATCATATGGGACAATATCGATATTACCCATATTTTCAACATTTGATTCAATAGTTTGATTGATTGTACTTTGTCATGCATCTGTTGCACATCGGCATCATCGTATAGTTTTAATACCTACGAGATGAGTTTGTCTTTGGATGGGCCGACTTGTGGTGAAGAAGAGACCTTGGGAGAAACCATTGGAGAAATGCTAGCCATAAAAATTGTGTGTCTAGTAGGTCCATCATCCACATCAGTCGTATGCATCACAATCAATGACTTGAAAGGCATTCGATGATTGTGACCTATCTCTGAATAGGTTGCTCATCCACATCGCATCATAGGTCTTGGCATTGCCCTCACTAGAAACAACAATTCCTCTTCATCAGCGGCACCATTATCCACGAGCTTGTACAAGCGACATCTTGTCTCTGAATGTAATCGGCGATACGTGGGCGCTTTGAGAAGTGCAGTTCCTTGCAATGTGTCCTCACCACCACGGTTATAACATTTGATCGGCTTAGCTTGACCTTGGTTACCATTCCTTCCTCGATTACGGTTACCAACATAACCTCTACCAGCCACCTCTTCCCCGATCATATTGTCTTTCACAGGCGGATTGCACCACGATCCTTCCATTTTTAACGGTAGCTTGATTGTGTGGGTTAGATCTTTGTTACGAGGTTGTTGTTGGTTCGTGGGAGAATTCATGTTTTGACTAATCGGAAGAGCTAGTTGATTAATGAAGTTACCAGCGTGTGCATCGGCATCGACTTGTTTGAACATAGGATCAAGAATGAGTTTGTGATTACCATTACCCAAGGGTATGACTTGTGAGGCTTTGGTTGTGATTCGATGTTTGAGTAGAAGGCGGTTGAGTCATTAGGCGAGCTTGTCTCTCCACAGTTGGTTTTGAGCGATTGAGAACTAATTTTTCAAACATAGCATGTCTCTCATTACGAAGGAGGAAGGCATAGAGTTGCTCATAGTTTGTATTCTTCAATCCTTTAGTGAGCTTCACGGAGGTGACAAACTTGTGCCATTCGGGATTCATGTTGTTCACAAATTTTGAGTTCAATTTGAATGTTAGGCATAGTCATTTGATGTTCCTCATATCATTCACCAACTTATGAAATCTCATAGTACTCATAGACACTCTCATCGGTTTCATCTTGAAGTGTTCAAATTAAGTCATAGAGTTGTGATTCTCTGTCTTCCATAGTTAATTATGAACACGAGAGAAGCATCTTGACATTATCCCATACGCCTTTGCATCGGTGTTGTGATTGATCGACTTGTAGATGTCTTTAGGGAGACCTTGAAGAACAATGTTAGAAGCTACGATATCGACATCGAATCTCTTTTCTCCTTATCGTCAAGCTCATCATACATCTTTGGTGCATCCATTCCAGTAAATCGAGTTCCATCTTGACAATATCAAGTGCATCTCTAGTCGTCTCAACTCGATACGGTCCTTCATCAATGGATTTGAGAATGTTGACACCATTTTCCTTTCAAAGCGATACAATCGATTCGTTGAGCCCAAGAATCGTAGTCGATTCTGTCGAGCATGGGTGGACGAGTATCGAGCGGTGCTTGAACATCCTCGACAGCAGTGGATATGATAGTAGGAACCTTGGTAGACATGTTAACAGTTATCACGGGATTTTATAACTCTATGATTAAACGGAAATAGATTCTTTCACGGTTTTACTAAATCAAGAGAAAACCGTAAACAATCACCCAAGTCGCTAGAAGGAAATACACCAAGTCGCTAACACCTAATTAAGCTACACTCCCAGTCGCTAAAGTCCCAGTCGCTAGACAAATGCAAGTCGCTAAGTAGTAACTCATTAAGCCTTAAGTCGCTAGCAAAATTTTTGGTAGCAATTAAGCTACTCAGTCGCTAAAGATACAAGTCGCTAAATAGCAACTCGCTCTGGACCAAGTCGCTACCACCAGTCGCTGCCGTAGTGGAGGTCCACTACTTGTCTTGTAAATCGCTGGGTCTAAGTCGCTAGCTCCAAGGCGTAACTCGCTACAAAATTGTGAAGCAAGTCGCTACTGAAGAAAGAAGTCCGTGTGTTAAGTCGCTAGCAAGAAAAAACTCATAAACATCACTTTTCAATCCAAAACAACCCAACCAAGATGATTCAAGCACCAAATGAAAACCTAAACCTTTGGTTATGATTCTAAACATAAAAGTACTAACAAAATCCATGCTTTAATACAAGAAATCAACCAAATGATGCACAAACCACTAAACTATTCAAACTCAAAACCACCTAAAACCACTAGAAATCAAAGATGTGCAAGATATGATCTAACCATGGCTCTTGATACCAATTGTTGGTTATTAGTTTTACATACACATCAAACCATAACAACAAGGTGGCGTATAAGTGGAATTCTAGAGAGAGAAGTTAGAGGTTTAGGGAACTTTAGTGAGAGAAAGAAAATTCTTATTATGAGCTCCAACTCTCTACCTTGGAAGGTAGAGAGTATTTATAGTCTTACATAAATCGCCACTGGCAGAACATGGATCGAGGCATACTGATGGGTAAAGACCGTCCAGTCCTCCACGGTGTTACTTAACTAAATACTACTTAACTTAAAATAACTACGACTCGAGCTTTCTACGATTACATATACTTGAGGTGACCGACTCTTTAATACACAGAATTTCTAATTCCTAACAGAAGTTAGAGGTTTAGGGAACTTCTTGAGAAAGTGAAAGATATTATTATGAGCTCAACTCTCTACCTTGGGAGGTAGAGTATTTATAGTCTTACATAAGCGCACATCGGTGTGGATCGGGCATCTGGTGGGTAAAGACCCGTCCAGTCCTCCACGGTGTTACTAAACTAAATACTACTTAACTTAAAATAACTTCGACTATGAGCTTTCTAATGATTACATATACTTGAGGTGACCGACTCTTTAATACACGGATTTCTAATTCCTAACAATCTCCCCAAGGAGGTCACCTCAATCATGTACTAAAATTACATTGAATCTGAGATAGATATTACATTAACAATTGTTTTGCATTCTTGATGTAGTACTTTGCTCTAAGCTCGTAGTCATTGATTCTTCACATTGCATGTTTGGTTACTCCAGTGGAGGTCTTTCTTGATCCACGTGATAATAAATTTGAGCCGACTCTTGGATCATCGACTAACAAAATCTCGAGTCATCCATTGTGATGTTGTGACTTTAGGACCGACATGCTCACATTACGGATCATGATATCTTCTCATCGAGTTGCGGAAGCTTTAGTTGATTCATGATATTGGCGGCGTAGCGAGAATGGAGTGAAAATATCAGTCATTGATGCACTAATCATGATTTCTTTTGAGATGAATGTGTTAAGTGAGCATGCGGTTATGGATTGACCGCTTCATTACGAGCATTTGCAAGCGTCGGGTGTACTGCATACTGTGATTAGCAATAAATCGCACGAAAGTGTCTTTGATCACTTCGTTGAATTGAGGTACACGCCCACGGTTCCCGTTGATCGATTACATGTCTTGCTGTGATCGGTATAATTTGAAGAATTTCCTTGCGGGGTTTTGCGGTTGCTCTATTTGTTCTCAAACCGGAACATCTCGGAGAAGACAACACGGAGTGAGTGAACGGTAATTTTAAGTCCAGCTGATTGATGAAAAGAGATTTGAAAAACAATCGTGTATTGCTCAATAGAAATTGTTTTTGCAATACAACGAAGGTTTTATTGAAAATCAATTATCAATCATAAAACACCTTTTGGTTTGAAAAATGAGTACCGGTCGATGTGCTAAAGATAAGAGTAGTTAAGCACAAAGACCGGTTTTCAAAGGTATCCGTCAATCCATAACTTTGAACCGAGATTGATTCAAGAGATTGAATTGCCCCATTGTTTACATTCGGTTGTCACATGGTTGATCTATATAATAGATCTCACATGCCACCTACCGGGAGCTTGTTTGATGTTGGCTCGGAAGGCTTTCCATCTTCATTGTGAATATGTAAACACATCACTCGGATGTTACGCAATACCATAAGGATAATCGTAGGACTCAAGATATAATCTCTCTTTCCACATTGTGTGAAAGAGAGAGTCTTCATTGAAAGTGTCCTAATTATTGATGATCTCGTGGCTCTAGACTCAATTTTGTGCATATTTGGATCCGGTGTCGGAGACTAGGGAGAGGTCTCCTTCAATATCAACAATATCTAAGAGAAAGTCGATAGATAATGTCGGTTCCGTGAGAATGAAACAAGTCCTTTTAAGGGAACTTGAGTGGTTTGGAAAGTTGAAGTGCGGTCGTCCTTTGGGTCCATGACGTCTTGTCTTCAATACCGATGTTACCATCGGTAGCATATGAGTTGAACCCGGTTTACGCCCAGGTTGAATAAATGGAGGGCTATTTGTTTCACCCTTTTCTCATTCAAATCTTTTAATTCTTCAACCACCCGGTGCTTACGAGACTTCATAGCAAGAACCTTGTTGGGTTTATTCCGATTACTAGCTCTGTCTCGATCCGCGCTCTTCCCGTATTCTCATTTTCTCCTTTTTCAATATACCTAAGGACTACACTATCTAGTGGATTGTCCTGGTAGATCCCTCGGTTACGGCGGATCGTGGGAACAAATACCTAACCTAACCATCCTTATAACACCATGCATAAAGTAAATTTGGTGGTCTATTTGGTATTGTTCATCCGCCATTGGAACCAATTGAAAACCATTTGAAAATCAATTCGGATACTTGTGATATATTATCAAAGCATTTTGTACCGAATTGTTTTTGATGTTTTAAACGAGAACTCCCCTCAACATGTGCATCAAGTATTTGAAAATGTTTTGCAGGCGGGCAAGAGAAAGAATTAACTTCTTTGATTACCATTTTCTAAAAGATATCAACATCACTTCCCACTTCAAATCAAGTAGATAGAGCATTTTAGGAAGGATGAGGTTTCCATAAATTTGCTCCCCTCAATATGTGCCTCGAGGTTTGAAAAGAGTTTTGCACATACTAGAGGAACTGCACATTGATGATCACATTTCAAATCATTGGTTTAAGATAGATGCTCCCCTCAACATTTGACAACTGCATGATCGGCATTTGCATAGGCCGTTAGTGACATACCGGTGTCCTTGGTGCAGACCCATATTGATGGTTCCTTGGAGATACCGAAGACCCGTTTAAGCGCTTCAAGGTGCTTTTTAGTAGGCTTAGCACGGTATCTAGCACACATGCACACAATGAACAAGATGTCGGTCTACTAGCGATGAGGTACATCGGGATCCAATCATACTCACGATATTTCGTTTGGTCAATCATGATCCCTGAGTGGTCCTCATCTATTTTGGTTCGATCAATCATGGGGTGTCAGCGGTCACTTGAATCAAATCAAATTTCTTTAAGATCTCTGTTGCATATTTAGATTGATTTATGAAAATGCCTCGGGACTTTGTGAAATTTGTAATCCCAGAAAAATGACATTTGTCCCATCATTGACATTTGAAATTTTGAACTCATTTCATTAGAAAAGCGATCACATTCCATTGGGTGCGCCGAGGCAAAAATAATATCATCAACATAAATTTGAACATGAATTAAATGTTTGCACGACTTCACGGTGAGCAGTGTAGGATCAAGCTGCTCCTTTGCTAAATCGGTAGATAGAAGAAACTTTGTGATGTATCATACCATGCCCTTGGAGCTTGCTTTAAACCATAAAGAGCCTTCTTCAAGCGATAAGCGTGAGTAGGATGCTCTTGATTCACAAATCCTTGAGGTTGGGCGGCGTGAGCGACCTCTTTAAGGTCTCCGTTCGAAATGTCGTCTTCGCATCCATCGATAGACTATCATGTTCTTACTAGCGGCATTAGCCAAAAATATTACGATTGCCTCGATTCGAGCAAGCTGGAGCAAAAGATTCTTCAAAGTCAATACCCTCCTCTTGGCGGTATCCTTTAGCAACTAATCGATCCTTGTTTTCAACACATCACCATGCTCATCAAGTTTCACTTTGAAGATACATTTAAGAGCAATAACCATAGCACAATCTGGGCGGTACTAACTCCCATACATCAAGTCGATCAAACTCATGAATTTCATCTTGCATGGCATTGAACCAACTATCTTCATTCATGGCGGTTTAACATCTTTTGGTTCGATCTTAGATAGTACGGAGTTGAAGAAGCACCATAAGGCATCGGTTGCAAGTTGTTTCCGTGTTGATACAGAGACGAGAGGATTTCCAATGATGTTGTCTAGTGGGTGATCGTGAGTCCATTTTACGAGGTGTTCATGTGGTAGTTGTTGGGGGATGAAGTAGCAGTCGATGTCTCGAAGAAGATGGTTACGAAGAAGATTCGAGGAGCAAATCGTTTTGAATGGAGCATCTTGAGGGGTAGCAAAGGATTAACTTCATCATTGATGCCATAAGCAGTTCCATGATGTACATTTGAAGAATGATGATTTGTTGATGAGGCGGAAGGATCGTGAAGGTGCTTCTTGACTTAAAGATATTGAGGCGAGGGATTGACTTCATTCACGGGAATATGGCGGCCTCTGTTGTGGAATCGACACCTCATTAGTACTTGGATCATAAAGTTCATCAAACATAGGATCAAACAATTTCTTTAAATCATCTTGGATGGAGGTACATATGGAGTTTCTTGAGAAGAGTTTGGAACAAGGGATGAACCAATGGGACATTTTGAAGTGTGGGTCGAGGCTCGAATTGTCCGGGAGCTATTTGACCGGTCGATCCATCAAGCGTAAGCGTGAATTGTTTCCATGATATTTCGGGTTCTTTTGTTGTAGATTCGGTATCCCTTTTTGTTTGATGCATATCCTACAAATACTCCAATGTCAGCTTTAGCCCTAAGTTTGCCTAAGTCTTGTCCTTCATTAGTTGGATAACACAATGCTCCAAACACACGAAGGAAAGAGAGATTAGGTTTTCTGTTGTGGACAAGTTCATATGGTGTCTTTCCATGAACAGTGTGAATCAGGGAACGATTTTGTGTGTAGCATGCAGTGGAAATAGCTTCGGCCCAGAGAAACATTGGAACCTTTGAGTAAATCGGCATTGTTCTAAGCGGCTTCCACAAGGGTTCGATTTCATCTTTCAACTACACCGTTACATTGAGGAGTTCGTGGAACACTTCTTTGATGGTGATTCCAATGCTTTCATAAAAGTCACTAAGTTGTTTGTTAACAAACTCGGTTCCATTGTCATTCGGATAATTACATTTGTTTTGTTAAGTCGAACTGCAATTGTTTGATGAGTTTGATGATGATATCGAGTTTCATCCTTTGTCCTTAAGAACTTGACCGGGTGAATCTAGAGTAATCATCAACCACAACCAACACATATTTCTTACCAAAGATGTTCTGCTCTCATTGGTCCACACAAATCCATATGAAGGGTATGAAGAACTTACGTAATTGAGTTTGTAGGTTTGGGTTTGTGGGCATACTTTTGCTTTTACCCAATTGGCATCTTGAACAAAGATGATCCTTTTCATACTTTAGTCTAGGTAAACCTACAACTAAGTCCTTTACGGAAAGATCGTTGATGGTGCCAAAGTTCAAGTGATTGAGGCAGCGATGCCATAACCATGACTTTGTTTTGAAGCCTTTGATAACAAGCGATTGGAGAGGACCTCATCATGTCATCGATAGAGATGGTGTAAAGATTTGAGCCACGAGTTCCTTTTAACATTTCCTTACCATTAAGATCTCTAACAAAGCGGTATGTTTTACAAGGCTACTTCTAGATCGGAATCACGAAATTGACCAGCGAGAGAGCAGTTATGACCCGGACCTTCCACATAGTATACTCTAGAGATGACACTATCCCAACAACGTAATCTCCATAACCCATGATTGCACGAAATGATCATTACGAATCTAACGATCCGATGAATTTGCTCACGAAGTTCATGAGCTCGGTGTCATAATAAATAATTATATGCTAGTCATAATAAATGATTATATGGCTAGTCGTATGTGAGCCTATGGGTCACACATACACTGTAGACACCATTTATTATAATGTATTTATCGTATTTCGTTATAAATAACCTTCTCGACTCGGGATCAATAACGGGCCATTAAACATCAAGTTAGACTTTGTGTTTGGGACTCGGGCCAACAATGGGCATGGCCATTGAAGGCCTTAGTATGGCCGACCTCATGAAGGGGATCTAGGGAGACTTAGGACTTTGAAGGACCTAATGTGTAACTTGTATATTGATATCAATTATCATTAATTGTGATTATGATAATTGATGATGATTGAAGGTTACAATTAAGTTCTCTAATCCTCTCCCATCTCATAAGTGAACGCCTATATTCATCAAAGAAGTGGTTTTGGTTTTGATCTTCTTCCTTGCTCATTCTATTGTAGTCTCTTGCAAGGTGTTTGTGAAAAGGTTAGACTAGCATCAAAGTGGTGATTGCTTGGCGTGTAGTGTGTTTCAATCATTGGGAAAGACCAACATCATTGGTCTTTTGGTTTCTTGATTCCATTCGTGGTGGTGGTTGGTGTCTCGTTACGGAATCACGCTACAAAGGTATAAACCTTATCTATGTTTTATTTGATTGATCATATGGCAATATGGATCCGTTGTTGGTGATGATTCCGCTGCGTTTATTTGATATATATATGTTTATTATTTTCATCATCACCTATAGTGGTATCACGAGCCATCATATGTGCCATATGATTATCGGTATCTTGAAAAAATGGTCAAAAAGCGTGTTTTAAGTGTTTTTGTAACCACTTTCAAAACAGCCCGAGGGCTCCATTTTCATGGATTTAGAATGTTATTAGTAATATAAACATCTGTGATTTTTGGTCCTATGGCCATTGGTTTCATCGTTAATTAAACAATGTGTTGATGCGCTTAAAATGGCTTTAATCGCGTTGTTTTAATCGATTCTTGAAACGATTTGAAAACAGCCCCTAAGGCTTAATTTTCTGTGGTAAAATGATTTTTAGAAGGTCTAATTTCAGTAGGTTTGAGAACCTAAATCCATTTTACTCGCGTACCAATCGGGGTTTTAATTCTTGTTGATTATTTCTTCGATTCGTTGGCTAATTCTTTTATTTCTTGTCATTTAAATTGTTCCCATGGCAAATACATGCATGTTTGCTCATGGGATTAATAACTCCTTGTTATGTTCATAATTTTATGGTATTATTATGTGTATATGCAAAGCCGATGAAAACCTAGACCACTTGTGCTATGAATGATTGTGATTGTCGTTAATTTCTTGTTATTTGGGGTTTGCCATTGTTTGGCTTATATGTATGAATTTTAATTTGGTTTTGCCATTGTTTGGGCATTTACAATAGATAGATAGTAGATTAGTTGTATTTTACATTCTATATATTGTAACCGATGCTTGGAATGGAATGGCGAAGCATAAAAGACATAAAGGCATAAAATGGCTGCTCGTACAAGCTGCAGTAAAGCAGCGTTTTCCGATGATTGGTGGCGTATTTTTTAACCAAATTTTTGCTGCAGGTAGACAACTAATGGGCCCACAACTTTGTAGTTTGGTGCTAAGCTCGGGGATGACTCCTTCTAGGCCATTTGGGCCTCCGAATGCAGAAATTCTGGGCTGGCAGATTCACTTTTCATGTGCATTATGGGCTTCTACTTGTCCTTGATTGGTCTTGGAGCAAGTGGGAGTCCTCCGTGTGGTTGTGGTTTATGTCCCTAGATGACTCTTGGTTCTCGTGATGGCTCACGAGACCAAGCATAGGTTCTTTCATCGGTTGAGGCTTTGCATATTGTGGTTGTGTGTTGGTTGTTTGCATATTATGTATGTTGTGAATGTATATAACTTGCAAATCGTTTTCTAAAACTTTAAGCATAACACAAACCATTTTCAAACTAAATCTTATGATTTAGTTTAACTAAGTTAAATATGGATTTAACTTAAAATCATTGTTTTAAAAATAACACTTAACTTGTTATGTATGTTATTCGATTTATGTATTGTCCAATCTCTATTATAATCCACATAGGTTGTATATTAGACTTGAAAATGGACAACTTGACACACATAAATTAAAACAATGTTTAGACTTAAGTTAAAGAGTTTTTAACTTGTGCTCTGAAGAATGAATGCATGCTTTTTCGTACACCTTTTTGATTCGCATCAAAATATTTTACCGTCACAAATTTAAGTCATGCCATCCAATCGCTTGAGAACACTTGCAATTACTTTTTGCCTATCGTGGGACCTAGGTTGAATTGTAACCCAAGGTGATTATTGTCTATCGTGGGACCTAGATATATTTTTGCGTTCTCAAATTGGATGACTTAATCGAGTTAAGCGGTGAGACCTTGACCGAGGCAAGGATGGGACTAAACATGCCTACTTGACACTAGCTGCTTATTCACTAGTGCCATAAGTCCCATAAGGATCTAAGAGTTGCACATGTAATGCAATTGGTGATCGTCGCCTACCAATTGAATCTACTATTGCTAGCGAGATCAAGCGATGTGATAGTAGAAGCACAATGTGGATCTTAGCCTTTTTAGTAAATTAATTGTTTTAAACATGGGGTAATTAATTTGTAAAGGATAATTATCGAAAATACTAAAAATTGAACTTTGTAAATTCATATTTAATGATATAATGCATCACATCCGTAAACAAAAGTTTGTTCTTTTCTTGTTAAAAGACAAACTAAGTACTTCTTTCTTGTAAGAAAGAGACTTGTTCCTATCTGTTTTCTTTAAGAGGAAATACAATAATAGGAATATTTGAATTGTCTAATTCTAATCAAACTCAAAGCACACCTACTCTAGAAATTGTGATGTCTTGCAAAAGTCAAAGCAGTTAAGTATGGTTGCACATCTTATTCTTTCAAGTTTGTTTTATAACCTAGTTCGGTTTTGAAACATTGAAGTAAGATAAGATATTTGGATAACTAGAGAACATGTTTTCTATAGCTACCAAAATAATATGAGTTTAATAATTAGAAGATGGAAATATCAATAAACCGCAAAATGGTAAAGACAATTACTAGCATGATTACCTAGCAATTATCTTAACCCTATAAACCTAATAAGGTACTATACACCCTTGTGGTAAAATAGACCTTATGGAGGAATTGCATGACTATTTTCAAGTTAAAATATCAATGATGGCTAGCCCGTCATCTATATGTTAGAACTTGATGCACTTCATTAAATATCTAAGTACATGTTTACTAGTCCAAGTGACTCACATTAGCAATAATGTGTAGATATTCAAAGAAAGAAGGAAAGTATCAATCGACACTCGGTCTCCCTTGGTGACATGACATTTATAATGTTGTATAATCCAATGGGAGCTATGTGACTTTAATCTTGGTGACGTAACACATGTAATGTTGTCTAATCCGATGGGAGCCGTAATCTTTATTACCTTGCGGGTTGCCCATATTATTTCTTGATTGTCTTGAAATAATACATTACTTTCACACGAGAAGCATCATAGTTTTTATAAGAACCATTGCATTAATTTTATTAGATAACTTGTCGCGTTCACGATGTTGCTTCACGAAATGTTATTAATAAATTATTATGCATAATTCATTATTAAAACAATAAAGTTCTACATATCTATATTTTGATTTTGTATGAAATCATATCGTGACCTTGTCATATTACGCATGATGTTGTGCCGTGCACAAGTGGGAGAAATCTTCATTGTGTGCAAGATACAACATATAACAATATGACTAATAGTTTTCTTGATGCAAGGTAAGAAAACTAATATTCTACTAGGACTTCTACTCACATAAAATGTAAGTTGCCCTAATTAGAACAAATGTCAAGATAATATGAAAAGCTACTTCAACATATTCACCGAATTGTTGATAAATATGATTATGTATTATTGTAAATTCATAATCTTGAAGTATGAAATTAACTTGAAATTACTATTGAGGCCAAGAGTCGGCATTCTAAATTGCTTTACTTGAATATGTTTAGGTCTCTTGTAAAGACTTAAACATCAAGTCATTAATTGTTGAAAGACTTATAACGTAAAGTAAGGCGTTAACTTGTTATGTATTCTTGTCAAATACATGTACATGAAGTCATTAAATTATAAATGACGTATGACGTATAGTAATATATTAAATGTTTATGTTTTCTAGTCAAAACATGCACATGAAGTTATTGACTTGGTCAACGACTTGTAAATTAAGTATGCAATGGGTGAAAACACTTTATTGATGCCATCGGTTTGACTTGGTTGGCAGATACGTAAGCCAAAGAGTATAAGTTCATCTATTGAGTTGTGGGATAGTCTCACAACATCAATTCTCATGGAATACCACATCATTATGGTATGTCCATCATGGAAAATCAAACTCTATTGATATTGTTTGATCTTTGATGACTTAAACTCTCTTAACCTCCAAAGTTATTAAGGTTGGAAAATTGAATGTGCCATGGGTACACTCAATATGGTTCCAATCTGGAAGGTATTTAAGACACCATTGTGTTATGGAATGGGATGAATTCCATTATGTCTTGATTGAAGTTCTAAATTTGTTAAATACCTTAGAGTAAGTAATTAACAAACCAGAGTCAAGAACTACTAATGTATTTTGGATGTCCCGATTGAAAACAATTTATTGTTTCTCAAGATGCTGTGTATCTAGAGATTAGTCTCTATGTACAAAGCAATTGGGAGCACCTTTAGATCTTGAAGTTGTTCAAGAACTAATATACACAACCTTCTAGGTACACTTGCTGATGTCACACTAAGGTTGAACATGCATAAGTTAAACCATAGTATGATATCTCTCATTCATAGATCCGGAAGGAAACTTCTTGCACACGAATGATATAGTCTTATATCAATGCTAAGGGATATAAGTTAGAGGTCATTGTGAACTGCTAACTAAGAGTGCATTATCAGTTGTGAATCGATGAATGGCTCAAAACTATGAATGATAAGATGCGGTCCGTGGAAGACAATCACTCATGAAGCTTGATTGATCTCTTACCAATCGGTTAGGCGTGAGGTTAAAATGAGTTTCTCAATGAGAAGACTCAAAGGACAAACTTGTACACACATTTTAATTCACGAGTAGTGAAAGGAGCTACTCATACTCAAGAAATTGACTATGATTAAATCTTCCTACTGTAATTATTAAATGTATAAAGATTATGAATAGTCATACTTATCTTCATGTAAATGAAATGTGACAATAGGATTTCAAAACTCTTTTCTTATTGAATACATTTGCGAGGACGATGTGTATTCAAAAGGGTTTGTGAATATATATAATCTTTATTATGTCTACAAGATACAAGAATCCAAGTGTGGATTAGATCATGCATCTCGAGCTAAGATCTTTAGTTTACCATAAAATCATTAATTTGATTTTGATTAAAATAAGATCGATCGATGTACACTAAGAGCAAGTGGGAGCACTGTATTTATTTTCTTAAATCTCATATGTTGATAACGTATTAGAAACATTATTCCATCTAAGCTAGAATTTATTCCTTAGTTTGGAATGTAGTTTCTCATGAGAGTTTTAGAAAATAAAACATGCAACCTTGTTACATATGTTTGTTTGAATAAACATAAGCGGTTATTAAGTCTGACACAATATGAAACATTATTGAGGGGAGTCTCAATAATCAATCTTACGATGAGATTGAAAGCATGAATAGAAACCTTAAGTTTAACTAAAGTTCATTATGTATATCATATTGTGCATTGGACTAATTATATCATTTGCATGAATGCAAGATGATTGATAACAACAAATATCTAAGTGAATTTCATTAGATAATTGTTAAATGAACATTCTAATGGACCTAAAAGGACCAAATATATGTTCAACATTTACGGATATTTGAGGATCTACATTACATTTGCATACATTGATGCTTATTTAACTGAAATGATGCTCAAACCTAGTCATGGTAGCATATCATCATGAATGATGACATTGTTGACTAGATGTTCTCGACTGAGAGCATTAATGCATTATACATTAAAAGAATAAGAATACTTTACAGTTTGAGAAACTGTTTAGATGAATGTCTAAATTAGGTGTTTTGCTAGCTTCAAACACCCTATGGAATGCATTGTTGCAATACTCGTATTGTACTTGAATGCACACATACAAAAGCACAATCATCATACCTTTCATGGATTTTGAAACAAGTATTCTCAAGGTTTACTCGGATGACTACTTGTTGTCTTGAACAACATAATTTGATCATGGTGGGAACACGGTTTCGATCTATATGTAGTCTTATGCATATCTGTTTATAGTATTTGGATAATGGAATGCTAAGCGGTTTATATTTTATAATGAATTGATTTAATGGTTATTATCGTTTTCATTTATATCAATGTATTCTATATTTGCATGTTTAAATCCATGAATGATTTTCTTCATTCAAAACTTGTCCATTGTCGGTTGTGATGCGGGAGTACCATCAAATTAAGACAATTGTGAGTGTGTTGGTGACCTTTTGCCAAACTCACATGTTGTTCATGGTGATGAGCATTGGGTGACCTAACCTCGAGCATTCCTTTGCATGGATCGGCGTCAAATAGTGAATCTCGAAAATGGTTATGTCTATTATCCTTAGACTTGAGATGCAAGCGGGTCTTGCATGTGTGGAGTTTATTCCTTGATATGGTTAAAGCATCACGAACAAGGTAGTTATAAAGGCCACTATCGGGAATGATTTGAAGCACATGAATGACACGTGCGATCAAAATAGGATTTGTTCCTCCACATGGTTTGGAGTTAGATACTATTGGGCCCTCGATGATTTGAGCAGATGTTTGTATGGCCGTACCCAAATGAGATTAAGATGAATCTTAATTCACTTGGTAATCTTGTTCAATATCAAGATCGAGAACATAATAGTTGAACAATTAGAATGACTTTTGATCCATGTCTAATTTTCAACATGGTATACGAAACAAAGGGATATATGACATATAAACCATTTAATGAAATGTTTGAAAGCCGACCTCACATATCACTAGGGGCATTGGCGTGTTGCTAGGCGCTAACCATTGCTTGTATAATTACTTGACTATTATGGCGTCATGAGTGGGGCTGTTGGAGTATGCTCGTGTCATAATAAATAATTATATGGCTAGTCATATGTGAGCCTATGGGTCACACATATACACTTAGACACCATTTATTATAATGTATTTATCGTATTTCGTTATAAATAACCTTCTCGACTCGGGATCAATAACGGGCCATTAAACATCAAGTTAGACTTTGTGTTTGGGACTCGGGCCAACAATGGGCATGGCCATTGAAGGCCTTAGTATGGCCGACCTCATGAAGGGGATCTAGGGAGACTTAGGACTTTGAAGGACCTAATGTGTAACTTGTATATTGATATCAATTATCATTAATTGTGATTATGATAATTGATGATGATTGAAGGTTACAATTAAGTTCTCTAATCCTCTCCCATCTCATAAGTGAGCGCCCTATATTCATCAAAGAAGTGGTTTTGGTTTTGATCTTCTTCCTTGCTCATTCTATTGTAGTCTCTTGCAAGGTGTTTGTGAAAAGGTTAGACTAGCATCAAAGTGGTGATTGCTTGGCGTGTAGTGTGTTTCAATCATTGGGAAGACCAACATCATTGGTCTTTTGGTTTCTTGATTCCATTCGTGGTGGTCGTTGGTGTCTCGTTACGGAATCACGCTACAAAGGTATAAACCTTATCTATGTTTTATTTGATTGATCATATGGCAATATGGATCCGTTGTTGGTGATGATTCATTGCATTTATTTGATATATATATGTTTTTATTTTATCATCACCTTCATCATCAGCGATTTGAGCGATGCGGTTGAACACGAGACAAGAATGGATAAGCGGATAATTGTGATCCCTATGCAAGAATGGGTTCCATTTGGTTAGTAACAATGGTTGGAACACCTATGGCTAATACTAGAATCAACACGATTCGTTTTATTCGATTCGTGCTTAAAGTTCCTAAATTGTTCTTTACTCTTTTCCATTGCACATTCTTAGCTTGCGAGGTCCTATCATTCCTTGTATTGTCTTGAGACTTTGACTGCTCCCTTTAATGTCACGATTACTCACAGCAGAGGAATGGGAACATTAGTGGGTTTCAACTCTTTGCATTACTGTTTAGATGTGCTGGGATCTGAACTACATGCGGGCACACTAAGGTTCACTTTCTTAAAACTAGAAGTCTTGGGATTTGTACTCTAGGAGGCACACTTGAGTTCTCTTTCATAGCATTGTGGATCTGAAATCGAACTACTTACAGGCACTGGGGTTCATATTCAATACATTGGGCATCGAATGAATATCATACTTGGCAATAGGCATCGAACATGGAATCAAAGGATTAACTCTCTCACCTAATGACTTTGGGCATATTGTGATCAAGCATTCTAAGATTTCTTGAGATCGTTTGGCATATAAGCATGCATGTCCAATTGCATTATCATGAGGTTTCTAACTTATCCTCTTCAACAATCTCTCGAGACATTCTAGGCAATCCTTAAGGGATGAGAAGTATGTTTGAGCAGACAAGTTTGTTGTTCACGAGATGAGGAGGACATATTTCATAGAAAGCATATTTATTACAAGTGAACCTTTGATACACCATTCTCCCCATTGGTCATTGGCATTTTCCCTTTTACGACTCTTGATTCTCGATTTCCTTTTGCAATGAAGCTATTTGTTCGTTATTTTTGTTATGAGTGACCTTTATTGATTCAAATAACTCATTGAAATGACGTTTAACCTTTTCATTTTCTTCTAGAAAACTTTCGTTTTCCTTTTGTAATGCATTTACTAAGTTTTGAAGATGAAATGTTTGAGAATTACGAGAATCTAAAGGAGGAGGCATTTGGGAGCTGTCATATTGTTTGTTTGACCCTTTAATTGAGAGATTTGGGCTTTCAACTTTACGATCGTGTTGCCTTGAGCTTGAATTTGTTCATCACGTTTGTTAATTTGAAAAAGCATCAAACTCGGAGCATCGAGGATGTCTTGATATTTGAAGTTTTGACATTTTCTTTAAGATGTTGATATTTTAGTTGTAAATTAAAATGCTCGACTTCTAGTTTAGAAAAATGTTTAACCAAATTGTCGTGATCATCGGTTCAATTTCTCGTTTAGTTTAGAATTAGTTTTGTCAAGCTCAATGACACGATCATGGGAGACTTTCGAGACAGCAGATAGTTCATGAAATTTGGAAGCAATAATAGAGCAATTTGAGCGGTGAAAAAATATCTTGAGCGACACATTCGGTAATAAGAGTCGATTTAATGTATGCAAGTTCTTCCTCTCAATCTCATTATATTTTAGTGCGCTCATAGTCACTAACTTCAACTATCATTGCATCAAATTCCTTTTCCATTCCTTGATATCGGTTTCTATCCCCTTTTAAGACTCTCAAGTGATCTTTTAGAAGTTTAAAGAAAGGCATGACCTCGGTTAAATAACATTCTTTCATTTGCTCGAAACCCTTTCTCCTTCCGTTATGCCGGTGGGTGTGATCCTTTTCTTGCAAGTTTTCTCAAAATCAACAAATAGTTGAAATATAACATATTGGCTAATTAAGGTCTTGCTTTTAGTGGCAATTGTTCTAGGAACAAGATGCATTGGTGTATTAGGAGGATACACGGTCGCTCTAGGCATTTTCCATAGGGAGGTTTGTTTCAACAATATTTTCGACTTTACGCTTATCTAAATCCATTTTCGGAAAAGTTGTTGGAGTCAACAATGTCGAGGCTTAAACATGATCGAAATCAGTTTTCCTTCTTGTAGTCATGGGGAGTGATAATTACTTTTTCTCTTTGCATTTAGGATCATCTAATTTTTGTTCATATTTTCCTAGTGACTTCATCGATTTCTTATCTTCCTCGGTGCACTCAATGCAACTAGGTTTGTCTAGGTTTAAGGATTTCATTGCCATCATAAAGAACCTTATGAGCATTTCTAGCTCTTTTAATGACCTCTGGATTTGGTTCCTTAACAAGGGAATGCTATGCTTATCGCTTAAGACCCATGCTTAGTGATCATGTGGCGATCTGAATGGTGTTCCTTGTATGTACAACTTGTTTTCAAGTTTGTTTTCAAAGTTTTGATTAGAAAAATCTTTCAAGAGTTTTGATTCCTTTGCATTAAATTCTTGCTTAAGCATTTTCACATTTTCTTGAAGTTCTTGTTTTGCTTAGCGGTTTAGAAAGCTTTTCTTGTAAGGAATTTAATTCTTGTTTCAATACTTCTTCTCTAAAATTACTTTTTCTAATGATTATGCATTGGTCATCCATTTCCTGCTCACGAGTGGTCGACTCAAATTTTGCGTTGTTCATAAATAGCAACACGTTCTTTATAGGCATTTAGTTGAAATTACAGACTCATCGGGGCATGCGGTGTATTCATAAAAACATAGTCATTGTTGATGCGGAAGATGCATCACTTGGTACAACTTCACTTTCACTTTGTTTCACGTATTGATCATATGGGACAATATCGATGTTACCCGTATTTTCAACATTTGATTCAATAGTTTGATTGATTGTACTTTGTCATGCATCATTGCACATCGACATCATCGTATAGTTTAATACCTACGAGATGAGTTTGTCTTTGGATGGGCGACTTGTGGTGAAGAAGAGACCTTGGGAGAAACCATTGGAGAAATGCTAGCCATAAAAATTGTGTGTCACAAGTAGGTCCATCATCCACATCAGTCGTATGCATCACAATCGGCGACTTGAAAGGCATTCGATGATTGTGACCTATCTCACGAATAGGTTGCTCATCCACATCGCATCATAGGTCTTGGCATTGCCTCGACTAGAAACAACAATTCCTCTTCATCAAGCGGCACCATTATCACGAGCTTGTACAAGCGACATCTTGTCTCTGAAGTAATCGGCGATGCATGGGCGCTTTGGAGAAGTGCGTTCCTTGCAATGTGTCCCACCACCACAGTTATAACATTTGATCGGCTTAGCTTGACCTTGGTTACCATTCCTTCCTCGATTACGGTTACCAACATAACCTCTACCGGCCACCTCTTCCACGATCATATTGTCTTTCTGAGGCGGTTGCACCACGATCCTTCCATTTTTAACGATAGCTTGATTGTGTGGGTTAGATCTTCATTACGAGGTTGTTGTTGGTTCGTGGGAGAGAATTCATGTTTTGACTAATCGGAAGAGCTAGTTGATTAATGAAGTTACCAGCGTGTGCATCGACATCGACTTGTTTGAACATAGGAGGCATTTGGGAGCTGTCATATTGTTTGTTTGACCCTTTAATTGAGAGATTTGGGCTTTCAACTTTACGATCGTGTTGCTTTGAGCTTGAATACATTCATCGCGTTTGTTAATTTGAAAAGCGCATCAAACTACGGAGCATCGAGGATGTCTTGATATTTGAAGTTTTGACATTTTCTTTAAGATGTTGATATTTTAGTTGTAAATTAAAATGCTCGACTTCTAGTTTAGAAAATGTTTAACAAATTGTCGTGATCATCAGGTTCAATTTTCTCGTTTAGCTCGAATTAGTTTTTCAAGCTCAATGACACGATCATGGGAGACTTTCGGGGCAACCAGATAATTCATGAAATTTGGAAGCATTAATGGAACAATTTGTAGCGATGAAAAACATCATCTGAGCAATACATTCAAATCGGGTTCTCATTTAGTGTATGCAAGTTCTTCCTCTCAATCTCATTATATTTTAGTGCTCGCTCATAGTCGCTAACTTGACTATCATTGCATCAAATTCCTTTTCCATTCCTTAATATCGGTTTCTATCCCTTTTAAGACTTTCAAAGTGATCTTTTAGAAGTTTAAAGAAAGGCATGACCTCGATTAAATAACATTCTTTCATTTGCTCAAAACCCTTTCTCCTTCCGTTATACCGTGGGTGTGATCCTTTTCTTGCAAGTTTTCTAAAATCAACAAATAGTTGAAATATAACATATTGGCTAATTAAGGTCTTGCTTTTAGTGTCAATTGTTCTAGGAACAAGATGCATTGGTGTATTAGGAGGATATACATCGCTCTAGGCATTTTCAAAGGGAGGGTTTGTTTCAATAATATTTTGACTTCGCATATCTAAATCCATTTTCGAGAAAACTTGTTGGGAGTCAACAATGTCGAGGCTTAAACATGTTCAAGGAAATCAGTTTTCCTTCTTGTAATCATGGGGTGTGATCTTTATTTTCTTCTCTACATTTAGGATCATCTAATTTCTTGTTCATTTTTCCTAGTGACTTCATTGATTTCTTATCTTCTCGATGCACTCAGCGCAACTAGGTTTGTCTAGGTTTAAGTTTCATTGCCATCATAAAGAACCTTATGAGCATTTCTAGCCCTTTTAATGACCTCTGGATTTGGTTCCTTAACAAGGGAATGCTATGCTTATCGCTTAAGACCCTATCCTTAGTGATCATGTGAAGCGATCGAATGGTGTTCCTTGTATGTACAACTTGTTTTCAAGTTTGTTTTCAAAATTTTCAGATTAGAAAAATCTTTCAAGAGTTTCGATTCCTTTGCATTAAATTGTTGTAAGCATTTTCACATTTTCTTGAAGTTCTTGTTTTGCTTAGCGGTTTTAGAAAGCTTTTCTTGTAAGGAATTTAACTCTTGTTTTAATACTTCTTCTAAAATTACTTTTTCTAATGATTATCGCACTTGGTCATCCATTTCACCGCTCACGAGTGGTCACTCAAATTTTGCGTTGTTCATAAATAGCAACACGTTCTTTATAGGCATTTAGTTGAAATTACGGACTCATCGAGGCGCATGCGGTGTATTCATAAAAATATAGTCATTGTTGATGCAGGAGATGAATCACTTGGTACAACTTCACTTTCACTTTGTTTCACATATTGATCATATGGGACAACATTGATATTAACCATATTTTCAATATTTGATTCAATAGTTTCGATTGAAGGTACTTTGTCATGCATCTTTTGCACATCGGTATCATCGTATAGTTTTAGTACCTCGAGATGAGTTTGTCTTTGGATGGGCCGACTAGTGGTGAAGAGGAGACCTTGGGAGAAACCATTGGAGAAATGATAGCCATAAAGATTGTGTGTGCGATGGGTCCATCATCCGCATCAGTCGTATGCATCACAATCGGCGACTTGAAAGGCATTCGATGATTGTGACCTATCTCTGAATAGGTTGCTCATCCACATCGCATCATAGGTCTTGGCATTGCCCTCGACTAGAAACAACAATTCCTCTTCATCAGCGGCACCATTATCACGAGCTTGTACAAGCGACATCTTGTCTCTGAAATGTCGGCGATACATGGGCGCTTTGAGAAGTGCGGTTCCTTGCAATGTGTCCCTCACCACCAAAGTTATAACATTTGATCGGCTTAGCTTGACCTTGATTACCATTCATTCCTCGATTACGATTACCAACATAACCTCTCTGGCTCCACCTCTTCCCGATCATCTTGTCTTTCTGAGCTGGTTGCACTGCGATCCTCCCATCTTTAACGGTAGCTTGATTGTGTGGGTTAGATCTTTGTTACGAGGTTGTTATTGGTTTGTGGGAGAATTCATGTTTTGACTAATCGGAAGAGCTAGTTGATTAATGAAGTTACCAGCGTGTGCATCAACATCGACTTGTTTGAACATAGGATCGGGAATTAGTTGTGATTACCATTTCCCATGGGTATGACTTGTGAGGCTTTGGTTGAAATTCCAATGTTTGAGTATAAGCGGTTGAGTCATTAGGCGAGCTTGTCTCTCCTGGTTGGTTTTGAGCGATTAAGAACCAATTTTCAAACATAGCATGTCTCTCATTACGAAGGAGGAAGGCATAGAGTTGCTCATAGTTTGTATTCTTCAATCCTTTAGTGAGCTTCACGGAGGTGACAAACTTGTGCCATTCGGGATTCATGTTGTTCACAAATTTTGAGTTCGGTGAATGTTAGGCATAGTCATTTTGATGTTCCTCATATCATTCACCAACTTATGAAATCTCATAGTACTCATAGACACTCTCATCTGGTTTCATCTTGAAGTGTTCAAATTAGTCATAGAGTTGTGATTCTCATCTTCCATAGTTAATTACGAACACGAGAGAAGCATCTTGACATTATCCCATCTTGCCTTTGCATCGGTGTTGTGATTGATCGACTTGTAGATGTCTTTAGGGAGACCTTGAAGAACAATGTTAGAAGCCACGATATCAACATCGAATCTCTTTTCTCCTTATCGTCAAGCTCATCATACATCTTTGAGTACATCCATTCCGTAAATCGAGTTCCATCTTGACAATATCAAGTACATCTCTAGTCGTCTCAACTCGTCACGGTCCTTCATCAATGGATTTGAGAATGTTGACACTATTTTCCTTTCAAGGCGATACAATTTGATTCGTTGAGCCCAAGAATCGTAGTCGATTCTGTCGAGCATGGGTGGGCGAGTATCGACCCATTGCTTGAACATCCTCGACAGCGATGGAGATGATAGTAGGAGCGTTGGTAGACATGTTAAAAGATAATCTGAGTTTTATAACTCTATGATTAAGCAGAAATAGATTCTTTCACGAGTTTTACTAAATCGAGAAAACCGTAAACAATCACCCAGTCGCTAGAAGATAATGCACCAGTCGCTAACACCTAATTAGCTACACCCCAGTCGCTAAAGTCCCAGTCGCTAGACAAATGCAAGTCGCTAAGTAGTAACTCGCTAAGCCTCAAGTCGCTAGCAAAATTTTGGCGATGATTAAGCTACTCAGTCGCTAAAGATTCAAGTCGCTAAAAGCGACTCGCTCTGAGACCAGTCGCTACCACCAAGTCGCTACCCGTAGTGGAGGTCCACTACTTGTCTTGTAAATCGCTAGGTCTAAGTTGCTAGCTCCAAAGCGTAACTCACTACAAAATTGTGAAGCAAGTCGCTACGAAGAAGAAGTCCAGAATGTCAGTCGCTAGCAAGAGAAACCACATAAACATCACTTTTCAATCCAAAAACAACCCTACAAAGATGATTCAAGCTTACCAAATGAAAACCTAAACACTTGTGATGATTCTAAACATAAAAGTACTAAAAATCCAAACTTTAACACAAGAAATCAACGAATGATGCACAAACCACTAAACTTTTCAAACTCAAAACCACCTAAAACCACTAGAAATCCAAAGATGTGCAAGATATGATCTAACCATGGCTCTTGATACCAATTGTAAGATATTAGTTTTCACATACACATCAAACCATAACACAAAGTGGCGTATGAATGGAGTTCTAGAGAGAAAGTTAGAGGTTTAGGAACTTAGTGAGAGAAAGTGAAAGATATTATTATGAGCTCCAACTCTACCTTGGGAGGTAGAGTATTTATAGTTTACATAAGCCACACATCGGTGTGGATCGGGCATACGGTGGGTAAAGACCGTCAGTCCTCCACGGTGTTACTAAACTAAATACTACTTAACTTAAAATAACTACGACTACGAGCTTTCTAATGATTACATATACTTGGGGTGACGACTCTTTAATACACAGGTTTCTAATTCCTAACAATATTTTATAAACTCAATAGTGGCATCACGAGCCTTGTATAACAAGTAATTAATTACTGAAACACATAAACAAAATAAACATGTTGTGTTATTTTTGTATGCATAGATCTAGGGTTTCTAAACCTAAACCCTAATTTTTAAGGGCGTTTATTTTGGTACCCTTATTGGGTTTTGTAAACTAATGTTTTAATTGGATTAGAAACCCTAAGATGCATGCAACTTTATGTATATATCGTAACTCTTTTAATTGCATTAATTGTTAAGTGTAATTTTATGTCCATGATAATTATCTGCATGTTTTATCATGGATATGCTTTTATTGTATGTCTTTCTTGTTTAAGTGATATACACTAAATTATGATAGATCTAAAATTGGGAAAGACCTCAATCATTATTGATTTAATAGGATTTATCAAAAACTTTTGCATGTGGCTATTTGATATGCATGACTTTTAATTGTTATGCATTTATTGTTTATTGTTTATTTTACAAATACTTGCTTGTTTATTATGTGTAACAAGGGTATTTTACAAGAAAATAAACCGACCTAAACAATGGTGAAACATGTATTTTAAGAATAGTAATCATAATCTTTTAATTGATTGATGATTTTGGTACAAATATTGAGCAGCTCACCCATGAGAATGAACTATAAAGGGGTTATTAAAAGAAGTGCATGCGGTCGCGCGAAAGGATGTCTAAGGTTGTGCTTTAGCGTGCACAGTCCTCGCCCTCTGTAAGTTCGAATGGAGCTACTTAGTAAGCCATTAAATGTGCAAGCTCATCTTAAGGGGCGAATTAGTGTTAATTCCATGCGCGCCCGGTGGTAATTATCCAAACACTAAGTGTTTACACTTATGCAAAAGTATGGTATAATGGATGATAATTAACACTAAATTCCTTGATTAGTGTAACCAATACCTCAATTAAAGTTTGATGATGAAAACTTAAACATTAAAACAAGATATAAATGTTTTAATAAAATCTATATTACGAAGATGAATGCATGACATCTTTGTACATATTTGATTTAACATCAAAAATTATTACCCTTTTTAATTTAAGTTATATGCCATCCAACGAAGCGGAGACACCTAAGATTACTTTCTATTTGCGTGAGCGTGACTTAGATCGTAATCAAAGGGTAAAATGTCACGTGTCGTGAGAGCGGGCATGGACGATTTTGCGATTTCTTAAGTTGGACAACTTAATTGAGTTAAGCGGTGAAGCGGCAATTGAGGCATAAGATGGGATAAAACATGTTTACATGGCGATTGAAATTGGCTATATGTAAATCCCATAAATCTAGGAATTGCAATTGATATTGGCAATTGAGCAAAAGCTCTACCATTTTGTATAAGGTTCATTACTAACGGATCAAGCGGCGTGATGAGATTATGACAATTTGGATCCTAGTTTTCAATAAATATTAATTGGTTATATGAATATGAACATTGGGTATTTAATTGTTTATTGAAAAGGAAAATTATCGAAAATACTAAAATTGAATTTTGTAATTCTTTTGAATGTATAAATGCAACATTTAACAAGTAAGCGAGGTTTAGTCTTTGATCGATAAATTGATCCATTCGCTTTCAAACAAATGTTTGATCGAGCATAATTTACCGAAAAGACAAGCGAAGTCTCTTTCCATGGGAGAAGCATGAGACTCAATCCTATTCCTTTACATAAATGAGAAAGGTATAATAGGAACATTTGAATTGTCTAAATTCTAGATGTAACTCATAGCAATGAATTGCGCATCTTATTTTCCATAAAGATTTCATTACCTTCATTTGGTGAATGAATCCTTTTGTAACAACATGAATGTTGGTTAAGCTGGAAAATATGTATGTGAGTTACTAAATTAGAAGCTAGACTAATTACCACGAAAATTGGTAAAAGCGAACTAGCATATTTTATCTAGTTGTTTTGCTTTAGCCTTTAAAGGTGCTACATACCAGTATGGGGATGGTAGGCCTGTTAAGGAAGAAATTGCATACCCAATTTTTCGAGTTAATAACATTGATGGATAACCCATCATTCATAGAGTAGAATACACCTTTTAGTACCTTAGTAATGATTACGTATGGTTCTTTAAAGGTGTAGGAAAGTAAAAGCAAGCAAGTTGGTTTCACTAGTTATGCAACACTTACAATGTTGTCAGATTCAGTGGGAGCATTTGTGTTGCATTCTTGAATAAGTTGTTTTAATGATTTTTAATTCGGTGGGAGCTCAAGCCTTATTTCCTTTTTAGTAACCAGTTATCTTCAAAGATAATTACTTTCCAATTGTAGGCACTTATGGTTTCAAGGATTGTCATGCGTTTCCTTACTAATCAATATAGTCCTACATCTACTTGTTATATCTATGACACAAATCATATTAATCAAATAAGCGAGCGTGTATCGTGTTGTTTATCTCGCTACATGATGTTGTTCCATGCACAAGTGGGAGAAATCTTTATTGTGTGCAAGGTACAACACATATAAATATGATTCTCTTGACATAAGGTAAAGAGTAACGTTCAATAGGAATTATACATTTAAATATGTATGATTGCCTTATTAAGAACATGTGTCAAGATGATAACAAAGACTACTTTATTTTCAAAATTTATGTCATTCAATATTTAAGAAACACTTGTAGTTACAATTTATGTTACGTGAGCGTGAACTAGATTATAGCCAAGGTAAAATATCCACGTGTCGTGAGAGCGAGCATGGATGATTTTGCGGTTTCTTACGTTGAATTTTTCATGGAATGACATAATTAAATGAAGTAATCTAATACTACTTTGAATTTAAGTATTCGTTGAATGACTTAAATATATGTAGTAAATATTAACTTGAAATATTAATTGAAACACGAGGTGGTGTTCATAATTACTTTAATTACAAATGTTTATGATTTTGTAAAGTCACAAACATGAAGTCTTTTAATACAAGACTTACAATATAAAGTAAGGCGTTAATTTGCTATGTTTTAAGACATATGCATGAAGTCAATGAGTTGATCAATGACTTATAACGTATAGTGGGATTATAAGCGATATGTCTTTGTATTTGGTCAAAATACTTGAGTTATAATGTATGCAATTGACTTGGTAATTCTATTGTACCATTAAGTTTTACTTTGTTGGTAAATAGGTAAGCGAAAAGTAGATGGTTATCTTAAACATTATTAGATTATCTTACAATATTAATTCTAATGAAATACCATAGTTTTATGGTATGTTCGATTAGAAGAATCAAAATCTATTGGCATGTTTGATTCAAGATAACTATAGTTTCTTCCACATGTTATCAAGGTTAGAAGATTGAGTATAGATTGAATATACTCAATAAGACTCAACCTAGAAGATTGATAAGACACCATTTGTTTATGGAATGTGATGAATCACATTAAGTCTTATAAATGAAGTTCGAATTTGTTAAACAACTTATAGAGTGAGTAGTAACAAACTAATGTTAGGAGCATCAATGTTTTTGTAATATCCCAAAGAGAACAATGTATTGTTCTTTGTGCTTGATAAACTATTTAAAGGTTATCTTTAAATTGTTAAAGGCAAGTGGGAGTTTTGTTTAGATCTTGAAGATTGAATTACAAAATACATAATATTCTAAAATGCACTAGCAAATATCATGATGAGGCTAAACATGTAAATAATAGACCTCAAAATGATGGAATTGTCATTCATAGATCCGTAAGGATATCTCGGATATTTAATATCTTTGAGGATTATGAGTTCTGAGGATCATGGTAAGCACAGTTAATCATGATGATGAATTTACCAAATGTTTAATTGTGGTAAATCAATCATACTATGAATGTTGAGATCTTTGTCCATAAATATAATCAATTTTAGATACTTGGTTTATCTAAATGAAGATGATTTTCTTCAAAGGATGGAAACCTAGTGGTTTAAATCTTTATCACGAGAAATTATATGGACAATATTGTACACATATTTAATGCATGTCTAGTGATAATAATATTAATCATATTTAAGCAATTAACTATGATTGAATATTCTTTCTAGATACATTAAATAAAAGTATAAAGATTATAATTGTCATACTTAGTTTCATTGATATGAAATTTTGACAATGAATATCAAAACTCTTTGTTGTGGAATTACTTTTGCGAGGGCGATAAGTAATACAAAGTAGTTTATGAATTCAAATAATCTTTGAATATGTACAAACCGCAAGAATCCATGAATGGATATATGCATGCATCTATGAGATGATTATTATGTTTAATATTAAATCAATGTTTGATTTAATAAATTAAAATAAGATAGCTCATAAGTATTCACGAAAGCTAGTGGGAGTATTATTTTCTTAAATCTTATATGTTGTATGGGCAACTACATTCCACCTAAATTAAGTTTTAATTGGGAATGAAACTTTGTTTGTAAGATTTGGAAATAAGACATACAACCTTGGAATATATGTTTATAAACATATGCGGTAAAATAAATGAGTCTAATAAAACATGATAAATACATATCTTTAACAAGATATAATATGAATGAGATCTTAAAGTTTAACTTGAAGATTCATCATGTACATCATGTTGTGTATAAGATTGTTGTGTCATGCTTGGTTACAAGATGATTTGACAACATTGAAAGTTGTTAGTGTAATAAATATTTTAAAAGGAATATGTTTGGATTTAGAATCACATTCCACGGTGCGGATATGCTCCTAGATTCTATGGACGAAAATATGGCAATTATTTCATAATTGTCATTGCCAACAAACTTGAGTTTGGTAGGCACCAACATTACACTATAAGCTGTTCGAAGTTTACGGATGTTTAAAGAGCATATTGTTATACACAATGATCTTTGGTATAATTGAGATGACACTCAATTCTAGTCATGGTATCCTTGATAACGACTAGTTATGCTCAACTAAGGCGTAGTTGCATTATACATTAAAGAATGAAGAATACTTTAAAATTTAAAAGTTTTGAAAATGATTGTCATATAAAGATGGTTGGGTTATCACGCGCCTTATGGAATGATATGACAATATCAAGATATGTGTAAACACATACAAGAAATTCAATTATTGAATTTTTGAAATAAGTATTCTCAAAATTCTTGTAGATCAAAGTTAGTTCAAATTATGCCTTGTCAACAAGTATGAGTTGCATGACTTGTGGCAAAATTCATTAACTGAGAATTATCATGCATTGATCTATTTAGTATTTGGATAAAGGATGTTAAACAATTATTATTTATAATGAATTAAAGTACGGTATACGTTTAATTTCATTTATAATATTGTGTCCTGTATTTGCATGTTTAAATCCTTGAATAACTTAAGTTATTCTAAATAGTCTGTTGTCGATCAATAACATGGAATGATATTGAATTAAGACAAATATGAGTATTAGTTAGAATATACTTGAAAGTATATTGATGCGTAGCATGACTAATTCGATGATATTCAATGAATTGAGTATAGGACTTATCCCACCCGCATGATGATACTTTATGGATCTTTGTCATTAAGTATATCATGGATATTTATCCTCGACTTGAGATACAAGAGATATGTCATGGATGTAGTGCATTTTGTGAAGCAATCTAACGCTACACGAATCGATAGTTATAAGGGTTGTTTTCGAGTGTTGCGAAATTTATGAATCCCGCTTGTAGTCAAATGAGATTTGTTTCCTTCAAATTTATTTTGAAGTATAATACTCTTGGGCCCTCGTAGGATTGTTAAGATGTTTTATGGCCATACCCAGGTCTTACATTCGGAAGAATTGGTAATCTTAATAAATCATATAAAGCGAAATGAATAGTTAATTAAGAAATGAGTAAGATCCATATTCTTATTAACATGGTATTAGAAACAAAGGAGGAATATGATGATGAATCATCAAACTTGGTTTTCTCAGAAAACCATACACGAGTTGTCAGGGGCATTGGCGTGTTGCTGACGCTAACCAATGTCATTTCACGTTTGTAAACATATCCAGTGGGAGTGTTGGAAATGTATATATTTACAAACATGTGAATGTCCGGATTCGAACTCGTGACCACGGATACACACATTAGCGAATGAGAATTAAAGTTAATAATTAATGTTTATGTTTACGATTAATTATTACACATTAAGTCCGGTTAACGATCGTTAAGTATTTGACGGAAAAATGACTAACGATAGTTAAATGAAAAGAAAGGACTAGAAATGGAAAACTTGGAAAAATTATGGATTTCCTTTTGGGCTTTGCATAGTGGTGGCCATAGGGGCTTTCCCAAGCCCTAATCCCTAACTTGTTCCCAAAGTATTCCATCTACTATATAAAGAGGTTAGGTTATAGGGTTTGATACTGACTTGTCTTTGAATTAACCTAGATCTCTCTCTCTCTCTCTTGTCCCATTTTCGGTGAACACCCACTTGTAAGGGAGTTTGGTTTCGTTTTTCTTAAACGAGGACTTGTATTAGATCTGTGATCGCTTGATTCGTTGGTTAATTCAGTATGTATAAAGAGCGTGGTTGTAAGACACTATTCTTACACCATTTGGTTTGAGTTGTAGAGCAGTGAGGACAACTCTTTAAACTACTTCTTTGGTTTGCTCTGAGATCGACATTCATGAGAGTGCGTTCTACGCATCTTTCGGTTAATTAATTTATTTGTTATGATTTTAAGTCTTCCAGTGTGTCTTCTTGATGTTTACTTGTTTATTGTATGTTATATATTTTATAAACTCAACAATAGGAAGCCTTTAGCTTATTTTATGTGCTTATTCGTAACAGTTGTATGCCCAAATCGCTTTTAGTTTTGATTTTAATTTCTTCAATTTAAGTCCTTATTAGTGAAATTTGGATTCGCACTTTGATTGGTGGTTGTTTACTAGGTCATTTTAGTTTATTTTATGATTTGTTTAAGCTAGCTTAATTTAGGCTTAAAGTAGCTAGTTCGAGTAGTTTGGAATTAGCTTAATGAAACTCGTTATGTAGCCAAAATGCTTTTAGCTTGAGCTTTTAAGGTCTAATCGAGTTCTGATGAGGTTTATTACAGATAGTTTAAGGTAGTTTTAGGTTGCGGTTGCTTGTGGTAGCTTATAGGAAGCTTTTAGCTTATTTTATGTGCTTATTAAATGCAGTTGTATGCCAAATCCATTTCAGCTCTCCAAAGTAGTTTATGTTATTTTTCCCTGCATTTAAGTCTTGGTGATGAGCAGTATTGCAAGAATGAGCCGTGAGGAGATGATGATCGATGAATGTTGGGAGATGATGATTTGGGAGATGAATGATTTGGGTAGATGATGAAGAGGATGAAAGATGAAGGGTAAAATATAAATGTGTTATAAAAGGATAAATGTGTATGATTTAAAATCATCGATTATAAATAAAATCGAGACCGTCGGCATTTAATGGCCATGTTTTAGACTTATGGCGATGAATATGGTAGGTTCGGTCGATCGCGATCTTGTAATCGCCAAGTTTAGGGACCAACGATGTATTTTAGTCTATATTTTATAAGGTAGTTTATTTGGATTTTAAACTCTCCTAAGCTCATATTACTTGTATCCAAACACAAAAGAAGGTTCCAAAATGAGTTATCAAGAAATCCAAATAGCATAACTTGATTGGCCAATGAAACGCCAACATGGCACTCTTTTCCCAATAAACCCCATTGCTAAAACCTTATCACTCTCAACCAAGACATTTGTCTAGTACCCACCAATCACAACAGCCACTTGTACATAGTGCTTTAAATCAGTACACTTAAAGCAACAAGAACAAAAATATCTCTCTATGGCTCTTCAAGCAGCTTCTCTTCTTCCATCTGCAATCTCAGTTCACAAAGAGGTACTAGAAATATGTATTATATTTGGCGCCAAATTTGTTTTTATAAGTTTTGGTATGATGGTTTGGTTTTTGTAAATGTGAAACAGGGGAAGCTGAATTGCTCTGTGCTGAAAGAGACTTCTTTAGTGTCGAAAAATGTTAAAGCTGATTTTAGTCATCTCTTGGTTGGAACTAAGGTAATTAATGTGTTTGTGTTTTGTTTTAAGCTTGAATTTGTTAAGATTTATTTGAATTATACTAATTTGGAGGCATAGTATCCCCTATGCTATGCATTGTTGAATTATACCAGTAAACTTAGATGGTGTTTGGGATTGTCTGCTTATTTTGAGGTGTTTGGATAAAACTGCTTATTTTGTTATTTTACTCTAAGATAAGCACTTATAAGGTAGGGAGATAGGCAATCTAAAATAAGCAATTCTGATTAATCTAAAAATAAAGGTCCAAGGATACGCGGGTAAACTAGGGGGTTATGAACACGAGTATGCCTAATCCTGGTTGATGGGTATGGTAAATCCATTGTTTGGAATTTCGCTTTGGAAGTGAAACCAATACTGATTAATTTAGAAATAATCAGTTATAAAGCATGTGCAACAAAACTTACTCTATTGGGATAATTATATTTCTACATCCTCAAATGACCAGAATTGTCGAAACACTTAAACACCCTTTCCAAAAGCATATCCGAACACTATTTCCTGCAAGCTGTTTTTTAGCTGATACTTTAACGATATGGTTTTTCTGAATTGAAGGAGCTTAGAAGGAAGTCATCGTTGACACCAATTCGTGCACAAACTGCAACTGTGTCTCCATCAGTCAATGAAGCGGCACCAGGTGGGAAGAAAACATTAAGAAAGGGAAATGTGATAATTACAGGAGCCTCATCCGGTCTTGGTCTAGCCACAGCAAAGGCTTTGGCCGACACTGGAGAATGGCACATAATCATGGCTTGTAGGAACTTTTTGAAAGCCGAAAAGGCTGCTAAATCGGTTGGGATTACTAAAGAAAACTACACCGTTATGCATCTTGACCTTTCTTCTCTCGAAAGTGTTCGCCAATTTGTGGACACGTTTAGGCGGTCTGGTAAACCTCTTGATGCACTTGTGTGCAATGCAGCGATCTATTTGCCGACAGCTAAAGAGCCCACTTACACAGCTGAAGGATTTGAACTTAGTGTTGGGACTAACCATCTTGGTCACTTTCTTCTTTCGAGGTTGTTGCTAGATGACCTTAAGAAATCAGATTTTGAGCAAAAAAGACTCATCATTGTTGGTTCCATTACAGGTACTAATTCTTACAAGACCATGTCCGAATTTCATATACTAATCATGACAAAATTTTACATTAACTTTTTAAGTCTTCAAAAATAATGCTTTCAAGTGTTTTGGGCATAGTGAAAATTGATTATGATAATCTTATTATTAGTTTTGGATAATTAGTTTAGGTAGCTGCAACCAATTTGATTCTGTTTATCTGAAAGTTTGACGGTCATACTATGGTAAATCCTTAAGCAATCAGAATTTCCAAAAAAACTCGACATTACTGATTAAGACAATTTCAAACAGAAAAAGCACATCCAAACACCATCTGCTGCAACTGATTATCGGTTTCTGATTCTTTCATATCACACAATTAATTTCAAAACGCAATGTCATATGCCTTGTAAATTCTTTTTCCAACTGTATTGTGGATGGAATTTAGGAAACACAAATACTTT
Organism: Chrysanthemum lavandulifolium; assembly: GCA_022545495.1. NCBI lineage: Eukaryota > Viridiplantae > Streptophyta > Magnoliopsida > Asterales > Asteraceae > Chrysanthemum > Chrysanthemum lavandulifolium. Next base: position 82,039,790 of record CM040246.1, read on the forward strand.
GGCTGGAAACGTGCCACCAAAGGCTAACCTTGGGGACCTGAGAGGATTAGCCGGGGGGTTAAACGGGCTAAACAGTTCTGCCATGATTGATGGTGGAGAGTTCGACGGTGCTAAGGCCTACAAAGATAGCAAAGTATGCAATATGCTAACAATGCAAGAGTTCCATAGACGATACCATGAAGAATCTGGAGTTACATTTTCGTCCCTGTACCCCGGATGTATTGCTACAACGGGTTTATTCAGAGAACATATTCCATTGTTTCGGCTTCTATTTCCACCTTTCCAGAAGTACATCACTAAAGGTTATGTGTCGGAAGAGGAAGCAGGGAAACGATTAGCACAGGTTAGTGAGCATACCGCTTTTAGTTAACGCAGGAGGTACAATTCGTGAATGCTGATGATTGTATTCAACTTTTCAGGTAGTAAGTGATTCAAGCTTAACAAAATCAGGTGTGTATTGGAGCTGGAACAAGAACTCAGCCTCATTTGAAAACCAGCTTTCGCAAGAAGCTAGTGATGCTGAGAAAGCACGAAAGCTGTGGGAGGTTAGCGAAAAGCTCGTTGGTTTGGCTTAGAATCAGCTATATTAATAAAGTCATAGTTAAAGTCAAAGTCAAAGTCAAGAATAGTCATATTTCATGGTATGCATGTGTTGTACCTTACAATAAAGTATAAACAATGCATGCCTAAAATTTAGATATTCATATTATATCTTCTTTTTAAACAGCAAAAATACAGTTGGCCATTTTGGGACTTTGTAAGTAGGCAACATTTGATACCTTAGGCCGAATACCTGTTGTGAACTTTTGAACACAGACTTACCGCTGTACAATATTTGTAATGCTTGTGCCATGATCAATTCGGAAGGCAACAATGTGACATTGAAAGATAAGTGATAATCAACTGATAAAACAATTTTTGATATGTTATTTCAATTAAAACCGTTTGATACTAATATAATGTTCACGTACGTCTAATAGAATGACCCATTTAAGTTACTAAAATGTATTTGCATGTTAGGAGAGCAGAATCATGATTATTATATGAAGAAAGAACAGTTAGGTCACATGTTCAAGCTATCATGCTTACAGTCACAGTGAATCAATCATATTATGGGAACAAGTCCCAAATGTAACTAAGCTGCAGTCTATGTTTCCAGATTTCAACATCTTTAACACATATGACGTACCGAGATTCAGTTTTTACTTCTATGAAGTTCTGTTTTTTCTTTTTCTATATTTTCTTGGAAAACAATAACTAACTAATTCAGTATTCTTCAAGCGTAACAATCACATTTTATGAACCAAGATGATCGGTTGTCGGATGTACACATTTAAACAATGAATTGCACATAGACTCGTTTTCGGAACAGTGAAACAATTTATGTATAACTATTAGAATCGACCAAACAAAGGGGGTCCATCTGCTCCACATCTTATGCTAAGATAAGAAAGTAGTTCAAATCTTGAGTGAGTATCATTTAAGGTTAACCTAACCTCTGATAGCCTGTTTCAATATTTCAACTATAAGTAGCATCCAATCTTTGCTTGGTTGCTCACACACCACCTCTCCTCCCTTTCTATCTATCTATACATAAACATATATTCATATTTATACACACAGAACTAGAACATAGAAATGAGTGATGCTCCAAGAAAAGTTGAGAGTCACACAAGATTATTAGGAGGCACAGAACAAAACTGGTGCAAAGCAGTGGCTGGTGGAACAGGAATCACAGCATTAGCACTCCAAGTTTCAAAGGAGCCAAATATTCCACTGTTTGAAAAAGCCCTTAAACAACTACAAAATGACCATCCTATACTTAACTCCATGCTACACAAAAACACCTCAACAGGCTCAACTTCTTTCATTATCAACCCTCCAATACCTAATAACATCCGCCACACCATCATAAACCTGTCGAAAACAACCGAACTGCTCAACACTCTCATGAGCCGTGAATCTAACAAGTCCCTATCACCTTTACATTTGATCCTTGAGCATGAACTTAATATCAACGAGTGGTCTGATATTACTACCCGTTCGTTGTGCATGGGAGGGATGCACTTATGGTACGCTAACGGGTACACATTGCCTGGTGAGAAATGGGTATTGGTTTTAAAGACTCACGCTGCGATTTGTGACAGAACAACAGCGGTTTCGTTGCTTAAGGAGTTAAAAGATGCAATGGGGGAGAACGAAGGTGGTGGAGGGCATAAAGAAAAGGGTAATGCTGCAATAGAAGAGCTTATTCCTGTTGGAAAGACTAAGAAGACACTTTGGGCTCATGGGAAGGACATGTTAACTTACTCAGTTAACTCACTTAGGCTCACAGATTTGAAGTTTAAAGATACGAAATCGCCAAGACATTCAGAAGTGTTGAGATTGAAAATGAATGCACAAGAAACTCAAATGCTATTGGCTGTAAGTTGATTAAATCTCAATCTTATAATTACTTTCTTAATGTGTTACAACTTGAACTCACAGTCTCTTATTGATTGACAACTTTGATACTACCGCTTGGTCAAATGTCTATTAGTAATCTGATTACTTGTATAATCTATGTCAGCTTATTACTTGCATAGGAAAACAAATAATATCAGGTGAAAATCTTTCAAAAAATGAGGAAAATATATCCTAATACAAATCTTCCTTTACAATGGAAATTTACGGCGATATCTTTTTATCCTAGAACATTATCAGGATTCAACATCCAATAAGACTATGAGGTTCAGGGATACTTTTGATGCTATTATCAGGGTTCACAGTTTTACTATGTCTATTTAATCAGTTTTGTGGAAAGCTAAATGAACATTGTTGGAGCAGATGGAAAGAGTAGTTAAGAAAGTAATTCATACTAATTTTTGATAAAATACATGTCGGTCCAAGAAAATTTCTTAACGAATGAGACCCAGCGCATGTGAATAACACGACGAATATCATAAGTTTATCATGTTATTATGATTATGTAATATGGTTATGGTATATGCCTAACAAATGTCCTGCGCTAACTTTCTTTACCTTCAGTATAGAAAATAGTACATTTATGAGCCATTACTTGTAACATTAAAAGTGCAACTACCATTTCTGAAAAAACAGTCATTAGAGGCTTTTATCATTCGAGTTAAAGCTCTTGTTTTTTTTTTTTATAAAATAGGAAATGTTATACGAGTAGAAAAGAGTAATACCTGCAATATACTAAAAATGATTCTTGGTAAAAGAACTAAGACACTATGATAGTTTAAAGATTTAAACACCTGCAGAATTTGTGTCACCTGCAGAATTTGTGTCTCGACCGAATATCCTATTGTAAAAGCTACGATGATACTCAGTAATAAACTTGTATTTTACGAATCACGTTCCAACTTGTGTCTCAAATATCCTATTGAAATTATAGGAACACAATTCATTCAAATTTCTGTAACTTTCTACTTGCAGATTTTTTTTAATCTTTAGACTGAACCGATACAATTTGATCCATACAACTATAACTAAATAATCTCATGATGAATTAATATTGTTGTTACGAATTGTACATTTGATAGGGCTGCAAGCTAAGAGGAATCAAATTATGCGGGGCGTTGGCTGCAGCAACGCTACTTGCTGCCCATTCCTTCAAACGCCATTCTAGTAACAACCATCAGAAAAAGTATGGAGTGATTTTTTTAAACGACTGCCGCTCATATCTTCAACCATCTTTATCTATCCATGAATTTGGTAAGCTCTTTTCATAAACCATATTATGTGACACATTAAGTTTGAATTTCGTAAAATATATTATGTGACACATAAATAGATAGTTTCGGTCCTTGGACATCTATCAGTATTATATACTCAAGTTCTTTAAGCTATACGTACAATTTTACAAGAGGTTCATAATTTGATATACATTTCTCTTAGTATATTTTGAGTTAGGAAAGCCTAGATGAATCTATTTAACATTTTTTTTAAACTCTTTTAGACATGAACATTATATCAAACATGACACATGATCGATCAGTCTCTTCAATAAATACCTCTACCAATATACCAAACAATGTACGAGCATAATATACATAGATGCTTTTAATGAACTAGCTTTAGTTATTTGAAATAGATCAACAATGAATTGTTCATTAAATGAGGAACATGAATGTTGAATAGTGGTTGGATGTTTATATCACTAAAAAGTTCATGTGACACCGATGGCACCACCTCGTCGGTGGTGCGTCAGTTTGGTCTTCTTCGGTTTGGCGACAAGGAAAGGGACGAGAGAGTGGGGCCCATTTGAGTGTTTTGTGTGTGTATGAGTGTTTGTGGGTATATTTGTATATGAGTGACACACAAAGAGACACACTACCATTGGCATGGATGTGTCGGTTTGTGTGTCAGTTTGGGAAGTGTTGATGTGACGCTGAAATGACATAAGCGACACAGAAAGAGACGTGTCACTATTGGGAGTGGTCTAAGTGTCTTAGTATCAGAAGACATATATGGAACAAATAAAAAATTGAGAAAAATAACTTTTCTAATCACATACGAATTATCAAGTATATAATCCATTAAAAAATTTGCAATTATCACCTATACATCAATTTCAATTCTGCAGTGTGCAAATCCTAATCATGTGAGAATGAATAAATACTGCAGAAGAGTGTTATGTAATGGCACACACAAAGTTGTCGCCAAAATGTCGAAATAGTCATTTGGTGTTTACTTACGCGTAGCATAGTGTCAAAGTAAGACTGTTATGTGTGTCACTAGAAAGCGTCACTAATGACACTGTATCTAAAAGTTTAATCTTACAATTTTGTGGAGAGGATTAGTATAGGATTGACATCCTCTCATATTCAATTTGAACGAGAGGTGATGTTGAGTTTTTTGTGAGTCAAAAATAAAATTGGACCTTCTATTGTGGGACCTTTATTTTGTTGAAAATTAAGTTTCTCCTCACAACAAAACTAAACAATATCTCTCATGCTCCAATTAAAAATAAAAAGCTCCAGATCCATTAGTATATCATATGAAAGGGATTCCACAATTATAAAAGATAACAAAAAATCAGGGAAGGAAATAATTTACTAGATGAGTTGATTGTCCAACATGTGCCATATTTTTCAGGATTTTACCACTCTGCAATCTTAACGAGTCAAGAAGTGAAGGGAGAGGAAACTCTATGGGACTTGGCAACTAAGAGCTACAAGGCTTTTGAAAACTCTAAAAATAACAACAAACATTTCTCAGATATGGCTGACTTGAACTTCCTAATGTCTAAAGTCATAGACAATCCGAGTTTGACACCCTCATCTTCCTTGAGAACTTCTTTAGTTGGCGTCTTTGAGGATCCCGTCATTGAGACTTCTAGCGATGCTGAACGAGAATTGGGGCTAGATGACTATATTGGGTGTGCCTCGTCTCATGGAGTAGGTCCGTCCATTGCTCTTTTTGATACTGTACGTGACGGGCAGTTGGATTGTGCATGTGTTTATCCTGCACCACTACATTCACGGGAACAAATGCAAGAACTGCTTGCTAGCATGAAGATTAAACTTCTTGAAGGTTTAAAAACGGAGGAGAAGATTAAAACTTAGTAGCATTTCATTTCAATAACAAATATATGTATACATTGATGCTGCCAATTTCTTCATTCAAAACTTATATCGAACTTATCATACAATCTCTATTGTTGTTTTGATTTTTATGTAAGGTTACCGTGCATGATTAAGTGCAATTGTAACCTAATTATCTTCACCACTAAATTGTTGTAGCATTGTTGAATCTTATTTGATAATTTTCTGGCTGGTTTCTAGAAATTTTTTCCATTTTTCATCATTTTTTTATTTTTTGATTAAAACTTTGAGCAAAATGGACATGATCATAGCAGTGAATTTCATTTATTATTCATAATTATAAACATAAACTAATTTATACTTTTCAAAAATAACAAATATGTATTTTTTTATATTATGATTACTTTTTCTTTTTGGTAAAAGGGTGAAAATATTATGATTACTACATAACAATTGAACTCTATCATTCGAACTATATGTATGTTGTGTTCTGTTGGTAGTTTTTTTTGGTCGAAAAACATAAATTAAATAAAAACGACATCCTCAACAAAAGTTGAAAAGGCCAAAAAGATACTAGAGTTATATAAAAATGGCAACTAAACAGTAAAAAAATAAACGGCCAACTAAACAACATCAAAAGTCTATAACATCAAGAAATACATGTGAATCACCTATGTGATATTGATAAATGGAGCATCCATAATTGCCCAACATCAAATTCATTCATAGCACACCTCTAGCAATACAGTTCACTATTTTTAATTATCCTTAGTGGTGCTTGATAAAAAAAAGTTTAACAGAATTAACAAAACGACGTAAAGCTGCCCCGATGGTTCCTAGGTCCGACGTAGAACGACGTAAACCTGCCTACTACTATGAAAACTCATTGTTGACGATGATAATATGTTATAAAGGATTTCCATGTTCAATTGTTCATAGAAAATCGTTGCAAATACGTTATTTAAGATATATTTACCACCAGTGCACGGATAACGGAAGTATCACATGCCATGTCTGACTGTCTGTAAGTACTTGGCTAGTTCTAGTAAATAATGTGTTGAAACAGGCTAATAATGTTGGGTTCTGACTTGTTCACTGTTATTCTAATCACAAACAAGTACAAATAGTTTATTGAGTAACAGCGTACGTTTAAAATAACTAACACTATATTAGATCATCATGAGAAAAAGGACGAAACTATTTGACACAAACACGTATATATGTCTACTAAAAGTTTAAAGAGTATATTATCAAGAGATTGAATTGACAAATAATGATATTACTAACATTATCTCCAAAATTGGCACTAAATATGCTTTTGTACTAATTTGGTTCTAAAATGTACAAAAACCTCTAATGTTAATGTTATACTTAGCTAAACACCAAATATAGTGATACCAAATATAGTGCTACACTATGCATGACACAAAAACTATTCATCTTGTTCAACTCATAATAGTTGTTACACCTTTCACCTTTGGTAGTTAACTGAAAATATAAAAATTATATTTTTATAAGTCTCAAGTCAATATGTTTAAAATGAGGCAAACATTAATATGGTGTTATTTCAACTATCTTTTCTATTTATCGTATCCACTTGTACTGTACTTTGAATTAGCTAAAATGGTTAGTGTTAAACATTTGATCAACTTTTATTTAGTGTATGTATATGCTTTAAAGATGCTTTTTTTACATTATTTTAATGCAAAATTTTAGTGTTAAGATTGAAGATGCTTTGAAGGCAGATATTTAAGAGAATAGACAAATAATGATAGACAAAGAATAGACAAAGATTATTAAGAAATTAAACATGTATTTTATCAATTTGAATCCATTGATGTAAACAAATGAAAATTTTTCTATATATTCTATTTGTTGTCGTTAAAAAGACGAATAAGGTTTTCTCTATTCCGATGTATGGAGCTAAACCAAAGATATATGTAACTGTTTCCGACTATTTCTATGGCCACCCCCAAACATGTACTCAGTGAGGCTTGAACTCTAGATCCCTTGTGAGGTGCCAATAGGCCATCTGAATTCATTCATGTCAAAGTTGTTATTCGTCAATGTATAAAGAAGCAAAAATATTCAACAATATATAGCCGAAAATTTGTTGGCATTGGTAAGAAAAAAAATCCAAAATTGATTGGTATTCACTTTATTTTGGTATCACAACATTTTTATTTGTGTGTTTTGCTAAATAATGCCCACTGGCCTTGCAATGTTTAATATAAATATAAAAGAAACACATATTTAAGTTAATTTTTATGTTCATTTATTGTGCATTACATGCATAATTACTTTAAATATAGAAAGAATACATTGTTTAATGTGCTTTAAGCGTGCTTGGTGGTCATTGTTTACCAAAACACTTTATTTGTATTTCGTTTTGGCTAGCAAAGAAAATATAAATACGAAGAAAAGGAAACTAGCAGAAGCTAGGCTCTTGCTAATTAGCCTCGTGATTAATGCTGTTATTGTATTAACAAGTTACACACTTACACGAAACTAACTACAGAATGCTATATCCATTCACTCCTATTCGAGTGAAATTGGTATTCAAATATGATTTAGAACTTAAACACTTTGTGTTTAAATAGGGTTGCACAACATAACATCTGTTTCAATTAGCACTGTAATTGATCTTTTCCACGATGCATCTTAAATCAAACTTGTCATTGCATTTTACTGCACTTATGACCTCTTGGAAAACATCAACACTGCATGGCACCACCAGCCTATCTTTCTGTTCGTACCCAAATTCTTCGGCGGTCTTCTCTAACAACATCTGAAAGAGAGGGTGAGAAAGATGGGATGTCTGAACCACGAACCGTAGTCTCTCCTCCCAACATATAATGCAATACACCCTCTCGGGTGCTTGTGCATGGTCGATAACCTTGCTTGTTTCCATCATGGTCACTAAACAAATACTGTAACGCATTGGGTTGGAACCATGAGGACTGATGCAGCCCTAACTTTAATCTTGTTGGCCAGTCTCTTGACGAACCCGATTTTCTTGCCCAGCATTTTGTAGTGTACTTGAGTAGTGTGTTTGCTTGTTTTCTAGAACTAAAAAGGGTGATGGTATGTAATGTGAAAGGGTAAGATTATTTATAAACTGAAAAAGCTTACCCTTTGAGAGTTTTTAAATAAATGTGGGCCTATCATTTTATGTACTAAGGTATCGTCTTTATGTGCTTTATACATATTATATATCTGAATGGTTGCATGGCTACTAGCTCCACAATTTAACCAAAAACAAATGCAAATAGGTAAATATATACCAAAGAGTCCGACCATATTCGTTGTATAATTTAGTAATGATTACATTTATGGATGCTTGCTTTTAACAAACATTCGTGCATGATTCAACTTGTTCATCTCTTACCTACGGATGAGATACTTGTGTTAAAATAAACATGCATCAATGATATTCCTCGAGCAAGACAAATTTAAAATTTGGTGTTTGTGGTCTTGACTTGTTAATTAGTAGTGTCTAAATGTTTGCTTAAAAAATGCAACGATTTATCACACACGTACGTATTTCTTACAAATGGTTTCAAGAAGACAAGAAATGGCATGATTATGGCGATCAAATTAAGTACGCATCTTTAAACAAAAAAGACTAATCCTATTTTTTTACGTAAATAAATTCCTATTACACAAACGTATGTTGTTCCTGTATATGATTTTTGCGCATAATAATTTTTTTGATTGAAAATCTAAATATTATTCTTAAAAGACAGCATCTCAAAAAGTTCCTATTTGAGTACCCCAATTGGACCCATACTAGATCATTTTTCATATGTTAGGTTATAAATGGGAATGAAATATGAAGTTGATAGCTTAACTATAATGCATGAATTTAACTGAAAATTTCTCCCAGTCTCGATCTGCAATGCTGAATACAATCATGCATACAAACTACCCACCTGTAGTGGAAAGTGGAATCTGTGATATATATTCCAGAGGATGTTGACAAGATTTTTTTTTTTTTTTCAAAATACTCTGTATAGTATCATCCATATATGAATTTGTTGAAGGAATTGAAATGAACTCTTGCATCTAGATGTAAAATCTAAAACATTTCACAAACCGAAATTACATTATTATTTTATCATCAGTTTAATTATATCGATAAACCATTTCCATCGAGTTTCGTCTGATGGATATGATTACTATACTGTAATGTATAGTTGCTGGGAAACCACCACTTCTAACTCTTTACGGCATCATAGAACAAGCACATTTCTAAAACTATTAAACTACAGTAATATTCAAAATTTGAGTTAATTTGACAACACGTATTCAAAGACTATTTCTTAAACAATTCATACAATAAAATGACAAAAAGTATATATGAAAGATTTATCCAATTTAATGAAATCAAAAAGCATCATTTACAGCTTAAACCTATGAGTGGAACTAAAAAGTATATTTGTCTGTCTTTTGGAGCCGTGCGTGTTGGTATGTACTTGGTATCATTAAAACAATAACAAAACCGACCACTTCTCTTATTAAAATCTTTATTGCATGAATATGTTCCTTAAAGCTTGACATAAAAACAAACATACACGAATATATGATTTGTTACAAGTATCTCATCTTTGATCTTGTTGATACCCTTTTACCAATAATTTATGTACTTCGCCATGCTTTTAACATAGCTTATTATTTTATTGTGTTATTCGATTAACCCTCTAATTATTTGCATACAATGGTTATATTAATTTGATTAACATAAGTATTTTGTTGCTCGCGTTGCGACAGAATATACTAATATGAAGCCTCAGATTTTGTTTGTAAAAGTGTAGTGCATAGTAAAATTAGACAAAATAAAGTGTTACTGTCAAATCAAATTCCCCGTAACCAAAGAAAATCAAATTACTGTCAAATCAAAAGCTCGAGTGGGGTTAGAACCGAACCAAAGAAAATCAAATTACTTGTGGTGTTCTTGAGATCAATACAAATTGAAACCTAAATCGTACTCTATTCAATACCAATTACAAAACCCTCTATCAATTTAAGAAAACCCTAACCATTCAAACCCTAATTTTTATTTGTGCTCATGTGTGAAAGTGATAAAACACATGGCGAGTTCCTATTTGTACGAGTAATCTTGGAAGGAAGAGTATAGGCTTTACGGTCTTGGTTCGTCAACATCCATAACCACTACCAAGAGCACCCGTGATGATCTATGGTGTTAGGAGGCCACTGGGTAAAGTGGTGATAGTCCCTTTGCGTTTGACCTTCAAAGAAACCGGTTTGATGGATCATTTTTTTTTTTTTTAGATCGGTGTGGGTGATGAAACAAAGCGGTTTCGTGTTGGGCGTGTGGTGGTGGATCGGGTAGGGAGCGGAGAGGATTGTTTTGGTGTAGGTGGTGAGGGGTGGTGGCCGGTGGTGAAGCGACGGCGGGTGGTTTTTCCGTCCGGTGGCTAAGGTGAGGGAGGATTGTGACAGATGTGACGTGTATGGTGGAATTATTAACGCATATGTGAGTTTGAGTATTATGTTGTGACGTTAAGAATACAGAAACCAATTCAATCCTGGGACGTTAAGAATACAGAAACCAATTCAACACCACCATACATATGTGAGTTTGAGTCCTTTGAGTATTATGTTGTGACGTTAATGCGTTATTTATATACTTGGACAAAGAATACAATTTTATAAATTCGAGGTAAAATAGTCATTACAATTTTGTATTTTGGAATTATTACTCGAAGGAAGGCAATTTAAGTTTAGTAATAAAAAAATTTTTTTTTTTTTATTCATTACGTCAGCTAACTTTGACAACAATATGATCTTTAATAGGTTATTAGCCCTATAATAAACTAGTGAATAAATTAAAGTGTAAAAGTGTAGTGCATAGTAATGAATAATAAAAGTTTTACGAATTGATATTAAGGGAAGATTTTACCAATCAAAGCCCGGTAACTCTCTAATAATAAACTAGTGAATAAATTAACGTTTGATTATGATCCGATGGTCATCTAATCTTGGTCTTATAAATAATTCAATTCATCTCATATACACTTGCGTACATGACCAAGCAATTGATATATATCAAATGTGTTCTCAAATTGACTTTTCTTTGAGACGTTGTCTATCAATTATTTTATCATCAAATAACAACGATAAACTACAACCAATTTGACATTAATTATACTTTTCCCCATACAAATCCCAAATACAAGTTTTCTGTAAGATTATTGCTTAGCTCCGCTAGGTCCACTTTAATCGGCAAGGGGGTCTATATGTTTCTTGTTAAGAGTTAAAGACAAGAGACATTAGTATTTCTTGCACACATTGGATTTATATATATACGTACCTTTTCTCTTTTTTCTTGGAAATTAAAGGCGCATATACATTTGCTCAAATTATTACTGTATTTCTTGCTCTTTTTTTTTCCCTTTATCTCATACTAACTAGTAAGTATTAACTACACACAATATAAGTAACATTTATCTAAGGTAACATGACATGGAAATATACTACCGAGACATAACAATTTCTGTTCACGACGGCCGTGCGGTGTTAATCATAAACAATTAGAGCAACGGCTTTAGATTCCAAGCTTTATAACGCCACAAAATTATTTATAAGATCCAATAAGCTAGCAATTTTGAGGTGTAAAGTTTTAATTGATTGTAAAGCTTTATTAAAAGATTTACATAAATGAAAGCTCAAAAACTAATTTCATGGGAAAAACAAAAATATTTAGGTAATGTCATAATGTTCATGCCCCAACTAAAGAATTCTCATTGAATCTATCACCTTCTATTTTTATGAAATACCATTGTAATGCTTATCAAGTTATAGGTATTCTATGATTATGATCATGCCAAACTTTACATGCATTTATAGTTCTCACAATTTCCACCTTATGCCGTAACTAAGTTCTAAGTCACCAATACTTCTTAAAGTACTAGGGTGTTTGGATTTTTTTTTTTTTTTTTTTTTCTTGCTTATTTGCTTATTTTTAGCACAAGCATTTTTATGTTATCCACGCCGTTTACGCTTATTTGTTTCTTTAAAGTAACCAAATTCTAATTAGCATATGTACAAAGTTCATTATTTCAAAATGTTTGTTTGACATGCATATTATGGTTCTTCTGAGTAGATTGTATTAATGGATAGATGTGTAGTTAGGCGGGCTTGGGTCCATTGGGGTTTTGATATTTGAGGCATACGGAAGTAATGTATATGTCCCATAGTTAGGATCCCTCAGGGTAACTCTGTTCCAAAGATTTTGAAATGAAAGAAAAAAAGAGAAGAGTTAAAAATGAGCAGAAAAGAAAAGGAGATGAATGAAATTAATTTTTTTTATATCATGATTCCGAGTTATGAGAGAAAAGAAGAGATAACAAAGAATTTTACAATCATACCCTTAGTAATATATAAAAGTTATGTTTTTTATTAGGTCATTTAAGTAATTTTGTTTATTTAAAGCTTTCTAATATAACTTCTCTCCAAATCATCCCACTTTTGAGAAGAAAGTTTTGGAGAAGTTTAGCCAAAATTACTCTCTATTCTTTCTCTTCGTCTAAAAAACTCAGAACACGAATTTATTTTGTTTTTGCCCACTTCTTTCTCTTATTTCAAAAATAAAACTCGAAAACGCAGCGCTGCAAAAGCAATGTTTAAAGGATAGATTAGTCGTAATTGATCCAACTCAATTGTACAGGTTTGGTTCTGTTAGGGCTTTGGTATTTGCTATGTAGTTCTCATCATCAATATTGCTCAATGTTACATAATATGAGGTCTCATCATCCGAGTTTGATCTTAATACCTAGTCAGCTATCATTAGTCATTGTCTCTATGCCACCTCGTCAAATCATATCCGCCGCCTTTAGACATTTTTATATATAAAAAAAATACAATTTTTGCCAAGAACCTTACCCGCTAACAATTTTGGGGTCTAATGTTTAAACCGCTTCGATTTAACTGGTGTCGTTAGCGTTATTCTCATTGTTTCCTAATTTTGCAAGAAAGCCACCAAAGAACGCCGCCCAATAGTCACGGACTCTCGGCTATTGATTTTGAAAAAAAAGAAACCGCTAAAAGTCGCTTTTGTTGATGCTTCAGAAGAATAATATTCGCTCGTTATTGTATGTGTTCGTCAAAATTATTTCAATCACGTTTTTCCATAAACCATAGAGCTAAAGATGTCGTTGTTGTCGGCCAAAGCCCTATGCTTGTTTGCTTTCGATGCTGCATTTTGAAGATTTGCCTCCGAGTGCTGTCGGATTTCTTCAAAAACAATTTATTTTTCTTTTTTTTATATTTAATGTTTTATACTTAGTCCGAGCTTGAGAGCGCAAGAAGTATTATACGATAGATTGATAGTTGGCTCAACTCAAACGTCTGGCGTGGGTCCATTAGGTTTGCCGATAAGGGCACCCAATCCTCCTCATTTTCTCCTGCGTCGCCTTTTCTCTCCAAATGACCTCGGCGATTGGGTGCCCGATGAAGCCGACCATGATCAATTTTTATTTTTATTTATTATTATTATTATTTTTTAATTTTTTAACACAAACTCAAATTTCATTAATAATTAAAGCGTTACATAATAATTCAAATAAAATTAAAACATTACGACAATAAAACGACTAAACTAGTTTTGATTATTACGATGCCAAATGTCTTCCACCAATCGAACTTTGAGGCTAAGATGAGTTATTTTGTTGCATATCTCGCAGTAATTTCCAACGATTCCACATGCGTTCTTATAGGATCATAAGAACGGTCTTGCTCCATTGGAAAGAATACGGAGATATCGCCCTCTTCGTCTGAATTATCATATTATGTAATATGATGCATGTGTACATTATATGTGATAGGACTCTTTGTCAAACCCTTTAGCAGAATGTTTAATCATTAGCCACTTCTCTTTAGTACACCAAAAGCACGTTCCATATCTTTTTTCTTCGCCGTGCATCGTCTTATACAATATTCGTTTGTGATCATTCGTCCTTGGATTTTAATGGACTTCATAATAACCGAGTATTAGGATATATCCCATCGACAAGATAATATCCGCGTTTATAAAGGCGCCGTTAGCAATTACACATCCGGTGCTCTCCCTTTTGAGATCATTGAAAAGAGGCGATGCGTAAAACATTTACGTCGTTATTCATCCGCGACACCAAAGAACGCATGTCAAATCCATAAATCTTTGGACGCGATCGCCCAATAAAATGAAAGGAGTTTGCCATGATCACCCTTACAAAATTGAGCTTTTAAAGCATGTGGGCGTGTCTGGGGTCTTGCGGAAACAATCATGGAATGCTTGATCGCCAGTGTCTGGAGGTCTCATGATAGCGACCAATAAGCGGTTATGAGCACCCAAACGATCCCTACTAACTTGGTTTCTTGAGAGTTTAGTTTGTGACACTTGAAAAGCCTGCTAACACTCTTCCGCAAACATCATAAACTCGCTACTAACTTCATTTTCATCATCCGATGACGAATCGGCAATGAATAGCTCGTAAGAATTAAAACTCATAGTGTGGAAAGAATATAGAGAATGTGTGAAATGAGATTTGTGAATTTAAGTGTGTAAATATGTTGTGTATTATAGGGTAGTTTTTTTTTTTTTTTTTTTTAACACCCTAACGATTGGATTTTTTTTTAAACGTTTGGATTCTTTTTTTTTTGTTTGAAACTGATTTTGCAACGGTATAATACTTTTCCACACTCACTTTTTTTCAAATTAAATGCCCAACCAATCGATCGGGAGGACGACCAAGTTAGGGGAAAAATGGGACTCGATCTAATCTCCACAAGGACGATCGACACTCGATCGATCGAGTTAGTCGATCGTCTATGTCTACTGCGTCCAGCCTTAGGGTTTTGGTATTTGCTACATAGTTTTCAATATTAATGGTGCTCCATAAATATTTTTTAAAATATGAATAAGCATAAGTAGAAGGGGGAAAAGCAATTGAAAGACCCCCTATAAACCTAAGACTAATCAAATTGACATCTGACATCATTGCATCAAAACTACAGAAAACCTGTAAACATCAGAACTAGAACTCTGCATTCTTTAACAATTATTGATAAAGGAAAAATGAAACATAGTAAAACAGAAAAACATTGTGTTCAATTTGTATACAAGACATTAAACTGTTGTAGGAAAGATAGGTACAAATGACGTTTACGACATTTATAAAGACAAACAAAACAAGGCACCCAAAGTCACTTCAGCATTATAATAACGACGAATTTGAAACTGGAATCTTTCGGCTTAAAAAATGTCGTAAATGTTGTTCGGCTTATCAAATGTCCTTAATTCATTTTCTCAAATTCGAAATTTACCTCATAAAAGCAAACACATTGATTTATCTATACTTATAAGAGCATGTTTCCATACTATTTAGACAATATGTACACTTAGGGTGTGTTTGGTTAAGAGAATTGAAGATGGAGAAATGGAAATGGCTTTAATTCTCGTGTTTGGTAAGCCAGAGAAATGGAAAAGCGGAGAAATTGGAGAAATTGGTGGGGAAATGGAGAGAGTTGAGTAGTGTAATTTAAGTAGCCTCATTTCTCTTAATTTTGTGGAGAAATTGATTAATTATTAAATTTAAAAAAATATTTTTTAAAAAATTATTTAAAAAATAAGTTTAAAATTATTTTTAAAAAAATAAGTTTTTTTTAAATAAATACATTTTAAAAATATTTTTATAAAAAACAAGTTTTTTTTAAGTAAATACATTTTAAAAATAAGTTTTTTAATAATTTTTTAAAGAAAGTACATAAATTTCAAAAAAATTTTAAAAGATATATTTTTTAAAATAATCTTTTAAATATTTTTAAGAATTTTATTTAGACAAAATATTATTTAAATAAAAATTTTTTCATTTCTCGGTCAGTCTCTGTTGTTACCAAACATTAGAATTGAACAAAATTCTCTTCGATTTACATCTCTACTTATTTTTTTCTTCCTGAATTTCTCTACCAAACGCACCCTTATGTATGTTTGAGAGAAAGAAAAAGGACAGTGCCAACGTTGTTGTTCGAGGAGAAAAGTCCATTGGCAAATGGGCCTAGCCCAAGCTCTCAAGTCAATTCTGGAAGCCCAATACTAGCCAACACCCTTATAAAGTTATAAGCAATAGTGTCAGTCCAGGTTACACCACCTGGTCATTAATTCTCCGACCACCCTTCTTGTTACTCTACTAGCTTACTAACATATAACAAATCTTAAACAAACATATAAGAATAATGTCGTATATTAATAAGGTAGTCTTGCCGATGTGATGACACATTCACAAACCAAAAGCACATATTGTGCGATGCATAAAAGAGCGGACAATTTTTCTATGCTAGTTGGGATATCCAAAGTTCCAAACTAACATTCTGATGTGTAACTTTTCGTTATTTTTTCCAGTAATATTTTTTTGGAGTAAATTGCAAATCATTCTTGTGGTTTGGCTAAATTGCAAGTTTATTTTTAATCTTTTTGAAAGTGCACTCGACGTTTTTGTTGAGAACTTATAAATGCATTCTTGGTCCTACCAAATTTAAATATTAAATTCTTCTCGCGTGAATTTAAAGTGAAATGGAAGACAAAGAGGGTATTTTAGTAATTTAACTATAGTCAAGGATCAAATGTGCACTTGTAAGCTCATTACAAGGACGATGGGTGCACTTTAAAAGATATGGATAAACCTCGATTTGGCTAAACCACAATGATAATTTTGCAATTTACTATATTTTTTAGTTGAATAAAAGATAACTTATCTTGATTACTCTTGTGCACTTGACGAGAATGTCTGATAACATCAATTTGTGTGCAATTTTATGATATGTATATATGGGTGTAGAATACATAAGAATTAAGAAAGTTGGTGGTTTAAATTGTATTAAGTATTTAAATATATAATGATTTGGATTGTCTTTTATAAGTATGAGTGTTTTAATCTAACAACATTACTCGCTTTTGAATTTTTAACTTTACGATGTGTTATCGAGTTTTTTAGAAGGAAAGGAAGAAAATAACTTGGCGAAAATTTATTATCTTGAGTTTATTTATTTATTTATTTATTTTATTTTTTATTTTTTGGGTAAAGGTTTTACACGATGAATATATTGCTCCGTAAAAGCGTTTTAAGTACAAAGCGTGCGAGTGAATCTCACATTTCATTGCTTTTGTTACAAGCGGTGAAAGTAGCATAATGAACACGTCTACTTTACAAAAGAAGAAAACAATTAAACACTAGAATACATTTGACTCATAGATGACACCAAACGTAAACTAACATCTAAATTAACTACAAAGATTAATGTCTCACCCCCTACAAAATGCCTTTTGTTCTTTAGTTAAGTCATATGCATAATCTTCATAACCATTATACATGTCATAGTCGTCATCCTCACAGAAATTAGCATCATTTACATCACCACTACCACTAGCCCGTTTACAAGAAGAAGCAATAAACTGAGCTGCCTCATCATAAACATCTTCAACATCACTATCACTATCGTCTCCAACCTTTGTCGCATCCTTAACAACATTACCATCACTTCCCTTATTCTCGAAAACCTTGTCCTCTTCTTCAAAGTTGCAAACGAAAACAACAAGGGGTGACCAAGCAGTAAGAATACAAGCATTCCAAAGAGGAGGTCAAGGGTTCGAATCCAACAGGGAGAAAATTAATTCCCTTGTGGCCACGGAGGTTCACCTGCGCGGACCCTTAACTATCCAAAAAGATAATCGCTCGATATCGATTCGAACACAATGTCAAATCAGAAAATCATGTAACCCAAAAAAGAAATTGCAAACGAATTTTTAAGAGTCACTAAACTTATATCATCAAAAATAGCTCGTTCCTTATTGCTAGAAGGCATGCCATATTAGTTTTATTGTTAATTGATGTCGATCTACCCTTTGAAGTATTGCCTTCTTTATATTCAAAAGTTTTTGCCCAATATAACCTTCGGTATTTATACGTCTCTTACTCATATTCGTTTCTTTTGATAAAATGAACATGTCTAAAATGGCATAAATATAAATGTATCCAATTTCTTTTCTTTTCATTCTAACTCGAGAAGGCAACCTTTTTTCATTTCCTTTTATTTCATTTCAGCTTGAGAACATGAAATAAAAAAATAATAATAATAACAAATTTCTTTCCTTTCTTTTTCTTTTCATTTTTACTTCTTTACCCATCATTTCTAGCCAACCTAAAAAATCATAGTTAAGTAAATGTGTTTTCTATTTATATGAAAGTATAGATACATAATAAGGACATTAATACACAACAAACGACTTATGTCCTAATGGTATCTATTGTTTTTTGAGAAATTCTTTAACCAAATGGTTGTTGGTTCAAGTCTGGCTTATAATATGTGAGATAGTTATTGGTTTTTTATTTTTTTTATTTTTTTTATTTTTATTTTTAATACACAAGTCTTAAATAAAAGTAATAAAAGTTTAATACTATTAAACACAGCTTTCATAATATTTACCTCTTTGAAAATTTCATTTCTTTGTTCTATAAGTTAATGTTTAAACTTTTAATATCGAGCTTTTGGCCTACCGTAAGTTCGTAAGTTCTCGAATTTTCACTAACCAATTGTGTGGAAAACTAGAAGGAGGTTGAATAGTTTTACCGATTTTAATTTAAGTTTCAAAGATTTAGATTCGATCTTATGTGAATTCGTATGGATTGATAAATAGTATGAAGCAATAAGTAAAGTAAATAAAGAAAGCAAGTAAAGTAAAAGGATAGAAAGTAGCGATACAAGTGATTTATAGTGGTTCGGCTACAAGGACACCTTCCTTGCCCTACTCCACTCCCCAAGTACCCCACTCGAGAGTTCAAGCACTATGTCAACAAGCTCCTTCAACTTGGCGGAGAAGCCTCACAACGTCGCTTACACTTTTTCAGTACAAAGCTAAATACCGAGTTCTTCTACGAGGTAGAACTAAACTTTTACACAACTATTACACAACAACTATGTGAAATATGAATTACAAGATGTGCTACAAAAATCTTGTGGATGGACAAATCAATCTAGAACCCTTTGTTTGGATGACTTGTAGAATAGCGTGATCTCGCCTTCGTGAAGGACCTATATGCGAATCACAACAAAAGATAGAAGAACTACTAGAATAATCAAATGATCAGAGGTTAAGAGAGTGAGATAATATATGAGAGAGTTGTAAGAAGAAGGGTGAGGAACAATGAAGAAATGGCTTACTATTTATAGGCACAAAAGCCTTCTGTCCCACGGTTCTGGCGGATCCCTCACCCAAGGGATCCGGCTAGTGTATTTCCAGGGATCCGGCAGTCTGGGTCAGAATAGTCCGGATTTTGGGTTGCAAACCAGGTTATGGGTTATGAGCCATGGGTACCCAACAAGATACAATGTATCTAGACAATGAGTTATGGGTCTTGGGTCATGGGTCTTGGATAATACCCAACATGATTTCATGCATGATGTCATGCAATGGGTCATGGGTTATGGATTAGCTCCATGGGTATGGGTCATGGGTCTTGGATATTACCCAACCTATTACATATTATATTACAACAATTCATTATTACAAGATTTATGTAAATGACCAAATGTATATAGTTTGCAAAACAACATGTATTCTTATAATTTTACTTATGATAACTTTATATTTGTTATCAACAAAACATAACGAGATCGCTAAATATAAACAAACGTTTTTACGGTTTATTTGTATTAACAAATTGGTTGGTTCAAGTCATTACCGTGGCACCTAATATATATCTCACATATAGTAACATCTCGAATTAAAAATTTAAAAAAAAGTAATGGAATTATCTAAAATGCTATGGGGTATGTCAATTATATTGGTAGAATAAATATAAGTCTCACTTTGACGGAATTAATAACATAGTTAGATGGGACTTGACATGTAAAGATAAGATAACTAGTTTAGATAAGTATTGCAACATAGTTTTATCACCAGGACTATATGTGTTAATGTGTCAATCTTAGTGCAAATAACTAGAAAGCCATTGTGGCTTATCACAAAAACCGACTCAATGAGTAATACTCCCTCTCATTCCCACGTCACATATCAAAGAACATGGGGATACCACTTTCTTCACTTTGAATAATTCTTCAGAAATCATAATCTCTATCAATCCTAGCAAAACTATAGAAGGGTTTAACAAGGCTTATGATGATGGCAAGAATCAAGAAGTTTCAAGTGATTTCATGTTCTTCCACAAATTTAAGGTATGTGATAATTATGTGTTAAATCATGAATTTGAATCAAGGGAGATATGGGGAGATGCTATCTAAGTGTTTTACATAATTATTAGATGAATTCAAAGATTATGGGTGTTTGGTTATTCGAATGACGATAAGGGATTTTCATGGGTTCATGTTAAAAATCATGTTATGATGATTATGAGTACTAGAGGATTCATGATTTGTGTTAGTTTCATGGTTTATGTTAATTACGAGGTTATATGAGATTCTACAAGTTAACCTAAACACTCCTTAATGGAATATATATGTTTCTTGTTGCTAAATAAATTTCTAGAATCTGGGTCATGTTAGAAAAATAATATAAATCGATCATAGCTTGGATTGAATCATCGCTAAAGTTTCTGGAATGCAATATGTGTCTACTATAGTTGATATGAAGGAAGTGTTTGCGAGTTCAGATGTTAAATGGGTCAAAATTTTGTCTCACTGCCGTAAGTCAAATTCGAAAAGTGCAAGAAATCGGTTTTATAAAATTCATATAAAATCAATCGTAGCTCTATTTGAGGCATGTCATACGTTGTCGGAAAGGCATACGAGTCTACTTTCTAATGAATCTGGTCTCATGAGCTGATTCATAGTCAAAGTTAGTCATTAAAGGTGATAACTAAAATGGTGTATATTGGAATGTTTGGCATAGTTATGTGTTTTAATGTTTCAGAGATGATAATGTGTTTATGCTAGTTCGTGATGATTATAGTTCATTTTCTCATGCTTATACTTTGTTCATGTCATGTTTTTACATACTCATTTATGTGTTAATAGCATATTTGTACATCTATAATATTTTAAGTGCTCAGGTCATGTGCAGAATGCAATAGCTTGCATTTCATGGTTCAGGTGAGTAATGGATCTCAGCATAACATGTTTAGTAGATTAGACATATTTCTTTTTAGTACGTTATGTAATGTTACAAGTTATAGTTGAAGTATGTTATGTTTCAAGCTATAGAAGAAAATAGTCAAAATACGAAGATTAGCCTAGAAACGTGTATTATGTTATAGCTCAGTCTCAGTATCATGTTATTGCTCAACCTTAGTATTAAGTTATAGCTCAGCCTTAGTATCAAGTTATAGCTCAGCCTTAATATCATGTTATAGCTCAACTTCAGTATTCAGCTCAGTCTCAGTTTAGACATGAAGATCATGTAGAAACAGTTCCAGACTTAGAATAGTTTATTATATAGTTTAGTCTCGGTCAGATTCAGTTTAGTTATGGCGGTGCTCAAAGGGCACAACAGGAATCTCCCAATCACGACTCCTCTGTGGGGTACCAGTGCTTGAATAACACCTTTTGGCTCATATGATTTAGCTATGTTGCTTTTCAACATGTCACAACCCGGATTGCATCCGTACAAGAGGGTATAGGCCACATAATGAGTACTCACAACCTTCATGGGAATTACTATTTCATGTCAAGTAATCACGTTGATTCAAGTGATCATATATGTAATTCAAGTAATCACGTTGACCTGAGTGGTCATCATATCATGTCATGTAATCATGATGACCTGTGAGGTAATATTTCATGTTATGTGTGTTACGCACTTAGCAAGTCATGTAATGTGCTTATGCATTCCATTAGTAACATGACTTATGTAGCTAATATAGTACTATATGTACTCATTCAGTATCATGCCTTATGCATACAGTTTCAATAGTAGTTTCAGACATAACTTCAGTATTAGTTAATGAATTAGTTAAATTCTTAGTATCAGATTCAACTTCATAAAAACATTTAAAATATTACTTTTGATTAAGTCAGTAACTAGTTTAGAAATAGCTTTATAATTTAGTCAGTAACCAGTTTAGTTAGATATAACATATGTAGTTTCAGAAATCAGTTCAGAAAGAGCTTTATAACTCAGTTAGTAGCCAATTCAAAAATAGCCTCATATATAGTCAGAAAGGAGCCAATGCACTTAACCAGAATAGAACTTTACGCATTCATGCCAAGTATGAAGTTAGACCCGTTTAGACACCGGGTTTGATCATGTAGTTATATGTATTAGTCGTTCAAGATGTACACAAGTTATATGCAAAAATATCAGTTTATTAAGATTACATTAATGTTTATGCTTCAGTTTATACATTACGTCCGTATCTGATTATCTCACTAAGTTGCAATGACTTACCATTCTCAGTTTTATGTAGGTATGCAAGTTGAAACCAAGCTATAAGTTATATGGGGCGTAATGGGTTAAATGGTTTAGCTCGCGGGGTTAGGTAATGAGCTTCTCATCACCATCTAATATTATCTTCTTGGAATGCCCCAAAATCAAGTGTCATTTCAGTGTTAACTGTTAAGTCTAGTAGCATAAAATTTGCAAGTTTCGTTTGCAGGGTGTATACGGCGTATACCCCCATAGATGTATATGGCGTATACATCTGTTCAAGTGTATGCGGCGTATAGGCCTAAAAGCATGTACGACGTATGATCAGTTAGTTTTAAGAAAAAAACTATACAAGTGTTGGCCTTGTCAAGTTGGTATCAGAGCGATGATTTAAAATATTTAAGTATCCACATTTAGTAGATGCTGCTTAGAGTTAAACTGATTACTCGATGTTTATATATAGAAATATTAGCATTGCATGTTTATATGTTCATCAGTACGCAATGCATGTTTATTAGTTATTTAGTTCATGCATTTAGCGATGAATACCACTTCATGTGAATTCTCAAGCATAGTCATGTAGTGCATAACATGTTTTCAGATATCAGATAAGGATAGCAGATCATGAATCAGATATTCAAGATATAGAATGCATATAAAGATTAGTATGCCTTGATAGCATAGTATCATATAGTTAGCATTCAGACCAGATCATGTGTAGTTACATGATACGTTTTATTTTTTATCTTGGGGTAGATTATGATAACGAAGAGTTCATGCCTGATCAATGTGAGAATACTCACACGATATGACATGAAGTTATCGAGATCATGAAATATCTCGGGAAGCTTAATAAAACTGCTTATGTGTTAGATGTTATATGTGCATTAGAATCAAATGTTTCAACATATTCATAATTGACTAGAATTCGGAAAAGATTATAAAAATAAAATAGAATATGACAAAACAGATATAGAACATGAATTTTAGTATTTTCAGACTTGATCAGAATACAGGAAAAGGATTATGGAAAATGGAATGAAGACAGATCAAAATGGATAAATACGATGCAAGTAAAGAGAGTTCCTAGATAAGAGTTATAAAATAGGATTACAAACTATGAAAACAGAACTCCAGGATGTGGATCTCAGTGGATATTAATGTAAATTCATGTGATGACAAATCATTTCTTTTAATACGAGTTCATGAGATGGTTGAGTTATTATAATAGAATAGTCAAGCTAATCCCAGGATACAAAATATTATGAAATTATTAAGGTATTTTCAAAGGATAGTTAAGATATTCCAAGATTTCAGACAATCTTGAAAAGGAATTACAACACGAGTACAAATACTCTTTATAAACATGTTTGATAATTTTAGTCATTATATGGAGTAAATGAAATATATTTTGATCCTTAATAGTGGATTTCCAATTATATGCCAAAATCTGAGACATGAAATAAAGCCCGATTAGGTAGTATTTATACATGATTATGAGAAATTAAAGGATATCCCTAGTTACAGAAACAAAATTTTGTAAGGAAACGAACTATCCAAGAGGTGGAGAGTTGTAACATCCCGAATTTAAAAAAAAAAATAGTAATAGAATTATCTAAAATGTTATTGGGTACGTCAAGTATATTTGTGGAATAAATAGAAAAAGTATCATTTTGACGGAATTAATAACATAGTAATGGAACTTGACATGTAAAGATAAGATAACTAGTTTGGACAAGTATTACAACATAGTTTTATCACATGGACTATGTGTTTTAAAGTGCTAAACTTAGTGTAAATGACTAAAAATTCATTGTGGCTTATCACAAAAACTGACTAATGGAGTAATACTCCCTCTCATTCCCACGTCACATATCAAAGAACATGAGGGATAACACTTTCTTCACTTTGAAGAATTATTTACAAATCATAATCTCTATGAATTCCTAGCAAGGGTTTGACAAGGTTAACAAGGATTATGTTGATAACAAGAATCAAGAGGTTTCAATTGACTTCAAGTTCTTCCCCAAATTTAAGGTATGTGATAGTTATATGTTAAATCATGAATTTGAATCAAGGGAGATATGTGAAGATGAGTAGATGACATCTAAGTGTTTTACATAATTATTATATGAATTCAAGGATTATGGGCTTTTGGTTATTCGAATGATGATAAGGTATCTTGACGGGTTCATGTAAAAATCATGTTATGCTTTTTGTGTTAGTTTCATGGTTTATGTTCATTATGAGGTTATATAAGATTTTACAAATTAACCCAAAAACTCTTTAATGGAATATATGTGTTTTTTGTTGCTAAATAAATTTCTGAAATTTGGGTTATGTTAGAAAAATTATTTAAAATTGATCATAGTGTAGATTGAGTCATCGCTTAAGTTTCTGAAAAGCTATGTGTGTCTACTACAGTTTTTATGAAGGAAGTGTTTGCGAATTCAGATTTTAAATGGGTCAAAAAAATGAATCTTATTACAACAAGTCAGATTCTGAAAGGTGTAGCAAATCAGTTTTTATAAAATCAATATCAGCTCCGTTTGAGGTGTGTTGATGCAGGATTTATGACCAGGTTTTAATATTTATAAAGTCTCGTCTACCTAAGGTCTACCTAATGCACTAACGGGCAGTGTACCCGGTCGTGTGTAGTGTAGTAATCGGTAAAGCCGAGGTCGTCCCAAGAGCTATGCGTGTGGATCTAATTTAAGTTCTAGTGTAATTGGTTTTAGAAAGGGGTTTTTATAATTTGATTAATTAACTAATGAAATGAAATAAAATAGAAAGCGAAAAAAAGTGGCAGATGAATCAATAGAGAGAAATGTGCTAGCCTAATTACAAATCTTGTTATGGTATGACTACGTTGTCTATTTAATTTTTTCTATCACTCCACATGGGGATTAAATTTGCTAGAATCCTATGATCAATTTGTCTAGCTTATTTTCCATAGCGTCCTATTCCGTAACCTAATGATTACAAGAGTTTGTGGGTTTACCCTATGGAAGATTCATTAAGTGTCGCTACGATCTAAGACTTATTTAATGAAACCCGGCCGGTCGGATCTTAGGTCTCCCCTAACTTCTTAAGCATTTCCGTTTGGAAGGTGATCGTTGGGTAAAATTCTCATGCAAGATAGTGATACTCCTATGGTCAATTCTTACCACCACTCGCAACCTGATTCACTAGGGTCCTATGGTCAATTCTCCTAGCTTCCTAGATACTACCTAAACTTCCATGCTACCAAAACGAGGGTGTCTCAAAATAAGCAAAGAAAGCATACATATAAAGCAATATGAAAACGAGAAAACTACATCATAACAATAACAATTTCATAACTAGGCTAACACCAAAGGTGTTTAGCCAATCATATTAAAACATGCAGAAAATTCAATGTTTAACATCATGAATGAAGACATGAATTAAATACAAGAATGTAATATGAAATACTAAAACTTATGAAGTGTATGATGTGAATTCTTCCTTGGAAATGACTTGTATGCTGCTGGAATTCGTCCTCCCTGAAGCCCTGAATCGTTCTATGGTTTTTGTGTGTTGAGAAGATATGTGAAAATGCAGAATTAGGGCTTGTATTTATAGTCTCGACGACTAAGTTACGGCGTAACCTCTAGGGTTAGTTACGCCGTAACCTTTGAATCTAGGACGATCTTATCCTCAGTGATTAAACTACAACGTAACCTAAAGGTAAGTTACGAACGTAGAACTCTCGTTAACCACTTTACGCTGTAACCATGAAAGTGGTTACATCGTAGCTTCTTTTGCCCATGAAATTCTTCTAAGTCTTGGAGACATGTATATGGCGTAACTTGTGTAGGAGTTATGTCGTAACTTTGGAAAGCGTTGACCATGCTCTTCTAGTGTTAATCCATGTTACGGCGTAAGTAGAGTAAGGATTTACGCCGTAACTCTTGTCTGGTCAGCATACTCTTGTGTATTTTCACTAATAACCTTCCAATTCCGCGTCTCTTCGTTCCTATACTCATTATTAACCTGAAAATGAAATATTCACGAATAAGAGTATATATTCAAGTAAAATGATACAAATGATGAGCATAATAAGGGAAATTAACACTAATATATCAGGACTATTTGTAGTTATCATGTGCCATACATCGTAGGAAAGGAATAAGAGTATACTTTCTTATGAATTTGGTCTCATGAGCTGATTTATAGTAGAAGTTAGTCATTAAGGGTGTAACTAAACTGCTGCAGATTGGAATGTTTGCATAGTTATGTATTTTGATGTTTAAGAGATGATATCATGTTTATGCAAGTTCATGATGATTATAGTTCATGTTCACATGCTTATAGTTACTCCTTCACATGTTTTTACATAGTCATTTATGTGTTAATAGCATATTGTTCATGTTTAGAATGCAATAGCTTGCATTTCATGGTTCAGATGAGTAATGGATTTCAAGTTAACATGTTTAATAGATTAGACAAGTTTCTTTTTAGTATGTTATGTCATGTTACAAGTTATATTCGAAGTATGTTATGTTTCAAGTTATAGCAGAAAATAGTTGTAATACGAAGATTAGTTTAGAAACTAGTATTTGTTATAGCTCAGCCTCAATATCAAGTTATAGCTCAGCCTCAGTATCATGTTATAGCTTAGCCTCATTATTTAGCTCAGTCTCAGTTTAGACATGGATATCATGTAGAAACATTTCCAGACTCAGAATAGTTCAGTATGCAGTTCAATCTTAGTCATATTCAGTTTAATTATGTCGGTGCTCAAAATGCACAACGAGAATATCCCAATCAGGACTCCTATGTGGTATTCAGATTATTTAGTTAGTAACATGATTTATGTAGTCAGTATAGTACTATATGTATTCATTCAATATCATGCCTTATGCATACAATTTAAATAGTAGTTTCAAACATAGCTTCAGTATCAGTTAACGAATCAGTTAAATTGTTAGTATCAGATTCAAACTTCAGAAAATAGTTTAGAATATAACTTTTGATTTAGTCAGTAACGAGTTTAGAAATAACTTTATAATCTAGTTAGTAGCCAATTTAGTTTGATACAACATATTTAGTTCAGAAATTAGTTTAGAGATAGCTTTATAACTTAGTCAGTAGCCAGTTAAAAAAAATAGCCTAAGATCCAGTTAGAAAGGTTCCATATGCACTTAACCAGAATAGAACTTTACGCATTCATGCCAATTATGAAGTTAGAACCGGTTAGACATTGTGCTTATCATGTAATTATATGTAGTAGTTGTTCAAGATGTACAAAAGTTATATGCAAAAATATCAAGCTTATGCTTTAGTTCATTAAGATTACATTCGTGTTTATGTTTTAGTTTATACTTGATTCGGTATCCTTTATCTTACTAAGCTACAAGGACTTACGGTCTTAGTTTCATGTTTTATGTAGGTATGCAAGTTGAGACCAAGCTATGTGTTATATGTGGCGTAATGGGTTAAATGGTGTAGCTCGTGGGTTAGGTAACGAGCTTCTCATCACCATCTCATATTATCTTCCTGGAATACCCCAATATAAAGTGTCATTTCAGTGTTAAGTCAATTAGCAAGTTATCATGGTATATTTCAAGTGTTTTGCAAGTTACTTGTAGTCGATACCATGTATTTTAGTTAGTTTCAAGTTTTAAAGGGGCGTTTGGCATATGTAGAAAACACGCTTCCATTGAATTATGAAAGTATTTAGTTTGCAGATAAGTTTATATATGTTCTTTTTTTAGTTAGTTAAGTTTTGGTATTTGCGAAAAGTGGTCATTAATAAAAGTACAGAAAATCTACAAGCCTGGTTTGAAGGGTGTATACGGCGTATACCCCAAGAGATGTATACGTGTATACGTCTGTTCAAGTGTATACGACATATAGGATGAAAAGCCTACACGATGTATGCTTAGTCAGTTTAAAAAAAAATGTGCAAGTGTCGGCCATTTCACATATATAAAAAGTGTACAAAGTACAACAACGATACTCAATCCCATCTAAGCGGTGTATAAGGGAGGTAGAATATAGACAGATCATACCCCTACCATTGGGTAAACTCGAAGGTAAAGAGACTGCTTCCAGGTAGACCTCCGACAAGTGTATGTATGAGCGTGAAAGTGCACAAAAATTATGTGAATGCATGATTATGCAAGGTTACATGGCAGAGGAAGATATGAAAGCATATTGTGGAAAACTAGAAGGGGGGGTTGAATAGTTTTGCCGATTTAAAGTTAGTTTCTAAAACTTTAAATTCGTTAATATGTGAGATCTTATGGATGTAGAGAAAGTATAGATCTAATGATAAAGCAAGTAAGTAAAGTAAAGCAAAGGGATAGAAATGACACAACCGATTTATAGTGGTTCGGCTACAAGGACACTTTCCTTGCCCTACTCCACTCCCCGAGTCACATACTCGAGAGTTCAAGCACTATGTCAACAAACTCCTTCACTTGGCGGAGAAGCATTCACAACGTTGCTTACACCTTTTTCCGATACAAAGCTAAATACCGAGTCCGTAACATGGTGGACCAAACCAACACGACTATTACACAACAAATATGTGAAATATCAAATACAAGATCTTCGCCATGTAAATCTTGAGGAACAAATCAATCAAGGACCCCTTGTTTGGATGACTTGTAGAATGCCCGTGATCTCGCCTTAGATAAGGACCTATATGAGAATCACTAAAGAAAGAAAGAAGGAAGTACTCTAGATCAAGTGATCTTTGTTAGAAAAGAATGAGAGTATATGAGAGAATTAGTAAGAAGAAGGGTGAGTTAGAATGAAGAAATTGCTCTCTATTTATAGGCAATTTCGCCACTTTCCTCGGATCCCACGGATCCCTCCCAAGAGGATCCGTCTAGTGTAAACCTAGGGATCCGTGGGACGCTCCTCTTTGCCCATTGGTTTTTTGGTTATGGGTCATGAGTTATGGGTTGGTCCATGGGTTTTCCTTAGATTCAATGTATCTAATGAATACATTGTATCTAGTCAAATGGGTATGGGTTAATGGGTTATGGATATGATCCATGGGTTATGGTTTTACCCATCCTAATAAACTATTACAACAAATGATTAATTACAACATTTTGTATTTAAATGGCTATATGTAAATGCTTTACAAAAATAACATGTATCCTTATAATTGTACTTAAGATAACATTATATTTGTTATCAACAAAACACAAAGAGATCGCAAAATATTAATAAACGTTTTATGGTTTATTTGTAGTAACAATCTCCCTTTTGTTGATGACAAAACATAATGTTATGATGAGTAAACTTAAGAATAGATGTATGTTTTGAAAGCCCTAAGTTTACTTCTTCCCCTTTTTTCGAAACAAAAGTTAACCCTTTGAAGAAATAAAAGTGTGGAAAAATTAGTCCACGTATCGCTTACTCCCCCTTGACGGTAGCTCCCCCTAGTTTGGGGCGTCAAGTGAAGAAAAATTAAAAAAAAATCCTACAAAGAGAAAGGTTAGTAACATGCTTAAATAATCTTGTGATTGACGATAATCAAGATTGGGAGCCAAGGTATGTAAACAGGGCCTTATAATAAAGCAACAAAGTGTAGTGGTATTTATGCCACCTACAAGCATGTAAAAATTAGAACAAGACTTGTTCTTGAAAATGACTCCAAAAGAAAAAGTACTAAAAAATAGAAAATAGTAGTAATGATTCCTTCCATGCTTGCATAAGGTTATGGATGGAGGTTTGGATGAGTAATGATATTGATGCGATCAAGGATGAGGTTGAGTATGAATCGCATTTCTTTCCTAACTTCTATTGCAATTTCCCTAGTGGATTGGCAATGTTCACAATGTAAATGATGTGGGTAATGAGTACGGAAGTCTTCCGGGTTGTTTTGATTTGTGAGTTGCGGAAGTTGTGGTGGAAAAATAGGAAAATACGGATCAAAGTCCGAAATGTTTGGAAGTGGAGGTGGAAAAGAACTTAGATTTTCTTGTAGTTTAATGGGAGCTAAGGGTGGTGATGTTTCAAGATCATTGAATATTGTGTTTGGAGAAGTTGGAGGTGTCAAAAAGGCTATTTCTTTTTGTTTTGGTTGTTGAGATCTTGTTGGAGTCGTAAGGAGTTCCAAAAGAGTGACTTTAGGTGGTGAGTGATTTGGTGATGAAGTAGGTGTACTCGTTGGTGATGAAGGAGGTGCTATAATGGAAGCATCTTGTGGTGAGTTATTTAATGGTGATGAGCCATATGATGATGGTTTTCCTAAGCAACAAGATCGGATGTTAATCCGTGCGGATATCCTAGAGTTTGATTGTGGTATTTTAAAGGGTGGAAGTACAAAGGTTTGGGTTTAATGAAGATGATTGTTGGTACTAGGTGATTCATCTAAGTTGTAAGAGCTTGTGAATGACATGGTGTTGTTTAATGTTAGGAATTAGAAATTCCAGGTATTAAAGAGTCGGTCACCTCAAGTATATGTAATCGTTAGAAATCTCGTAGTCGTAGTTCTTTTATGTTAAGTAGTATTTAGTTAAGTAACACCGTGGAGGACGGACGGTCTTTACCCATCTGATGCACGATCCACACCCGATGTGTGGCGATTTATGTAAGACTATAAATACTCTACCTCCCAAGGTAGAAAGTTGGAGCTCATAATAATATCTTTCACTTTCTCTCACTAAGTTCCTAAACCTCTAACTTTCTCTAGAATTCCACTTATACGCCCACTTTGTGTTATGGTTTGATGTGTATGTGAAAACCAATATCTAACAATTGGTATCAAGAGCCATGGTTAGATCATATCTTACACATCTTTGGATTTCTAGTGGTTTTAGGTGGTTTTGAGTTTGAAAAGTCTAGTGGTTTGTGCATCATTTGGTTGATTTCTAGTGTTAAAGTTTGGATTTTGATAGTACTTTTGTGTTTAGAATCATCATAAGTGTTTAGGTTTTGATTTTGAAGGCTTGAATCATCGTGGTTGGATTTGTTTTGGATTGAAAAGTGTGTTTTGAAGTATTTCTTGGTAGCAACTTGGGTCTCGGAGTAAGTTTCTTGGTAGCGAGTTGCGGTTTCGGTTGGTAGCGATTTAGGCGTAGCGACTTGTCGTCTTGTTAGTGGATTCCCTACTACGAGTAGCGACTTGGTTTATGTTAGCGACTTGGTGTTAGCGAGTTGGTACCTAGCGAGTTGCTATTTAGCGACTTGTCAATTTAGCGACTTGGTGCTTAGCAATTGTCACAAAATTTTGCTAGCGACTTGGTTGGTAGCGAGTTGTTATATAGCGACTTGTAACTATAGCGACTTAGCACTTAGCGACTTGGTGCTTAGAGACTTGGTTCAAGTGACTTAGCGACTTGGTTGATTTTTACGAAGAAGAGGTTTGACCAAAGTTGACTTTTACGTCAAAACTTCAAACGGCCATAACTTTTGATCCGTAACTCCGTTTTCAATGAAATACCGTCAAAACGACGGAGTAACTGAATATTGTGAAGTTTCATCACGATGTCGTGAAACGAATTTTTCGAGGCCCAAATCCTCCGAAATGAAGTTATTGAGCTTTTAAGTTTTAGACCTAAAATTCTCCGTAAAAGCGTGCATCAACCAATCCAAATCTCAACCAATCAACATTTCACCTTTCCTACGAACAATCTAAAGTCCTATCACATAATCGTCTTTCATTGTATCATTCCATCGGTCATCTTAACACCCCTCTTGGTCATTGCTTAACGGTTTCGTCTTGATTTTAGTAAAATCCCGCGAAGATTCTATTTCTCGGTTTAAATCATAGACGTGTAAAATCCGTGCATCCTTCCACATCATGTCTTACTCTATCGACCCGGTGATTTGAAGTGCTTAAAGCGTATGATGTTGTGGACAACAATGATAATGTATGCTACATCGAACGATTAAAGATGATTGAATTAAGCAATGAGGATGTGAGATCTCCGTGTTCGTAATCTAATGAGAGAGAATTGCACGGTCAAGCTACGAATGCCATGCAAATGAAATGCGAGATTGAGCCCTATCGCCTACTTCATCTCGCACCTCATTCATTTGTTATCCATAGTGGGATCGAACATGTAGTGCTCTTTTCCTTGGGACTTACCTACATTGACAAGAAGTTTCTTTGTTGAACTTAGAACATTTAAAGTGCAACTTACCAATGAAGAAGTTCAAAAGAATGGTTCCAGTCGACTCTTCAAGTAATCTACAAACAATTTCAAAGAATTCATCGATGGGAATATTCATGACACGATCAACACTTGATCGGAATTTCCTTCAAAAACATACTGGAATGGAAATTGTGAATTCATTGAGACATTTATCCAACTCATGGATAATGTGAAAAAGTACATTGAGGAAACCGCACAAAAGAATGAAGACGTGAATGAGTGTCGTGCGGTTGAGAGATTGTTGTGATAAGTTGGGTAATGTATCCGTTGAAGAATCGGTGTTCTTGAATGCGAGAATGTTAGAGAAAACAAAAATTGATGAGTCGGATAATGCAATAATCGTTCTCAAATTCACAAGAGAGAGGTGCACCGACACAACTGTGCAAGTTAATGCAAAGGAACGCTCCATGGAAGCTTCGGATGTACCCAAGATAGAGATGCACCACACACTGTGCATGTCAATGCCGAGGTAAGTTGTATGGAAGTTTCGCTATACCTAGTTGTGCATCTTCTACTCAAAATGATGATTATGAACTCCATGAGTCTGTTGCATTTGTGCTCGATGATTCCCTTACCACCGAGCTTAACATATATAAGGATCAAGTTGCTATTTATGAACAAGTGCTAAGTTTGAGTTGACCACCGTGAGCAGGAAATGGATGTCCAAATACGTACAATCATTAGAAAAGTAATTTTAGAAGAAGTATTAAAACAAGAGTTAAACTCCTTACAAGAAAAGCTTTCTAAAGCGCTAAGCAAAACACGAACTTCAAGAAAATGTTAAACGCTAAGCAAGAATTCAAGGCTAAGGAATCAAAACTTTTGAATGAGTTTTCCAATCTAAAACTTTGAAAACAAGCTTGAAAATAAGTTGTACGTACAAGGAATACCATTCAGATCGCTTCACATGATCACTAAGCATAGAGTCTTAAGCGATAAGCATAGCATTCCCCTTGTTGAGGAACCAAATCCAGAGGTAATTAAAAGGCTAGAAATGCTCATAAGGTGCTTTATGATGGTAATGAAATCCTTAAGCCTAGGCGAAACCTAGTTGCGTTGAGTGCACCGAGGAAGATAAGAAATCGATGAAGTCACTGGGAGAAAATGAATAAGAAGTTAGAAGATCCCGAGTGTAAAAGAAATTGAATCGCCCCATTGTTTCATTCGGTTGTCACATGGTTGATCCATATAATAGATCTCACATGCCACCTACCAGAGCTTGTTTGATGTTGGCTCGAAGGCTTTCCATCTTCGTTGTGAATGTGTAAACACATCACTCGGATGTTCGCAATACCACAAGGATAACGTAGGACTCAAGATATAATCTCTTTCCACATTGTGTGAAATAGAGAATCTTCATTGAAAGTGTCCTAATGAGATTTATTGATGATCTCGTGGCTCTAGACTCAATTTGTGCATATTTGGATCCCGTGTGGGAGACTAGGGAGGGTCTCCTTCTTCAATATCAACAATCTCTAAGAGAAAGTCGATAGATAATGTCGGTTCTCCGTGAGAATGAAACAAGTCCTTTAAGAGGAACTTGAGTGGTTTGGAAAGTTGAAGTGCAAGTCGTCATCGGGTCCATGACGTCTTGTCTTCAATACCGATGTTACCATCAAGTAGCATATGAAGTGAACCCGGTTTATATGCTATCGATATGTTATATATTCCCCGCCCATTAGGAATAATGAACTTGCACATAAAGCATATCTCTCATACCTTAAGGAAAGTTTGAAGGGTCTCCGTGAGATTGTTGAAGATGAAAGATTAGAAAACCTTTTGATAGTACTATAGCCTATGCTCGCATGGATGCCAAACGATCTCGTGAACTCTTAGAGTATGTAATTGTCACAAGTCCGAAATCTAGCAATAGGCGAGATAGAATAGTTGTGCCTTGTTCTATGCCTAAAGCCAAGCATGTGACCCTTGATATGCCTTGTTCCATGTCTAAATTCAAGCAAGCAACCCGTGATGTGCCTCCTAGAATTTCGGATCCAAAGACTTCTAGACCAGAATGCGAAAGTAGTGAAGCCATGTAATGTTCCCATCGTTACTTCTATAGATGTTAAGATTGACACTAAAGTTTGCATGGGTCAAACCTAGAAGCAATGCAAAGAAGGATAGGATTACGCAAACTAAAAGTGATCATGATAAGGAAGTGAAAGAACACCATAGGGACAAGAAGTTTGATTTGAACAAAAGAATCGTGTTAGTTCTAGTATTAGCCCAAGCTTATGAAATTAATTCGAGCCCTCATCTTTGTCCGCAAAACATGTAAAACGTTTATTTTCGGTAATCATGATAAATGTGATGTGTTATTTCGAGGTCTAAGATTCATAACCCGATTAAGAAAGTTTGGAGAGCAAAGCAGTTAAGCAATCACGAAACCCACAGGGAATGTGTTTACAAATGTAGGATTTGGTGGAAGCCCACAGTCGAATATTTACGAATGGCAAACCTTACCCTCGCCTAGATCCACTATGCCTAGTATAGTACTGTTAAGGTTTGGAAGCCAACCGGTAGAATAATCCCATTAAGCACAAAAGGTCATTTGACTAAGTCTAATCTCGCTACTAGTTCGACTCCTAGAGATAATGCCATTGCATCTAGGGTTTCGTTGATTCAAAGATTGTTTGTGCTAACCAAAAGGAACCCATCAAGACGTGGGGATCCAATGTTTCCAATTCTCTGTCTTCGTCATTGTCCAAAGCGGTCGTATAAATCGTCCCTTGGTATTTAGATTCGCTGCTCTAAACTTATGATTGGGCTCTTAACAATGACGTATGTTCAAACGATTCAGCCTCGTACTTCATCATTATGGCGTCAAGATAACACTTGAGCCCGTTCCTCATAGAAAAGAAAAGTGTATGCTCTTCTTCGACTAATGAGAAATTCTCTCATGAATGGCCATACTCATCTACATTCTTCATCAACAAGCTTCATGTTTTTCCACGCTCATTCGGTCATCAAGTGGATCTCGTTCATTGGTGTATACTCTTATTCACTTGTTAAATCAAAATGGCAACTTCGGATGCAATTTTGAGGGAGAAGAGTGAATATACTACATGATGATGGATGTTTGAATAATGGTTATAAGACTTAATTTTGATGATGATGAGTGTATATTCTTTTTATGAAGAGTGAATTTACTATGGATAACCGGGATTCATTGCTTGGGATTCATTGGTTCAAGATATGTTTGATGAGTACTTCCAACCTCAACGAATGTTGATCATCTAGTTTCAAGCTCATGCTCGTTCCTACCGACTCAATTGGTTCACCATCTAAGAAGTACTTGGAATTCTCAAGAAACCTTATCTCCGATTATTTCACAAGGCGTTTATAATGACTATCATGATATTGTAAGTTGCACTATTGAACAATGATTCGCTCTTTGGTATTCCTGTGCCAAATCTTTACGGATTATTGTTCCTCTCATGTGCACACCATAAATCAACCACATGAACATTAAGGAAAATGACTACCTTATTCGTCAAGACATTTGTGGTGAATCTTCCGATCGGTCTCTACATGTATACCTTTAGGAAGAATGCATTAATGTCGAGAAATCATTTGTTCCGGTTCATTCGGTGGATCGACGTACATCCGGTTGTACGTTTATTCACGTGTTGGGCATTTGACACAAGTCGATTACTTGAAGTTAATCAATTATCACTTATTTGGGATTGAAGTTAAATTTCAAAGGTGTTCTTATTTGATAACTTGCTCGGGTCTAAGAATTTTATGTTGAAGACTTGGTTTATCTAGTTACCGGTGTCGGGATGGATGGTTGAAGATCCGTTAACTATCACTTTAAGGAGTTACGTAGTTTACTCGGGACACACGAATATGACGTTGTGGATAATCGCAAGAGGTGTTAAAGTCTCATACTTTGGTTGAGTATTGAGTACTTAGAGATTTGCTTGAAGCATAAATTCTCGACCTTCGTTCTTCCAACATTAGTGCAAGCTTAAGATGCAAATGCGTGGAATTCTTCTTCGTTTCAAGTTTGGTATATCCGGTTTTCTTCATCGATGGTCACTTCAAATTGTCTACATATGGGTTGATAAAGATAGTCGAGAGAGTTTCTATCGCAGCTTGTCCCACGGCTCCGGACAATCCGCCGGACCGCACTTCAAAACAATCCTATTGGTTCATCCTTGTACCATTTCCTCCTCGCAGACTCCATATGTACCTCCATCAAGATGATTTAAGAAAATTTTTGATCCTATGTTTGATGAACAAGATGAGCCAAGTGCTAATGATCATCAATTCCTACAATAGAGGTCGCTTTATCCAAGTAAATGATGTTGATCCTTCGATCTCAATATCATTAAGCCAAGAAGCGCTGCCGATCACTGTCTCATCAACAAATCATCAATCATCGAGTGTACATCGTGGAATGGTATCCGTATCAACAATGAAGAAAATCCTTTGCTACTCATGAAGATGCTCCATTTGAAAACATATTTGCTCCTCGAATCTTCATCGAACCATCTTCTTGAGGAGACATCGACTGCTACTTGATCCTCAACAACTACCACATGAACACCTCGAAAATGGACTCACGATCATCCATTAGACAACATCATTGGAAATCCTTCTCGTCCGGTATCCACTAGAAACGACTTTCTCTCGATGCCTTATGGTGCTTCTTTAACTCTGTACTATCTAAGATCGAACCAAAAGATGTTAAATCGCCATGGATGAAGACAATGGTTCAATGCCATGCAAGAATAAATTCATGAGTTTGATCGACTTGATGTATGGGAATTAGTACCGCTCCAGTTGTCTTTGTGATAATTGCTCTAAAATGGATCTTCAAAGTAAAACTTGATGAGCATGGTGATGTGTTAAAGAACAAGGCTCGATTGGTTGCTAAAGGATATCGTCAAGAGGAGGTATTGACTTTGAGGAATCATTTGCTCCTGTTGCTCGTGTCGAGGCAATCGTAATCTTCTTGGCTAATGCCGATAGTAAGAACATGGTAGTTCATCGATGGACGTAAAGACGGCATTCCTAAATGGAGATCTTAAAGAAGTCGTCTATGTCGACCAACCCGAAGGCTTTGTGAATCCAGAGTATTCTACTCACGTTTATCGTTTGAAGAAGGCTCAGATGGTTTAAAGCAAGCTCCAAGGGCATGGTATGATAAGCTATCAAAGTTTCTTCTATCTACCGGATTCAAGAAAGGAGTAGTTGATCCAACATTGTTCACCGAAGTCGGAAAACATTTAATTCATGTTCAAATTTATGTTGATGATATCATTTTGCCTCGACCGACCCCAATGAGTGTGACAATTTTCAAATGAAATGAGTTCAAAATTTCAAATGTCAATGATGGGACAAATGTCATTTTTCTTGGGAATACAAATTTCGCAAAGTCCGGAGGCATTTTTATAAATCAATCTAAATATGCAACCGAGATCTTAAAGAAATTTGGATTTGATTCAAGTGACCTGTTGACACCCCATGATTGACCGAACCAAACTAGATGAGGACCACTCGGGGATCATGATTGACCAAACGAAATATCGTAGTATGATTGGATACCGATGTACCTCACCGCTAGTAGACCGTACATCTTGTTCATTTGTTTGCATGTGTGCTAGATACCGTGCTAAGCCTACTAAAAGGCACCTTGAAGCGATTAAACGGGTCTTCGGTATCTCCAGGAACCATCAATATGGGTCTTTGGTACCAAGGACACCGGTATGTCACTAACGGCCTATCAGATGCCGATCATGCAGTTGTCAAGATACACGTCAAGCACGCCGAGGTGCTCAATTTTGGGTGATAAGCTCGTGAGTGGTCTTCAAAGAAGCAAATGAGTACTTCTATTTCCTCTACAGAGGTGAATACATAGCCATGTCATCTGTTGTGCTCAAATCTTATGGATGAGATCTCAATTATCGACTATGGCTTTGTATTCAACAAAATCCTCTCATTGTGATAATAAAAGTGCTATTGCTCTCTCATGCAACAATGTTCAACACTCAAGAGCAAAGCATATCGACATTCGACATCATTTCGATCGGGGAACAAGTTGAAAAAGGTGTGGTGGAACTCTATTTTGTGAGGTCCGAATACCGTTAGTCGACATCTTCACCAAAGCTCTTCCAAGAGAACGTTTGAGTTTATTCTTCCACGCCTTGGCTTGAAAAGCCTTCAACCGTAAACACTCAAACGTCTTCGGGAGGAAGTCGAGGAGTAAAGGTCTATCTTCATCTATCTCTTGTATATATCTATTCTCAAAATCAAATAGAAAAATATAAAACTTTCAAAATCCATAAAAATTTGAAAATTGAAAAATCTTCAAAAATATTGTCATTTTATCATGTTTCTCTCGATTCGATTATATCTACGGTCTTGATGTCGTCATTCA
This sequence comes from Chrysanthemum lavandulifolium, assembly GCA_022545495.1. Taxonomy (NCBI): domain Eukaryota; kingdom Viridiplantae; phylum Streptophyta; class Magnoliopsida; order Asterales; family Asteraceae; genus Chrysanthemum; species Chrysanthemum lavandulifolium. Next base: position 82,079,243 of record CM040246.1, read on the forward strand.
AAGAATGACACGGGACTTTAGATGTTGTTCGAATTTAAAAAAAAAAAAAAAAAAAAAAAAAAAAAATTCAAAAATCGCAAATATTTTTGGGAGAAAGAGAAACAATGGTTTATTGTCATTTTCGTGCAATAACCCGGTTTTAAAAGAAAGAACAGAGCCATGTTTTCCCATGTTTTCAAATTCAATGCTATGATTCTATAAACATTTATCTCATTGAAAACTAACCGCTTTGAAAAATAACTCGATCTCTATTTTTGATAATCATCGGGACTTATTTGTCAAAATCTCTATCTCTCAATCAACAACCTATGTCATTGATTGAGGGGAGAATGATTTCAATTAAATTAAAAGTTATTTGGCATTAAATTGTTTTCAAAAGATGTACATGCATGTTTTATCAAGGAGTTTAAAGTCTTAAAATCCAATCCGTGATCGCTTAAAACGCTTTCATAACAAAGTCACAATTCTCCTTAAAAGCTTTCAAAATCAATTTAAATCTATAAGAGATCACAAATCTCAAATTATTTGATAATTGTGATCGGGAGAATGTGATTTAAATTGGATTTAAACCGATTATTCGGTAAATGGTTTTATAAGGATGTACATCGCTCTTCCCACATGTGACAAACGATTTCAAATTTTCAATGCACATGTTGAGGGGAGCATCTATCTTAAACCTATGATTTGAAACGTGATCATTTATCTCATTGTGCAGTTCCTCTAGTATGTGCAAAACTCTTTTCAAACCTCGAGGCACATATTGAGGGGAGCAAATTTATGGAAACCTCATCCTTCCCGGAAATGCTTTATCTACTTGATTTGATCAAGGAAGTGATGGTGATATTTTTAGAAAATGGTAATCAAAGAAGCAATTTCTTCCTCTTACCTCCGTGTGCAAAATGATTTCAAAACATTTGATGCACATGTTGAGGGGAGCACTTATTCTAACAATATCAAAACAATTCAGTACAAAATGTTTTGATAATATATCACAAGTATCCGGATTGATTTTCAAATGGTTTTCAATTGGTTCCAATGGCGGATGAACAATACCAAATAGACCGACCAACTTCACTTTATGTACGGTGATATAAGGATGATAAGGTTAGGTATTGGTTCCCATGATCCGCCGAACCGGAGGGATCTACCCAGGGACAATCCACTAGCTAGTATAGAAGTCCTTAGGTATGATGATAAAAGGAGAAAAGTGAGATATGGGAAGAGTGCAGATCGAGGCCGAGCTAGTATTGGAACAAACCCAACAAGGTTCTAGCTATGAAGTCTCGGTAAGCACTTGAAGGGTGAAGAATTAAAGAATTGAATGAAAGAAAGGGTGAAACAAATAGCCTCCAATTATTCAACCTTAGGGCGTAAACCGGGTTCACTTCATATGCTATGATGGTAACATCGGTATTGAAGACAAGACGTCATGGACCCGTGGACGACCGCACTTCAACTTTCCAAACCACTCAAGTTCCTCTTAAAAGGACTTGTTTCATTCTCACGGGAACCGACATTATCTATCGACTTTCTCTTAGAGATTGTTGATATTGAAGAAGGAGACCCTCTCCCTAGTCTCCCAACACGGGATCCAAATATGCACAAATTGAGTCTAGAGCCACGAGATCATCAATAAATCTCATTAGGACACTTTCAATGAAGACTCTCTTTCACACAATGTGGAAAGAGAGATTATATCTTGAGTCCCACGATTATCCTTGTGGTATTGCTGAATATCCGAGTGATGTGTTTACACATTCACAATGAAGATGGAAAGCCTCGAGCCAACATCAAACAAGCTCTGGTAGGTGGCATGTGAGATCTATTATATGGATCAACCATGTGACAACCGAAGAAACAATGGGCGATTCAATTTCTTGAATCAATCTCGGTTCGTGTTAGGGATTGACGGATACCTTTGAAAACCGGTCTTTGTGCTTAACAAACTTTTTCTTTAGCACATCGACCGTGTACTCATTTTCAAACCAAAAGGTGTTTTATGATTGATAATTGATTTTCAATAAAACCTTCGTTGTATTGCAAAACAATTTCTATTGAGCAATACATGATTGTTTTTCAAATCTCTTTTCATCAATCGGTGGACTTAAAATTATTGGTTCACTCACTCCGTGTTGTCCTCTTTGAGACGTTCGGTTTGAGAACAACTAGAGCATTGCGAAACCCCATCAAGGAAATTCTACGGAATTATACCGATCACGTGCAAGATTGTAATCGATCAACTGGGACGTGTGGGCGTGTACCTCAATTCAACGAAGTGATCAAAGACACTTTCGTGCGATTTATTGCTAATCGTTGTATGCGGTACACCCGATGTTTGCAATGATCGTAATGAAGCGGTCAATCCATAGCCGCATGCTCACTTAACACATTCATCTCAAAAGAAATCATGATTAGTGCATCAATGACTCGATATTTTCACTCCATGCTTCGCCACGCCGCCAATATCATGAATCAACTAAAGCTTCCGCCACTCGATGAGAAGATATCATGATCCGTAATGTGAGCATGTCGGTCCGTAAGTCACAACATCACATAATACCAACACCACAATGGATGTCACGAGATTTTGATAGTCGATGATCTCAAATGATGGCTCAAAATTATTATCACGTGGATCAAGAAAGACCTCCACTTGGAGTAACCAAACATGCAATGTGATGAATCAATGACTACGAGCTTAGAAGCAAAGGACTACATCAAGAATGCAAGAACAATTTTAATGTAATATCTATTTGTATTCAATGTAATTTTGGTACATGATTGAGGTGACCTCCTTGGGAGATTGTTAGAATTAGAAATTCCGGTATTAAAGATTCGGTCACCTCAAGTATATGTAATCGTTAGAAAGCTCGTAGTCGTAGTTCTTTTATGTTAAGTAGTATTTAGTTAAGTAACACCGTGGAAGACGGACGGTCTTTACCCATTGTATGCCCGATCCACACCCGATGTGTGGCGATTTATGTAAGACTATAAATACTCTACTTCCCAAGGTAGAGAGTTGGAGCTCATAATAATATCTTTCACTTCTCTCACTAAGTTCCCTAAACCTCTAACTTTCTCTCTCTAGAATTCCACTTATACGCCCACTTTGTGTTATGGTTTGATGTGTATGTGAAAACCAATATCTAACATTTAATTGTGAAGATGAGATGAATATGCAAGCATTTTGGGAGTTCTATATATAGAAAAACAAAGCATTGTAATGAATGCTTGACCCAAAATGTGGATTAAAATCTAATGATTAGATATGAATTTAAGGCATGTGATCATGAGAACACAAGCATTAAAGGACATACTCCAAAAAATAAAACAAATGTGGATTTTTCATCCAAAGTGAGAAAAATAGAAGGTAAAAGCGACACTGTCTCACGGATCCCACGGATCCTTCCTGAGGGATCCGTCCGGCATGAAGGCTAGGATCCGTGGGTCCGTGATCCAGCAAACACAAAATTTTCCTTTGGAAACATGTTTGCCTAGTGTGTGCCTATATGCAAACTATTTGGAGTTGCGGTTATCTCGACTTCTAAGAAAAAAGAAAAATAAACTAGAAGTAGAAAAGCATACTATTATGTGAGATAACCCGTAAACACGTATTTAGTACTTGAGTACATAATTTAGTGTTCCCAATGCTCCTTATTCATTGTGGCTGTACCCGAAAACACATATTGGTTATGTGTCCCCTTTAGCATTCCAAAGACATGAGATGCAATGAAAACGGGTTTTTACGTTGTATTAATAATGAAAAAGCGATTTGTCCTAGGCGTGAGAAATTGCTTTTGTGAAATTGATATGGGAAGAAGTATCATTTTAGAAAGCATTTTGAAAAGAGATTTCTATGTTGTGAAATACAAACGTTTTATCCTTTTGAAAAGAAGATGTAAAAAAAATTATAAGTGAAAAACTTATCTTGGGTTTTGAAAATTCTCATATTGTTTGTGAGTTGTGCGTGAAATAGAGATCCTAGACTCAGAAAGAAGAAGGTTAGTGTTTACATACCTTGTAGAGTCAAAAAGTAAATTACGACGTTTGTTCCATGAGACCAAGACTAAGACGAAGTAGGTTGAATTGTTCCCGCTTCAACGGTTTGGTGAGGACGTCGGCTATGTTGTCTTCGGACACTACCTTCTCAATAGAGATGTTCCCCTTTTGAACATTGTCTCTTAAGAAGTGATGACGAATCTCTATATGCTTAGTGCGATAATGTAATACCGGATTCTTGCTTAGATATATGGCACCCTTGTTGTCACATAGAATGGCTATGTCACTAAGATGAATGTCGTAGTCGACTAACGCTTGTTTCATCCATAGTGCTTGTTGGCATGCTTTTTGCGGTGAGACGATTCGGCTTGGTTGTTGATATTGCTAATGCCGTTTGTTTCTTTGAAAACCAAGATGTCAAGCAACATCCCATAAAAGTAAATACCCCACTTGTACTCTTTCGTTCAACATAATCACCTACATGGTCAGAATCTGCATATACAATTGTTTCTACTCCCGTGCCCTTAGGATACCATAATCCTAATTGTGTTGTACCCTTAATATATAAATATTCTTTTTACGGCTTCTAGGTGTGATGTTTCAGGGTCTTCTTGAAACCTAGCACATAAGCAAACACTAAACATGATATCCGACCTACTTGTCGTGAGGTAGAGAAGACTACCTATCATGCCATGATATTTAGTATTATTGACGGATTCGCCGTCTTCATCTTTTGTGAGTTTGGTGTCGGATGACATTGGTGTCCTAATTGGTTTCGACTCTTCTAGACCGAATTTCTTTAACATCTCCTTTATGTATTTAGATTGATTAAAGAAGATACCATCTTCTACTTGTTTGATTTGTAGACCAAGAAAGAAACTAAGTTCTCCCATCATACTCATCTCGAACTCGTCATGCATGATTTTAGAGAAATCATCACACATGTCTTGACAAGTGGATCCGAATATAATATCATCTACGATATTTGCACTATGATTATATGTGACTCTCTTTTCTTAGTAAAAAGTATGTTGTCAACTAACCCCATGGTATAGTTTTGTTTAATTAAAAATGACTTGAGTCTATCATACCAAGCTTTTGGAGCTTGTTTAAGACCATAAAGGGCTTTCTTTAATTTATACACATGTTTAGGTTTTTCAAAATCGATGAAGCCTGGAGGTTGAGCTACATATACTTCTTCATTAATAAAACCATTTAGAAAAGCACTTTTGACATCCATTTGATAAAGCTTTAGATCATTAGCACAAGCATACGCAAGAAGTATTCTTATAGAATCTAATCTAGCCACGGGGGCATAGGTCTCATCAAAGTATATTCCTTCTTGTTGGTTATACCCTTGGGCAACGAGTCTAGCCTTGTTTCTAGACACTATTCCGTTTGCATCTAATTTGTTTTTATAAACCTATTTGGTTCCTATTATGGTTTGATTACTAGGTGGAGGGACAAGTGTCCAAACATCATTAGAAACAAATTGATTTAATTATTCTTGCATTGCCATTACCCAACTTTCATCTTTTATGGCTTCTTGTGTATTCTTAGGTTCTATGGTCGAAACGAAACAAAACAAGCTACTTTGGTTTTGAACTTGAGACCTTAATGTTCTTTCATTTAGCTTTCCTATGACCTTATCTACGGGGTGATCTTTGGATTCTTTAATGTTTATGACTTCATCATTTAAAGGTTCTTCTTCTTCATTTATCTTTTTCTTTATTACTATAGCTTCACTTTCTACAATCTCATCATCGACAAGAGGTGGAGAGGGTTTGGGTGGACTTTCATCAAATTTTATATTTAATGAATCTTCTACCTTCATTGTTTCTTTGTTTAATATGACGTAAGCTTTGCTATTTGGATAGTAACCTAGAAAGATACCTTCGGTTGATTTAGGATTAAATTTTGTAAGGTAATCTTTAGTGTTAAGAATAAAACATTTGCTACCAAAGACTCTAAAGTGATCTAACATAGGCTTTTTGACTCGATTGAGTATGTACGTTGAAGTATCAACGGCATTGCACCCAAACTTTTGAGGTATGGATTGCTCATTAAGCATGGTTCGACTCATTTCTTGTAGGGTTCTATTCTTTCTTTCAACTACCCCATTCGATTGTGGAGTGCGCAGAGCCAAGAAGTTGTGAGTAATACCATTAGCGTCACAAAAAGCTCCAAATTGCACTTCATTATCGAATTCCTTACCATGATCCGTTCTAATAGACATGATGAGTGTGCAAATACTCATCATTTTAATCAATCGAATCAAAACGCCTAAAAATGCTTAGAAATGCATCAAATACTAAAAATATCTCAAAATTGCATTTTATATGTTTCGATGCAAAATGTTTAAAATCGATGAAAATGAGCAAAGTTTGCATAATTGGCGCTTTCACCCCCAAGTTTCTAAAATTGTCGAAATAGTCCCCGAGTCCTAATTTCAAAGAAAAATCACCAAAGGTCCTTTTTAAATCATAACTTGTCAAAATTAGTCCTTTGGTGAAAAATATCAAAAGTTTTGAGAAATTACAAAATTGGTCCTTCAAGTTTGAAAATTGGCAAAAATGGTCCCTGGAAATTTGAAATTGTCAAGTTTGGTCCTTGTATTATTAAAACTTGTCACTTATGGTCCCTTGGAACATCTTTGATGAATTGGCAGCTTTGGCCCTTGAATTTCAGAATTTACACTAATGGTCCCTATAATTATTAAACCCTTAAGCCCATTGGACCCTTGTCTAAACCCCAAGTGACCCCTGCCAACCTTTAGACCCCCTGTCAATATTTGATTTGGACCCCCATCATACATTAGCCCACCCGGTCAACCAAATGGTCAAACAAGCCAAGCGCGCCAAAAGTCTTCCCCTTCCACTTGCTTGCCTGCAAAACCAGACAACCCATCCCCCTCCTCACCTTATCCCTTCCTTGTTCCCCCCACCTCCACACAACTCCAAAGGGCATTAAATGCACCTTCAACCCCATCACTCAACCCACAGCTGTTAAAAAATCATTTCCCGCCAAAAAATGATCAAATGGCCAAAATTCACTCTTCTCATCCAATGGTCCAAAAACCAAGTGGGATTAGCTCAGAGAGAGACAAGAAAGAGAGTTGGAGTATAAAAAGAGGATGAAGAGAGAAGAAAAAGGGGTAGTTAGTTTTTTTAGTTTTTCTTAATGTCGTTTTTTAAATTAATGTTTTAGTTTAAATCCAAATGTTGTAATTTCAGTTTCTTTGTATCAACTTACTTTGTTTAAGTGTATTGCAACCATCATCAAGTATCAATATAAGCTTTTGTTCACATTTCACATTTTCCGTCAATGTTGTAATTTTCAATCTAAAAAGTCGATGTTAAAGTTTCAAAAGGCTTATTAATAAACTTAAACAAGCTTCCACAATCTTATGATAGCTTTCTATAAGCTCACAACTAAGTTTCAAATAGTTTTGGTCCATGGTCAACAAAAGTCAAACCGGAGCCTAAATGGGAAATGAAGTCGATTTGGGTTGATGCAAAGGTGATATTGGGATGAAATAGATTAGGTCAATGTAGGATTGGGTTTGGTTTAGCCGAGAACTACGGACACATGCGAGCGAGTTTCTCGTTTCAATTTTCAAGTCTAATTTGCATATTTTGCTTGTATGTGTATCCGTGGTCACCACTTGCTTTTATGTGTTTATTTAGTTGTATTTAGGATGTAATAACTCGCTTTGATCATTAATGCTAGTTGGTTCAAGAGTTTGAGTAATTTTTATGCAAATCGGTGTTTAATAGGTTGTTTGGATTAGTAGATTAATCTGTGGCTAAGGTTTGTTCAGGAGTTGTAACCTGTTGTTTCATGTTTGCTTAGCTCTATTGAACTCATTTGAGTCATTTATCTAAGCCTCGCATATCACCAAAGTCAACTTTCACATTAAACCGTCTTATAGCTAATCTGTTGTGATTTTGAAATGTCAAAAGCTCATTTTGTGTTTAAAATCCATAGAGTTAGGTTGCAGAGCCTTATTTCATCACTTAACATCTATTTCAGTCCTTAAATCAAGATCAAACCTCAAATTAGTCAACTTTTCGGTTTTGTTAAAAGTCAAATATTGAAATTCTCGCCACTCAACTCGAGTTGAATTTTCTTGGACTCATTTCGAGTCAATCTTAGTGAAACTTATGGTTTTAAAATCTCCAAGAAGTCTATTTTCTTATCCTCATTTTTGTATAATTTTGTGAATTTTTCTTAAGCCTCATCTTGGCTTGTCAATTAGGGCTTATATGCCTGTGTAGTGGCAATCGAGTCACAGTGTTTCATGGAACCTTGCACCTTGCACGCAGCTCAAAAGAGCTCACCTAGGTCTAGTTTTGGTTTTAAGGTTCTTGGCCAGGTCTTCTCCAAGTTCCAATTGCTGGTTTTCATATTCACTTATTTTGAAGCTTGTGCATAAGCTCAAACTTGGTACCCTAAACCCGTGTTTGCACAAAGCTCAAATAAGCCAAGTCTTAGCAACTTGCAATTCAGTGGTTTGGAGTTGTTGATTTTAGTTCATTTTGAGTTATTTTAGCAGTTTATAGCTTCGTAAGCAGTTGGAGCTTATTGGTCTTCTTTTGGTTTATCCAAGTGCTTATTTATAAGCACATTCCATGCCAGCTTCATTTTCCTCCACACAAGCACTTGTTTTTCTATTTTCCTAGATTCCTTATATTATTTTAGAGTTATCTTGAATTTTTCATATTTTCCTGTCCTGTTTGCTATTTTTCTTGATTTAATTCGCTTTTAGTACTTTTAATTAGCATTAAATACAATTAATTAAGAAAAGGTTCAAAAAATAATTTTTCATTTTTCTTAAGTTAAGATAAATATAAAAAGACAAAAAAATATTTTTCTAGATTTTTCTTAGTTAAACTTGTATTTTTAAATAATTTAAGTAGTTTAAATAGTTTTTAATTCCTAGAAAATACAAAAATAATCAGAAAAATACAAAAAATAGTTTTAAAAATTCTATTTTGTTATTTTAGATTTTTCCAAGTCTTAATTTTATTTTTCTAGCTTTATTTCATATTTTCTTGTATTATAGGTTATTATTTAATAGTTATAAATAGTTTTTAATTAATAATAATTAATTTAATAGTTATAAAAATAATTTTCTTTTTCTAAAAATTTTCTTTTATCATTAGGATTGTAAAAATGTCATTTTCATATTTTTAGGATTTATATTGTGTAAGTTTCACATTTTCATTCAGATGCGTTACGTAGTTTTAATTCGCTTTTATAAAATCATAAAATCAAAACATCATTTTAAAAATAGTGATAGCGTTTATTTAATATTTTTTATCTTTTAATTTCATTTAATTTGCATTTAAGCCTCTGTATTTGTTTGCTTTTTCTTTAGTTGTAATAATCACAACCTTTTTCCGCTCAAATCTCTCGATCACTATACGTTTGGTGATCCATTGCATAGCTCATTTGGGACATAACGACCTGTGGAAACACTATACTCCCAGATCTTCATTGAGTTCGTGCTTGAGCCGTTTTAAGTTTGTTACGGTCGGCCATTCACAAGTGGCCGGCTTGAGTGATAAAACTTGACGGTTTGGCACGGATCAAGACACTATAGGACTTCCTAGTTGTCTTTGGATTTTCTTGCTTAATATTTCAAAATAATTAAACGTTTCCGTTTTGTTCTTTAAGAATTTTGTCCATGTATACATAGAGTAATCATCCACTATGATCAAAGTGTAGTAGTTGCCTCCATAACTTTGGATATCGGATGGACCAAATAAATTCATACGTAGTAATTCTAGACACTTAGTTGTAGACACCATGTTTTTAGCTTTATGACTAGAATGAACTTGTTTTCCTACATTACAAGCATCACAAAAGTGATGTTCATATTTTAACTTAGGTAGATCTCTTACTAGATCTTTGGATGATAGCGATTGAAGAAGTCGCATGTTGGCGTGACCCAATCTTCGATGCCATAAGGTCGAAGTATCATCCATAGAGGTAAGACATAGTTTGTCTTTAGGTTCATTACCGATTTTAATGACATAGACTCCATGTTTCCTAATTCCTCTTCCTATGGTTATGCCATCTTTTAATATCTTACTCGGTTTCGGTAAAAGTACATTGCACTTTTTATCACATATTTGTCCTATACTTAAGAGGTTAAAGTTTAGGTTTTCTACGTGACACACATCGTTAATGGTTAGAGATTTGTTAGAAATCATACCTTTACCGATGATTTTACTTTTGCTATTTTCAAACACCACATTACCTCCATCAAGGATTCATATGTGGAGAATAGATCTTTATCACGGTCATGTGCCTCTCGCACCCGCTATCCTCGACCCATTCATCCGGGTCTAGGTCGACCTTTACACACCTAAGAAAACAATTAACTCAAAAGTTTGGTCCCCATTTGTTCATGAGTCCATTAGTGTTAAACATTCCATTCATGTTAGAAATGTATGGATAAGGTGAGTATGTATTCCATAAAGCAAAGTTTTGAAAAGGAAAACCATTTTGCATATTTGGGTTCCATCCCATTTGATGGTTACTTCTCGGGTAAACATTATTAGGTCTCCTAGATGGATTTGAAAAAGATGGAGCTTTGTTTCTTGCAAAAGTAGGATTATATTTTGGAGGTGGTTGTCAGTGGTGACATGAGTTGGTTTCTTCTTATTAACGATAACAAACCCGTTCTAGATGAAGAAGCTACGTTATTACCATCGCTTGCTACATCGACCCACGGATCCTCGGCTTAACACTAGCCGGTTCCTTTGATGGGATCCGTGGGATCCGCCACAACAGTGGCTGGTTTTTCTAGTGCCTTAACAAATTGTGTTTCTTTGTTTTCACTAGTTGATGGATCAAGTTGTTGAATACCTAAACCTTTTTGGTTGTTACCGGTTTTAACACTATCTAATATCATATCTAAAGTATTCGTACTCATTCTAGCAACTTTAGAATCTAGTTGATCAACTAGTGTTTGAAGTTGAACGCAAAGTTTACATTCACCACTTGCTATTTTACCATTTTCTAGACGTTTCAGTTTTGCTTTTAATTCTATGACTTCTTTATCTAAACGTTGGTTTTGAATTTTTAAAAGCTTGTTTTTGTTAATTAGTTTTAAGCTAATATTGCATAGTTTGTCATATTCATTATGCAATGAGTCGTCATCAAGTGATGAGCTACTATAGTATTCGTGACATACCTCGTCATTTTCCATGAGACAAGTTTCTTCGCCCTCCCGTCGCTCATTTCCCACGCCGCCACGAACGCTTTTGATCATCCCGTTTGGGACACTTACTAATAAAGTGGTTTGGGTCCCCACATTTAAAGCAAGTACGATCATCTTTTGGCTTCTCGTCTCTTTGCTTTTCCGAAGCTTTTCTTATCGTCATACGGTTGTTTGACGTATCTTCCATTTCTTCTAAAAACTTTTAAAGTCCTTACCGCCATAGCGTACTCTCGTCATCACTATTCAAGAGGAGTTCTCTTCATCGTGAAGCCTTTTTGGCTTTAAGGGCAAGAGATTTGTGTTCTCTTTCACCTTCGAGGCTTGGAATCTTTAGCAAGGACAAGCTCGTAGACTTTAAGTTTCCTATGAGTTCATCAAGGGTGAGGATTGTCAAATCTTTGACTCTTTCGATCGCCACCTTGGATCTCCACTTAGATGGAAGTGCCTTAGATATCTCCTAACATGGTTACGGCTAGAAAAAGATTCATCAAGTGCTTGTAAAGATGTAATAATAGTATTAAAATTAGCAAATGAGTGATCTATAGTTTCTCATCCGATATTGAAAATTGTTCATATTGTTGAACAAATAAATCAATTTTATTATTTTTAACTTGTTGATTACCTTGATGAGTTACAACTAAAGAATTCCAAATTTCTTTAGAGGTTTTAAGCATAGAAATTCTTTCAATTCCTTTTGGGTAAAGCATTATACAAAACCATTTTAGCTTCACTATTTTTAGAAAGTTTTTCTTCATTTCATCATTTAGTTTATCATGAGGTATGTTAACTAAATTTCCTTTATCATCGCTTGAGGTAGCCTCAAAATCGCCTTCAACAATAATGTACCAAAGATCAATATCTCTAGACTTCACATATGTTTCAATATATTTTTCCAATATATAAAACCATTAGTTTCAAGTAGTGGTGGTCGTTGCATAGATTGCCCTTCCTTGTAATTTTCGAACCCATAGTGATCGAAAAGTTTTAAAATACGGTTTACTTTAAAACTTTTATAAACTTAGCTCTTGATGCCAATTGTGGAAAACTAGAAGGGGTTGAATAGTTTTGCCGATTTAACGTTAGTTTCAAAATTTTAGATTCGTTAATATGTGAGATCTTATGGATGTAGAAAGTATAGATCTAATGATAAAGCAAGTAAGTAAAGTAAAGCAAAGGATAGAAATGACACAACCGATTTATAGTGGTTCGGCTACAAGGACACCTTCCTCGCTCTACTCTACTCCCCGAGTCACCTACTCGAGAGTTCAAGCACTATGTCAACAAACTCCTTCACTGGCGGAGAAGCCTTCACAACGTTGTTTACACCTTTTTGGGTACAAAGCTAAACATCGAGTCCGTAACACGGTGGACCAAACCAACACGACTATTACACAACAAATATGTGAAATATCAAATACAAGATCTTCGCTATGAAATCTTGGAAGAACAAATCAATCAAGGACCCCTTACTTGGATAACTTGTAGAATGCTCGTGATCTCGCCTTAGAAGGTCCTATATGAGAATCACTAAATAAAGAAAGAAGGAAGTACTCTAGATCAAGTGATCTTTTGTTAGAAGAGAATGAGAGTATATGAGAGAATTAGTAATAAGAGGGTGAGTTAGAATGAAGAAATGACTCTCTATTTATAGGCAATTTCGCCATCGTTCCCGGATCCCACGGATCCCTCCCATGCGGATCCATCTAGTGTAAACCTAAGGATCCGTGGGACGCTCCTCTTTGCCCATGGGTTTTTGGTTATGGGTCATGGGTTATGGGTTGGTCAATGGGTTTTCCTTAGATTCAATGTATCTAATGAATACATTGTATCTAGTCAAATGGGTATGGGTTAATGGGTTATGGATATGATACATGGGTTATGGTTTTTACCCATCCTAGTAAACTATTACAACAAATGATTAATTACAACATTTTTGTATTTAAATGGCTATATGTAAATGCTTTACAAAAATAACATGTATCCTTATAATTGTACTTAAGATAACATTATATTTGTTATCAAAAAAACACAAAGAGATCGCTAAATATTAATAAACATTTTTACGGTTTATTTGTATTAACACATTGGACACATGGCATGAGAAACTATGTAAGCATAAAACATATAAAGAACAAAAACAGACAAGAGACAAATGTCAACATAAAGAGTAACCTTCGCTTCATTAGAAATTGACCCATACCTTCTTTCTTCTCATGCGAAGCCTCGCTAAAGTAACCCTGACAGTGTTAGTACGATTCTTCTTCTTTAGTCTAGGATTTAAAAAAAAAAAAAAAAACGGGACAAATCTTTCACTCACCGAGAAGTGAAGCAATCATAGCGAGCATGAACCAACGGATCCGGTGGTCGACAATCGTTCGGACTTGGTAAAGGTTGTCGCGGCACCTTTAGTAGGACAAAGGACACATAGGGGCATACAACACATGGCAACATATGAAACAAATATGCATAAGACCAAGAGCTCGTGAACACCCATAGAAATATCAAAGATACGGCTAGAACCAGATATGAAAAAGGCGTACATAAGCATGAAATCAAAAGAAGCATGGAGAACAAACGAGCATAAGCACAAGCAACATAACTAGGCAAAAAAAAAAGTCTTACATGTGCAACTAAGTTCGAGATGGCATAACGCTATGAGGCTCTCTACCAAAAACGAAGACAATGATAAATATGTATACGAGAAGCTACTACAACACGCCTAAAAACAAAAGGTTTGAGATCCTCTAAAGTTGATTTGAACATGACCGGTAATGTTCCCTCACAAGCAAAACAGTAGGGCCTAGTGAATGACCTAATTCTCTTTTTGATTGTGAAAGAACATGACCCGTCATGGTTATAACAACTTTAAAGGATCTCAATCCAAAACAAAAAATAAACTAGCTATAATGCATATAATATAATAAAAACACATCATCATATAATATAATACAAACACATTTAACCTACAAAAAAGCAAACAAGTGTACGAAGTATATCACTTTTGATGCATATAATATAATACAAAAACATCATCTTTTATAAATATTAAATACAATTAAAGAATTTAATTATGATTGAGTTTATGTTACAAACTTTTTAATGTGCATTAAGTTGTTGGTTATGTTATGCTTTAATTTAATAATGATTTTTAAGAGTGATCAATTTATTTAGAAAAGAAAGACGGAGACAGAGTTGATTTATTTTTATTATTATTAATTTTTTTCATTTTTTTTTAATTTTAAAAAACGGCTAACTATTTATCTTCGGAGATAGAGTTGATTAATATAGTGAGAATGTAGATGTCTCAATCCATCTTATTGATTAACTTACCGATGCCTCATTGCTATTACCATGTATTATCACCAATCACTATTGTCTTCTATCTTTCGACGTTGTCGCATTGCGCGATCATAATGTTAGTATAGTTTAGTGCGTGAACGTTTGTTCTCCTAAATAGGAGTTTGTTTTACGGGGTAAACTTTTTTCAGGAATTTCCTTAATTCGGAAACAAAAATTTACCACAGTAATTAATGGCAATGATATTATTTACCAAAATAAAATATATAAATTCCTTTTTTCTAAAGAAGTAGTTGCCATCATCTATGGTTACCTTGAAAGCTCCTCTTCATCTTTACACGTTTTTAGTTTTTTAAGGTTCTAAAATATTTAACCATCTCTTGATAACTGAAGTCTCACCATTCTTTATTCTCCCAATTGCCCCTTGACAACTACACCTTAAAATACAAACAAAGGGTCCCACTTGTTACATATAATTTTCAAAGTTAAATATTTATATTCAACTTGTTGATTCATTCAGATCTGATCAAATGAGATGAGTTGACCCAATTCCTTTCTGGGTTCTTCTCATCATATATCGAATTGAAAAACCCTTCAACGAATTTTAATATAGTTGATCGAGTTGTAAGATACGCATCAGTAGTTGTACTTTCTAAATATGGTTGTCCAAGAAAATGGGAGTGGTGATATGGGCATGTCTAGTGTACCTCTTGGATCTAAAAATAAGTACAGAAGAATGGATTCAGAGTATATCAATGATGATGATTTGGAAGTTGCACCGTACAAGCAGACACAGCAGGAAAGGAGTAGCACTACAAGAAAATATGTGTTTGCTTGTGCTGTTTTTGCATCACTCAACAATGTTCTCCTTGGATATGGTACTTTTTTCTATTTAGTTTTTATAAATTTTTTGATTGGTTAATGAAACCTTAAATCCAGCCTAAAAAGTTTTTGTCACCGACACACAAATGTACAACTATTTTTAACATGTGTTACAACCTTTTGACTGGATTTAAGGTTTGACTTTATGTGTTCTTTAATCTATATTGGTTTTTACTTTTGAACATGATGTTGTTCGAAACTGTATAGATTCATGTGATAAACGTGTTTTGGTTGTTAGATGTTTCATGACATTGATCTGTGTGAGTTACAAGACATAAATGACATAATGCCTAACTTTGCCGAATTTATAGGAGGACGTTTAATGTGTTGGGATATACTTGTTAGTTGTACAAGTATTTGATGCATGTAGTACATTGTATGGGGTTCCATTTGTGCCAGTTGTGTAGGAATCTTCTTTCTGTCTATGTGATTATTTACTTTTGTTAGGCAATTTTTAAGGTGAGATTGAGAGTGGTTATGCTATTACACGTACATTATGCATAAAAAAAGTGTCAAATGTTGTTAGCTTTTTGTTATAGATAATTTTAGAGTGGGAAGAATGTTAAGAGTTTTACATAATTTCGCACGCTCACTTTCACATATATATATATATATATATGAGCATATTCATCTTCATATATATATATATATATGAGCACTTTCACATATATATATATATATATAGCTGGAGGTTTTTATGGAAAGAGTCTCCCTACCTTGGGTTTTTCTCGAGGTAGGGGTATAATTTGTCTACATTCTAGCTCCTCACATGATATATACCTCGCTTCAGCGAGATTGAATTATTGTTGTTGTTGAAGATTTTTGCCTAAATATGTTTCGATCAAATAAGTTAAGCATTGTATCCGGTTACTTTTTTTCTAGTTTTAGAAAGCTTTCTTGCCGTAAAGAAAGAAATTTCAACATTGGACATTCATTTTGAGTATATTGAACCTAAAACGAAATGGTTTGTAAATCTTGATAACTATAGCTACACCAAAGTGTCGAAGACCCGTTAGTAACTTAAACATTATCGATTTTACAAACAATATGTCTTACATTGTGTCATCTTATAAGATGTTAAATAGGATGGCGACAAATGTAAACCATTTCTTACTTCCTTATATTATGAATTGTAACTTCCTAGTGTAAATAACTCTGTTGGTCGAAATATTTCCAAAATCAAAGCCAAGACAATCTTAGGGTGCGTTTAGCTGGAGATCTTTTAGTTTGTATTTTTAATTTTGTAAAATTTGGAGGGTCTTTATAAAATAAAATTCCATGTAGTTAGGAGAAGAGATTTTGTGTTTTGTGAAGAATATTTTGGTAACAAAGCGATTTTTAGTTAATTGAGGAGAGAAATGGAAGTTGAAATATTATTGTATTGAACATAATGAAATGAGTACATTGTGTGGTATTTATACAAGAATGATAGAAACTAACTAACTGCGAAACTACATTACATTCTATTACAATTAGTTAAACTGTTATGAAGTAGTATACAAGTCTTGTGTGGAGTAGTCCTCTGTACTGAGATGCTAGCAGCTGTGTGAGCTTGTTGACCATTAGCTTGTGTTGTTGTATTTCCATGAGACAAACCTGCAAGACTGTTTGGCTCATTACGATTTAAACACGATTCCTGTTTTACAAAATATTTTTTCGAAAACATGTGTATTTCCTCCGACTAAACGCTAACTATCAAAAAAATTAGCTTTGGGTCAAAGACACTTGGAATCATTACAACAAAACAACCACCAAAAAATAAACATTAACCCTTTTTATGAAATGTGATTGATTTTAGCTTTAGTAAAATTAGCGAGATGCTAGTTTTAATTGATTGTAATGCTGATTCCCTGTAATACTTTCATGTCCGCTGACAAATCACTAAAGAATTATACAATATATGTCACTGATCAAATCAATTTTGGTCTTCAGATGTCGGTGTTATGAGTGGAGCAATCATATTCATTCAAGAAGATCTAAAAATCACAGAATTCCAAGAAGAAATCCTTGTCGGAATCTTGAGTGTCATTTCCTTATTAGGTAGTCTAGGTGGCGGCCGTGCCTCTGATGCCCTCGGCCGAAAATGGACAATGGGAATAGCTGCAATCATCTTCCAAATCGGTGCACTTATAATGACCTTAGCTCCATCCTTTCGGTGCTTATGATCGGTCGCCTTTTAGCGGGATCGGTATTGGCTTTGTGTCATGATCGCCCCGTTTACATTGCTGAGATATCACCAACGATTTCGAGGCTCATTCACTTCCTTCCTGAAATCTTCATTAATCTCGGGATTCTGTTGGGTTATGTCTCGAATTATGCATTTTCTGGCTTTAATTCACATATAAACTGGCGAATAATGCTTGCAGTTGGGATCCTTCCTTCAGTATTTATAGCATTTGCTTTGTTTATAATCCCAGAATCTCCCAGATGGCTAGTGATGCAAAACCGAATCGACGAAGCAAGATCTGTTTTGTTGAAAACAATTGATATTGAAGCTGAGGTTGAAGAGAGACTATCGGAGATCCTCAAGGCGGCTGGGGCGGGAATTGGAGAGAATCGAGAGGAGAAAGCTGTTTGGAGAGAATTGTTAACTCCATCACCTTCACTAAGACGAATGCTAATCACCGGATTCGGTATCCAGTGTTTCCAACAGATTACTGGAATAGATGCAACTGTATACTACAGTCCTGAGATTCTCCAAACCGCCGGGATTGAAGACAAGTCAAGACTCTTGGCCGCGACAGTTGCTGTTGGAGTCGCTAAAACCGCATTCATTTTGGTCGCAATTGTACTTATAGACAAAGTTGGGAGAAAGCCCTTGCTATACGTGAGCACAATGGGAATGACCGTTTGTTTATGCTGTTTAGCAATCAGTCTTTCGTTGTTCAAAGGGACGTCTCTCGGGATTGCATTGGCGATTCTAGCGATATGTGGGAATGTATCCTTCTTTTCAATAGGAATCGGGCCAGTTTGTTGGGTTATAACGTCAGAGATATTTCCTTCGACTTCGAGCTCAAGCATCAGCCTTAGGTGCAGTAGGTAATAGAGTATGTAGTGGAGTGGTGGCAATGTCGTTTCTCTCGGTTTCTCGTGCAATTTCGATGGCAGGGACGTTTACCATTTTACGGCGTTTTCTGCTTTATCTGTTGGTTTTGTTTACAAGTTGGTTCCGGAGACAAAAGGAAATCATTGAGCAAATCGAGTTAATGTTTCAGAAGGATCGGAACTGGCAGCTGAGGAAGTTGAGTTATCAGATACTCAACAGTTGGTGCAGCAGAAAACGAGTCGACGGGGTTTAGAGGAACCATTGATGATGATTTTAGATATACTATATGTCATAGCGACTTATACTATAAGCTTATAGAATTATGTAAATTGTTGTCCTTAATTTTTTTCCCTGGAGATGGGTGTGACAATTTGTTATCGGTGATTGTATTATTGTCATAAAACATTGAGAATTAGTATACACCGACACTTTCATGTAGAAGAATGGATTCTTGTTACTCTATACAGATTTTTGACTTTATAATTTCGTTACTATATAAGGTTGAAACAAACATTTAACTGTGCGAAACAGAGCCTAATTTCACTTGTTCAAACAGAGGCACATGGTATTTAACTATCTGTAGATTTCTTGTTTTTTTTTTTTGAAAAATGGGTGAAATATATTATTAATCTAAACTTAAACTGTACATACACTTAGCTACTTTGCATTTGGATGGACATACCCCATCAACACAAAAGAAGCCAATCAAAACAGAATACATCAAACTACATTCATTTGGAATCAATAGCATACTAACATTCTCACCCATTCATCTAGTCTAGGAATGAGCACTAGCACTAGGCATTAGGCAACCATGGAGAAACTTCAGCTAGTCCGAATATACATATTATATATCCCTGCCACCCAACAGATCATCATATTAATTACCATTTCAGATGCATTTTGCTAGCTGAAACCATTAGGAATTAAACTAGCTATTGACATTGTGTTAAATATATATTGAAAATAAGAGAAACAAACAGCCACAAGAGCTGTGATTGAAACATATTCTATATTTTTGCTCATTACTTGGCTCAGGCTGTGTAAATATGGTACATCTAGCGCGCAGAAGCAAACTCAGTGTATTTTTTGCTCATTACTTGGCTGGCAAACTAAAAACAGAGTTAAGCTACTCAGTACAAAGGAATACACCACAAGATCAAATTGCATTCATGCCTCTCAGAGCGGACAGCTAATGCGTTCCACTTATTGAACAGGGTTCTATGGTCGGTCCGTGATTTTCTTTCCAATTTTTAAACTAAACTTTTACTCATTAAAAATAAAATTAACAAATTACATAAAAATACAAAAATGAAACAACTTTCAAAGTTTTAAAAGTGCTAACACTAATAAATAAAAAAAAAAAAACCACTCGTCATTTTCATATAGCTCCACGACCACACAATTTCACACACTGCAATACAATTTTTATTAAAAAAAATGGAAATGCAAGCACTCGCATATGCCACAAATTTGGCTCAAGCCATGGCGTTTGTCCGTCTTGATACCGTGGTGGCGCCATAGCGCCTTGACATGTTGGATGGCTTCAGTGGAGTGCTTGGCACCAAATGCTCTTAAACATGTAGCTCAATAGCTAATAGCTAGAGAGACAGAGATGGTACTGTTTGTTTGATTCATATATGCCTTCTTGTGCTGCAATCCATCTATGATTATGAATATGATGATGATGATGATGATGATGGCTCCTTGAAACGCCCAAAATTTTTGTATACACCTCACGCCCAGAGAATGAGAGTCTCTACGTGAGACGGTTTCGAGACATTTTAAACTCAACACATACCAAGCACATGAAGCGCCTTAATCACATACCCAATACTGAAACTGAACACGCAGTTGTCATATTTGATTTGAAACACGGATAAAGTGTCATAAAATAATCACAAACACTTGAAACCCGTTAAACCAAAAGTAGGTGTGTAATGCTTATATCCAAAACCCTTTTAACCCATACGTCATAACTTGTTTCAAAACGTCTATACACAAAGACACTAATGATAGACATGAAAACATCTGGACCAAAAGATCTATTTCTACTACTAATCGTTTTGCGGCATTACAAGTTAATCATCAAGAGAGTGTAAGAGATGCTCGTTCAACCTATCATATGAGCATTACCGTTTCTCTCAAAATTCTCCTCTTCTATCTACAAGCCCTGCTTCATTTACCTACATAAAAGCATAACGTAGAACTGTAAGTCATAAAGACTTAGTGAGTAAAACGAAACTACTATTAACATTACATAAAACGTATGAAAACATAATTTAATCTTTATCCAGATATTTGATTGGGTCTTCTACTAAACCACCCATTATCTAAAAGGGGTTCACTTATTTGTTATAAGAATGATTGAAAAAGTGTCATCTTATCATCTTTTGTGGGTATGAACAAATTTTTCTTTTGCCAGAGTCTTTCTTCAAATTCATCCTTTTTGGGTATTATGTGACATTTTGTTCTTCGGAAAAAAATTTCTATTAGCTAAGAGGGCAAAGTGTCCAATAATTTCGCAAAATACCCTCAAAAAGGATAAATTGAAAGAAAAGACTACAAAAGAAAAAATTTGTTCACACCACAAAAGTTAAATGATAACAAGATGATCTTTTTCAATCATTCTGTTATAACTATAATTTTTAGCATTAAAGAAAAGTGATTAAAGAAAAATGATGGTCATTTTTATCTTAGGAATCTTTGTAATGTGTGATAGAATTATGTTACTATTAGATAATTGGGCTATGGACTTGGTAAACTAGTAAGTCATTAGATAATGTATAAAGCTACTTTAATCCATTGTAAACTAAGTCCATCACCAAGCCCACAATAGAGCCCATTAGGGCATAGCGTTTTTAGTATTAAAGGCAACACCTAGCTCATTTGTATGTGTGCCTCAAGATTGTAAGTGTGTGTGTTTTTATTAATAAAGTTTTCTCTATTTTCTTTCTTTTCTTCTCCTTGCTTTATATCGTGTATAAGTTGATCAAACTGTGGTCCTACAATTGGTAATCCCTAGTGTACGCTTCAGTGCACTACATTTAAAATTGGTGAGACATCATCATCATCTTGAGCACCTTTCCAAGATTTTTCAAAATCTTTCAAATTATTTTGTGCTCAGGGTAACTCCCTTCAAATCCTTAATCGAATTTAAATGTTTGAAACTATGCTTTCTTTACGGGGAAGTATAAAAATCAAATCAAAATGTTCCTCTTTCATGCGAAAATCAAATCCGTCTATCTCTCCAAAAGCTTTATAAAACAGGACTTTTAATCAGTTGATATAAAAAAATATCACGATTGTGCTATTTTTGAAAGGGAGAAGACGTGATTAAACTGTTTTCAAAACAGTCTAAGGATTGTTTGTTGAAATCTCAAAAGAACTCGTCTCAGTCATAACCAATGAATTAACGAGAAAAGTCAAAGAAAACTCGAAAAAACTTGTTCCTAGTAAAGTATGTACCACTTCGAGAGACTCTATATAGACTGTGTATCACTTAACCATTCCCTTAAGCTTTGAATCGTTACGCGTATATAACATGCAAAATCATCCAGCAATAATGGGCTTCTTTAATAGCGCCCCATTTTATATTAATTTAATAGTTTAATTATTACTTGTACAATCAAATAAACTTAACTAATATATTGATTTCACTTCCTCCATTTTAACACTTGTCAAACAAATTTTAATGATCTCTTTTTATATATATTTTTTCCGATCTCTAAAGCTGCATGCTAATCCAATAAATTTCGTAGAGTTACTTAACATAAAAGCAATACGCAATCATACAAATAGATAATATTAAGCGAAAGCTAACATATAATCAATTTAAAGGAATAAACATTGTAATGAATATGTTTTATTTACGAAAATATGATTAAACATCGAATTATAATAATAATAATAATAATAATAATAATAATAATAATAATAATAATAATAGTAATCACACATATTATAATGGTAACTTTTGTCAAACAACATGTTTAATTGAGCAAGTGTAATTCAGAAGATTCAAATCATTCGGAAGATTCGACTTATTATAATATTATAATAATAATATTATAATATTTTTCTTCAAAGTTTTTCCGAGAAAAGAAGAGTTACTCCGTTCGAAAAAAAAAACTAAAAAAAAGTTAAGAAAACTTTTCTAAAATTAAACACACCTGTACATTTTCAGCGGGCCCGGCTATAGAGTAGTATTTTTTTTAAAGCTTTTAAACTGTCCGGTTTAACATTGTTTGGCCTGATGCAGTTTGGGTTAACAAGTTTGTACTGTTATGGCATAACCGGCCGGTTCGTTGTCTAGTTGTTCAATCGCTCCTAAAAACACGGCTTATTGACCTGTTCCTGTTGAAGCCGGTTCAATCGTCTGGGCGGTCAGGTTTTGAAAATCATCATTTTGACCCATAGCCTTGTGGCCATCAGGCTCCCAAAGTCCCACCTGGGCCGGCCCGTTCTTTAAATGATGTCTATTCTCTTTTCAACATTTGACTTTTGGTTCTTGGTACACCAGAACGTTTCATCCAAGTGTTTGCCTCCTTTATACAATACAACAAATGCCTTCACCAAAAAAAAAAAACAACAGAATAAATGCAAACACGTGATGCATTTGTACGCATTAGCGGGAGACCACGTGATGCATTTATTGTATAAAGAGTAAATTGCATTTTTGGTCCTTGTGGTTTAGTAAAGTGCGAGTTTGGTCCCATCCTTTTGAAAGTCAAGCGATGGTCGCCATTTGAAGTTTTAGTTGACGTGTTTGGTCCCTGCCAAACTTAAACGACTAAAATACCCTCGCTTTCTTCCCTTAAATGACTAACTCGCGAAATATGTACAAGGTACCCATCTAGTTTCCACAACTCTTTCTATCTTAATAATACTCCTTTTCTCTCAAAGCCATACATAACCAATTGATGGTTTTTGTCACTCGATTCTTTTCTTTCTGAATGTGGTATTTCTCCATCCGGTTCATACATTATCTTTGATCCAAAAATGTTGTTTCATGCCTTAGCATCACTTTTGTCATTTATGCGTTGTTTAGTCAACTCGCAACACCATCTTGAGTGGGGTGGGGTTTGTTGGCGGATGATGGTGGTGGGGTGGGGTTTGGTTGGTGAACCGTTAAGGGTTATGGTGGCGATTTGGTGATGGTGATTTGGGTTAACGATGGTGGTGGCTTGGTATGGGTGTTCGCCTTCGGAGTAGTTCGATGATGGTGATGGTGACGTTTGGATCTCGTTGCCTTACTATCGTTTACAAATATGTACCAAATGGGTGAGTGGGGGTTTGTGGCGGACTGGTGGTGGCGGGGATGGGGGTTTAGTAGTGGACTAATGACGGTGATGCTGGTGATTTGGTGGTGGTGATTTGGGTTAACAATTGTGGCGATTTGATGTTGTGATGATTATTTTTGAATCGGATTATTTGGATTTCTTCTTTGAATCCTGTTGTTAGTTCCTTTGATGAAAGAAAACCAAACAAAAATGAAGATGTGAAAAAAGAAGATGATAATTCGGATGAATAAATGGGTAGTTAGTGGTGTTCTTGAGAGAAAGCAAATTGATATACGATGTAATAATTTGTTGTAGTAAATGAAGGTATCATTATTGTTGAATCAAATATGGGTTGTAGCAATTGTAACAATAAATAAAAAGAAAAATAATCGAAAATTGAAAGGGAGAGAACAAGGATTTTAGTATTTAAGTTTGGCGGGGACCAAACACGCAACCAAAACTTCAAACGGGACCATCCGTCAGACTTTCGAAAGGATAGGGACCAAACCTGCAATTTGGCCAAACCACAAGGACCAAAAATGCAATTTACTCTTGTATAAAGTTTACTGATAGATATTTTACGTAGACTTTGTTTCTTGGTCACATTGCAGCAAGGTCTTGGTCTTCTAATTAATACTCCATTTTTAAGTAGTTGACAGAAGCTGAAATCGTGAAAATGACTGTTTTTTGATCCATTTTTATTGCGTTAAAAAAATAAAAAAATAAATAAATGTTATTATTACTGTTGTAAATTAGCTACTCAAATCCTAAGGTTTTATTCTGATCTATAAAGATAACGAATGTAAAAGTTAACAGATTACAAATTTACGATATGGAGTACATCGACACCTTGATATAAGAACTTATATAAAACCGTTTAATTACAAAGCGAATTCATTTTGCACCAAGCTAGCTAACACGTTTTATGCATAAGAAATTCTAGAGAAACCGGTATATGATATAGTCATGATACGAGTGTCAAGTTGACTATAAAACTCGTTAACCATGACCATATATCCTTGTCAAGTTGACCATAAAACTCGTTAACCATGACCATCTATCCTGGCAATAGTCATAATCATTAACTAAATCTAAAGGCGATACGAGTGTCAAGTTGACCATAAAACTCGTTAACCATGACCATATCCTGGCAATAGTCATAATCATTAACTAATCTAAAGGCGAGAACAAGTGGTCATCACTCGACCATAAATCATTGTCCAACGTAAATGGTTCGGTCCAGAAGTTTGTGTCAGCGTAGTTAATTGAAGAAATCTAGTACGACGTCATTTGAAACTTCATAATCGTAGCTATTCAACTTGTATGTTCCTTGTTCATTGCTAGAAGAGGACACAGATGATTCAGATATCGACCTTGCAAATAAACACTACAAAAATATTGTCATTTAGTGACGCATAAAAAAAATGGCACTATAAATTAAATTAGTGTTACTAAAGTAAAAAAGTGTCACTAAAAACTTTAGGTATTTCTCATTGCTTAAGAAAGTGTAGATAGAAGTTTATTTATGTTGACACAAAAAAGTGAGTACATAGTTTTTACCTTTTGTGGCAAATTTTGATTATAAAAGGTATCATTAAATTTCAAAATTTTAGGCTTTTGCCCACACTTTTAAAATGCGTTATTATAAAGGTTAGATTTGGTGACACTTTTTTGTGCATAAAAACCTCTGTCACTAATGTCTATTATCTTGTAGTGAAAGTTCCTGATCTTTATGGACTGTAGGCCTGAGAGCATCAGGCCAAAACTGAACCGAACCAACGAAAATCAAGAATCGAACCGAAACCGAAATTAGTATATAGAACCAAAATCGAACTGAATATGGTCGCTTCGGTTCAGATCGGTTTATATGGTTTAAGTGTGTTTTTCTTGGTTTTCGTTTGAACCGAACCGAAAACCGTTAGTATATAAAAACGAAACTGAACCGAATATGATCAGTTCGGTTCGGTTTTGTCCGATTCGGCTTGGTTTTTCGGTTCGATTCAGTTTTCGGTCCAATATGCTCAACCCCCTATTATGGAGTTTAAGATCTATTGTATCCATAGGATTTTTTAGGGTTATCGTGATCAAATTCAAGTGTTCCAACACCTGTATTTTATAGCATTGTTTGATCATTTTGGACTAGTTTCTTCAAATGTGTATTCCAATGGTGTTTTATTTCGTTGTCACTTCTTCACGACAACTCTACTGCTATCGTTGACCATCTGCACAAACATGAATAATTACTTTCTCAATCATAAAATAATTGTCCACAGACAAAAAACACAAAGTTAAAAAAACATCATTATTATAACTTTTTCTTTCTTACTTTTTGCACAAAAGACACTTTTATCCATAACAAATTAATTTATAACTTCTTTAAAGTTTGTAATAATAACCTCAAATAAAGTTAATATGGTAAACTTGATCTATATTTCTTATCTATTTTTGAAAGTGAACAATTAATTTAGGACAACCCAAAAAGAAAATGTGAACTATAAATATGAGACGAAGGAAATATCTTCTAATAAGCTACATTTCATGTTTAAAAACCTTTTATTTCGGTTTTACCTTCCCATATTTTAAATTTTTTAATTTCCTTCCCATAAACTTTCAAGCTCTGCGACCGTTTAAAACATACATGTTACCAATTTTGCTATGTAAATCCATGATGATATTGTCTTCTACTTTTATAAAATATCCATGTTTAATGTTTCGGCGAAGGCAATTCATCCATGTCAACCTGCAGCTCTTTCCACTTCTTTTTTTTTTAAAGGAATGCTTCACTAAACAAGGCGGGACCAAAAAAACAATGACCGCCCAACAACCATTACAAAATATACAACGGGTACTTAACCCACTCGTTCCATTCTACATTATGCCGACTCGATCTATGACAAAACCAAAGGAAGGAGAGCGATTTAACCATCGCTACAACCTCAACCACCTTAGGAGACCCATTCTTGAAAATCTTCTTGTTTCGATCCTTCCATACGGCCCAACACGTGACCATAACAATGCCATGAATAATTCTCTTCCCCTACGTAGACATTTGCAGCGACCCTAACCATTCGAGCATCTCATCTATCAAGTTGAAGTTAACTGGATGCAATTTACACCATGCCCAGATGTTACTCCAAACGCCATACGAAAAACCACATGTGACAAATAGATGTGAAGTCGATTCCGCGTCCACATTGCACATAGGACATAGCGTATCCGGAATCTGAATATTCCTCTTAACCAAAGCCAAACGTGTCGCAACTCTTCTTGACACACCTAATATTGCAAGATATGTCACAAATGATAAGCAAATCTTTACTACTTATAAAGGGTGCATTCCATTTCTTGATTAGTGAATTACTTAAAACTTAAAATTTAATAAACCTTGACTAATTACCATATAAACACCTATTGACATATATTGATCTAATACAACAACTTATATTCAAAGTACCTAAACATATTCATTACTGAAACACAATAAATCACAATATCATAAACGTCAATATTTCTCATGTGAAAATTAACCCTTTGGTCCATTAGGAATATGTTCAAAATAGTAGAGTAATGCAACGTACTTCTATTTATAGCACAGGGCCTCCGAAAATCAAGGGAACGATCCTCATCAAGGGTCACACCAGATTCGCAAGTTTGCAAGTATAATTATTTGCCGCTATACACTGTCGCTTTGCACGGATATTCGTCTAGTAAAGCATAAATGACCAATATTGAATCTTGAAATCTTGAATATGAAAACTTAAATTGATGTAGTTTGCCTAAATTACCCGTAAGTACCACTTAAACTTGACAACTTTTTAAAAACTTGGCAACTTAAATTATGTCTTTTCTTGATCACTTATAAACCTGACATTTTTTAAAAACATACACTATATTAGTTTTAATAAAACACATGCTTTGTATTTCAAAACACACGCTTTTCATCAAGGTCAACCGAATCACTATTTCAAAATTTAATTATTTGCCGCTATACACCGTCACTTGCTGGTATTCGCTCTAGTATTCAAATAAATAGGAAAAAAATTCAAAAACACGTCAACTTTTTTAAAGAAATGATATGTTTCTGAAAGTTTCCAAAAAAAAGTTTCACACAATTATGTGAGAAAATTAATTGTTCAATCGAATAGATTCTTTCTTTTTCATAATTGTTTTGATTGGACAAATGATTTTATCACATCATTGTGTGAAACGTTGTATGTAAGAATTTTGTAAATATAACATTCCTCCTTTTTTTATACCAGTAAACTTGGAAACTAATCTCCAGTTCAAGTGGTCGTATCACCCGATGTAGGCTCTTAACTTATTGTCTTCTTCTTCACCTCATGCACATTTCTTCGCTACATGTTTGTTATAATATGATGTTTCACCATATTGTTTCTATTAAAACTCCCAGAACAGAAAAACCAAATTAAAGCATTGCTAAAAGATACTGATCCTTAAAAACAAATTTAGTTAGGTGAACCGAGATTGAAATAGGTTTCAACTGATTCATTTAAACATTGTGTCTTGACAATTACGGAGTACTTAGGTTAATCGACTGAACTAGGTTTCAACCAGTCCACTTAAAGTTATGTTTTCGTCCTTATATGTGTCTTCTTATTTGTTGAGCCAATTAGAGCCAAATAGTATCTGACTTGGATTTGAACATAAAATACTTTGTGCAAATTAAGTCCTTGAATGAGTCAACATTTGTAGAGTCATCCTTAGAGTTCATCAAATGCTAAGAGAGTTTCATCACCTCTTGAGGCAGAACTCGATAAGTGAAGCCTTGAACCTAAAAAAAAGATGATGGAGCCAATGAGTAATGACAATAACTCACTGAATCCCTTTGATCTCCTCAACAATCAAAAGCATGCTAAACATAAATATTTAGGAAAAATATCTAAGTACTTGAAAGTTTAGGCGGAAACATTTTTGGGAAGATAAGTAGAAAAACACATGTCAAAGAAAGTACAAGAGTTAGTAGAAAGAATATTGTTCTCTAAAGTGAGAGGACACATTCAAAGAACATAGGCATTTAATATAAGGGTGTTACATAGTTAAATGCTTGATACGTCCTTATTATCCCACATGTATCCACCCATATCTTTACCTATATAAGAGACTGTATTAAAAGAGTAAATCTTATCTCTTGCAATAATGTGAAACACATTTAAGAGCATTTAATCCTCCATAGAATTAAGTCTCTGAGCGTATTCAGTGGTTAGCATAGTTCTTAGTTAAATGTTAACTTTGGTTTATGTATAAGTTAGTGAGGAGATCAACAAACAATTGTCATTCAACTTAGATTTTTATTCCCCAAACAATCTTAGTAAATTATTCGATTCATTTCTAAATGAATATAAACGTTGAAAATACTTGTGTGAATCTTTATTAAACTGTTTATCTGTGTTAAATGTTTTTAAACTTACTTTGCTAAGTATGAAGTTGGTCAGTTCACGTTAGTTAATCTTTGTAACAAAAAAAAAGGAACAACACTATCATTCCCACGCTTCTGCAAGTTCCTTTATCTTGTCCTCATCATTTTCAGTATTTTGTCTTTCCTTGCCATCTCACGTAGACCATTCAGTTTTTTAATTATGGTGATCGACTTAGTAGTTTGTATGTGTTGGGGCATACCTCTTCAAGCTAACAAGTAATGACTTGATTTGTATTCTGAAAAGATGTTCACAAAAAATTGGGTACGTGTTTTGTGTTATCATTGTTAATCTAAATATAACTTTAAATTATTAGCCAATAGATAGTTGGCCCAAGTCCATGTATGATTAAGGACCATTAGGGTTTTAATATTGCTTCTCATATATACTTTATAAATAATTGATGATTAATAAAGTTGAGCATACAGAGTTTATTCATTGTTTAACATGGTATCATAACTGCTGCACATTTGTAGAATTCCATCTTCTGGTGATGTGAATTAAACATACAGTTAAAACAAGCACATCGTCCTAGTTTGGCCATTTTAAAGGATGACATAATTTGGGAATGAACTTAACAAATACAATAATAACATGTACATATATAATAGTGGTTTACAGTAGCCCCCTAATAAATTATTGATCCGAATTTGGAATGCCTATAAACATTCTTTATTGACACAAACTCAATGAAACAAGTAACTTGTTAAAAAAAATCAATAAAATAAACATAAAATCAGTTCAATATTACAAATCATACAAGTACTCACCCTATGACGTGATGCTTGAAGATAAAATAAACTTATGAAATTATTTACAAATCAATAAAATAAACAATCAACAAAAATCAATTCAAGATATAAACTTATGACGTGAGAGAGATTACATATTTGTTAAATGTTCTGAATCTATAGTTACCCACTTGATTATGTGTTTTAGTTCTTTTTCATATTAGGGTTATTAGATATAACTTGAAAGGCACATGTATATAATTTATAAGGCCCATGTATCTTATCTTAATATTTAGAAAAAAGCCCCAAAACCCATTACATCTCCTAGGCGCAAAAAGCCTCAAGGCGCAAAGGCCACTTTTTGTGTGATTTATGCATGTCGTGAGCCTCGATCTAAAAAAATCCCAAAGGCTAGAGCCTCGAGCGCCTTAGGCGCGATTTTTAAAACATTGGTTAACAGACCACGACGATTCATGGATCCCTTTTAAGGGATCTGTCCTTTATGAGGGATCCGTCACTCTGATGTATGCCCAATTCACTAGCCACTTTTGATGGATCATTCATGTCTTGTTTGAAATATTTCTATTCTTGTGATGCATGAGAATTAAAGGAATGAAGGCTAAGATTTCTTCTTAAATTGCTAAAAACATAATACCATAATGAGGCTAGTAGTGTTTTCATGCAACCATATATTTGATGCTTTCCTCATTTGATCTTGGATTACTACCAAAATAATTAATAACTTTCTAAATGCAAGATTGCATTACATATACTTCTCAAAGGGAAATATACCTTCTAGATGGTTAATCTTTGATTATTACCAACTGGTAAATCCATACTGTGGAAAACTAGAAGGGGGTTGAATAGTTTTACCAATTTAAAACTTCCTTTTAAATATTTAGATCGACTTATGTCAATCTATTTGGTTGTTTATGTTGGACGTTGATAGATAGATATATATACGTGTAATGAAAGATAAATAGTAAGAAGCACATCACCACGACACAAGTATTTATAGTGGTTCGGCTACAAGGACACCTTCCTTGCCCTACTCCACTCCCTGAGTCACCTACTCGAGAGTTCGTAAGCACTACACCAACTCCTTGTAGCGGAGAAGCCTTCACAACGCCGCTTAACCTTTTTCCAAGACAAAGCTAAATACCGAGTTCTTTCACACCAGGCGAACCACACCTAACACAACGTCGCCTACCCTTTATACGGTGCTAGGCTAACCACCGAGTTCTTTCACACCTTAGGAGAACTAATCCTATCACAACGTCGCCTACCCTTTATTAGGTACTAGGCTAAGCACCTAGTTCCATTACTACGGAGGAACTACTACCCTTCACGACACAACACCTATTATCAAGGAGATCTACTCCTTGTTACAACACCATCAAGGATATCACCATCCTTTTAAATAAACAAATACTTATATGTACAACGATGCACCTCATCGATTATACGACCTAAGCATTCTTCCCAAATGCTACTTGATTTGATTCTTCGGCATCCTTCACTAATGCCTTTGACACACCGCTTGGCACCATTCACTAATGCCTTCGTCTTGACACCTATAGCATTCGTCACTAATGATTTGACACGGATGATGAGCACCTTTCACTAATGCTTTCATCTTGACACTTTAAGCATTCTTCACTAATGCTTTCAACTTAACACTTTCGACATTCTTCACTAATGCCTTCAACTCAACATCTATGGAGAAAGGAAGAACTATCAACAAGAGAACCTTCGTAGTCTTGATGATGACGGCATGGCAACTCATGGACTTGAGCTTGCGTCTTCAAGAGGTGGTGATCTTTCCTTTAAGAGGAACCTAGAAGATCACACAAAACAAAAGACAAAGACTACATAGATCTCTTGGATCCGAGGTTAGAAGGTTAGTATACTTGGGGAAGTATGTGTGTAAAGGGATGAATAGAAAGGAAGAAATGGCTCTCTATTTATAGAAAATTCTCTCTTGTTTCTCCGGATCCACGGATCCTTCCACTGGGATCCGGCTAGCACAAAGCTAGGGATCCGTGGAACGCTCCTCTTTGCCCATGGGTATTTTTGGTTATGGGTCATGGGTTATGGGTTGATCCATGGTTTTCTTTCTAGATACAATGTATCTTAAGGATACAATGAACTTGGTCAAGTGGTATATATAAAACCATGGGCTATGGGTCAATACCATTTGCTAGTATACAATGAACTTGGTCAGTGGTATATATAAAACCATGGGTTATGGGTCAATACCATTTGCTAGTTTTACCCATTTAGTATATATTTGTTTTTACCCAACTACATTCAATGTATTTGGTCAATGGGTCAAATACTTAAGTTTCTACCCATTTATATTACCCAATATACTACATACCAGTTATGTGTATATTTACCCAAATATGTAAACACTAGTTGTTGTACATATATAATACTAAATCATAAAATCACTTATACTTGTTTTAGTGTTTTATATGAAAATGTGAATATGTTAGAAACTATTAGTTCAAACCATTTACGTATTTTATTTGTTTCGTTAATATGATTTTATGTTTTGTTATCGACAAAACATTAAAAGATCGTAAAATATAAATAAACGTTTTTAAGGTTTATTTGTATTAACACATACTTCTATGCATGATTTGAACAAATTCTCAAAGGAGAAGATACTTGACTAGTTAGTCAAATGAATGATTAAAACATTTTCTTATAATAAAAGTAATATTTAAATAAAGTTTAAGTAAACTTGTGTGAAAGTTTATAAATGTATGCAAGTGTTAATTGCATTATGCATGATAAAATCTTCTTTGATCATTATACAAGTTTTAAGGATCCATATTTATACCTTAAGTGATTTTCGTCAAATGAAAAAATAAGTCTAAAACTTGTTTACTTGAACTTTTACTTAATACATTTTATATATTTTTTGGTAAAGGGTCTTCCACCCAGTAAAATATATCTATACTACTTTATAATGCATTTAGGCCTTCTAAAATTAGAAGGCTTAAAAATTCAGACTTTTTTACTTGCTTATTATGGAAAGAATTAAAAAAAATAAGATAAGGAGCTCCAATCATTGAGTGACATGTGTCACTTCTCTAACTAAAAAATAACAAAAAGGAGGAGCTCTAACAAACTAAAATAAAGAGCTCTAATAATGGGGTGACACATGTCACTTCCTAACTAATTAATCACATTTATTTTTAAATTTAAATATCTTTTAATCCGTTTAATTTTTTTATGATCTAATTTCATCATATTTTTTAAAATTTTGTGCTCTTTAATTCAACATCCATTTTGATATATTTTTATGAGTTTTCTTTAGTAGTCGGGAAGAAGCGGAGTTGAAAAGAGAGAAACTTTTTTTACTTGAATTAGACGTTAAAATGAAAAACATTTGTTCGGTACAAAATAGTCATCGGGTACCCGCCGCCGCATTGCGCGGGTACCCTTCTAGTTACTTTAAATAAACAGTTAAGTACAATGGAATGTGCCTGAAGTACCACATTAACCTCAAGCAAGCGGTTGAACAACCACTAAATCATTCATGACATGTTATAAATGATCAACTAAAACTAAAACAAGCATAAACTAAGGCACATCAATCTTTATGCTAAACATGGGAAAATCAACCTATCCAAGGTTAATGTCATGGATGGCAGTAGCCTTTAATTGGGTTGCAGATAGACCACAATCATAAAAGTAATCATCTTCATAATCATTGTAGTCATATGTACCATCTTTCCATTGCTTTAAAATACTCCTCTCATTCCCTCCACTACCAAAATAATTAGTCTCGTTAAGATATTCCAGAACTTCATCATCGTCGATATCAGAAACAACCACATTACCCACCTTAGAGAATGAGTTACCTACCTTAGTTGAAGAAGTACAAGTAGAGGAAGAAATACTAGGCTTAGTGACCGCATCCTGCTCCTTCTCTTTTAGATCACTCACAAGCTGATCTTCACTAACATGATCACCCGGATAGTCAACCTTTTTTAGAGGTTTACCATCATCATCCACGAGAGTAACTTTTCCATCAATAATTAGCTTTTCAAGCTTTCCAGTTTTCTCAACAATAGGATTAGTACTAGTGCTACTAGTTTCAACATTCCAGAACGAAGAGCCACTAAAATTTTCCCCATTACTAGCTCAATTTGAAGTCCCCCCATTGGTACCCAACTCTCCATCATTATCAACCGAATTAAGCACATCAAATGGGTTTGAATTACTAACCTCTTTAGTAGGCCCCACACCTTTCTTCTTACTAGAGTTGGTTGTGGGCTTTTCTTATTCATGTTTATATTCTTTTGCAAGTTTAAAACCCAATTTCGGACCAACCGGAACACGTTTAGGAGCCTGACTATGCTTCTTCAAGTTTTTCGCCACGCCCACACCAGGATTTTTGGGACATTCCTTCTGAATATGACCAAAAACCTTACACCACACACATCTAGGGGGTTTTCACTCATATTCAACACGAACAATACACGTATAAAACCCCTCCTCAAAAAGTTTATGCATAGCCACCACAATAGTATCTTTCAACTAGACATCAACTCGAACTTCAATCATTACTCTAGCATAGTTTGACCTCATCGATAAGGTTTAAATGTACCTTTTTGAGTGGTCGTTTAAGCCTTATTTGATCACTTTTGTATCCGTTATTACTTAATATCGTTCCTTTTCACTTTTAGGTCTCTTGAAGGCAAATTCTTTGTAATGGCACTTACTTGGACGAAAAGCGCGGATATCTGAAGAAAATGGCCAAATTCAAGAATCGAGACACTCAAGTCTTTGAAATACAAGGTGACGGCGCCATCGCTTAAGCCGACGCCGTCGGAGCATTTTGATGACACGAAGCCAAATTTTTATTTTCAAGTAACGATGTCGGGGCTTTAAAAGAGTAGGCCGTCGCAACTCGACGACCTAGATTTGATCCGACGGCGTCGGAGAAGAAGAGACGGCCACAAGCACAAGGTGGCCCGTCGCAAGACTAACATGGCAAGACGAAACCCAAATGGCGGTGACCACGGCGTCACAAATCATAAGGTGGCCGTCACATATGTAATCTTATATATAGAATCCGAATTTTTCAAGATTAGTGTGTAGTCTTTTGGAGTAAAAACCTAAACCGAACCAAGGCTATCTTGTACAGTATTTTAGGGTTCCAAACCCTATCTTACATCAAGATAAGTGTTTTACTTTATTAATGCAATTATGTCTTCAATTATTTGTGTGTATGCTTGCATGTTCTCCATGTCCGGCTAATTTATTTATGTGTTTGCTTAGAGAATATGAAACTTAATTATTAAATATTGATTGGTTGTCTCTTATCTTAATTGATTAATGATCTAGTAATGCGATAGGTCATTCGTTGTGTAATTAATGCTTGATTAATCTTTGTGAACCTTAGGCTATAGCACTTAGAGCGGTTGTAGGCTAAATCATCCAAAGAGGGCCTTAGAGTTAGAGTTTATAATCCCTAGAGGGTTTTGTAGACGAGAACCTTTGGTAAGTTCAAAGAGTTAGGGATAAACGCATACCCTACGACTTTAGACACACAACGCAATTAAGAATAAGGACGTGACAATTCAACCATCAATAGGAGATAATTAAGGAGTAATAAAACCTAAGTGAACACATCTTTAAACTATCATACGAGCACACAATAATTAGACATAGACTACATACACCTTAGATTAGATAATTAGATAAGTATAGTAATCGGTGAAATACCAACCCCAAATCCAAACCCCGAGATTCGTACCTTTCCATTTCCTAAAAACATAAAAGATAAAAATAATCTTCCTCAACCCCAACCTTAGCGTAGTAACTTCTCACTAGCATTCCTATTCCCTAGAGAACGATATCAATAACCGTGGCTTACCCTAATACTACACTACAACGATTAGGTTCATCGCCTAGGTGTTATAAAACTTGCTCGAAGAAAAGGAAGTTCTTTTGACCCCGAGCGCGCGTGTAGCGTTATCAAGTTTTGGCGCCACCGCCGGGAATAGAATAGCTAGTTGTAGTCCACCTCATTTAGGTTTCTTTGCTTGATTCCTATCAAGTAAATTTTTCTCAATTTTAGCTTTCGTAGTCTATCCCCTTCTTCGTGATCTTTGTTCAGAACCCCATCACTTTGCATCACTAAGGTGATAACCAACCACCATTCATCAACCTACCACCAATGACCCGCCAAGAGCCCGTACTCTTGGTGAATACTCGAGACCAAGCCACCTAGGCTATAGGAACACCATTGAGCTTCCGACCAAGCCCATACTACGGCCTGCGATCCGACACCATCCGGTTGGTGCAAAGCGATGTGCATTCCATGAACTTCGTTCAAGATCCTAATCAACATCTAAGGTTTCCTTAAAATTGTCGATTCCATCGACCTTGATGCTACTACTCGGGAGACTACGCTGCGTCTCTTCCATTCTCTCTACGGGACCAAGCTAGTAATTGGCTTGGCGACTTCCCTCACGGCTCCATCTCAAGTTGGGATGATCTCACCTCTCGCGTCCTTGCTCAATTTTTCCCACGGGAGAACCACTAAACTTAGGAATGACATCTTGATGTTCCAACAACATCAAGGTGAATCTCTCTACGAAGCATGGACTCGATTCAAGGACTTACTTCATAAAGTCCTTCATCACGGCATTGATCTTTGGCTTCAAGTCCAAATCTTTTATGATCATGTCAACTTCCCCACAAAGCGATCCATTGACCAATCGGCCGGTGAAAAACTTAGTGATCTCACCGCGGAAGAATCATGGGGTATAATAGAGGACCTTGCTCTCTATGACAACGAAAGTTGGAATGACCCCCGTGAGTTGCCCAAAACCGTTAAGGAAATCTCCTTGCCTCCACTTGACTCACAATCTTCTGACCATAGAATGATCGAGCTTGAAGATCAAGTTAAATTCCTAATGAGTTCCTACGAAAATCCTAAGTCTTTACGCCATGTGAACAAAGTTTCTTCCTCGTGTGAGTCATTTTGTGATCCTCATAACACGCGCACTTGCACCGATCCCCGAACATGCTTCCGTTGACTACGCATCCTCGCGTATGAATGGAGCGGAGGAAGATTCCTACAATACCGGACCTAGGAATTTCAATGAAACCCGAGAAGCATGGAAGGGCAAGCCCGACTTCTATTGGGGACAAACTAAAGAATTCACTCAATGATTTCTCATGGCCCCATCTCACGGTCCTAACCAACAAAACATTGAAGGATGTTGCAAAACCTAGTCGCATCCCAAGAAGCCCAAATAGCTAAGCTCTCGGACCGCTTTTAACCAACAACAAGCGAAATAGATAGGAAGATAGATAACCTTTTGAAAGCCATGACCAATAGTGATAGGAAGGTTAATGCTATCTCAACTCCCGAGCCTTCCGGTGTAGAGATTAAGGACCCAAGTAAGTTAGCTAAGCACGTTCAATTCATCAATACCATCGCCTTAGTGAAACCTAATAGAACAAATGACGAACCGAACCATGAGATGATACTTGAGGTTAAGGAAATACCGACGAATGAAACAACCGAGGAATCGAATGAAGTAGATAATGACTATTTCAATAAGTTTCCTATGGAAGAAGAACTATCTCGCCACCCTCACTTAGTGCGTGACCTCCGTCACATGTATGTTAGGAAAAGCCCTAGAATCAAGTTTGGGAACCCTTGGAATCTTAACATACCATGTTGCATAGGACACCTTTTCGTGGCAAAGGCCTATATTGATCGCAAGTCCCCAATCAACATAATGACTAGCACCTACTATAATTGGGTAGTGAAGAAGCCTATTCCAACTAGGCAAGACCCCGATAATCCTAGGGTTAGGTGCAATTTTCTTGGTAGAGTTAAGGGATTGCCCGTTTATGTAGGTAGTTTCACGTTTCCTACAGACTTCATAATTGTGAATGATATTAGTACGGCCATAGATCCTAGCTTGTCCCACGTTATTCTAGGAAAACCTTTCATAGAAAGCACCAGGATGACCTATGACCCCTCATTAGGAATAGTGCGATTCAAAGATGAGACCGATGACATAGCTTACCAAATGTCATTTAAGATTGAGAAGTTTTCATCACTCTCTAATGATGAAAAGGAACTTAAACTATCGGTCTATTATAGGAATGAGGAGGATAAAGAAAAAGGAGTAGATTATGTTATGGCTAAGATTTTTGGATTCTATAAGGATTGGTTGAACCTAGGACCAAAATATAGGACCAAGTGGGGAGAGGACGAACTCTTAGAAAGGTGCATCATAGGGCACTTCTACAACATGGAATCCCCCAATAGAGACCGTCATGAGGAAGAAGATGGCGGTAATGAAGTCACGTAAGGGCACGATTACGAGTCTAGCTACAAGACTCTTAAATAAAGAAAAGCGCTACGTGGGAGGCAACCCATGCTTAATTGTTTGCTTGTTAGTGTCGTATATCTTTTATTGATTGTTTATTCTCATGTTTGAATTTGTAAAAATGCTTTATTTTGTTTTTAACCTCGTCTTAATTGCATATAAAGGTATTTTACATAAAGGATAAGTGTAGGGAGGATTACACACGTTTTCAAAGAAACGTAAACATGAGAATATCAATTCATTAAAAGATATATATGTCTGTCGAGTCAAATTCTTGTATCGAGTCATAATGGATGTTTTGCGAAATTTTCCGATTCTAAAGATGTAAATTTTCCGAAATTTTTCCGAAAATCGCACCGCTTTTTGTCGGGATAACTGACGACGTCGAGATCGCAAACTCGACGGCGCCGGAAGGAATAAAAGCAATGATTACTTTTTCTCGTTTTCTAAGCTACTTATAAATTTTGGAATTTCAGTGTCTTAATTTTCCAAAATTCAGTAAACATCCATTCCACAAGCATTATATCCTAGTTTAGTAGAGTCTTATATATTATTACCACCGATTTTACGTGAAGGTTTCGTTTGTTTTCTTGAATTTGCGGGTTTTATTTATCAAGAAGAAGAAACAAAAGATTGGAAGGAGCTTTTCACGCATACATTTTTCTTGGAAAGGATTTAACCACTACACCACCATACGGATCCTACCGAGCTAATCGGGAGTACTAGTTTCTTCGTTTTAATTACCTTCCATTATCATAACTTTGATACTTTTCGGGGAACATTGGGGACAATGTTCGGTTTAAGTGTAGGAGGAAAACAAACGGAAACTTTGAAACTATGCTTATCCTTGATTATTTGCTTTGTCAATTGTATTTGTGTAATAAACCATGAGAAAATATCGGTTAGGGTAATTTTAGCACCAAATTTAAATTTTTTTATGACATATAGGAGTGGGCCATTAGTCTTAACAAAAGCGTCTCACGGATAGGAAGTTACATGACTAGCACAAAAACTCTTTACCACTTAAATTCCACCCAAAATATGAGGATCGCCCTTAGAATAGTAGGAATTAAAGCATTCATCTTTAATGCTTAGTGTGTGAACCGATAGTATAATAGATTCTAGAACTTGTTTTGTGATGCATCCCGAGATCGCTAGTAAGACTACACTTGTGTAGTTAGGAATAACTAAATGATAAGAGGCATTAGGATAACCCTTGTTTGATACCGTAATATAATTACTTCTTCCACATCGGTTGAGTAATTCCCCACACCTTGCGTTGTACTCATCTTTAGTACACGATACCCTAGTTAACCCCTCGAGCCTATCCTTTTCGCGATTCTCATGATGTTTCGGTTTTCCGAATATCAATGAAGACATTGTTTACCCCACTCCCTAATATACACCCAAATCGCTTTAGCCTACCTTGTATGCACTCACTTTTAGTGCATTATTGTTATCACCCTAAACCCTTAGTTCAATTATCTAGTTGCTTGCATGAGTTGCTAAGTCGAGTCATATCCTTTGTACACGATTTTGGGACGATTGGGACTCATGGGAAAAGTTAAAGTTTATGAAATGACCGGAAGGGAACGTTAAATTCCTTATTTGCGTAATAACGTACCCTAAGTGTTTTGATCTTTTCAATTCGGCCGAATTAGTGTTAGAGTAATAAAAACTCAAGTGTAGGGATGTGCCTATAAATCCCTATCATTTTGATGTTACCGTAGAGGATGGTAGAGTAAAAGTGTATATAAAAATAAAAAATAAAAAATCGAAAAAAATAGAAAAAGAGAAAAGAAAAAAAATAGAGTGTAAAAAAAACAAACAAACAAACATACGGGCTACCATCCTACATCTATCATTTAAATTTATGTTTGTTTGTTTCAGTTATCTAGAGTTTAGAGTGTCGAGTCTTGGCTTAGCAACGCCATTCTTCTTATGCTTGTAACATAAAGATTTTTGACTTGCCACCACTAAATAGCCTATCCGACCAAACCCCTTGTTTCCCTACCGTAAGCCTAACATTACAACCCTTTAAAGACCTCTTTGATAGTCTTTCCTAGGTGCTTACGCCAAAGCGATGGAGGTTTGATCTATTCTCAAGCCTATGGTAATCTATGTACTAGGACCGTTAATGAGTGTTTATCTTCCATTTCCAACTTGTTATATTTCATATACACCCGAGAGAGATGTGAGTATCCAAACACCCCATGTGAGGTGCTAGTATGTAATTCCGTGCTTGTTATGACTTTCTTGGGCTTATATGTGTTGTGGACTGTTTTAAACCAATGCTTCATGACCCCAACTTATAAATTAATTGGCTAAAAGCACATTTGCTTGAGGACAAGTAAATACCAAGTGTAGGGATATTTGATAAGGTTTTAAAATGTACCTTTTGAGGGTCGTTTAAGCCCTTATTTGATCACTTTTGTATTCGTTATTACTTAATATCGTTCCTTTTTCACTTTTAGGTCTCTTGAATGCAAATTGTTGTAATGGCACTTATTTGGACGAAAAGCGCGGATATCGAAGAAAATGGCCAAAGTCAAGAATCGAGACACTCAAGTCTTTGAAATACAAGGTGCGGCGGCCATCGCTAATCTGACGACGCCGTCGAGCATTTTGTGACACACGAAGACAAATTCCTATTTTCAAGTGACGGTGTCGGGGCTTTAAAAGAGTAGGCGATCATGCAACTCGGACGGCCTAGATTTGATCCGAACGACGTCGAAGTCGAAGAGGACGGCGTCACAAGCACAAGGTGACGCCGTCGCAAGACTAACGTGGCCAAGACGAAACCCAATGACGGCGACCGGCGGCGTCACAAATCATAAGGTGGCCGTCGCATATGTAATCTTATATATAGAATCCGAATTTTTCGGTATTAGTGTGTAGTCTTTTAGAGTAAAAACCTAAACCGAACCAAGGCTGTCTTGTACAATATTTTAGGGTTCCAAACCCTGTCTTATATCAAGATAAGTGTTTTACTTCATTAATTCAATTATGTCTTCAATTATTTGTGTGTATGCTTGCATGTTCTCCATGTCCGACTAATTTATTTATGTGTTTGCTTAGGGAATATGAAACTTAATTATTAAATATTGATTGGTTGTCTCTTATTTTAATTGATTAATGATCTAATGTAATGCGATAGGTCATTCGTTGTGTAATTAATGCTTGATTAATCTTTGTGAACCTTAGGCTATAGCACTTAGAGCGGTTGTAGGCTAAATCATCCAAAGAGGGCCTTAGAGTTAGAGTTTATAATCCTAGAGGGTTTTGTAGGCGAGACCCTTTGGTAAGTTCAAAGAGTTAGGGATAAACGCATACCCTACGACTTTAGACACAGCGCAATTAAGAATAAGGACGTGACAATTCAACCATCAATAAGAGATAATTAAGGAGTAATAAAATCTAAGTGAACACATCTTTAAACTATCATACGAGCACACAATAATTAGACATAGACTACATCGCCTTAGATTAGATAATTAGATAAGTATAGTAATCGGTAGAAATACCAACCCCAAATCCAAACCCCGAGATTCGTACCTTTCCATTTCCTAAAAAACATAAAAAGATAAAAATAATCTTCCTCAACCCCAACCTTAGCGTAGTAACTTCTCACTAGCATTCCTATTCCCTAGAGAACGATATCAATACCGTGGCTTACCCTAATACTACACTACAGCGATTAGGTTCACCGCCTAGGGTGTTATAAAACTTGCTCGAAGAAAAGGAAGTTCCTTTGACTCCGAACGACGCGTGTAGCGTTATCACCTACCCCATGATTTGGTACACATGTCATATATGTAAGAATCAAACATCAAAGAAGTATCAAGCTTAGCAGCAATAGCAGTCACAGGGACACCATGAAGCTTACCCACACCGGAACATTACCCACATCTTCTTTTAATA
The DNA here is from genome assembly GCA_022545495.1 of Chrysanthemum lavandulifolium. Taxonomy (NCBI): domain Eukaryota; kingdom Viridiplantae; phylum Streptophyta; class Magnoliopsida; order Asterales; family Asteraceae; genus Chrysanthemum; species Chrysanthemum lavandulifolium. Next base: position 82,121,442 of record CM040246.1, read on the forward strand.
AGTTCACATTCGGATCCGACTTTTTCAGAATAAGCGGATTGTTACGAATAAACCATGGACCATTTTCAAGCGTTGTATCCAACCCATCCATAGAGCTAAACTGGAATGAGAATATCCCGGTGGATGAGTTAAGCATTGATTTTACCAGTCCATATTTACCCCAAGTGCTCTTAACATAGTTAGCAACAACGGGGTAAGCCACAAGCTTTCCCAAAAGAATTCATATACCATATTAGCAGACCGTGCACTAATAGCTCTAATAGACTCCACCGGAACAACCACGACAACCCCATTTCCCCCGAAGTAAATAAGGTGAGAAAATTCATAGCCTTCCTACTCAGACTAGTAGTAAATAAATTAGCATAAGAAGTACCTGATTCGGGTTAACATTAGGGCTAGTCGATTATGCCCCACATTCAAATCTTGATGATTCTTTGTAGCATCCACATATTCTTCCGCAACAAAGAGGATAGCACGAACGTATCCTTGATGACGCCGTAGAAGATACACCACCACTTTTCTCCTTAAGACCTCTCCCACCCCACCCCTATTTAGCTCAAAAACCTCGCTCCATCCCCAAAACATTCACACCCGACGTCACCTACTCAACCAGTTGTAACAACACCAAAACCACTAACTCACCACGTAACCAAAAAGGCACGTCATGTGATCCCAAGACGACCCACAAACCCTAGAGTTTGTAGATCGCAACAGCAGTCAAGTAATGTATAAACGAAACCCTAACAAAACGCGATTGTATGTTTTAAATAATAAGGATGATCGATCAATTAAACACTACAAGTAGCGATCAAGAGAAACCTTAAAAATACATTAACCACAAACGAAACCCTAACAATCTAAAGCAAACCCAAACGTACGTAGGATCAAACAAAAGAAGCAAGATCAAACTTAGGGTCAGATAGTTAAAGATTGGGAGTGAAGTCGATTAAAATTAAAAGTCAATTAGGGAAAAAGAGAATCGCTACAGCAAGGAAGGGGTCCTATTTTACGGATCTCTAACACATTTTTATATTTGCCATTAACAAAACGTAAAGACGTTAAATAGAAATAAGGTTTTTATTCATTTATTGTATTAACACATGCACTTAAACTTACAAATTGTGTTTAAACTACAAATATGAATCCAACGATGACAATGAAATCGTATCGTTAAGGAACATTTCTTGGCAAGAAGTTTGGAAGAGAAAATCGTTAACTAAACCCAAAGGTGATGACGAAATATCACTTGAGTAGATGCTATTGTTGTCTACAACAAACGGTTCAGTCCAGAAATCTCCTTCAGGTATGTAACAGGATGATTGTGGTGAAACATGAGTTGAAGTTGCATAATGAGAACCACTAAACGAAGATGATGATGTTGCAGAAATTGATGGCAGCTGCGAAGATGATTTGGATGGTACTTCGGTGACAACTTTCTCTTCAGATTTTACATTTATATTTTTAGCTGGACTTACTCTAGGGTTGGTCTTATCGGTCTGTAGACTTTCATTTTCTTCATTTTTTGACATAAGTATTCTTTGATCTTTTTGAGCCCTGGTTTTCAGATGTGCATGCCAATGGTTTTTTATTTCATTGTCGCTTCTTCCAGGCAGTTTCTCAGCGATCTTCGACCATCTATAGATATAACAACAAAACTTTATTTAGATGACGCGGACATAAACATCTCTACTTATAATTTATTATAAAATTTGTTCAATGAAATATTTTATTATTCGAACTTACTTGTTGCCTAACTTGTTATGTAAACTGACTATGATATCTTCTTCTTCTTTCGAGTAGTTCCCACGTTTCACATCTGGGCATAAATAGTTTTTCCACCGTAGCCTACAACTTTTCCCACATCTAGACAAACCTATAGTAAGGAAATTCCAAAAAATAACATATGATTAAGCAAGTGTATAATTCATTAGATCATCTTCAGGAAGATGGAATTGAAGTTAAGTAGCTAGCTAGATCATACCGGCAAGTTTAGGAAGTTCACGCCAATTGTAATGACCATTTCTTTCGATATAGGCTCTAAGCATGTTGTCTTCGTCTTCACTCCACGCACCTTTCTTTCTTCCGTTTTTGTCGAAACATGGTGCCATCACCATATTGTTATCTTCTAGCTCTCGATCTATGTAGATCTCTTTTTTAATGTCTATATTAACTAGTAACCCTCTAATATTTTATATGTGCAAATATGAACGTGGTTCCATATATTGAATATATCAATTTTAAAGAAAGACCATAAGTACCGACTTTAATTGCGCTGAAAGACCTTCGAGTTTTTTTATTTGTGTGTTTCCATTACGTATTATTTATTCAGTTAGAACAAGTTTTACGTTGATTTCACCAACTAGTTGCATTAAAAAAATTTAGATAACAATTTAGCTTGGTATATACATCATCTATAGCTTTCTCTATTTATCGATCTGTTATTGTTATAGTCCAGGATCTTGAAAGCTTTGATCACATACAAAACGTTGATGCAATTATGCAATTAATTTAAGTTCACAATACGACGACTATACAAGTGTGAACGTGTTTTAAATTGCTAATATTATACAAAGATAATATAAATTAGGTAAGATTCATATTCATATATACATAAGTATAAGTTAAGCTAGAACTGGGCCCGGTATGTTTAAATGTCTCCGTCTTTTCAAAATAGGAGTATTATTTTTGTACAAGACTACAAGTGTACAACCTGTTTAGAGTAACAACAAATATTTTAGTGTGAAAATATATATTTATACACTCTAGAACATAGTATTTTGCATTGAATATTTAATCTGTCAATCGTTAACATCATTAGTTTACATGTTTGGGTCATTAAATCATATCATCGTAATCACTTTAGATAATACAAAGTACTTATGGAAGTCGCCTGAAAAACATATGTTTTGAAACTGAATAGAATTTGACTTTATCTAGCTCTTTCGTGTTTTGAAACAGAATAATCCAATCCCGTTCTACAGTTGGTTTTGTAACTCGCTATAGCCATCCAGGGTAAGTATGTCTACATGTTAATCGGGACAACTTGTAACTCAAACTAAAGTAAATAACATATTCAAAACTTGATTTGTGTGTAACCCAAATCGAAATCCAAAAGGTTATATTCAAAGTCGAATATCAAACACCGTTGAGTATTTAGTTATTTGCACATCCTTCTTTTATTATTATAATTAGTATTATCATTATTATTATTATAAGTAGTATTTAAGATTTATTATAAGATGATTAACACTGTAATTGACAACAGGAAAAAAAAAAAAAAAAAAAAAAAAGTTGCAGTGACGTATATGTGCTGATATCATGTAATGTTGGACACTCTGTCAGGTTGTCATAAAGGAGCCATCTAACGCAAATAGTGGATCTTGAACTAAATTATTACGATTTAAAAAAGAAAAAGAAAAAAGAAGAGTAAATTGCATTTTTGTTCTCTAAAGTATGGCCAAATTGCAGATTTTATCTCTAACGTTTCGAAAGTGCAACGGTAGTCTTCATTTTGAATGTATTGTTGCATGTTTGGTACTTAAATTGCAGATTTAGTCCCAAAAACTTTGAAGTTTTCATTGCATGTTTCGTCCTTAAATTGCAGATTAGAGACCAAACATGTAGCAAAACCTTCAAAATAAAGGCTATCGCTGCACTTTCGAAATGTTATTGACGAAACCTGCAATTTGGCTATACCTTAGGGACCAAAAATGCAATTTACTCAAAAAAGAAAGAAAAAAGAGCTTAGAGTTAGCTACATAAATGTTCCCTTTGTTTTGTTGGCTTTTACGGATTCAGTCCATATTTCAGTAACATTACGGGTCCAATCACATGCTACGGATCCAGTTCACTTTGCCCAAAGTTGTTAATTTTTGCTGTCAAGTCGAATAAAATGACAAAAATACCCTCATTTTCATCTTATTATTATTATTATTATTATTATTATTATTATTATTATTATTATTATTATTATTATTATTATTATTATTATTATTATTATTATTATTAATATTATTATTATTATTATTACTATTATTATTATTTTTTTAATTATTTATTAAAACATCACTTCATTAGAAAATCATGGAAATTCTGAGAAATTAGTGGGAGCCAGAAACTAATGGGCCCCACTCCTCTAAGAATAAGAAACAAACCCTACTAAAAATATAGTTAGCACCACGCTGGCCAATTTCTTGAGTGACCGAGAACTTTCGGATTCGCTTCAAGAGGTCACCGCCTCCTTCTCGAGTTCACCAAGAGAGAGAAGAGGAGGATGAACCCATATCCAATATCAGTAGCATTTGGTTTCGTCTTGACACGTTTCATACTGTGGACTTCAATCACGGCCACCGCATACAAAGTCGAAATAATTATTATTATTATTATTATTATTATTATTATTATTATTATTATTATTATTATTATTATTATTATTATTATTATTATTATTATTATTATTATTATTATTATTATTATTATTATTATTTTATTTTTATTTTTAACATCACTTTATTAGAAAATCATAGGATTTACAAGAAATTAGTAGAGGCCGAGATACTAACCGAGCCCCTACTCACCGTAGCTATATGATGTTTAATCCTACTAAAAATATGAGCGATGTACGTGTCTCCGATGTCTTGAGTTCTGAGAATCTTGGATCGCTTTAGTAAGGTCACCACATTCTTCCATGTTCTCAAAAGAAGAGAATGAATAGAGGAGAAACTCATATCCAATATCTGCGTACATAATAAATTTATTATTATTATTATAGTTAATTACATAAATCGTCCTTGTGGTTTGGTAAAAGTTACGGATCTTGTCCCTGTGGTTTTTAGCGCGTTCGTCACATGGTTTACAAATCTTACGGATCTTGTCCATGATCCCGGTCCCAAAAGGACCTCCGCACAAATACTCTCTAACGTGAGGGCTAACGTCATATTTTGGTTTTAACGATCGTAGTTAATGACATAAATCGTCCTTGTGGTTTGGTAAAAGTTACGGATCTTGTCCTTGTGGTTTATTATAATATATTTTTTAAACTGCTTTTTCTTTAAAAATTAATTTTATTAAAAATTAAAAAAAAATTAAAAAAAAAAAAAAAAACTTTTTAATTTTATTAAAAAGCGGATAAAGCGTATAAAAACGTTTTTATCGGTTTTCTCTATTTTATGTTTCATTTGTTTTTATACGGTTTCGTTCGTTTTGTATGAAAACATTTTTGTACAAAATGTACATTTTGTACAAAATGTACATTTTAATATGAAAATGTATGAAAACATTTTTCATACAAAAAGCGAGCGAAACCGTACATTTTCATACAAAGCGTACATTTTCATACAAAAACGTTTTCATTCGTACGTTTTTGTATGAAAAACGTACATTTTCATACAAAAGCGTACATTTTAAACAAAAACCGTCCTTTTTTGTATGAAAATGTATGGTTTCGTTCGTTTTTGTATGAAAAAATGTACATTTTCATGTACGGTTTCGTTCGTTTTCATACAAAAACGTACATTTTAAACAAAACCGTACATTTTCATATAAAAGCGTACATTTTCATACAAAAGCGTTTTCATTAAATGCGTTTTGTATGAAAACGCATTTTCATACAAAATACATTTTAAACAAAACCGTACGGTTTTGTATGAAAATGCGGTTTAGATCGTTTTGTATGAAAAAATGTTTTCATACATTTTCATACAAAAATGTTTTCATACATTTTCATACAAAAACGAACGAAACCGTATAAAAACAAATGAAGCGTAAAAATAGAAAACCGTATAAAAGCGTTTTTTACGCTTCATCCGTTTATAATAAAATTAAAAAGTTTTTTTTTTTTTTAATTTTATTTTAATTTTTAATGAAATTAATTTTTTAAAGAAAAACAGTTTAAAAAATATTATAATAAACCGGGGATAAGATCGTAATTTTACCAAACCACAACGACGACTTATGTAATTAACTCCGATCGTTAAAACAAAATATGATGTTAGCCCTCACGCGAAAGTATTTGCAGGGAGGTTCTTTTTTACGGTCGGATCGAGACAAGATCCGTAAGATGTAGAACCATGCGAGAAAACCCGCTAAAAAACCACATGGACAAGATCGAATCTTTTACCAAACCACAAGGACGATTATGTAATTAACTCTTATTATTATTATTATTATTATTATTATTATTATTATTTTATAAAACATCACTTTATTAAAACTCATAGGATTCTATGCAACATAATAAACTTATTATTATTATTATTATATTTATTGCAACATAATAAATTTACACAAAGTTGGATGTGATCTCACTCTTTCTGAATATAAAACTTTCTCTATGAACTCCTTTATTATTATTATTATTATTATTATTATTATTATTATTATTATTATTATTATTCTATGAACTCCTTTATTATTATTATTATTATTATTATTATTATTATTATTATTATTATTATTATTATTATTATTATTATTATTATTATTATTAAGTTTTTTTTTTTTTTTTTATGAACGTCACTTTATTAGAAACTGAAAGATTTACAAGAAATTGGTGGGGAGCCGAGATCTATCTCGAGCCCCACTCCTCTAGCTATAGAAAGCTAATCCTACTAAATATATGAATAGCAAGACGTGTTCCAATGTCTTGAGTCACATAGAACTTTCGGATTCGCTTGATGAGTTACGCATCCTTCTCAAGTTCCCCAAAAGAAGAGAATGAAGGAGAAACCCATATCCAATATTCGCACACTTAGCCTCATATTTGACGCGTGTACGTTGTGCGGCCTCAATCACTGCACGACCTGGCATAAAATCAACCATACCAGTTTGCGTCAAGGGCGTTGACCCTGTCAGATCGACACATACATCAAGAACTCCGTCCCACGAGTAAAGCAACATATCAGCTGGACGTAAGTGGTTGTCCCTTTCTCCATTAAGCCCTATATCAACTTCTTTCCGAGCTGAAATCCCCGAACGTGAACAGATGCCAAAAAGAGTATCGCGCACCACGTTATGCCGATGTTTAATACCAATAATACCAGCACACGTTATGCCGATGTTTATTACTCCTTCTTTTAGACAACATCTTCTTCAAAGTCAATTCAACCATCTTCATCATCGAATCTAAACCCATAAAAAGCACTATCTTTGTTTCAATCAAACACAAATTAAAACCCTTATAAGAACCATCTTCATCATCAATACCAAAAACATTACAACCATCATCATCGATCTAAACACAACCACATTATATAAAAAAGACAAGTGGGTTTGCAAGTAAGATTGTTGGGGTGAATTCCAGATCTGGTCGGGTGGTGATGAGGGTGGGGCAGCAGTAGGTAGTGGCGGGTGTAAACGGTGATGATAATGAGTGTGGTGGTGGGTTTTGTTAAAGTTTATAAAGTTTTGATGACGCTAATGGAAGTGGTGGTCGGATCTTGGTGTGTGTGAGTAAGAGGTTGTGGTGGCAGGCTATAGATGGTGATTGATATCGCGACGGATGTGGTTATGGCAGGCAGTGGCAGACGATAGTGGTTGTGGCTGGCCGGATGTTTCGAGAGAAAGAGAAAGGGACAGTAAATGAAGAGAGATAGATTGTCAAAAGAAAGGTTGGGTTGTGTATGAGTGGTGGCAATGTGTGCCCAAAATTAAAAAAAAAAATAAAAAAAAAAAATAAATAAATAAAAAATTGGGTTAAATTAGCAATTTTTTAAAAGATTTTGGCATATTTGGCCTTCTATTTTTTTTGAAATGGGCATATATTGCCCACTTAGAAGTTAAATGAACATAATGAGCATATGTTTTTTTCAAACATTAAATTGTTTTTAATGAAAAACTTAAAGATATAATATATTTAGTAACTCAAATATAAATGATGTGTTAAGTTTGACCATTTTTTTTTTGTTTTTTAGGTCTTTTCTATACAACTTCGTAGTACAAGAGCCCGTTTGGCCCATGCCCGTTTTCGCCCGTGCCCATTGGGCTAGTGCCCGTTTAGCCCGTTACCCGTGTCCCCCGCCCGTTTTGCCACATCTAAGGGTATGAGTATGAGATGGGTGGTGTAACCCCACATGTTTTTTAAATGAAACAAATAAAAAGAGAAATGTAGCCTTACTTTAACGGTCAAACTAACAAAGTTTAGCAAATTGGACTGGATCTGAGACAAGTCAAAACCACAGTGATTGGATTTGTAACAAAATTGAAAAATAGATTGAATCCGTAAAGCTCAGCAAACCACATAGTCCATTTATGTAGTTAACTCAAGAACTTAATTATTGCACCAAAGGTGTCATAACATATGCTTTTACAACATTAAAGCATATTTAGGGTCCCTTTGGGTTAAAAGAGGATTTGGATTAGGATTTGGATTCGGGTTAAGATTTGGATTTGGGTTAGGATTTGATATAATTATGAAGAGAGAGAAAAATATTATGATTGAATTAATTATATAGTAAGATTAATTTTTAAAATAAAAAATGTTATTTAATTATATGCTAGAAGAGAGAGATAGAGGTGGGAATGTGAGAGAAATATGAGACCCATTAAAAAAATCAGAAAAGTCACCTTGTGGTCAGAAATAAAAATTTGTGACTCATGTCATGTATTGATATTTGTTATTAGCATTCTACCAAACGTGGTTATGACTACACAAATCCAATCCCTCATTTGAAAACCCACTAACCAAACGGGCCCTTAGTTCTTTAGACGAATATATTCAACTTGCAATTTTTTTTCTTTTTTTCTCTTTCTTTTTCTTTTTCTTTGAGGTTCAGTTGTTGTAATTTTACATGGTTCATCTCAACCTCTGTTTTGTTTATAAATCAAATTGCTCTAATTTGAAATGACAAGTACACAAATTATTGAACATATATAAGATAACATCTTCCCTTTTTTGTTGCACTACAAATATGAATAATACTCCCCTGGCTTGTCTCAAAATATTGTCTACACGTAGTATATGTTCTGGTCAAGAACTTATACGCTAGGAGACTATGTGGGATGCTGGTAAACAAGTGGTTTTCCCCACGCATTGCAGCGGGAATTTTACGTGCTAGATTTCTCCGTTAAACAAGCATTTCCTCGATTTCACTCAGTAGTTGTTTTTGAAATCACATATAAATATAACATACAAAGATACAATACATATGCTTAAAGCACATCTAATGTAATATATAAAGATAAATGTCATTTTCAACATTATTGTTTTGAAAACTAAAAATAAAAGGGGTGAAACATCTTTGGTAAACTTGAAAAACCACACAAAAATAAAATAAAATAAAATAAATTTTGTGTTTCTAACACCCTACCTCCTCCTCATTAACGATTTAATTAAGGATCTATTAAAATAATTGCAAGCAACGGTAGGGATTTAAATTTTTTAACATGGGGACTGTCTTTGTAAGTGTATGTTAACATTAAGGATTTTTTGCAATTTTTTATAAGGATTGTGTTCGCAAAGCAAATAAATCCCAATGACCATTTCTGTGAATAAACCGTACGAACCTTTATTGCGGTTAGTACAGGGAGATTTTTTGTAATTTAAAAGGAATGTTTTTGTAAACTAAATAAAATACACTATTACAGGAACCATTTTTGCTCAAAACCAAACCATAAGGGGCATTTTTGTCATTTATGAAAATATAATGTAGTTGAGTAGTGTTGTGTCTCACAAAGTTATTAGAAACATTTGTTTGACAAATGTTATTATTAAAATGGCCAATCAATTAATGGAAGAGACTACGATGTTGCTCTTATTAGGGGGGAGGGAGTAGTGATCGGGTAGGGATTCGGGTACCCTAACCCAATCGGTAACACCATCCTTCCCAAATCGGGTAGCGCAATCGGTGAACAAATTCGGCTTAAAGCCCGATCGGTGAAGAGTGGGAGAAATCAAATTTTTGAACGTAGGGGTGGGAGAGAATACATATTTTTTGGGTTTCATTTTTTTTTTCTTGCAGGTTGCTAAACATGGAGTCGTGGAGAAGACAATGGTAATGTATTTTATATTTAACTTTTTAATGTATAAGTAATTTATATATTATACCTTATAGTATATACATGTTTACATTTCAAACCTTATAGTATATACATATTTAAATTTTGCTTTTTCTAATTTGTTTTTATTTTTAATAATATGTATTTTTTATTTTTAATGAAATGGTATGTTTTTATTTTAATATTGTATGTGATTTTATGTATTAAAAAAAATAAAAAATCGGGTACTAGGGTACCACTCCCTCCAAATCGGGTAGTGTTAGGGTAGAATTGGGTAATTTTGAGTTGGAGGGTTTTTATTGGATAGAAGTGACGTGGCAATTCGGGTAGTAGGGTACCACTCCCTCCCCCCTTATAGACTTTTTCCGAGTACAATTGCAAAAGAAACTCTTTGTACTTGCCACAAAGCATGGGGACTTCATTGTTCGTGACGCTTACAAGACATGCCTATCTAAACTCGCTAATCAGGTAAGACTTTCTGCTGTTGATAGTATAATTTGCTCCACGTTATGGAAGGCACATATTCCGCTGAAAATATTTGCTTGGCGAGCATGATTCAACCTCCTTCCATGTTATGAAAGGCACATATTTGTGTTTGCTTCAAACCTAGTTTTTATTTGAATCATGTTTTATTTGCTTTTGGTGGGTTTTGATTTTGTACTCGATTCGGAAGGAATGATTGAGGAATAAGGAGTGTTTTATAGATGGAACAAAATGTGTTTCTTGGATTGAAGGTTAAAGTGTTGACAAGATGAATTTGGGGAAAGAGAGTTGATTTATTTTGAAGGATTTATTTTGAAGGTGAATGCCCGTGCAATGATTAAAATGCCCTCATGTGACTAGCACATGACTGGACTTAATGGAAAAAACTAACGGTCGTTTAGTCAAAGGACTTGCCAATTACAAAAGGTCGGACTTGCCACTTAAAAAAGGTCAAGTATAAGGATGGTTGGGGTAATTATTGGAGTTTTAGGACGAAAAATAAAAATATGTGTAAACCACAGGGACGATGTATGTAATTAAATATTTATTTATTTATTTTTTTTCTTTGAAGAAGACTCCAATTATAGTGGTATCAAATGTTATTTATCTACCTTGCTTTTAGAATGATGCAGGCATTATATGGTTTCATAAAAGGGTTTAAATCGAGAATAGATATCGAAAATAAATATAACTAATTCACGAAATTTTGTAACTATGTTTCAAAGTAATGAAATTATGTTTAAGATTGTAATTTGTGTATCTGCTCAAATTTTACATTTTGAATCACAGTTAATGTGTTCTAAATCTCTTCTCAACTCAAAACCCCTTTCAGATTCTATGTACACGGATCAGTTAGTAGTTAGATTGGACACGGATGTAGAAAATAAATTGATAAGAAAATTGTACCAAATTATAGGTTTGATAATACAACCCCTGGCAGTATGCATACAAATTATTCAATCCTCTAGCAACCTTTTCGGGATGTGATTTGCACACTTCTTATTTTGATTGGGATACTCACAGTACAAATATACAGAGCACACTGAAAACACAGCACTAAATAGAGTGTCCCAATCAAATTCTTGAGTGTGCAAGTCAATTCCATTTTCCATATATTATATATATATATATGGAGACAAAGAGCGACAATATAAACAGATGATTAACTTATGGATGGTCTATGATTAGATTACAAGTATCAATCCATAGTTGACCATAAACGCACATCATCCATGATGTAATCCTGCAAACAAGCCTGGGATATGATATCATCATTTAAGCCCCAAGGTGATAACATATTATCACTTGATGATTCCACGCTATTGTTGTTCGCTAAATATGGCTCGATCCATGAATATTCAGATGGTTCGGAAAATTGTGGTGTAACATCACTAGAGACTTCATAATCTGACACACTTAACGAACATTGCGACGAGTAATTACTTGTCAAAGAATATGATGGTGAATCAGATGATAATACTGCCAATAAAATGTCAACCTCTTGTTGGGTTTTTAAGTCGGGCTTTGTGACTGGATACCTTTTAGGGTTAATTACCACGGGTTCAGGTATTTCAGATTGTTCAATCTTGAATACAGGTTGAGGTTTTGGAGCCCGGTTTTTTAAATGTGTGTGCCAATAGTTTTTTATTTCGTTGTCGCTTCGTCCAGGCAATCTTGCAGCCATCATTGACCATCTGTGGGTAGAACAACATAATTTCATTTAGAAACACCGTTTATAGTATTGAACAAATTTAATTAATTTAAGGGACTAAAAGCATTTGAACTTACTTGTTCCCAAATCTGTTATGTAAAGACACAATCAAATCTTCTTCTTCTTTTGTATAATTCCCATGTTTCACATTTGGGCGTAGATAATTCATCCATCGTAGCCTGCAACTTTTTCCGCATCTAGACAAACCTAAACAAGAGAAACCAAGAAAGTACAAATCAATAAGCAAGATTGTAAAACGGGTTTGACATCTAAAAGTTAAAGAAGATGAGGAGTAGACCATACCAGCTAATCTGGGAAGTTCACGCCAGTTAGAGTGGCCGTATCTTTCGATATAGGCTCTTAGCTTGGCGTCTTCATCTTCACTCCATGCACCTTTCTTGATTCCATGTTTGTCGAAACAAGGTGCCCTAACCATCTTCTTGCTCTTTGTAAGTAGATGTTTTATGTGGCTAATGACGAGTGAAGAGTTAACTTGCTGTATCTAACATGTAAAGCTTATATATACATTGACAACAAAACGTGTTGAAAAGGATATGAATTTATAATGACCAAAGACCATAAGAAATTAATTTACTTTTTGTTTGTATTCAACCGTTCGTGGAGGAAGCATCGCCCCCCATGTTACACATATATACTTAGTCTACACTAAGATGTTCAGTCTTCTTCGTCACACTAAACACTACAGTCATAATCTTGGCAACCCGCGTTTTCTATTTTATATACAAAGATTTTTTTATTTTTTTTCCTCTTCAATATATTAAGGGTCGTACTATGGGTACACTTCCTAAAGGGTTTCTTAACTCTCTTGAAATTAAGCGGATTAATCTGTTTATAGAAAGAATGTTTAATTTCATTCAAGTGAAAAATCGTATTCAAATATAGTAATTTACTAGTTTATTTAATGTGTATTTAATGTATTTTTTGATTAATTAAGAAAGTTTGTCTTCATTAACTACATTTTAACCTCTGCCAAGTGGGCACTTGTTAGCTAAATCCTTATACTAATACTCTTCAACAAACATCGGGCCACTTGAACACGAAAGTCTAGCAAAATGACTAAACTATTACCAAAACAAGTATAGTCATTTAGATGTCAATAATATGCTATTTCCTAAGGCATTGCCGGTTTACACACCAGTAAATTAAGAACCGCACACCATACAACACACCACTTAAATCAATCATTATTTTGATTTATAATTCCTACTAAATATAACTAAATCGATTGAACAAAGCTTTATTACTTTTGTTTTTTTTTACCAAATAGAGTGTTAAAAAGTTGTATTGAAAACCAAAGTTAACAGTCGTTTTCAATTTCTGTCACAATTCTCAAATTCCGGTCATTTCTTAAATTATATAAGCATCATATTAGTTCATTCATGACATTTCATTTCACATTAAGCGTAAATTTTATATTAAATAAACGTTATCGCGTGAGTTATTATTTTGTATATTTAATCCGTTCTTTCAAAATGATCCCGATGTATTTTTAAACTTACATTTAGTTCATAAAACTATAATTTTAGTTTTCCTAGTGTTTCAAATTTATTTGGTACATAAATCGTTAAAATTATATTATTACGTCGTTTTTCTTAAAAATTATACGATGATTATTTTATCACTCAATTTTCACAAGGAATGTATTTTTACAATTTTTATTATCTCATTACATTCTATTTTGATCTATTAAAAACTTACTTGTACCAAAAATTTCCATTTTTACCTTTTTCTTATACATTTCCTACACAATTTCTTACATTTCTTACCAATTTACACAAATTATACATAAAGTATATATATTTTAGAAAAAAAAAATAATAATATCCACATTCCCCCCCCCTTGGCCGACCAAGGGGGAAGGGGTGCATTTATTTGTGGTATGGATCTTGATTGTTAACTTTTACACTTATACTTAAAGTCATACTTGAATTATTTAGCTCATTCTTACTCAATTATTTCAAAGTTATAAAAGATTTTCTCTCCTCTCTTTTGCTTCTTCAAGAACCGGCCACATTCAAGAGATCACAAGGGATCCAAAAATTTTATCAAGCACAAGTGTTTAACAATCTAGTGTATACTCTATATAAGGTTTTGAAATAAAAACCAAGAGTATTTAGGCTAATCCTTGTTACTTTCACCTCATCATTTTCACTTGTAAGCATGTTTTTATCATTTTTCATGTTTTCTTATCATTTCTTATGTATCTTTTCATTTTTGGAGCAAGTATGCATGATATGTGATTTATACCATTTTTCATGATTTTAAGAAGTTATATATATATTTATGGTCATCCTATAATTATCCCCATGGTATTCTTGGTCTTGATGGTGATTAGGAACCCATGACACCCTAAGAAGGTGTATGGTAGGATTAGATTAGCTTTGGAGTTGATTTGAAGGGATTAGAATAGGTTTTGTCCGAGAAAAACTATTTTCGATAACTATAATTTATGTTCTGTCCTTATTTCATTTTCTGGAAAAACCGACGGTTGGTAATGAAACTTTGGCCTTGATATTTAGAAAATATACTTTAAAAGCGAATCCGTGGTCGCTTGAACGGATAAAAGCGGAGTTATAACGAAGAAGTTATGGATTTTTAAAGTTTGACGACGAAATAAATAGTTTTCGAAATTTCACATGCGTTTTAGTTTGTTCGGGTCAAAACGAGCCTTAAGCTTCACAAATTATTTCGACTAGTCAAAATATATTAGTTTACTTGATACGAAGCTAAGGACATATTATCGTGAAAGCGGTTTGAAACGACAAAGATATGCGCGCTTTTATAAAGTTGCGTAACTATTATTTTTAAAAACAATATTATTTTTACGTTACAAGTGTTTCATTAGTTTATGTGACCATGTTTCTTGTTTGCTTTTAACGAGGTTGTGAAACTTTTGGAGCAATTGTCTTCTAGTAAAATCAAGTTCACCGGCCATATTTTTCAAAGCGATAAGCCGTTTGTATAGCGGAGTTATAGTAAATTAATTACGATTGCTCAAACTTGGCGAAACTCACTTTTTGCACTACAATTAGCCAAAACCATTATCTTTAGCCCTTATTATCTTTATGATCGAGACCTTTTGGACGAAAACTTCTGAACTGAAACTTCTAGATATCGATACAAACTTTCCAAAACCGTCGAGTTCGTTCTCTAACGATCGACGTACACCATTTTACGACTAGATTTCCAAAGCCATTTTTGTTAATTTCATGATATTTCCGACGACATTGTTTTGCGACGAAAAGTGAAAATTTCACCATAAATCATTATAAAACCATTGTAGGATGACATTTTGGCGTAAAACTTGTAAAGTGATTTTTGAATGGTCAAGGCGTCAAAAGAGCATTTTTCACGAAAAGTAATATTTTCAAAACCCGAATGGTATAAATAACATACGAAATGCATGCATAACATTACATTGCAACTCATTACATATCATATCATTCATAATAGGTCGGTTTAGATTCACGCTACATTTCGGTGTAACCACTTTTGTCATCGCATCTATTCACCAAGTGAGTACTCACACCCCTTTTTACCGTTTTACTATATTTTGGGGCTGAATGCATGAATCATACTTGAATTAAATTGAATCTTACTTTTGTGAACTCGAATCAAATCCTTGAACTTATTTACGAATTTATGACTTGTTGGAATTTATTGAACCGTACATGTTATGACCTTGTCCCAAAGTCTCCCATGTTCGGAGCATCACTATAAATCTCGCCTTATCGGTGGAGTGTGCAAAGTCTCGCCTTATTGGTGGAGCGTTCTCAATAAATCTCGCCTTATCGATGGAGTGTGCAAAGTCTCGCCTTATTGGTGGGCGTTCTCAATAATTCTCGCCTAGGTGGTCGGTGACAAAGTCTCCCTTGTTGGAGCGGTGCAAAGTCTCCCATGTTCGGAGCATCCACGAATTATTATATTCGTGGTACTATATTGTGAACTATTATAACCGCTATATTTGACTATTAGACATACTACTTTTGGCGATGGGTTGTGAACACACAGGTTGCAAGTTTTGTATGGGCGGAACTTGGGCCGAGTGGATTTACAATGCCTTTGCTTTGGACCATTTTCGTCAACCGAAAGCTTTGATATTTCTTACGAGTTTTATTATTTTGCTAAGCGTGTTTACTCACCAACTATTTCATAGTTGACCGTTTTCTCTCATGCATTTCTGTGATCGTTAGTAAGCTCTTTCTACCAAGTCTTGCATAATGAAGTTTTCACTTGTCAATATAAATCATTATGTATAAAACATATATTTTGGAATCTAAGTTTTGTAATATATTCGCCGATGTCGGCTAAACCGGTATTGTAATGGTGTAATATTTCTTTTTAATATTAATGTTGGTATGTTCTATTATCTTGTGCTTATGTTCCCTTCCGTTACACCTCGTGTTTCCGCCTCCGGCGAGGGTGTGACAATTTCTCTCTCAAACACAACATAAATCATTTCTCTCTCACACACAACATAAATCTCAGCTTTTTGTTTAATAATTTCTCTCACTTCAACCTTCTTCAACCAAATAAACTAAAAGACGCTCAGATCTGTAAATGTTTTTAGAGATGTGGGGGTTGTTGTGGTCCCGGTGATGGTGGGTTCCTGTGGTAGAGTGGGTTCGGTGATGACGGGTTTCTGTGGTTGTCCTGATTGACGGAGTAGTTTTGGTGGTGGTGGTGGGGGAGAATGAAGATTATGAGATGAGACAAATACATATGTTTATCAACTATCTTTCTCTTTTGTTCATCCATCTTTTAACTATGGATCTTCTTTTTGTTGTTGTACAATAGTAAGTCATTATTGGGTTTAGATCTTGATCTAAACGGAGTGGCCACTAAGATGGTGGTTTGAGTGGAGGTGAACGACGTATGTGTTAGCATGAGCATAAGTGGCGGCAATGGTGTTTAGTTGGAGCTGGTTTGAAGTAGTGGTGATGGTTTGACCGGATGTGGTGGTGGTAGTGGTGATTGTGGTGGTTAAGAATTTGGTGATGTTAGAGAGAGAATAAAATAGTGTAAGAAAGAAGATGAAAGTAAATGTAGAATCAAAAGTGTGTATGTGACATTAAAAGTAAGTGTGATGTCTTGACAAAATATAAAAGTAAAAGTACAAAAGTGGTCATTGTTGTTAAAACCACATGACCCTTTCCTAATCCATCACATAGGTAAGGATGGTTGGATTAGCACATGCCTCGAATCCATAAGCCTCGATAGGGCTCGAAAGGACCCAACGAGATATTAAAAACAAAATTAAATAAGAAAACCAACGACTCTTCTTCATGTGTTGTTATAGAGATATCCTGGAACCGGATAAATTCATATTTATTGATGAAGATCTAGTTTTAGCGCCAATATCCATTCTTGGTTCCTCTCCCTTGACGTGGTGAATATAGATGTTAAGGTTATGTCGTTTTTTGATGTGGTTATTCACACAACAACATAAGTGTTATGGAAGTATAGGAAGTTAAATCAGGAATGGAATTTGCTTCGACCCATAACCACCTCGTAAAGACACCATTTTTGATTTTTTTTCCTTCATACCATTGGATACTTCATAGGGATAAGCATGGATGGAACTAGAGTTAACAGTGACCGGGTGCACAAACAAAAAAGTAAGATTTTTTCAATTTAAGTGTTTGAGTTTAGTGAAAACTATGTTCACTTTTCACTTACATATAATAACAAAAATTTGCATTTTAAAACTTCTATGTTTATAACAAAAATTAGCATTACAAAATAAAATTCTATTGGGGCCCCCGTGACACCCACTAGTTCAGTTTCTGGAGATAGAAACTTCAATCCGCTTTTGATTAAATGGATTTCGGACCCGGTCCTTATTTACAAGATAAACCCTTTAACAAAAAAAAAAAAAAAAAAAAAAGGGTCTCGGATCCTTTTTTTTCTTGTACTAAATTGTGTAACTGTGTTCTCAATTCTAGCTTTTGTTAGTTTAAAGAAATCGCAGTTCAAGACTATTTCAATCTATTAGAACATTGTTGCACGATTACTTAAAGACTTAAGAGCTTACTTGTACACATATTATACACACATTACGCACATAGCATGACACAATAACAACAAAAATTAATGTTACTACATATAATAATGTCTTTTTAGTTTTTCTTGAGAAGGCATATAATAATGTCTATGATGTGCGAAAATGTGTCTTACATAGAGATCACCCAGTTACTTGTGAGATGTGAGTTTGTTATATGGACCCTCACATTATATGAATTATGACAATTGCGGAAAAATCTTTTTACCGTTATCTTCATGTATATGGTCATCATTTTATATCCGTGGTTGATAAGATAAGCTGCAATCAAATAACGCGATTATGAGTACAAATATAAGAAAAAATTGTTTTAACTAAATACATGGAAAGTCTTGAGTCCTTGATTTTTCTAGGTTAATATATCCTGCAAAAATAATAATTTGATGAATATAAAAATTTTTAGGCATGTGTAGCAAACTTTCATTTGGGAGTAATCTTTATCATATGCTATATAAACATGTTTCTTTTCTAGAGTTTATTTGTTAAACATGGCTCCAAGGCTATTTCGCATATCAGTCAGCAGCGAACGAATGAATTTGTCACATAGTATGTACTTTCTAATAGAGTTTACAATGGGTATGCATAGTATTAAATTCTAAAATAGGTAAAGAAAAATTGTGATTTTACACTAGTGATGAGGTTCTTAGAGTATGCACGTGCATCATCTCTACTTCAAATATATCCGCCCTGATATGATTATATATTAAAAATATTGTATTTTAACCACTTTGATCAAGTTAGTTAACCTTGAATACTTATAACTTTTACTGCACGTCCGACTGTCAACATCATTATCACCAATCAACCACCAACTCCAATTTAAGCGGCCAATACCTTCACCATGTCAAGCTATCATCACCTTAAAGGTTAAATTTTACTACTTGTAAAGTCGTAATACTTTCTCTTTAGATTACATTTTAAGGTTTTTACTTTTTGCAGAAATCTATGTCTTTTAAACAGAATTAATGGTATTTGACCGAAAGTATAAAATTTAGAAGATAAAGATGGAAGAAATGACTAAACTAAATGTATAGATGGGTGTATAATGAATTTTTTCAAAGTAGATAAAACATTATAATATATTTTAAATGTGAATAAATAGAGTAATCATAGTTTCACTTAGGGCTGAGTATTGCAAGCCTCAAAATCGATCGGATCGAGCAAACCGACTGGACCAACACAAACCCGACCGAACCAAAAGACCAGCGGTCCGGTCTCGGTTTCAAATATTTCCTTATTTTTGTCTCGGGTCGATCTGGTACGGTCCGGTATTACGTACAAACCGACCATTATACCTTCTTAAACCGGACTGAACACATTCGGTCCTCAGCATAGTTTTAAAAAGCGCGCCTGAGGCGCACCTCGGCTCAAGGCTCAAGCTATAGGGATTTTTTCGGATCGAGGCTCACGACATGCATGAATCCCATAAAAAGCGCACCGCCTTGGAGCTTTTTGCGCCTTAGGGCTTTTTGCGCCTCGGAGATGTAACAGGTCTTGGGGATTTTTTCTAAATATTAAGATAAGTACATGGACTTTATAAGTTATATGCATGAGCCTTTTAATTTATATATATAATAACCCTAATTTGGAAAAGAACTAAAACACACAATCAAGTGGGTAATTATAGATTCTGATCATTTTACAGATATGTAATCTCTCTCACGTTATAAGTTTATATCTTGAACTGATTTTTATTGAATGTTTATTTTATTGATTTGTAAATAACGTCATAAGTTTATTTTATCTTGAAGCATCACATGATAGGGTGAGTATTTGTATGATTTGTAATATTGAACTGATTTAATGTTTATTTTATTGGTTGTTATTTTTTAACAAGTTACTTTGTTTCATTAAGTATTTTCTTTATGACATTTTATCATAAAATGTGGCATTATGCCTTGAATATTAATATGTTTCTTGCTTGATATTTTGGGTTAAATTGTGAGCTTTGTTAGATGTAAGTGTGCAGTGTAGGGACATAAGATATTTAGTCGGATATGGATTTTAATCTATATGTAGTTCATCAGTAGAAAGAGTTTATCCATTTGAGTGATAACCGATCCATTTTAATCTTTATAATGGCTATATGTGTAATGTATTAAGTATGTAATGTTATTTTGTGTTATTTAAGCTACATAAATAGTCACATATATTATTAAAAAAACTTAATGTATTTAGTGCACCTCGTAGTCGTGAATCCCGGGCCTTGATATGCGCCTCGCCTCGAGGCTCTTTGATCCCCTTCGCGCCTTAGTGCGCCTTGAGCCTTTCAAAACATTAGTCCTTAGTCTCGGGTTTTGAGCTAAATCTGTCTCGGTCTGTTCCGAGTTTGACCGATCCGATCCGGTCTTAGCCCAATGCTCACCCCTAGTTTCACCCATAAAGTATAAACCATTCTTTTGAGCTATGCACTAATCTACTAGCGATAACACCATAGGGACCTGTCTTGTATATGCATATAATGTAGGGATACATTATGAAGTCAACGCACCAATAACGCAATAACATGCAAATCAAACGTAAGTTTGCTGATGTAATGTACTCTTGAGGCTAACACGTCATAAAGATAAGGGACACATTAACGCGTCTTTCGAATCTAGTTGACTTTATGATCAATATTTGGTTGGGTTATTTTGAACCCCCTTAGTTTTTTAGATTGACCTCCTTATTATTTTGAAATTTTTTATTTATTTTTTATTTTTATAATTTTATTTATATCAAAAACTATAAACCTATAAATGCGGGCGATATATAAAGTTTAATAAATTCAAACGCTTAAACCCGTAAATACTGAACATAAACCGACAAAAGCGTGTTGTCCGCAAAAAATGAGACAGAGAATATTCCCTATAATTGACATCATAAGGGGTTCGATAGTGTATCCTCAATATTCAACGAGGTTTTGCTAGAATCACTCGTCGACTTTTTTATTCATCACCTTTCTTTTTATAAGAAATCATTTTGTCATATACTACGTATTATTTTGTGAAATATATTTATTTTTATATTTTGTGTGATTTTCTCATTTTCATATTAAATATTCAAATTAAGTTTAAAGTATAAAAAAAAAAAAAAATTGAATATTCAAATAAATACACCAAAATAAATATATTATTTGATATGCAAAACATCTTTCTTTTTCTTTTTTTTTTCTTTTTATTATTATTATTATTATTATTATTATTATTTCAAGTATAACTTACGTGCAAGTTGTTTTCAGGTTCGTAGAGACTCTAGCGAAAATTAACCCAAAGCAAAGGTCAAACGAAAAGTGTATCTGCTTTAAAACGCCTAATGAAATATATTTCTTTTAAGCATTATTGCATGAAAATTGTTAGTTCATTGATATAACTCGCTTTCACCAATAATATTAAATTTGAGGCACTATAATAAATGTTATATAAGACACGTATTTAATCTTGTTCTTATCTTCACATAATCTTTTATAATTATTTATTATAGTTTTATATGTTGATGTAAGTGGTCCAAAGAACACATGTCCGAAACACCTACATCCGAATGTCGATAGATTGACAAAATACATCGTTGACTATTAGGCTGTGTATAATGGCGATTTTAGTTTTACCTACTACATCAGTTTTCTCTCTTTTACGATTTGCAGATGATTAAATTGTTACAGTGGTGATCAAATTATTATTATTTTATTTTATTTTATTTTTATCACCTTATTAGAAAATTATAAATTCTACAAAAATTAGTAGGGAATGAGATCTAACCTGGATCCCCACTCCTCTAATATAATGCGGTAATCCTACTAAAATATGAAAGCGACACGTCTTCCAATGTCTTGAGTCGTGAGAATCTTGGATACACTTTAGTAATATCACCACATTCTTCTCAAGTCCCAAAAGAAGAGAATGAAAAGGGAGAAACCCATACCCGATATCTGCGCATTTAGCCTGATAACGCTACACGCGTCGTTCGGGGTCAAAGGAACTTCCTTTTCTTGAGCAAGTTTTATAACACCTAGGCGGATGAACCTAATCGTTGTAGTGTAGTATTAGGGTAAGCCACGGGTATTGATATCGTTCTCTGGGGAATAGGAATGCTAGTGAGAAGTTACTACGCTAAGGTTGGGGTTGAGGAAGATTATTTTTATCTTTTATGTTTTTAGGAATTGGAAAAAGTACGAATCTCGGGGTTTGGATTTGGGGTTGGTATTTCTACCGATTACTCTACTTATCTAATTATCTAATCTAAGGTGTATGTAGTCTATGTCTAATTATTGTGTGCTCGTATGATAGTTTAAAGATGTGTTTACTTAGGTTTTATTACTCCTTAATTATCTCCTATTGATGGTTGAATTGTCACGTCCTTATTCTTAATCGCGTTGTGTGTCTAAAGTCGTAGGGTATCGTTTGTCCCTAACTCTTTGAAACTACCAAAGGGTCTCGTCTACAAAATCTCTAGGAATTATAAACTCTAACTCTAAGGTACTCTTTGGATGGTTTAGCCTACAACTACTCTAGGTGTTATAGTCTAAGGTTCACAAAGATTAATCAAGCATTAACTACACAACGAATGACCTATCGCATTACTAGATCATTAACAATTAAGATAAGAGACAACCAATCAATATTCAATAATTAAGTTTCATATTCCTAAGCAAACACACAAGTAAATTAGCGGACATGGAGAACATGCAAGCATACACACAAATAATTGAAGACATAATTGAATTAATGAAGTAAAACACTTATCTTGATGTAAGATAGGGTTTGGAACCCTAAAATCTTGTACAAGACGACCTTGGTTCGGTTTAGGTTTTACTCCAAAAGACTACACACTAAAAGCGAAAAATTCGGATTCTATATATAAGATTACAATCGCGACGGCGTCACCTTATGATTTGTGGCGCCGTCGGTCGCCGTCATTAGGGTTTCGTCTTGGCGCGTTAGTCTTGCGGCGGCGTCACCTTATGCTTGTGGCGCCGTCCCTTGATCTCGGCGCCGTCGGATCAAATCTAGGCCGTGCGAGTTGCGACGACCTACTCTTTTAAAGCGACACCGTCACTTGAAAATAAGCAATTTGGCTCTTGTAGCCGTCACAAAGTGCTCGGCGGCGTCGCAGATTAACACTGACGCCGTCCCTTGTATTTCGGATGACTTGAGTGTCTCGATTCTTGACTTTGGCCATTTTCTTCGTATATCCGCCTTTTCGTCCAAATAAGTGCCATTCCGACAATTTGCCTTCAAGAGACCTAAAAGTGAAAAGGAGCGATATTAAGTAATAACGGATACAAAAGTGATCAAATAAGGGCTTAAACGACCCTCAAAAGGTACATTTAAAACCTTATCAAATATCCCTACACTTGGTATTTGCTTGTCCTCAAGCAAATGTGCTTTTAGCCAATTAATTTATAAGTTAGGGGTCATGAAGCATTGGTTTAAAACAATCCACAACACATATAAGCCCATAAAAGTCATAACAAGCACGGAAATTACATACTAGCACCTCACATGGGGTGTTTGGATACTCGCATCTCTCGGTGTATATGAAATATAACAAGTTGGAAATGGAAGATAAACACTCATTAACGGTCCTAGTACATAGATTACCATAGGCTTGAGAATAGATCAAACCTCCATCGCTTTGGCGTAAGCACCTAGGAAAGACTATCAAAGAGGTCTTTAAAGGGTTGTAATGTTAGGCTTACGGTAGGAAACAAAGGGTTTGGTGGGATAGGCTATTTAGTGGTGGCAAGTCAAAAATCTTTATGTTACAAGCATACGAAGAATGGCGTTGCTAAGCCAAGACTCGACACTCTAAACTCTAGATAAGCTGAAACAAACAAACATAAATTTAAAGATAGATGTAGGATGGTAGTATGTTTTTTTTTAACACTCTATTTTTTTTTTTTCTTTTTATTTTTTTCGATTTTTTTTCATACACTTTTACTCTACCATCCTCTACGGTAACATCAAAATGATAGGGATTTATAGGCACATCCCTACACTTGAGTTTTATTACTCTAACACTAATTTGACCCGAATTGAAAAGATCAAAACACTTGGAGTACATTATTACGCAAATAAAGGGAATTTGAATTTAACGTTCCCTTCGGTCATTTCATAAACTTTAACTTTTCCCATGAGTCCCAATCGTCCCAAAGCGTATACAAAGGATATGACTCGACTTAGCAACTCATGCAAGCAACTAGATAATTGAACTAAGGGTTTAGGGTGATAACAATAATGCACTAAAAGTGAGTGCATACAAGGTAGGCTAAGGCGATTTGGGTGTACATTTGGGGTGGGGTGTAAACAATGCTCTTCATTGATATTCGGAAAACCGAAACATCACGAGAACCGCGAAAAGGATAGGCTCTGAGGCGTTAACTAGGGGTATCGTGTACTAAAGATGAGTACAGCGCAAAGGTGTGGGGGAATTACTCAACCGATGTGGAAGAAGTAATTATATTACGGGTATCAAACAAGGGTTATCCTAATGCCTCTTATCATTTAGTTATTCCTAACTACACAAGTGTAGTCTTACTAGCGATCTCGGGATGCATCACAAAACAAGTTCTAGAATCTATTATACTACATGTTCACACTCTAAGCATTAAAGATGAATGCTTTAATTCCTACTAATCTAAGGGCGATCCTCGCATTTTGGGTGGAATTTAGGTGGTAAAGGGTTTTGTGCTAGTCATATAACTTCCTATCCGTGAGGCGCTTTTGTTAAGACTAATGGCCCACTCCTATATGTCATGAAAAATTTTAAATTTGGTGCCAAAATTACCCTAACCGACATTTTCTCATGGTTTATTACACAAATACAATTGGACAAAGCAAATAATCAAGGATAAGCATAGTTTCAAAGTTCCGTTTTATTTTCCTCCTACACTTAAATGAACATTGTCCCCAATGTTCCCGAAAATATCAAAGTTATGATAATAGAAGGTAATTAAAAGCGAAAAAAACTAATACTCCCCGATTAGCTCGGTAGGATCCGTGTAAAGTGGTGGTTAAATCCTTTCCAAGAAGAATGTATGCGTGAAAAGCTCCTTCCAATCTTATGTATCTTCTTCTTAATAAATTAAACACGCACACTTGAAGAAAACAAAGCGAAACCTTCGCGTAAAATCGGCGGTAATAATATATATAAGACTCTATTAAACTAGGATATAATGCTTGTGGAATGGATGTTTCTGAAATTTACGGAAAATTAAGACACGGAAAATTCCAAAAATTTATAAGTAGCTCGAAAGCGAGAAAAAAGTAATCTGTTGTTTTACTCCTTCTGGCGCGTCGGTTGCGATCTGACGCCGTCGGTTATCGACAAAAAGCGGTGCGATTTTACGGAAAAAATTACGGAAAATTTACATCTTTAGAATCGGAAAAATTTACGCAAAACATCCATTATGACTCGATACAAGCATTTGACTCGAACAAACACACATATATATCTTTTAATTAATTGTTATTCTCATGTTTACGTTTCTTTTGAAAGCGTGTGTAATCCTCCTACACTTATCCTTTATGTAAAATACCTTTATATGCAATTAAGGCGAGGTTAAAAACAAAATAAAGCATTTTACAAATTTAAACATGAGAATAAGCAATCAATAAAAGATATATGACACTAACAAGCAAACAATTAAGCATGGGTTGCCTCCCGAAGCGCTTTTCTTTATTTATGAGTCTTGTAGCTAGACTCGTAGTCGTGCTCTACGTGACTTCATTACCGTCACCTTCTTCCTTCGCTTCCCGCCCGTCGAAAAGGCGTGAGCGTTGTATGCTTACCGTGGATTCCTTGCCAGCGTCGTCTATTATGGTGACGGTTTTATCCTTTAGATTGGTTTCCTTCTTTGTAAAGGCCCAAACCATCTTGGTTTGTTTCTACCTTGTAATGCCCTTATCCGTGATTTGTCTGAAGTACTTTTCTCCCTTTAGAAATTCCTTAGGGTTCCTTTGTGCCTTTGGTATCGAAGTGGGATTATTTCCTAACTTCTTATCGGGCTTCCACAATGTTGCATGCAATCCTTGAACCATAAAATCTCTAAGCCCTTTTCCCAATCATTCATTTTCTTCTTAACTATATTGCTAGGGACTTGTGGACTTTCACCGTAATCTTCTCCATGATCTTAAGAGGATATCTTGGAGCGATGGGTATCCTAGCGTACCCTTTTCGCTTTTAAGTATCATGATGCCCTCCCGCATTTGATGGTTGCCTTGGCGGTGGCGAAATGGTGTCCCAAGAATGAGTGGCATGTTTCTATCTTCCTCAACATCTATGATCACGAAATCCACGGATAAGCGATATTAGCCACCTCTATTAAAATATCCACCGCGATTCCTATGGGGTGAACATAGGTGTGATTAGCTAAGGAAAGTCTAAGATCGGTCTTGGTGGCTTCTCCTAGTCAACTTATTATAAATTGATAATGGCATTATGTTCACATCGGACCCACGATCGGCTAAGGCATTTATATTATCAATATCACCTATGCTACATGGTATCACGAAGTTCCCTGTGGTGTCTCGTTTTTTGTTAATGGTTTTTAGAACCAACTCATACGAGAGGTCCCATAGGCGGGCGTCATACTCTTCTTACATTATTTTTCCTTGAGGGCTTCCTAAGAACCTCATTGTACCTAAAGTTGTTTACTTGGTTTGCAATGGTTTTCATTAATTTCGTGCTTAAGGTAGTACTCAATGGTCTCGGGCTCATCATTAGGTTGAGACTCCTCCTCTTGCTTTCCTCGGTTTTCTTCACCTCAACCTTTCCATCCTCGGGCATAATGGAAATGGCGTTAACAAGCGAAGTGGGAGGACAATCGTTGCTTCTTACTAGTACCTTTTCGGGAACTTTTGTTTTGGTATATTCTTTTACGGGTTCATCATTTCCGTCATTTTGCTTGCATTTCCTCTCTCGCCTATAAACCTCCTCTTCAAATTTGGCTAATCTCTCGTATGAGCTGCCATGTACTCCTCATTTGTTCCTTAAAGCTTGGTGAGAGTGGTATTGGGAAGTAGAGCAGGCGCCTTCGGAATTGGGGTTTTGCTCACGACTTGGGGATTCGAAAAAGGTGTTGGGTGGTTGGTGGAATTGGCGGAATTGGCGCTTCTCGAGGATTTGTCACGGGAGCTCTTTTATGCCTTTCCATAAGATAATCAATCCTTCTCTCAATAGCACTCATTTGCTCCTCGGTGATGTCGGAAGATTCAAGAGGAGTTGATATGGCATTAACCACGTTAACGGGGTTTCGGAGATTCATTCAATCTTCGTAGCTTTGATCGACAAGCTCTTCTATAATATCCCAAGATTTCTCGCATTAAAGTCATTGAGCCTTCCACCGTGGCTTGATCAATGGATCGTCGGTGATGAAATCGATATGGTCATAGAAGATTTGGATTTGAAGCCAAAGATCAATGCCATGATGGGGAGTTCTGGAGTAGGTCCTTGAATCGAGTCCATGCTTTGTAGAGACTCACCTTGAAGTTGTTGAAGCGTTAAGATGTCTCGTCTAAGTTTAGTGGTTCTCCCGGTGGGAAAAATTGAGCAAGGAAGCGAGAGGTGAGATCATCCCAACTTGAGATGGAGCCGGCGGGAAGTCGCTCAAGCCAATTACTAGCTTGGTCCCGTAGAGAGAATTGGAAGAGGCAGAGACGCGTGGTCTCCCGAGTAGTAGCATCAAGGTCGATGGAATCGACAATTTTAAGGAAATCCTTAAGATGTTGATTAGGATCTTCGGAACGAAGTCCATGGAATGCACATCCGTTTTGCACCAACCGGATGGTGTCGGATCGCAGGGCCGTAGTTTGGGCTTGGTCGGGAAGCTCAATGGTGTTCCTATAGCCTAGGTGGCTTGGTCTCGAGTATTCACCAAGAGTACGGGCTCTTGGCGGGTCATTTGGTGGTAGGTTGATGAATGGTGGTTGGTTATCACCTTCCATGATGAAAAGTGATGGGATTACGAACAAAGGTCACGAAGAAGGGGGATAGACTACGAGAAAGCTAAAAATGAGAAAAATTTACTTGATAGGAATCAAGCAAAGAAACCTAAACGAGGTGGACTACTAACTAGCTATTCTATTCCCCGGCGGCGCGCAAAAACTTGATAACGCTACGCGTCGTTCGGGGTCAAAGGAACTTCCTTTTCTTGAGCAAGTTTTATAACACCTAGGCGATGAACCTAATCGTTGTAGTGTAGTATTAGGGTAAGCCACGGGTATTGATATCGTTCTCTGGGGAATAGGAATGCTAGTGAGAAGTTACTACGCTAAGGTTGGGGTTGAGGAAGATTATTTTTATCTTTTATGTTTTTAGGAAAGGAAAGGTACGAATCTCGGGGTTTGGATTTGGGGTTGGTATTTCTACCGATTACTCTACTTATCTAATTATCTAATCTAAGGTGTATGTAGTCTATGTCTAATTATTGTGTGCTCGTATGATAGTTTAAAGATGTGTTTACTTAGGTTTTATTACTCCTTAATTATCTCCTATTGATGGTTGAATTGTCACGTCCTTATTCTTAATCGCGTTGTGTGTCTAAAGTCGTAGGGTATCGTTTGTCCCTAACTCTTTGAAACTACCAAAGGGTCTCGTCTACAAAATCTCTAGGAATTATAAACTCTAACTCTAAGGTACTCTTTGGATGGTTTAGCCTACAACTACTCTAGGTGTTATAGTCTAAGGTTCACAAAGATTAATCAAGCATTAACTACACAACGAATGACCTATCGCATTACTAGATCATTAACAATTAAGATAAGAGACAACCAATCAATATTCAATAATTAAGTTTCATATTCCTAAGCAAACACACAAGTAAATTAATGGGACATGGAGAACATGCAAGCATACACACAATAATTGAAGACATAATTGAATTAATGAAGTAAAACACTTATCTTGATGTAAGATAGGGTTTGGAACCCTAAAATCTTGTACAAGACGACCTTGGTTCGGTTTAGGTTTTACTCCAAAAGACTACACACTAAAGCGAAAAATTCGGATTCTATATATAAGATTACAATCGCGACGGCGTCACCTTATGATTTGTGGCGTCGTCGGTCGCCGTCATTAGGGTTTCGTCTTGGCCACGTTAGTCTTGCGGCGGCGTCACCTTATGCTTGTGCGCCGTCCCTTGATCTCGGCGCCGTCGGATCAAATCTAGGCCGTGCGAGTTGCGACGACCTACTCTTTTAAAGCGACACCGTCACTTGAAAATAAGCAATTTGGCTCTTGAGCCGTCACAAAGTGCTCGACGGCGTCGCGGATTAACACTGACGCCGTCCCTTGTATTTCGGCGACTTGAGTGTCTCGATTCTTGACTTTGGCCATTTTCTTCGTATATCGCGCCTTTTCGTCCAAATAAGTGCCATTCCGACAATTTGCCTTCAAGAGACCTAAAAAGTGAAAAGGGCGATATTAAGTAATAACGGATACAAAAGTGATCAAATAAGGGCTTAAACGACCCTCAAAAGGTACATTTAAAACCTTATCATGTTAATGATCAAAACTTGTAGAAAGAGACAATTAAGAACAATGGTGCTTACAATAAAAGTTGCCGGTCACTAATTTTAAAATATACGAGCCATTAAGTAGTAGTTCGGGAAAGTTAATAAGAATAACGATTTGGGTCCCCAATGTTTAGACCTAGCCGGCGCCCCCCCCCCCCCACTAAAAAATAATTGCATATCACTCCCCACCTCAAAAATATATAAACCCCACCCACACACACATACACACTTCATCTCCTACCTCAAAACCCTAGCCTCACTTTCTCTCTCTACCTCATACCACTATCGCCGACTGCCACGCCTCATCACGCCTCCACGCGCGTGAACCACCACCACCACCACCAAACGAATCCTCTCCTCCTCATCCTCTTTCATTTGGTGTATACCACTCGCTCTATCTCCAGCTTATCGCCACCCAAACATGCCCAAAACACCACCCTTGCTCGTGTTTTATTGTTCCAAGTGTAGATCGGGAAGAAAGAAGGTAAGGGAGCACGAGTTGTACACTCGGTTGAGACCCAGGAGTCTCGTTCGTCCTTTTGGTTCGGGTTAAGGGGGACAAACAACCTAACAACAAGTTTTAAAAAAAGAATAAAAATGAAATATAATGAGTTGGTATCGAATGTGTCGTGTCGTATCCCGTGTGTGCATTTCATTTATTGTTTTGATGTATTTGTTGTGGATTTGTTAGTAGAAATGGAGGATTGATGGTGTTGGAAAACCCACCAAGACCAAGAGGTCCGGTTTGGGTTGCGTAAGGATGAAGTCGAGAACCCAAAGGACCCCAAAGTCCGGGTTTGGGTCGCGTTGGGTTAAAGACGAGAACCCCAAAGGACCACGAGGTCCGGGTTTGGTTGCTGTGTAGTCCAATTTGGAGGTTGTTGTTGTTGTTTGGAGTAACCAGGTCCAAGAGGTCCGGTTGAGTTGCGTTTGGTTGAGCCAAGAAGGAGCCAAAAGAGCCATTAGGGTTCGTTTGGTTCGCGTGGGATTTACCGTGGCCAAGCCGAGACCATTAGGGTCTCATCATTGGTTTCGGAGGCGGTATGATGTTTGTTGGATGACGGGGACGATGGTGAGCGGAATTGGAAGTTGCTTGATACGTTTCCGAGCCGTAGGTTTAGGGCCGGTAACAGTGGAAATATTTATTTAGACTCGAAATTATATATATATATATATATATATATGAACTTTGTGCAACGTCGGTGTTACCGTGACTTTTAGTCTCGCTT
Source organism: Chrysanthemum lavandulifolium (assembly GCA_022545495.1). Lineage (NCBI taxonomy): Eukaryota > Viridiplantae > Streptophyta > Magnoliopsida > Asterales > Asteraceae > Chrysanthemum > Chrysanthemum lavandulifolium. The sequence goes on from CM040246.1 coordinate 82,152,432, forward strand.
GACCCGACAACACCGTAACATGGACTTATAATATTTATTGGACAATATGACATATAAAAAGCCGAGAGTCATGACTCGGACTTGTGAAATGGAGACGGATAATAACTAATTGTAAATTGATATATATATATATATATATATATATATATATATATATATATATATATATATATATATATATATATATATATATATATATATATAAATGTAAATAAACTAGAAAATAAAATTTATAAGTTCGTATTAAATATTTAGTAACAAGACACAACTTGTTATTTGGTATTTAAAAGGGATGTTAGGAATTAGAAATTCTCGATTGTGTTATTAGAAGGATTGTTGATGGAATGTGTTAGGAATTAGGTATTAAAAGTCGGTCACCTCAAGTATATGTAATCAATAGAAAGCTCGTAGTCGTAGTTCTTTTAAGTTAAGTAGTATTTAGTTAAGTAACACCGTGGAGGACAGACGGGTCTTTACCCATTGTATGCACGATCCATGACCCGTTGTGTGGCGTTTTATTGTAAGACTATAAATACTCTCTACCTTCCAAGGTAGAGTTGGAGCTCATAATAAGATTTTCTTTCTCTCACTAAAGTTCCCTAAACCTCTAACTTTCTCTCTAAAACTCATCTTCTATCGCCTATGTTTGATTGTGTTATGATGTGTATGTGAAAACCAATATCCTACAATTGGTATCAAGAGCCATGGTTAGATCATATCGTGCACATCTTTGGATTTCTAGTGGTTTTAGGTGGTTTTGAGTTTGAAAAAGTTTAGTGGTTTGTGCATCATTTGGTTGATTTCTTGTGTTAAAGCTTGGATTTTGTTAGTACTTTTATGTTTAGAATCATCACAAGTGTTTAGGTTTTCATTTGGTAAGCTTGAATCATCTTGGTTGGGTTGTTTTGGATTGAAAAGTGATGTTTATGTGGTTTTCTTGCTAGCGACTTGATATACGGATCTCTTTCTTCGTAGCGACTTGCTTCACAATTTTGTAGCGAGTTACGGTTTTGGAGCTAGCGACTTAGACCTAGCGATTAACGATACAAGTAGTGGACTCTCCACTACGGGTAGCGACAGTGGTAGCGACTTGGTGCATGCGAGTTGCTCTTTAGCGACTTGAATCTTTAGCGACTTGAGTAGCAATTCTTTGCCAAAATTTTGCTAGCGACTTGAGGCTTAGCGAGTTACTACTTAGCGACTTGCATTTGTCTAGCGACTTGGGACTTTAGCGACTTGGGGGTGTAGCGAATTAGGTGTTAGCGACTTGGTGCATTATCTTCTAGCGACTTGGGTGATTGTTTACGGTTTCTCTTGATTTAGTAAAATCCGTGAAAGAATCTATTTCCGGTTTAATCATAGAGTTATAAAATCCGTATAATCATTAACATGTCTACCAACGTTCCTACTATCATCTCCTTTGTTGCGAGGATGTTCAAGCGGTGGTTCGGATACTCGTCCACCCATGCTTGCAGAACCGACTACGATTCTTGGGCTCAACGAATCAGTTATCTTGCCTTGGAAAGGAAAATGGTGTCAACATTCTCAAATCCATTGATGAAGGACCGTATCGAGTTGAGGCGACTAGAGATGTACTTGATCTTCTTGAAGATGGAACTACGATTTCTGGAATGGACGGACCAAAGATGTATGATGAGCTTGATGATAAGGAGAAAAAGAGATTCGATCTTGATATCGGGGCTTCTAACATTGTTCTTCAAGGTCTTCCTAAAGACATCTACAAGGCGATCAATCACAACACGAAGCAAAGCGGTATGGGATAATGTCAAGATGCTTCTCTCGGGTTAGAATTAACTATGGAAGGCAGAGAATCACAACTCTATGGCAATTTGAACACTTCAAGATGAAACCGGATGAGAGTGTCTATGAGTACTATGTGAGATTTCATAAGTTGGTGAATGACATGAGGAACATCGAATGACTATGCCTAACATTAATTTGAACTCAAAATTTGTGAACAACATGAATCCCGAATGGCACAAGTTTGTCACCTCTGTGAAGCTCACTAAAGGATTGAAGAATACAAACTATGAGCAACTCTATGCCTTCCTCCTTGAGAATGAGAGACATGCTATGTTTGAAAAATGGTTCTTAATCGGTTCAAAACCAACCGGGGAGAGACAAGCTCGTCTAATGACTCAAGCGCCTTCTACTCAAACATCGGAATCACAACCAAAGCCTCACAAGTCATACCCATGGGAAATGGTAATCACAAACTAATTCACGATCCTATGTTCAAACAAGGCGATCTTTGATGCACACGTGGGTAACTTCATTAATCAACTAGCTCTTACGATTAGTCAAAACATGAATTCTCTCCACAAACCAATAACAACCTCGAACGACATCTAACCCACACAATCAAGCTCTTTGTTAAAGATGGGAGGATCGTGGTGCAACCGATTCGGAAAGACAGTATGATCGGGGAAGAGGTGGGTGGTAGAGGTTATGTTGGTAATCGAATCGAGGAAGGAATGGTAATCAAGGTCAAGCTAAGCCGATCAAATGTTATAAGCGTGGTGGTGAGGACACATTGCAAGGCGCACATCTCAAAGCGTCCACAGAATCTTGATTACTTGAGAGATAAGATCTTGCTTGTACAAGCTCGGGATAATGGTCTTGCTTTGGATGAAGAGGAATTGTTGTTTCTAGGCGAGGGCAATGCCAAGACCTATGATGCGAGATGTGGATGAGCAACCTATTCGGAGATAGGTCACAATCATCGAATGCCTTTCAAGTCGGTGATTGTGATGCATACGACTCGATGTGGATGATGGACCTCTGCACACACAATCTTTATGGCTAGCATTTCTCCAATGGTTTCTCCCAAGGTCTCCTCTTCACCACAAGGTGGCCCATCCAAAGACAAACTCATCTCGGAGGTACTAAAACTATACGATGATCTTGATGTGCAAAGATGCATGACAAAGTACTATCAAGCTGAAACTATTGAATCAAATATTGAAAATATGGGTAATATCAATGTTGTCCCATATGATCAATATGTGAAACAAAGTGAAAGTGAAGTTGTACCAAGTGATGCATCTCCTGCGATCAACAATGACTATATTTTTGATGAATACCTTTGCTGTGCCCACGATGAGTCTGTAATTTACGAACTAAATGCCTATAAAGAGCGTGTTGCTATTTATGAACAACGTGCAAAATTTGAGTTGACCACTCGTGAGCGGAAATGGATGACCAAGTGCGTACAATCATTAGAAAAAGTAATTTTCGAGAAGAAGTATTAAAACAAGAGTTAAATTCCTTGCAAGAAAAGCTTTCTAAAGCGCTAAGCAAAACAAGAACTTCAAGAAAATGTGAAAATGCTTAAGCAAGAATTTAATGCAAAGGAATCAAAACTCTTGAAAGATTTTCTAATCGAAAACTTTGAAAAACAAACTTGAAAACAAGTTGTACATACAAGGAACACCATTCAATTGCTCACATGATCACTAAGCATAGGGTCTTAAGCGATAAGCATAGCATTCCCTTGTTAAGGAACCAAATCCAGAGGTCATTAAAAGGGCTAGAAATGCTCATAAGGTTCTTTATGATGGCAATGAAATCCTTAAACCTAGGCGAAACCTAGTTGCGTTGAGTGCTTGAGGAAGATAAGAAATCGGATGAAGTCACTAGGAAAAGATGAACAAGAAATTAGATGATCCTAAATGTAGAGAAGAAAATAAAGATCACACCCATGATTACAAGAAGGAAAAGCTGGATTTCCTTGAACATGTTTAAGCCTCGAGACATTGTTGACTCCGAACAAGTTTTACGGAAAATGGATTTAGATAAGCGAAAAATGAAAATATTGTTGAAACAAACCCTCCCTTTGGAAAATGCCTAGAAGCGTGTGTATCCTCCTAATACACCAATGCATCTTGTTCCTAGAACAATTGCCACTAAAAGCAAGACCTTAATTAGCCAATATGTTATATTTCAACTATTTGTTGATTTTGAGAAAACTTGCAAGAAAAGGATCACACCCTTGGTATAACGGAAGGAGAAAGGGGTTTGAGCAAATGAAAGAATGTTATTTAAGCGAGGTCATGCCTTTCTTTAAACTTCTAAAGATCACTTTGAGAGTCTTAAAAGGGATAGAAAGCGATATTAAGGGAATGGAAAAGGAATTTGATGCAATGATAGTTGAAGTTAGTGACTATGAGCGAGCACTAAAATATAATGAGATTGAGAGGAAGAACTTGCATACACTAAATGAGAACACGATTTACGAATGTATTGCTCAAGATGTGTTTTTCTTTGCTACAAATTGTTCCATTAATGCTTCCAAATTTCATGAATTATCGGTTGCCACGAAAGTCTCCCATGATCGTGTCATTGAGCTTGAAAAACTAATTACGAACTAAGCGAGAAAATTGAGCTGGATGATCACGACAATTTGGTTAAACATTTTCTAAACTAGAAGTTGAGCATTTTAATTTACAACTAAAATATCAACATCTTAAAGAAAATGTCAAAACTTCAAATATCAAGACATCCTCGGATGCTCGAGTTTGATGCGGTTTTCAAATTAACAAGCGTGATGAGCAGATTCAAGCTCGGTGCAACACGATCGAGAAAGTTGAAAGCCCAAATCTCTCAATTAAAGGGTCAAGCGAACAATATGGCGGGCTCCCAAATGCCTCCTCCTTTAGATTCTCGAATTCTCAAGCGTTTCATCTTCAAAACCTAGTAAATGCATTACAAAGGAAAGCGAAAGTTTTCTAGAAGAAAATGAAAAGGTTAAACGTCATTTCAATGAGTTATTTGAATCAATAAAGGTCACTCGTAACAAAATAACGAACAAATAGCTTCATTGCAAAAGGAAATTGAGAATCGAAGAGTCGGGTAAAGGGAAAATGCCAATGACCAATGGGAGAATGGTGTATCAAAGGTTCACTCTTGTAATAAATATGCTTTATGCATGAAATATGTCCTCCTCATCTCGGGAACAACAAACTTGTTGTTCAAACATACTTCTCATCCCTTAAGGATTGCCTAGAATGTCTGCGTGAGATTGTTGAAGAGGATAAGTTAGAGAAACCTCATGATAATGCAATTGGACATGCATGCCTATATGCCAAACGATCTCAAGAAATCCTAGAATGCTTGATCACAATATGCCCAAAGTCCTTAGGTGAGAGAGTTAATCCTTTGATTCCATGTTCGATGCCTATTGCCAAGTATGATATTCATTCGATGCCCAATGTCTTGAATGTGAACCTTAGTGTGCCTTTAAGTAGTTCGATTCGGATCATCAATGCTATGAAAGAGAACTCAAGTGTGCCTTCTAGGAGTACAAATCCCAGCACTTCTAGTTTTAAGAAAGTGAACCTTAGTGTGCTGCATGTAGTTCGGATCGGCACATCTAAGCGGTGATGCAAAGAGTTGTAAAACCCACTAATGTTCCCATTCCTCTACGAGAGTGTCGGTGACATTAAAGGGAGCGGTCAAAGTCTCAAGACAATACAAGGAATGATAGGACCTCGCAAGCTAAGAATGTGCCTTTGGAAAGAGTAGAAGAACAATCTAGGAACTTTAAGCTTGAATCGAATAAAGCGAATCGTGTTGATTCTAGTATTAGCCATAGGCGTCTTGTAATTAATTGAATTCGATACTATTTGCAAACCTTGTCGATGTACGCTTGAATTACATTTCTAATCATGAATGTGGTGTTAATGTTTTGCCTAATGATGTTAATTGTCCGATTAATGTTGTTAATGCTAAAAAGGCAAAAAGGCAAAAGCGAAGAAAGTTAGAAAAGCAGTGGAAACCCCGGGAAGAACATTTAGTAAGATAGGCTATTATTGGATACTGTTGGTCATAAGAATAATCGAGACAATGCCCACTAGAAAATGGATGCCTCTTGGTAGAACTATTCCCTTAAGAAGTGAGCACACTGCTGTGAGCAGGGCTATCTGAGACACTAATCTTGCATCAATTCACAATGATTCCGGTGCCTTAATTTACGATATGAATGCTTCTTTTACGATGTGGGTGTTCCAACCATTGTTACTAACCAAATGGAACCCATTCTTGCATGGGGATCCCAATTATCCGATTATCCACTCTTATGCATGTTCAGCTGCGGATCGTTCAAATCGTTACGTGGTACACGGACTCATTTGTTCCAAGCATATGTTGGCGACGGTCACGGCTCATGAACCGTGAGCAAATTCATCGGAGACGATTAGATTCGGGAATGATCATTTCGGTGCTATTATGGGTTATGGAGACTATGTTGTTGGCAAAGTGTTATCTCGGGGTTTACTATGTAGAAGGTCTTGGTCACAACTTGTTCTCTGTTGGTCAATCTGCGATTACGATCTAGAAGTAGCCTTTGAAAACATACACTTGCTTCGTTAGAGAACTTGATGGTAAGGAACTTTTAAGAGGTTCACGTGGTTCAAATCTATACACCATATCTATCGAAGATATGATGAAGTCTTCTCAATTTGCTTCTTGTCAAAGGCCTCTAAAACAAAGTCATGGTTATGGCATCGTCGTCTCAATCACTTGAACTTGGTACCATCAATGATCTCTCGAGAAAGGACTTAGTTGTAGGTTTACCTAGACTCAAGTATGAAAAGGATCATCTTTGTTCGACATGTCAATTGGGAAAAAGCAAGAAGTATGCCCATAAACCCAAACCTACTAACTCATCACGAAGTTCTTCATATGATTCATATGGATTTATGTGGACCAATGAGGGTGCAGAATATATTTGGGAAGAAATATGTGTTAGTTGTGGTTGATGATTACTCTAGATTCACACAGGTCAAGTTCTTAAGGACAAAGGATGAAACTCGATATCATCATCAAACTCATCAAGCAATTGCGAGTTCGACTTAACAAAGCAGTCGAATAATAAGAGCAGACAATGGGCGGGTTTGTCAACAAACAACTCGGTGAATTTTATGAAAGCGTTGGAATCGACCATCAAAGAAGTGTTCCACGAACTCCTCAACAAAGCGGTGTAGTTGAAAGGCGAAATCGAACTCTTGTAGAAGCCGCTAGAACAATCTTGATTTACTCAAAGGTTCCAATGTTTCTCGGGTGAAGCTATTGCCTTTGCATGCTACACACAAAATCGTTCCACGATTCACCTTGTTCATGGAAAAACTCCATATGAACTTGTCCACATGAGAAAACCTAATCTCTCTTTCCTTCGTGTGTTTGGTGCATTGTGTTATCCAACTAATGAGGACAAGACTTAGGCAAACTTAGAGCTAAAGCGAGACATTGGAGTATTTGTAGGGTATGCTCCAAACAAAAGGGATACCGAATCTACAACAAAAGAACCCGAAATATCATGGAAACAATTCACGTTCGTTTGATGGTGACCGGTCAAATGGCTCTGGACAATTCGATTCTGGACCCACACTTCAAAACAGTCCCATTGGTTCATCCCTTGTTCCAAACTCTTCTCAAGAAACTCCATATGTACCTCCATCGAAGATGATTTAAAGAAATTGTTTGATCCTATGTTTGATGAACTTTATGATCCAAGTACTAATGAGGTGTCGATTCCTACAACAGAGTTGCTCATATTCACGTGAATGAAGGCAATCCTCGGTCTCAATATCTTTAAGTCAAGAAGCGCTGCTGCTTGATCCTTGATCTCATCAACAATTCATCATTCTTCAAATGTACATCATGGAAATGTTTACGGCATCAATGATGAAGTTAATCCTTTGCTACTCACGAAGATGCTCCATTCGAAAACATATTTGCTCTGAATCTTCTTGAACCATCTTCTTGAGGAGACATCGACTCTGCTACTTGGTCCCTCAACAACTACCACATGAACACCTCGGAAAATGGACTCACGATCATCCATTAGACAACATCATTGGAAATCCCTCTCGTCTGTATCAACACGGAAACAACTTGCAACCGATGCCCTATGGTGTTTCTTCAACTCCGTACTCTCAAAGATCGAACCAAAGGATGTTAAAGCGCCATGAGCGAAGGCAATTTGGTTCAATGCTATGCAAGATGAAATTCATGAGTTTGATCGACTTGATGTATGGGAGTTAGTACGCTCGAGAATGTGCCATGATTATTGCTCTAAAATGGATCTTCAAAGTGAAACTAGATGAGCATGGTGATGTATTGAAGAACAAGGCTCGATTAGTTGCTAAAGGATACCGTCAAGAGGAGGTATTGACTTTGAAGAATCTTTTGCTCGAGTTGCTCGAATCGAGGCAATCGAATCTTTCGGCTAATCTTGCTAGTAAGAACATGGTAGTCTATCGGATGGATGTGAAGGCGGCATTTACGAGCGGAGACCTTAAAGAAGTCGTCTCGTCGACCAACTGAAGGATTTGTAAATCAAGAGCATCCTACTCACGTTTATCGTTTGAAGAAGGCCCTTTACGGTTTAAAGCAAGCTCCAAGGGCATGGTATGATACTTCATCAAAGTTTCTTCTATCAACGGATTTAGCAAAGGAGGCGATTGATCCAACATTGTTCACCGAAGTCGAGCAAACATTTAATTCATGTTCAAATTTATGTTGATGATATTATTTTTGCCTCGGCGGACCCAATGGAATGTGATCGTTTTCTAATGAAATGAGTTCAAAATTTCAAATGTCAATGATGGGACAAATGTCATTTTCTTGGGATTACAAATTTCACAAAGTCCGGAGGCATTTTCATAAATCAATCTAAATATGCAACAGAGATCTTAAAGAAATTTGGATTTGATTCAAGTGACCTGTTGACACCCCATGATTGATCGAACCAAACTAGATGAGGACCACTCGGGGATCATGATTGACCAAGCGAAATATCGTAGTATGATTGGATCACGATGTACCTCACTTGCTAGTAGACCGAGACATCTTGTTCATTTGTTTGCATGTGTGCTAGATACCGAGGCTAAGCCTACTAAAAAGCACCTTGAAGCGGTTAAAAGGGTCTTCGGTATCTCAAGGAACCATCAATATGGGTCTTTGGTACCGAAGGACACCGGTATGTCACTAACGACCTATGCGGATCTTGATCATGCGGTGTCAAGATACTCGTCGAAGTACATCCGGAGGTGCTCGGTTTTGGGTGATAAGCTTGTGAGTTGGTCTTCAAAAAAGCAAATGAGTACTTCTATTTCCTCTACAGAGGTGAATACATAGCCATGTCATCTGTTGTGCTCAAATCTTATGGATGAGATCTCAATTATCGACTATGGCTTTGAATTCAACAAAATCCCTACATCTTGTGATAATAAAAGTGCTATTGCTCTCTCATGCAACAATGTTCAACACTCAAGAGCAAAGCATATCGACATTCGACATCATTTCATCGGGAACAAGTGGAAAAAGGTGTAGTGGAACTCTATTTTGTGAGGATGAATACCGGTTAGCGAGACATCTTCACCAAAGCTCTTCCAAGAGAGCGCTTTGAGTTTATTCTTCCACATTGGGCATGAAAAGCCTTCAACGAAACACTCAAACGTCTTGAGGAGGAAGGCGAGGAGTAAAGGTCTATCTTCATCTATCTCTGTATATATCTATTCGAAAATCAAAATACAAAATTATAAAACCCTTCAAAAATCAAATAGAAAAATATAAAACTTTCAAAATCCATAAAATTTGAAAAATTGAAAAATCTTCAAAAAATATTGTCATTTTGTCTTGTTTCTCTCGATTCGATAATATCTACGGTCTTGATGTTGTCATTCAAAGAATGACACGGGACTTTAGATGTTGTATATATATATATATATATATAATTATTAAAAAAAAAAAAAATTTTGAGAGAAAGAAAAAAATGGTTTATTGTCATTTCGAGCGATAACCGCTTTTCTAAGAAAAACGAGCCATGCTTTATCATGACTTTCAAAATTCCATGCTCGATTCTATAAACCGTTATCTGCTTGAAAACAAATTGTTTTGATAAATAACTTGGACTCTATTTTGATAATCATCGGACTTATTTGTCAAAATATCTATCTCTCAATCAACAACCTATGTCATTGATTGAGGGAGAATGATTTCAATTAAATTAAAATGTTATTTGTCATTCAAAATGTTTTCAAAAGATAATCATGCATGTTCAATCAATGGAGTTTAAAGACTTAATATCCGATCCATATCGGTTAAAGCAGTTTCTTAATCAAGTCACAATTCTCCTTAAAAGCTTTCAAAATCAATTTAAATCTCTGAGAGATCACAAATCTCAAATGATTTGATATTTGTGATCGGGGAGAATTTGTGATTTAAATTGGTTTATCTTGATAAATTGGTAAATGGTTTTATAAGGATGTACATGCTATCCTTCCACATGTGCCAAACGATTTTAAATTTTCTTGCACATGTTGAGGGGAGCATATATCGTAAACCAATATGTGTTGAAAGCGTGATCATTTTTCTCAATGTGCGGGTTTCCTCTATTATGTGCAAAACTCTTTTCAAACTTAGATGCACATATTGAGGGGAGCAAAATCATGAAAACCTCATCCTTCCCAAAATGCTCTATCTACTTGATTTGATGTGGGAAGTGATGTTGATATCTTTAGAAAATGGTAATCAAAGAAGTTAATTCTTTCTCTTGCCTCCGTGTGCAAAACATTTTCAAATACTTGATGCACATGTTGAGGGAGTTCTCGTTCTAAAATATCAAAAACAATTCGGTACAAAATGCTTTGATAATATATCACAAGTATCGAATTGATTTTCAAATGGTTTTCAATTGAGTCCATATGGCGGTGAACAATACCAAAAGACCGACCAACTTTACTTTATGTATGGTGATATAAGGATGATAAGGTTAGGTATTTGTTCCCATGATCCACGAATCGGAGGGATCTACCGAGGACTATCCACTAGTTAGTGTAGAGTTCTTAGGTATAATGATAAAAGGAGAAAAATGAGATAAGGGAAGAGTGCGGATGAGGCGAGCTAGTCTTGGAATAAACCCAACAAGGTTCTAGCTATGAAGTCTTGGTATGCTTGAAGGGTTGAAGAATTAAAAGAATTGAATGAGAAAGGGTGAAAACAAATAGCCCTCCATTGATTCAACCCTAGAGGCGAAACCGGGTTCAATTCATTTGCTCTTGGGTGTTACCAAGGTAACATCGGTATTGAAGACAAGGCGTCATGGACCCGGTGGCCTTGCACTAAACTTCCCAAACCACTCAAGTTCCTCTTAAAGGGCTTGTTTCATTCTCACGGGAACCGACATTATCTATCGACTTTCTCTTAGAGATTGTTGATATTGAAGAAGGAGACCCTCTCCTAGTCTCGATATAGGATCCAAATTATGCACAAATTGAGTCTAGAGCCACGAGATCATCAATAAATCTCATTAGGACACTTTCAATGAAGACTCTGCTTCACACAATGTGGAAAGAGATTATATCTTGAGTCCTCGCATTATCCTTGTGGTATTGCGGAACATCGAGTGATATGCATACATATTCACAATGAAGATGGAAAACCTTACGGAGCCAACATCAAACAAGCTCACGGTAGGTGGCATGTGAGATCTATTCATTAGATCAACCATGTGACAAGCGAGCAGAAACAATGGGGCGATTCAAGTCTTGAATCAATCACGGTTCGAGTTATGGATTGACGGATACCTTTGAAAACCGGTCTTTGTGCTTAAAACTCTTTTCTTTAGCACTTAGGCTGCGTACAAAGATTTCAAATCAAAAGGTGTTTATGATTGATACTTGATTTTCACTAAAACCTTCGTTGTATTGCAAAAACAATTTCTATTGAGCAATACACGATTGTTTTCAAATCTCTTTCATCAATCGGTGAATCTCTATTATTTGGTTCACTCACTCCGTGTTGTCTTCTTTGAGGCGCTCGGTTTGAGAACGACTAGAAGCATTGCGAAACCTGTCAAGGAAATTCTTGAATTATACGATCACAGGCGGTACTTGTCTTGATCAGCGAGGAACCGTGGGCGTGTACCTCAATTCAACGAAAGTGATCAAAGACACTTTCGTGCGCTTTATTGCTAAATGTTTTATGCAGGTACTCCCTACGATTGCAGCTGATCAGAATGAAGCGGTCAATCCATAGCCGCATGCTCTCTCAACACATTCATCTCTAAAGAAATCATGACTAAGGCATCATTGACTCTGATATTTTCACTCCATGCTTACGCTTTCTGCTGCGCCAATATCATGAATCAACTAAAGCTTCCGCTACTCTGATGAGAAGATATCATGATCCAAAAAGTGAGCATGTCGGTCCGAATGTCACAACATCACAGTAAACCAACACCACAATGGATGTCTCGGAGAATTTTGATAGGTGATGATCTCAAAAGGCGGCTCAAAATTATTATCACGTGGATCAATTAAAGACCTCCACTAGGATTATCCAAACATGCAATGAGAAGAATCAATGACTACGAGCTTGAGCAAAGTACTACATCAAGAATGCAAGAACTATATTAATGTAATATCTGTTTGTATTCAATGTAATTTTAGTACATGTTTGAGGTGACCTCCTTAGGGGAGATTGTTAGGAATTAGAAATTCCGGTATTAAAGAGTCGGTCACCTCAAGTATATGTAATCAATTAAGCTCGTAGTCGTAGTTCTTTTAAGTTAAGTAGTATTTAAGTTAAGTAACACCGTGGAGGACTGAGAAGACGGGTCTTTACCAGCAAATAAACTGTATGCACGATCCATGACCCGTTGTGTGGCGTTTATTGTAAGACTATAAATACTCTCTACCTTCCAAGGTAGAGTTGGAGCTCATAATAAGATTTTCTTTCTCTCACTAAAGTTCCCTAAACCTCTAACTTTCTCTCTAAAACTCATCTTCTATCGCCTATGTTTGATTGTGTTATGATGTGTATGTGAAAACCAATATCCTCCTCAGTGGGAAAAGCGCTGATTACGGTTGAGAAGACGTCGAGAGATCCATGGTAGGATGATACGACGACCCACTTGGTGATTGGTGAAAATCGGTATTAGGACGATACAGTGGGACATATGGACGGTTAATGTAAAACGGGTTTTGATTTTGTGGTGGTTGTGGTAGTCGTGTTGATATTCAAAAGCGGGTGAACAAAAGCGATTACATTGATTTTGTGGTGGTGTTATACCGATTAATCGAAAATTCGGATCCGGCGAGAAATTAAACTTCGGAACATTTTGGGGTAGTCGGGATCGTGGGGTTTTTTATGTGGGAGTTTTTTTGTTTGACATAATGAATTTTGATGAGAAGTTGTTTGAATTGTGTTTGAGGTTGATATATATAATGTTGTCAAAGTGGTAAAGTTTTAAAATATATATATATTCTTTTTATAAACGGTAACTTTTTTGTTTTTTTATGTGTTTAAACTCGATCGAGAAGTCGACCTAGTCGCTCGTTTTTTTCCTTGCCGACTGAGATCAGTCCGAAGACCCACATTGGGGTGACCAATCTCGACCGATCACGACCCCACCCATTGTTCACAACCTTATTATATGGCAAAAGTTTCGTGTCAAAGGCAAATTCTCTTTTATCCAATAAACCTTTTCCAACCGTCGTTACTAATAACTGAGCTTGCGCCGCCTAGCTATCCGGGCATTGCGGGATATGGTCCCCACATGGCCATGCCACGTAACACCTAGGCCAGGCATAACTCGGTGACCCATCTCCTTATGACGTTAGTTAGAGTCATTAAAGGGGTATATATACAACAACATTTGTTGATTCATTTAATATACATCATTTAGTACATATCAGCTCTCTGCATTAATCGCTAGTCTTTCGTTTTGTATTTAATCTTACTCTCACGCTCAAGCTTGATCTCAAGACAAAGCTCGAGATGAAGCTAATGCGTGTTTGCTGACTGTGACTGTTCCGCCAAGGACGTACACCAGCACGAAGCAGTTTTACATTATACATCAAACATAAGTTTAGAGCCTTAAAAGTTCGAGATGGGATGAGAGCGTTTGAGAAGAAAACTTTATAAGTCAACTTAAGTTATTGTCAATGACTTCACTTATTTTTTAGTCTGTGGGAACACAATTTTGTTTTCATACTACTTTCTATTTGTTTAATTGCCAGGCATTAAATAATGTTATTCTTAAATGCTTATTCTATAAATAATGTCATCTAATATAACGTGATAAATTATTGCACATGCAGCAGATAATCAAGCATATTGTAGAGCATATGGGGTGCTTGTGCGTATCTTGCTTCACTATTTATTAAAGTTAATTATTTTATAGTACATATATACTTAGTGTAATTAGTGATAGCCTGTTCTTATACTTTTATAAAAAAAAAAAAAAAAAAAAAAAAAAAAAAAAAATCATGAAAAGGCTCGAACTCAAGACATCTTACATAAGAAAGAGCCTCTGACCAACTCTGCTAGACAGACGTTAGCATTTAATAAAGTTACTTATACAATCTTTGTACGTTGTTTTGGATTAATGATTGCCTTTAGAAATATACAACATTGAGAAACAATATTGCTATATGTAAATACATAAATTTGTACTAGGTGAGTATCTGTGCATAACAACAAAATTTTATAGATGCAAATCGTTATAGTTATGATATAGTGGTAAATGTTTTGTGTAACTTTTATATACATATTATCGAATATATACGGTGATCTTTTATCCAAGAAATATAATTATGAGGGTATGGTAGATGAATATGGTGAACATTGAAAATATTGGACTGCTTGGATTGCTTCATAAGATGTATAGTTTTAGTGTTATCAAAGATTTGGTATGTTCTATCTAAGGGTGCGCATCAGGTCAAACCCGGATCGGACCAGACCTTATGTGTTCGGTCCGATCTGTCCAGTTATTCGGTCAGTCCGATTCGAGAAGGCAAATTGAGCGGTTGTATGTAAGATCGATCCGGACCGAGGACCGAACATGAGGTAAAGTGTGGACCGGAGACCAGACCGAAATAGGTTCGGTCTGGTCCGGCTTCTCATTTCGATCCGGTCTGTGGCCCGTTTTGCTCACCCCTAGTTCTATCCGATATGAAATGGGATAGTTGTACTTGTTTTTTTGCAGTATAGTTGTATCAAGGTTTGGGCATGTCCAAAGCCCTTCTCTCTTTATTGTTTGTAAATGAGTAAATTACACCGTTCGTCCTTGTGGTTTGCGTTGACCGCAGCCTTTCGTCCTTTGACCAAAAAAAATGTGTCGTTTGTCCTTAAGTGGCACACGTTATGCGCCATTAGTCCCTTGACCAAAAAACGTTAAGTTTGACTGTTAAAAAGCCATCATGTGACTTGCACATGAGGGTAAATTCGTCATTTTATATATTTTAGCCCACCACCACTACCCCTTATTCATATTTAATAAATTCCTTACCACTACCAATCAAACCATAATTTTTACCTTTTCATATCCAACCACAAACACCCACTCCCACCATCATTATTTTCATAGTCAATTTTTCCGCCACCTCCATCAAATTCACCACCTCAATCAAACACCCATATTCTTTTATATAGTACCTTAAGATGTGTACTTAATTTTACACTTCAAAACGCATGTTGGATGAGATTGTTATCGGCCTCAAGCCAATATTCGAGACAATGAGAAAATGAGATGTATAAAAGACAAAGTATTAACTCGATTGCTCAATTCATTTGGACTCCTCTATTTGAGTTTAAAGTGGCTTATATATTTGCACCATATTTATCAATTTTCACACAACCAAGTTCTTCCAAAACCCAAACAAGCTACTCCACACTCTCATTGTCACACCCCAAATGACTGTTTTGCGTGAATGGAATTCACGGGATTGATTGTCATAGCATCATAATCACAGTTATATTGAGCGACCTAAAGTGTCGTTTGAAAAGAACATCGTTTGATTTAATAAAACAATCAGAGTTTACAAAGTATAGGTCCCAAATGAAAATCAACTTGTGCGGAAATAAATTTGTTACAATTCCAACGATGTTTTAAAGTATATAAAACCCAAGTGAAACACGTCGTCACCGCGACTCTATGATATGTCCACATGCATGCCATGAAGTGAATGCCTTAGATACCTGAGATAAAACATGCTAAAAGTGTCAACACAAAGGTTGAGTGAGTTCATAGAGTTTGTGTTGAAATTTAAAGCCTTTCAAAATCGTTTATGCAGAAAGGCATTGTAAATCCACTCGGTTCAAGTTCCGCCCATACAAAACTTGCAACTGTGTGTTCACAACCCTTGCCGAAATGTGTATAGTTTATGTTCAAGCGCATGATGTCAAATGAATTCACAAAATATTGCATAACTTAATGTATCCATAGTTACTTAATATAACACATAATTCGTATGGTTTTAAATTGTTCCATGACCATTAGTTCAGGATTGTACCAAGACCATTAGACCATGATTGTACCAAGTCCGTTAGTACATGACTATACCAAGACCATTAGACCATGATTGTACCAAGTCCGTTAGTACATGACTATACCAAGTCCGTTAGTTCAACATTATCCAAGTCCGTTAGATCGTGATCATACCAAGTCAGTTAGCTCAATGATTCATGATATAGAAATTCTAAGTATGGCGATACTGTTACTTCGTAGGACTAACATTCAGTTCAGATAAACATATAGTTTGCAAATAATCATGTTTGCCATAAATATAGTTGAGCATGTATCTCCCCCAAAAGTAATTCAAAACAATTAAAAGAGTAGGGGCTATGACTCACTTGGACAATGATGCGATGGCAAAAGTGAGTACACCGAAATGTAGCGTGAATCTCAAAACTGACCTATTATGAATGATATGATATGTAATAAGTCATGATGTAAAGTTATGCATGCAATTCGGATGATATTTATACCACTTATGAATTTTTGAAAACAATACTTCTCGTAAAAAATATAATCTTTTAACGTCTTGTCCATTTAATAATTACTTTTCAAGCATTTACGTTGAAATGATATCATACGATAATCATTTAATGATTCATTTTTAAATTATAACTTTTCGTCGTAATATAATGTCATTTGAAGAATTCATGAAAGTGACTAAAACAGCCTCGAAAAGCTAGTCGTAAAATGGTGCACATCGAGTGTTAGGAAACGAACTCAACGGTTTTGGGAAGCTTGTATCATTATCTCAAAGTTTTAGTGTTTAAGTTTCCATCCTAGAGGTCTCGATCACAAAGAAAAATATAGGTTAAGTATGGTACTTTTGTCCAAAATATAGTTTAAGAGTGGTTTTTCGGCAAAGTTTAAGTGACTATATTTCATTCGTTACAACTCCGCTCGATGAACGGTTGGACATTTTAGAAAATAGGCTAGGCGAACTTACTTTTTCTAAAAGACATCATTTTATAAAAAGTACTCCGTCATTGTTAAAAACGACCCTCAACATGGTCCCTCGTTGCCGTAGTATGTGTTTAATAGAAAATAGATTAATTTTGCTAATAGAATAAAGTTACGGCAACTTGGTTTATCGCGTATAATTTAATCGTTACAAATCCGTTTTTCTACGTTTTAAAAGTCCTTAGCTTTGTATCGAAGTATACTAACATATTTTTGACAAGTCGACATAATTTACAATGCCCAAGCTTCATTTTTGACTCGTACAAAATAAACAATGCTTGCTGAAATTTCCAGAAATTTATAGTTTTCGTCGCCAACTTGAAAAATTCATAACTTCTTCGTTATAGCTCCGTTTTAATCCGTTCAAGCGCCACGGTTTCGTTTTAAAGTATATTTTCTAAATATCTAGGCAAAAATTTTTACCTACTGTCGGATTTTCCAGATTTTGAAAATAAGGACAGACCCTTTTGCAAACTTGTCGAAATGAGTTTTCTCGCGCCAAACCTATTCTAACCCATTCAAAACAACTCGAAGCTATTCTAATCCTACCATACACCTTCTTAGGATGTCATGAGTTCCTAGACATCACCAAAAATAATATATAACAAGGAGTACTTTATAGGATGGATTATATATATTTAACACTTAAAAACCTTAAAAAGTGGTATAAACATCACATAACTTGCATGTTTCTCAAATAAAATGATATGACCATAACAATGATTGTGAAATAAAAACATGAATATGAATGCTTACAAGAAATATGATGAGGTTTATGAGAACAATGGATTTTTCCTAATCACCCTAGGTTTTTATTGCAAAACCTTAATCAAAGAGTGATACTAGTGTGTTAAAACCTTGTCTTGAAAAATTTTGATGGATTCTTTCTTGGTCTCCTTGTGGCTGCCGGTCTTAGAGAGAAGAAAGAGATATGGTTTTGTTATTTTTTTACACTTTCAAATTTTTGAGATGTATGTGAATGTATATGAATATAATATGATTAAGTAGTAGATATTTGTAAAGTGTTGAGTGAATCACCTCCCTTGTCGACAAGGGAGTAAATTTGTTTAGGAAATATAATTTTTTTTTATTAAGTATATAGATGTAAGTAAGTGTGATGATATTTGAAGATAAGTAATAACTTGTATACACATTTGAGTATTTAGGGTAGCGTTGGCTAAAAATAAATTTTCACGGGTCAAGATAAAATATATTTAGGTCATAAAATTATAAAAATACATTTCTTGCAAAATTTGAGTGAAATAATAATAATCGTGTGGAATTTAAGAAAAGCGTAAGTAATTATATAAATTTTACAATTTATATACAAAATAAATTTAAAACACTTTGGGTAAACTCATAATATTATTTTATAACTTAATATGAGTATAAAACTATATCGGGATAATTTTTGGAAGTAACGGATCAATTGTTCAAAATAATTACTTACGCGATAACGTTTATTTAATATGAGAATTATCGTTTAATGAAAAATGCAAAACCATGCATGAATTAATATGATGACAATGATGTTAATGAAATGTAGACTAAACTTAGTCTATATGAAATGTACTCGATGATATGATCATGAATTCACGACTAAACCATTACGGTTACGTGAATTTGATACTCGTAAACCTAGTTTACGATAAACGATAAATGATGAAGCATGAATAATGTTTTGAAATATGACCTGAAAATACGAGTTGTCACACTCATCATTTCACAATACCAAATGCATCAATCCATTTTTCTTTCCTGTTAATCTCGAAAAAATAACAACTAGTACCCTTTTATTCTTGTCTATCTTTTTATAAACTACTCACAAAGCACAAAACAAGAAGACCTATACTTTTTGATTTTCTTATTCTGAAGCACAAACACAAATCACACCCACCTTTTTATTTTCGGATATTAATATACCCAAGTATCTAATGTTAACTCCGAATTCAGAACCACGCACAATGATTTTCGTGTATAGATAAGTTTCCTTTGGTTCTTATTCTTTCTTTAAAAAACCGAATCTTGTTTTCTTTTTCTCATATTTAAAAAAAAAAAAATAGTTTGTTGATATGGGTTTCTGTGAAGATCAATGATGGGTTTTTCTTTGTAGATCTTTGAAGATTGTTTTGTGTTAGTAGTGTGAAAGTGACCAAACTTTGGGTGGTGGTGACCGGATTATGTTTGATCGAATTAAGTTGACATGTCTAAACCCACTTGTAGATCTACAGTTATATAGATCCGGATCTCATGAAGGTGGCGGCCGTATGGTGGTGGTGGTGGCGGTGGATGTAGATGGTGTAGCAGTGAATATGGGCGGTGGATGGTGGTGGTGGAGTGTGGCAAGGGGTTGGTGGGTTGTGCGGATCTTGATGGTGTTATTTGGATTGGATGTCTTGATTTGATTTATTTTGATTTTGTATTTTTAAGTATGATTTTTGTTTGTGTGCTTAAAGAAGGTGTGAAATGAAAAGAAATGGTGATGAGTGGTGGTGGTTGGAGATAAGGGTGTATAAAGGAAGAAGATGGAATAAAAAACGAAGGTAACAGATCTGCTACCACCGTGGTCTGCCACAGATCTGGTAACAATGTAAAAATGTGTTCGTGTAAAAATGTAATTGTAAATGATACGGGTATGTGTATTAGATTTGTAATTATCACTTTTGAAGATTAGATATAGAAATGATTTTGTGGAGGTTATATTTGATTCAAGGTTAGACTTTTATTTTGTTTTCATGATGATAATGAGTTTGGTGAAGGAAAGATCTTTGGATTTTGGTGTTCTCGATGATGATAATGAGTTTGGTAAAGGATTGATTTTTTTTATTTTTTTTCCCTCTCTTCTGTTTATGATAGTGGATTTTTTTTTGATAACGTTGGTGATATTGGAGATGTAGATGATGAAGATGTATAAACAAAGAAGATGAAGTGTAAAATAACATAAATACCCTCACGTGTATATCACGTTAGCGTGCTTAACGACCGTTAGTGGGCTCCGTTAGAGGGAGGGACTAATGGTGTATAACGTTTGCCACTTAAGGATGGACGGTGCAACTTTTTTGGTTAAAGGACGAACTCCTGCGGTCAACGCAAACCACAAGGACGAACGGTGTAAATTACTCTTTGTAAATATTGGTATCTTAATATATGCATGTTCACCTTTCATCAAAAAAAAACTTTTATATGCATACAAAATAAAATAATTAAAATGCAATTGAAAAGGTTTGTAACATGTGATAATTCAACTCAAATAACAATTTTTAAAATGTGTAAAAGAATGCATAAAATCATTTAGTGAAACTGAAAATAACACATTATAAATATTATAGCTTCATAGATGTCGATATTTGAATCGGCTTTGGGACGGAAAGAAAAATGGTATAAAAAGTGTAATTTAGCGGTATTTTAAGAAGTTTCTTATGGAGCACCTAAATACAAAGAGTAAGCATTTGATGCACCTTTGAGAGAAAGTAGACATCATGAAGCACGGTTCATCAGATAAGCACCATTGCGTGTAATAGTATCGAATTTGTTATAACTTTGTGACAAGTGCTTATTGAGCCTAAAGAATGAATTAGCTTTAGATTAAACTATAAGAATCGATGGTTGACCATAAAGGCACATCTTCCATGATGATATCCTGGAAAGAAGTCTCGCAGATGAGATTGTTAGTTGAGCCTAATGGTGAAAAGATTTTTTCACTTGATGATAGAATTGAATAATCTCGTCGTCTAATAATAATGCCTTAGTCCAACAACTTGCGGCTATATTGGAGAACTGGGGTGTAACTGTTGAGTTTATGATATATAAAATATAATAAAAATAAAGACATCAAGAGTACACAGCGGAAGACTAAAGATCATAACAAATAAATTAATTAACTGAAAGTATGCGTAACGTACCTCTTGCAAATGTCAAATCCCTCGAGCAAAGCAAAACAACCCTCGAGCAAAGTGATGTGCTCCGGTTGGTGCAAGTTTTAAAAATTTATAATCACGAATTAACCGTATAACCTATTAACACATACGAGCAAGTATACTCGTCCGCAATAGCAAAGTTTGGTAAGTCGAGATCGTCCCAAGGATTTTGTTTTGAAATATATCTTATTAAAAGTTTCTAACAAGAAAGCTTGTCAAGGCTTCCTCGAATAAGTGTTCTAGTGAAAATCTGAATCAAGAATAAAATATATACTTGTGTGTAGTCTCATAATCAACCATAGATAATGTTCATAAAGGTTTGGTGTATACTCTTAGTATGATGCACAAATCATAAGCAAATGATTCCCCAACCATGGTATTTGTTTGTAAAATCATTCTAAGAACAAAAATATTTAGGTAATCCTTTGGTCCTTATCCCAATGATTATCCTATAAAAGTTTCATTTGTTTGCAACATGTTCTCATTAAATTTGTTCTTACGAATCTTTCGACCCTTCGTGATGAAACGTTCCTAGTCTTGTTTTAATAAGCAAAACATGGTGGTTGTCAATCACCATATCCCCATACTAGTTTGTCACTACACTTTTGGAATAAAACACAAGAGAAATCCTTTCGGTCCTTTTTCTTAAAACATGTTTTATTGACAAATCAATCCAAGACTAGTATTTTTCCAACAAACTCATTTAAACAAGATCATATATACATGCATCACATTTTGAGAACATTATTATGATTAATCACATTCCAACACACAAGTATATCACAAACTACTCCATGAAAACAATCATATCTAAACACAAGTCATAACATGGTAATTCAAACAATTCAAGAGAATAGATTTCCATAACAAAGTTCATAGAATACCTAATCTTTTGTGATTACAAGAATTAGAAATCGTGGAATGTAGCAACCACGCGCCTCCAATCACCTAGGATCACCGCACAACTCAAACTACCGAAACAATGGACAAGAATGGTTCCTTCCTTACTTACGGACGTTTTCCAAGTAACTACTAAGCTTTTGGGTTGAAATAAATGGGTAAGTATGAGTTTTGGTGTAAACTAATACTCTTTTGGTTGTGTCACACTTAGTATACAAGTACTAGGTCCTTTAAATAGCCAAAGCACTTGCTTAGCGCCCAAAAACGTTCTCTCAAGTTAATATCAAGAAATGATCGGACTCTAATGATTATGGGAGTTAAGACAACAATAAATGCGAATTGTGTAAGCGCAGTGCGTAAACCGGATCGGTTTCTATGTCGACCGAATCGGTCACGCTTTGACCATCGCTTGACCGGATCCGGTTGCGGGTTGCGACCGATCGGTGGGTTTTTGCCCTTTGACCTTTTCGACTTTTCCTTTACGCTTCATTTTTGCTTCGTTGATGATTTCCAAAGCCAAACTTGATCTTTCCTTCTTTGTAGATGCTTGAAATCACTACGCTTCCATATCATTGAGTCCACAAGCTTCCAATCTCAACTTCCTTCCTTTAGAATTTTCCAAATGTGCATAAAACTTCATTTCTTCAATATTCGCGATACACGGCTACATATACATACACAATACGCATCTTTGCACTTTTGCAACAGTTATGAGTAAATATAGCCGAATATCATGCACAAAACTGACAATAACGCTACTAAAAACATGTTCATTTTAGACGTTATCACAAAGCAAAACAAAGAAGTACTTATTGGTGTAAGAATAATGTCTTACAACCACGTTCTTGTACACACGAATTAACCAAACGAATCAAGCGATTGCTAGATCTAACACAAGTCCTCGTTTAAGAAAAACGAAACCAAACTCCCTTACTATTGGGGTGTTCGGCCGAATATTAGACTAGAGAGAGGAGAGGAGAGATCTAGGGTTAATTCAATGCACAAGTGTTGAAACCCTAGAACCTATATACTAGTAGGTAAACTTAGGGAACAAGTTAGGGAACACCTCCTTATATACTAGTAGGTAAACTTAGGGAACAAGATAGGGAATTAGGCCTTGGAGAGGCCCTATGGCCGGCCACTATAGAAAGCCCAAAGCCAAACCCATAACTTTTCCAAGTTTTCCATTTCTAGTCCTTCTCTTTTCATTTTAACGGTCGTTAGTCATTTTTCTGTTAAATACTTAACGATCGTTAACCGAACTTAATGTGTAATAATTAATCGTAAACATAAACATTAATTATTAACTTTAATTCTCATTCGCTAATGTGTGCAATCCCGTGGTCACGAGTTCGAATCCGGACATTCACATATTTGTAAATATATACATTTCCAATGACTCCCACTGGATATGTTTACAAAGCGTGAAATGACATTGGTTAGCGTCTAGCAACACGCCAATGCCCCGGTACAACTCGTGTATGGTTTTCTGGAGAAAAACCAAGTTTGATGATTCATCATCATATCCATCCTTTTATTTCTAATACCATGTTAATAAGAATATGATCTTACTCATTTCTTAATTAACTATTCTGTTTCTCGCTTTATATGATTGAGTAAGATTACCAATTCTTCTGAACAGAAGACCTTGGGTATGGCCATACAAACATCTTAACATACAAGTACTAGGTCCTTTAAATAGCCAAAGCACTTGCTTAGCGCCCAAAAACGTTCTCTCCAAGTTAATATCAAGAAATGATCGGACTCTAATGATTATGGGAGTTAAGACAACAATAAATGCGAATTGTGTAGCTGCGGTGCGAAACCGGATCGGTTTCTATGTCGACCGAATCGGTCACGACTTTGACCATCGCCACCGGATCCGGTTGCGGGTTGCGACCGATCGGTGGGTTTTCTCCTTTGACTTTTCTTGACTTTTCCCTTTACGCTTCATTTTTGCTTACGTTGATGATTTCCAAGCCAAACTTGATCTTTCCTTTGTAGATGCTTGAAATCACTACGCTTCCATATCATTGAGTACACAAGCTTCCAATCTCAACTTCCTTCCTTTAGAATCTTCCAAATGTGCATAAAACTTCATTTCTTCAATATTCGCGATACGGCTACATATACATACACAATACGCATCTTTGCACTTTTGCATGATTATGAGTAAATATAGCGAATATCATGCACAAAACCGACAATAACGCTACTAAAACATGTTCATTTTAGGCGTTATCAAATTCCCCACACTTAAGCTCTACTAAGCCCTCGAGTAGGTCAAACATTGCAAAGATTGATTTCAATGGTCCATAGCATCATGTTTGAGAAAATGTAACAATTACCATAAAAGATAATTATTATTTTGCTTATAATATGAGAAAATCTTCTAAAATGAACCAAACACTTTAGATAACATAACTAGGATACCTCACAAATGGCTTTAAGATTTCACTCAACACTCATATATTGGTGGGTATATGTATATCACTCAATGCCTAGTCATAATCAATGCTTTTACCATAAGCTTGTACAAGTATCAAAACAAAGAAAATAAATTCATCAAAGAGGTCTTTCATTCGGGTTATAATGATAAGGTTACGGGTTCATAATAGGTATGGATAAGGCATGGGATAGTTTATGAAATTGGTTTAAAATAAAAATAAAATCAAGTCCAAACCTCCATGGTGCTAGTCATCATACAAACCACGATCCCGAAAAATGATTATTACTCCTCTTCTCATATCGATCACCAAATATATATATATCACGTCTTAGCACATTGGCTAATCGATAACTCAAACATACTTCATCTTCCTTCATCTTCATAATAATATAGCACATTGGCTATAACTGTCATCACATATATTTTTTATTTTTTTTATATATATTTTTTATTTTTTATTATTTTTTTTTTTACTTCTCCTTCTTCATATATCACAACTCCCCCACACTTCGTATAAGCATCACCACAAAAATATATACAAATAAGAAGTATGCATCCTTCGTCTTTGTCGAAATGGCACACACGAATGGCAAAGTGTAGCTAACTCATAATCATCAAAAACAATCCAATCATTCCAAACAACTAGCAACAAACCATTAGACTTGATAAGGGTTGGCTAAGGTTTAAAGGTGTAAAATATTTTTGTATTTTTCTGGATTAACAAAAACGAAAATGAATGGCTCAGAAGGTGTAACTAGGGGTATCTAGTGCTAAAAATGAGCACTAACAAAATGGGTCCATATGGGTGGTTAACTAACCGATGTGGTCAGCTAATATATCATTAGATGTAAAAATGGAAGGCCATTTGGGTTATTCCTAAAGTGCCTCTTATCACTTGAAAATATTTAGATCACTCGAAAGTGATTTAACCGTAATGCATAACTAGTACAAGTTCTAGAATCGACATAATCACCGGCACACTCATAGCAAATATAAAACAAAAGATGTGTTTTATACAAAAAGAAACCTCACAAAAATGTGGGAAAAAGGCTATTATGCATGCTAGAAAATGCTATCGAATCCAAAATGAATTATTTCAGTAATTTGGTTCAAATCTAAAAAATTTTCAAAAACCTCATTTTACCATTGAAATCCCAAATTATGTATTTTAATTATCAATAACGCGTGAAAACCATTAGACCATCAAGGGCGAATTTCTTCTAATCACTTGCATCCAAAAGTTATCTAAAAAAAAATAAAAAAAATAAAAATGCATATCATTTTCCTATTTTCTTCCCTCCCCCATACTTAAGTTTTGCATTGTCCTCAATGTAATAAAAATGAACTTCAAAGTAAAGAAAATGGGAAAAGATAGTTAAAGATACCACGGGATAAAATATGCAATAAGCGCATTGGGTCATTAGCAAGCACATGAGTTATCCAACTCGAAACATTTGACCATCAATAAGCTTCCAACATATCCATCCCGCAAACAAAAGCGCAACAAGAAATGCACAAAACAAAACAAAACTACTAAAAACTAAGATAAAACCAAAATATGCCAAACATCCTAAAGAAAATCGATCAAAAGATAGAAATGGTTTAAAACACATCATGACCATTGTTTTGAAACCATAATTCACGAATGACCCATAATCACTCGTCATCCTCGCTCATTTCTTCTCCTTCTTCATCATCAAACTCATCATCATCATCACTTTCGGTTCGTAGTTCTCGTCTATGATTTACGAGCGAACTCTCCTTTTTTCTTCTTGCCTCCAACTCGATGATGATCCTCCAACTTCATAACTTGTTCCTCCGACGGGCAATCGACCATATGGGGTATTGGATCAGAAGCGGTGCGTACCGAGGATATGGATACGGATAGGGTCCGGGATAAAGTGTAAGGAAAAGGATATGGTGGAACATTTGGTGGATTGTGGGGTGGCAACTCATAATTGGCTTCTCGAGCCATGTGTTGAAAGATAGGCATCGAATAATCATTGATGTAGTTGTTCCTTAACATCATCGAGTCTCTCCACACATCCTACATTGAATCTCATCTAGATGTTGGTTCCACTCTCCCATCCCGAATCAAAACTACTGGGCGTACCCATTTGCACGTTCTCCATTGGTATATTCCCTTCTTTGTTGTGGTGGTTCTTTGTTGTGGTCTTGGTTCAATCCATAACCCTCGGTTCCCAATCTCTGTTTAAAGCATTACCAAAACCTTCGCATGATCCCGTTTCACTATACTTTGGCTCTCACACTTAGCCAATTCCTCATCAACATAATACCCAAGATTCTTCGCCAATCTTGTCACAAAATGTCCTCCACAAATATTCTTGTTGCTCTTGATTCCGGGCTCTCCTAGACAAATATTGACTATCTCGCCAAATGGCATTACCGTCCTTAGTTTCTTCCGGCAACTTCATAATCCATAAGTCCGATTTCGACATTTGTCCTCGCTTCCAAATCTATTAAATGGCCGGTCACAATCAACTTGTGAAGTATCCTCATCAGCGGTTCACGATGGTTGAAGCATTCCTCCTAGCACAAGTAGGATCTCCCACTTGATTCCAATAAGCGGGAATACTAGGGTAATCTTTTCAAACCTCGAAGTCTAGAAAGTGAATTTCAAATAATCGATGATTAACCTCATGTGGCTCATACAAACCAAGAGCTACACCAAAAGGCGGCAATGTGTAAGCATGATCCTTCCACGAGTCTAAACCAAATACAAATCTCGACATCAAATTACGAACATCCACCTTTCTTTCAAAATACATGGTTGAAAAGAATTCCATACACCATTCTCGATAGACTTCTTCATTAACACCGAATGCTCTTTCCATGACAAATCATTGAGCGAATCTCCATCCCCCGGATATACATAAGGCGTTCGCATCATCCTTCTTAACTCATCTTCACACTCACATTCGTTAAATAAATCCCAATCAATCACCCTTGGAACTAAACATTGCCTATGTTGTAACCCGACAATCTTTCTCGAAAGCATGTTTCTCTCCATCGGTGAGATTTTTGAATTTTAAATTAGCATTTGCTTCCTTCTTCACACTATACTTAACCTTCTTCTTCTCGTTCCTTTCACAAAACTTCGTAACAAGTGGGTTAATTGGAATTTCCTCCCACTCGAGCTTCCTACAATAATTCTCTGTAGAAATCACAAAAATAAGACCATATAAGAGTGTTAGAACAAACAAGAAGGTTAGAGAACCCTCTAAGATACATTTCAAAATTTCACAAAAATCCTCACGAAACCGCAACCGGATTCGGTTGGATCACCAACCGAATCGGTTTCCATCTGTCGAGCAACAACCGTTCGGTTGCAATGCGCAACCGAATCGGTTGTCTTGACTACATAAGGCATTTGCCTTCAAATCCTCATAATCTCGAATTTCTAACGCTCAAACCACTCTTAGATCGCATTCTATCATCCTCAATGATTCCCACATCCTAGAATTACTCTATCTTGCTTCCAAATCATCAAACATCTACATCTTAGAACTCATTCTATATTTTAAAATCATTAGTTCTAATAGTGTAGCATCCATCACTCTTAAAAACATATTATCCATCAAAATGAATCACCAATTGTAACTTATCTCATTTCATAAGTGATGCGTGCCAAACAGTCAAGCTAAATCACTCGAGCACGCCACTTGTGAATGATGAGACCGTAATCGACTTAAAAGCGCTCAAGCACGAACTCAATGAAGATCGAGGAGTATAGTGTTTCCCGGTCGTTATGTCCCGGTGAGTTGTGCAATGGATTATCAAGCGTATAGTGATCGCGAGATTTGAGCGGAAAAGGATTTGAATATGATTATAACTACGGGAAAAGCCAACAAATAAAAGCGGCTTAAATGCAAATTAAAGAAAATTAAAAGATTAAAAATATTAAATAAACGCTATCACTATATTTAAAATGATGAACGTTTAAAACTTAAAAACCTAAAACTTACGTTTAAAATAAAAATTACGCAAACGTACAAAATAAAAGTGAAACTTATACAATATAAACCCTAAAATATGAAAACACATTTTACAATCCTAATGATAAAAGAAACTTTATAGAAAAGAAAATTATTTTATAACTAATTATCTAATTATTATTAATTAAAACTATTTTAACTATTAAATAATTACCTAAAATACAAGAAAATAGGAAATAAAGCTAGAAAAATAAAATTAAGACTTAGAAAAGTCTAAAATAACAAACTAGAATTTTCAAAACTATTTTGTATTTTTCGATTATTTTTCTATTTTTATGAATTTTAAACTATTAAAACTAATTAAATTGCTAAAAATTACAAAATAAACTAGGAAAAATATGGAAAATTACTTTTTTTACTTTTTATATTTATCTTAACTTAAGAAAATTGAAAAATTATTTTTTTGAAGCTTTTCTTAATTATTTGTATTTAAAGCTAATTAAAAATGCTTAAAAACTAATTTAAATTGAGAAAAATAGCAAAACAACTTGGAAAAATCTGAAAATTTCAGGAAAAGCTTAAAATAAAGTGAGGAATCTAGGAAAAATAGAAAAACATGGGGTTAAGTGCAAGAATATGAAACTGATGATCCAAGTGCTTATAAAATAAGCACTTGGATGAGCAAATGGAATCCAAAAGGCACCAAACCAAAACAGGAGCTTAAGTATGCTAAAGGAACTAAAATGGAACAAGATTCAACAAGCCTAAACCTCTGAAACAACAAGCTCAACAGATTTGATGCTATGAGCTTTTGGCTAAAAAGCAGTTCTGGGGGGTAACTTTGGACAGGGAAATAAGCACTAGAATAAGCAGGAAACTAGAGACTAAAAGCTGGATCTTAAAATAGACCTGGGTGGCTATGTAAAAGTCCAAGGACAGACCTTGAGGAGCTCTGATGAGCCAAATACAAGATCTGCAAAATCATGTAACCCTGCATGGACACGATGCCTGCATGAGGATTTGGTACCAATTTGACAAGCTTTTTTAGAGCTTAAAGAAAATTTGCAAAAATATGAAAAAATCACAATCATAAACTAAACCAAGGGAATATTTTAAAACAACAAAAATCACTTGATTTGACCTAGAAATGAGTGCATGAAAAATCCCTCTAGTTGAGCTCAAAACTGAGTTTGTGCATTATTTGACTTTTGACAAAACTTAAAAGTTGACTTCTATGAGATTTGTTTCAATTTAAGGACTGAAAATGATGTTTAAAGATGGAATGAAGTTAACAAAAGTTTTATCTTAGAAATCTAAGCACAAAACAAGTTTTGGATTTGAAAAATTCCAACAAATGAACACATTGGGGACTAATAAGATGATTTTGACTTTTGGACCTTGCGGACAAAAGATTAAGGCGATATGGGCATGAAATGGTTAAACAAGCATGAAACAACGAAACTAATCATCGAGCAAGCCTAGTGGACAAAATTGATGACAATTCCAAACACCCCTATTCTAGCGATAAGCAAGTAAAACTATCCTATCTCGCTAAACTGTCTTATGCCATTGATCCAACTAAGCTTAAGTATCTTAAATACACCTTAATAAACATACAAAACCAATATTGACCACAGATACATCAACAAGCAAATAATGCAAATTCTGACTTGAAACTTGAAAAGTTGGAAACTTACTCACATGAGCCCAGCTGGTGTAGCAGGCTAAAACAAACCCAAGACCAACCTAACCTATGCTAATTCAACCCAATATCACCTCTGTATCAACCAAATTCATCACCATTTCCAATGTTGAGTCAAAGTTGACTTTTGTTGACCATAATGTAAAAGTGCTTAAAACTTAGAGGTAAACTCATAAAAAGCTAAGAGGCTTATATAAGCTTATATAAGCTCAAAAATAAGTCGCTATTGTTTTGAGCATAGGAATTTGAAAAGCACATGTGCAACAATAAGTATGAAAATTAGAGATGAACACAACTTTGAATTTGAGTTTAAAATTAGATTAAAGCGCTAAGAGTACTTGAATTTGATACAATAAAGCGAAATTACACCATTTTAATTTAAACTAAGACAATAATTAAAAAAAGCGACATAAGTAAAATTTTATAAACTAACTACTACTTGAAGCGCTTCTTTCTTCTCTTTTATACTCCCACTTGTTTCTCTCATATACGAATAGTTCCCATCTTCCTTACAGACCATTGGATGAGCGAGCAATTTTGGCCTTTGGATTGAAATTTGGCGGGAAAAGAGTTTTAAGCAGGTGGAGTGAGGTTGAGTGTAGGAGAGGTTAAGAATTATTGTATCTTGGATTGTAGGAGATGTGGGGGACGGGGTTTGTGATAAGGTGAGGAGGGTTGAGTGTGTGCGAGGAGTTGCGAGGCTCAGTGGGAGGTGAAGTGTTTTGGCGCCAGGGTGTAGTCAAACCACTTGGTTGATGGGCGGTGTTTAATAATCAAGGGGGTCAAAACATGTAAATGACGGGGTCCAAAGAGTTAGGCAGGGTCACTGGGTATTGACAAGTCGAAGGGTTTATAAAGGTGTTTTAATGACAAGGACTATATGTGTAATTTACGAAACTCAAGGACCTAATCGCCAATCTTGCAAAGTTGATCAAGGGTTGAAAGTGACAATCTCAAAAGTACAAGGACCAATTTTGCCATTTTCACATTTTCGAGGACTAATTTCGCCAATTTTGAAACTTGGAGGACCAATTTGTAATTTTCTCAAAACTTTTATATTTTTCACCAAAGGACTAATTTTTACAACTTATGATTTTAAAAGGACCTTTGGTGATTTTCTTTTGAAATTATGACTCGAGACTATTTTGACAACTTTTGAAATTTGGGGACTAAAGCGCAATTTTGCAAATTTGATCGTTTTCATCGATTTTGATATTTTGCATTTAAAACACATAAAACACTAATTTGTGGTTTTTGATTATTTTGATGTGTTTACGAGTGTTTCGGATGATTTTGCGGTTTATTTTGTACAAAATGATGAGTATTTAGACACTCATCAATCCCCACATCGAGATATTGCTAGTCCCTAGCAATGATTTGAGAAAATATAATGGATTTTAATCTCTTTACCAAAAGCCATTACTACGGAGTAGCCAAATGTTTCAGTTCAAGTAAGAACCATGGTACACCGATAACCATGTGATTTTGAGCAAACCACCGACTTTCAACGGATTTGATTTTGTCTTTACGAGCCGTACCATACGGACTAGCCAACTCTTAGATAAATTATCAATATTATCTCGGTGAGTGATTACCAATTATGGATTTTCCATCGCCTTTACCACAAGCCATAACCTTGCGGGCTAGCCAACTCTTCACTTTTTAGGATATGGTGGTGAATACCATACAATTTTGGGCAAATTGCAAGCCGTCAACGGATTTGAGATATCTTTACCAAGAGCCGTTTGCTCTGGATTAGCCAATCCTTTAGTTTGTTAGACAAGGCGGATGATAACCAAATGAGAAAGTGTAAACACTTACTCAAAAAAAAAAAAAAAATTTGGCCAAAAGCGGGAATTGGTATAATTATATGATAAAATTCGTGAGAATTCCCCCCACTTAGAAATGAATATTGCCCTCAATATTCAAAGTACCGCGGTTATGCGAAACAAAGAACGTAAAGGGAAATACTACGGCCATTATTTAGAAAGAAGATTTTTTTTTTTTTTTTTTTTTTTTTAAGATATATATAACATGTGGGGCATCACCCCCACTTAGGTGGTAGAAAGGGTGAAATCGAAATATGGGTGAAAACCCATATGGTGTGTCTCTTGTTTTTGATTTCCAGTCGCTAGCTTGACTCGACCCGAATTCATTGGTTCATGGGAAGCAAAATGGAAGAAACAATCTCCATCGGACTTTCATTCAAGATGTTTGGACAAACATTTGAAGCACGTGAAAGTTCCACACCGATGAGATATACATAGAACCGCTCAAAAATGATACATGAAAATGCCGGGATCAAAGATAATGTCTTCATTCCGAAGGAGTGAAGAGCAGGAGAAGTGACGAGAATATATGAAGAAAGAAAGAAAATCATGATAGAATTCATGACTAACTCTTCATCCTCAATAGGAGAATTCATAGTTTCATGAATCTCCTCGGTTAAACTCAATTGGTCTAGACATATCTCGGTGTGTCTAGATCAAAGTAGAGTTATCATACTCCGTGGAGATATGATATGAGTGAGTTCATCCGAGAACTCCATGAAGGTGAATGAATCATATTCGAATTGATATGAGTGGGTTCACGGCGAACTCCTCAAAGGTAAATGATTCATGATCGAGAGAGAATTATGAGAATGAGAAGTGGTGCGCCACTAATCTTCTCTCCCATATTATCAAAACAGAGGCTTTCATTTCGGATTAGAATCATCGGAAAGAATGTTACTATCCTTAATGGGGATAGGAGATGATATAGGTTTCTCTTTGAAAGCCTCGATTTTAGAAATGAGAAGACCGACATTCAATAATGTTGCTCGAAGAGCTTCATCTTTGATTTCGGTGTCGATAACTTCATCATTCTCTTCTTCTAAGCTAACAAGCTCGAAGGTGACTCTTCCACATAAATGATGTCTCCACAAGATAACGAATCATCATCATCGAATCGGAGAACATCTCAACATGATCATTTTGGAAGACAAGAGGAGGGGGATATCACACGCATGATCAAGAATTCCTGTGACTCTCTTGGGATTGGGACAAGGTTCTCAACACTAGACTTTATGAATTCGTCCGATTCCTTTTCGAGAACGATGTCGAGATGCTCGTCCCCATAATAAGAGAGTGGCGTGAATCTCGGGTGTGATAGCGCTTGTTTGAGATGGAATCTCAAGCTGGAATATCAACCGATCGAGGGGTTGAGAAATATTACTTTTAAAAGGATAAAAACCCTCCTCGTCATCGTCATAAAGTCT
The DNA here is from genome assembly GCA_022545495.1 of Chrysanthemum lavandulifolium. Classification (NCBI taxonomy): domain Eukaryota; kingdom Viridiplantae; phylum Streptophyta; class Magnoliopsida; order Asterales; family Asteraceae; genus Chrysanthemum; species Chrysanthemum lavandulifolium. The sequence continues at coordinate 82,185,893 of CM040246.1, forward strand.
TGCCTTGAGAAATTGGGAACGCATTAGAGTCGCTTGCTCTAGGATAAATAATTCTTCCCTAGATTTGCGAGCTTCGTTCTTGACCAGCAATTCTCCTATGGTTTTCACCACTCACTTGATTCTTAAAGTTTTGAATCATATCATCAAGTGTTTTCATTGCGGTTTCAAGATCCGGGAGATTTCATGAGACAACGGCTCGGATGGAGTTTGAACCAGTATAGTCTTTGTGGAGGTTGGAAATTATCAAACATGTGAGAGTCATGATTGTTACAAGGAAATGGATTCCTGTTTGACAATCGAGTGAAATGGGGACCTCCACAGTACTCACAACAAGAAGCTGTTGAGTGCAGACAGTGAACTATATGGATATTGGTCATAACCAAAGTTACGAGCATCACGGAAAAGCTGTTCATAGACAAACTGTTTCGGATTGACACTCAATTCCTTGGTGAGGACCTCCACAAAATTCACAGAAGTGTTGATTGTATGAAGATAAGTCGGGTGTGGTGGGTAATTGGAAAAATTAGAGGGTCGTTAAATGAGTTCGATTAGGATCATAATCAAATGAATTCCTTGAACCACAAAACAAACAACTCCGTTATGGATATCATTACCACATTGTACACAAGTACACCAACGACGTGGTGAACCAAAGAGAGGCTCACCACATCCGACACAAGGAATAAACGATTGCATTTGGGAGTTATGAAGAGGAATCGGTTTATTCAAAGAATCAACAAAACCAACATGGTGATCGAATGACTATCAAGACTCGAAGAACATTTTGAAAGATCCGGAGGTGGGACAAGTGGTGTGCTCGAGAGCTAGCAATTTCCACCACTTCGTTATGGTCTCGGTTTTGGTTCTTGAAAGCGTGAAGATTAGGCGGTCATTCGGCTAATCACCGGTGTTGAACGGGTTCATCGTAATCAATTCTAATTCTCGACCTTTTTCATCGGTTTGAATTTGTTCGATTAGATTACGGGCTCTATCTTCAAAGATAGTGTCCTCGTAATCCTCGGTGGGTGCTTGGGGTAGCTCCGATGTTTGAACCGGTTTGTCAAGATTAGAATGTATTTCGGGTTGTGGCGGGTGGTCGAAATAACTTTGAAAAGAATTTATGATGGATAATTCGCACGAATTGCAAAATTCGCTTGAACTAGGCCCTCCACACCGCTCACACACATTTTCGACGATGAAGTTGTGAATGTCGACATAAGAATTAAACATATAGAGGATTAAGAAGAGAATCAAATGGTTGAGAGGATACAAAGAATAGAATTAAGCGGCAAAAGAGGGTAAGAGAAATAGAATCAACGAATAAGAGGAATGAGAAGAATATTTTGGGGTTTTGGATAAGAAAATATAAACATATCTGGATGGATGGTATGAACAAAGAGTGAATATCCAAATTACTAATCTGCTAGGCGTAAGATTATCAAGCCTGACTCCCGGCGGCGCGTAAAAATTTGATGCGTGCAACAGTCAAGCTAAATCACTCAAGCTCGCCACTTGTGAATGATGCACCGTAATCGACTTAAAAGCGCTCAAGCACGAACTCAATGAAGATCGAGGAGTATAGTGTTTCCCGGTCGTTATGTCCCGGTGAGTTGTGCAATGGATTATCAAACGTATAGTGATCGCGAGATTTGAACGGGAAAAGGATTTGAATATGATTATAACTACAGGAAAAGCCAACAAATAAAAACGGCTTAAATGCAAATTAAAGAAAATTAAAAAGATTAAAAATATTAAATAAACGCTATCACTATATTTAAAATGATGAACGTTTAAAACTTAAAACCTAAAACTTACGTTTAAAATAAAAATTACGCAAACGTACAAAATAAAAAGTGAAACTTATACAATATAAACCCTAAAATATGAAAAACACATTTTTACAATCCTAATGATAAAAGAAACTTTATAGAAAAAGAAAATTATTTTTATAACTAATTATCTAATTATTATTAATTAAAACTATTTTTAACTATTAAATAATTACCTAAAATACAAGAAAATAGGAAATAAAGCTAGAAAAATAAAATTAAGACTTAGAAAAGTCTAAAATAACAAACTAGAATTTTCAAAACTATTTTGTATTTTTACGATTATTTTTTATTTTTATGAATTTTAAACTATTAAAAACTAATTAAATTGCTAAAATTACAAAATAAACTATGAAAAATATGGAAAATTACTTTTTACTTTTATATTTATCTTAACTTAAGAAAATTGAAAAATTATTTTTTTGAAGCTTTTCTTAATTATTTGTATTTAAAGCTAATTAAAAATGCTTAAAAACTAATTTAAATTGAGAAAAATAGCAAAACAACTTGGAAAAATCTGAAAATTTCAGGAAAAGCTTAAAATAAAGTGAGGAATCTAGGAAAAATAGAAAAACATGGGTTTAAGTGCAAGAATATGAAACTGATGATCCAAGTGCTTATAAAATAAGCACTTGGATGAGCAAATGGAATCCAAAAGGCACCAAACCAAAACAGGAGCTTAAGTATGCTAAAGGAACTAAAATGGAACAAGATTCAACAAGCCTAAACCTCTGAAACAACAAGCTCAACAGATTTGATGCTATGAGCTTTTGGCTAAAAAGCGATTCGGGGGTAACTTTGGACAGGGAAATAAGCACTAGAATAAGCAGGAAACTAGAGACTAAAAGCTGGATCTTAAAATAGACCTAGGTGGCTATGTAAAAGTCCAAGGACAGACCTTGAGGAGCTCTGATGAGCCAAATACAAGATCTGCAAAATCTGTGTAACCCCTGTGCAGACCTGATGCCCTGCACAGGGGATTTGGTACCAATTTGACAAGCTTTTTTAGAGCTTAAAGAAAATTTGCAAAAATATGAAAAAATCACAATCATAAACTAAACCAAGGGAATATTTTAAAACAACAAAAATCACTTGATTTGACCTAGAAATGAGTGCATGAAAAATCCCTCTAGTTGAGCTCAAAACTGAGTTTGTGCATTATTTGACTTTTGACAAAACTTAAAAGTTGACTTCTATGAGATTTGTTTCCAATTTAAGGACTGAAAATGATGTTTAAAGATGGAATGAAGTTAACAAAAGCTTTATCTTAGAAATCTAAGCACAAAACAAGTTTTGGATTTGCAAAAAATTCCAACAGTGAACCTGTTGGGGACTAATAAGATGATTTTGACTTTTGGACCTTGCAGACAAAAGATTAAGACTGATATGGGCATGAAATGGTTAAACAAGCATGAAACAACAGAAACTAATCACTGAGCAAGCCTAGTGGACAAAATTGACAGCAATTCCAAACACCCCTATTCTAACTGATAAGCAAGTAAAACTATCCTATCTGCTAAACTGTCTTATGCCATTGATCCAACTAAGCTTAAGTATCTTAAATACACCTTAATAAACATACAAAAACCAATATTGACCACAGATACATCAACAAGCAAATAATGCAAATTCTGACTTGAAACTTGAAAAGTTGGAAACTTACTCACATGAGCCCAGCTGGTGTAGCAGGCTAAAACAAACCCAAGACCAACCTAACCTATGCTAATTCAACCCAATATCACCTCTGTATCAACCAAATTCATCACCATTTCCAATGTTGAGTCAAAGTTGACTTTTGTTGACCATAATGTAAAAGTGCTTAAAACTTAGAGGTAAACTCATAAAAAGCTAAGAGAGGCTTATATAAGCTTATATAAGCTCAAAAATAAGCTGCTATTGTTTTGAGCATAGGAATTTGAAAAGCACATGTGCAACAGTAAGTATGAAAAATTAGAGATGAACACAACTTTGAATTTGAGTTTAAAATTAGATTAAACTGCTAAGAGTACTTGAATTTGATACAATAAAACTGAAATTACACCATTTTAATTTAAACTAAGACAATAATTAAAAAAAACGACATAAGTAAAATTTTTATAAACTAACTACTACTTGAAACTGCTTCTTTCTTCTCTCTTTTATACTCCCACTTGTTTCTCTCTAATGTCTGAATAGTTCCCATCTTCCTTCTAGACCATTGGATGAGCAGAGCAATTTTTGGCCTTTGGATTGAAATTTGGCGGGAAAAGAGTTTTAAGCAGGTGGAGTGAGGTTGAGTGTAGGAGAGGTTAAGAATTATTGTATCTTGGATTGTAGGAGATGTGGGGGGACAGGGTTTGTGATAAGGTGAGGAGGGTTGAGTGTGTGCAGGAGTTGCAGGCTCAAGTGGGGAGGGTGAAGTGTTTTTGGCGCCAAGGGTGTAGTCAAACCACTTGGTTGACTGGGCAGTGTTTAATAATCAAAGGGGGGTCAAAACATGTAAATGACAGGGTCCAAAAGAGTTAGGCAGGGGTCACTTGGGTATTGACAAGTCCAAAGGGTTTATAAAGGTGTTTTAATGACAAGGACTATATGTGTAATTTCTGAAAACTCAAGGACCTAATCTGCCAATCTTGCAAAGTTGATCAAGGGTTGAAAGTGACAATCTCAAAAAGTACAAGGACCAATTTTGCCATTTTCACATTTTCCAGGGACTAATTCTGCCAATTTTGAAACTTGGAGGACCAATTTGTAATTTTCTCAAAACTTTTTATATTTTTCACCAAAGGACTAATTTTGACAACTTATGATTTTAATAGGACCTTTGGTGATTTTTCTTTTGAAATTATGACTCGGGGACTATTTTTGACAACTTTTGAAACTTGGGGACTAAAACTACAATTTTGCAAATTTGATACGTTTTCATCGATTTTGATATTTTGCATTTAAAACACATAAAACACGATTTGTGGTTTTGATTATTTTGATGTGTTTGAGTGTTTTCGAGATGATTTTGCGGTTTATTTTGTACAAAAATGATGAGTATTTAGACACTCATCAATAAGCATAACCAACTAATTCCGAAAAATCTTATCATCTAAAATCCATTCTATGGTGAATCAATCAATCAATCTCTTGTTGTAATGCACTCCTATATCAATTACTCACTCAATCCTAAAATATTACCACTTAATTGATTATAACAAAACCCCAAATTGGTGACCTAAAATTCAATTCGAATCAAATGTTCTAATAAAACCTTAATTGAGTTAATTGAATGTAAATGCTTACTTGCTTGGGTGCCATGATGTTATCCTACAATTCAAACAACTTCCAATCAGCTCTCTTGGATGAATTTTTGCAAAACCCACCTGGAAAATTAGTGTGTGTGTGTGTTTTTGGAAAAATGAAAATTTTTATATTTTGGTGCAACCGGTTCAGTCAAGGACACAACCGTTTCGGTATGCTTTTTGCCAAATTTGCTTTTTTACTTGTTTAACATGTTACTTAGGCATTTACCCTCCAAGCAACATATTTTTTACTCAAAAATTCCTGCTAAAGATTCACACAACATTCATTCACCAAATGAAATTTTTAACAATCATTCAATCCAAAAAAAAAACTAACTCATCATATAAATGAACTAATCCAAACTCAACTCAAAACTCATAGTCATAATGCATTAAACCAAATTACCTCAATCATAACATGAAAAATAAATAAGAAACCAAAATCCTAAAGCATCAAATCAAAATAAAATAAAATAGTTCATGAAATTCAAGCAAATGATTACTTGTTATTACGGTCTTTGCCTTTCCTCAAAATTCCTCAAAATACTCTTGTCTAAGAATATCCTCGCTTTGAAATTTTCTGGTCAACTCACGGAACGTTTCAAAAGTTTTGAATTTTCTCATAAATCTTCGTCCGTCCGGGCATAATATATCAAACTTAACATGCCATGCTCCATCTCGGTTTGTCTCTTGTAAATCCCCAATCCTTGGGTTTCACTCCAAATTCTTAAGTTGCACGGTAAAGATCCTAAAAAGTCGGTCAACTTCTTGTAAACCAATATGTTTTGAATGGGTTATAGAAAGCTTCTATCGCGAATGCACGTTCCATTTCGTCCTCTAAATCGAAATAAGGTGGAGTTAAAGGTCCGTACATTGGATTACCGTGGACATCACGTCCCACTTCAAAACAAGTTAAATCATCATTTGCATCCATCCATTCCAAATCTTCCATACATTCCAAAATTGGTCCTCTTGGTTTTGGGTAGTATGTTTGCCTCAATCCATCGTCAATAGTCATGGTGCCTCTTCCCATGTCTATAATTGCTCCACAAGTTCGTAAAATGGCCTCCCAACAATAGCGGTAAACTCTTGTCCACGGAATATCCAAGACAAGAAAATCGCCAAATACGGTTGATAGCCAATTTGCACTCTTACATTCTTAACTTCTCCCATTGCCTTTGCTTGAGTGTTATCCGCCATAGTGAGCTTAGAATGATTAGGTTGCGGATTACTTAGTCCCAAAGTTTTGAACAATGGATACGGCATCACGTTAACACTCGACCCGTGTCGCCTAAAGCATAAACGGTGTAGTTCCATTTACTTTGATTGGCAACACAAAATTACCGGATCCTTTTCTTTCCTTGGCATGCCTTTAAACAAAATTCGATCTCGATCCTCATCGTGAGATTCTTATCTTCCAACCTAGCCCTCGCTAGCATCAATGCATCCAACTTCTTTCGGTAAAGCACATAATCTTGGAGAACTTCAATTCTGGGTTTCTTTTCATTGAGCTCTAGAAATTTTTGTTCTAGATTTTCTAAGATAGCTTCTTTTTGGTTTTCGGTTAAGGGTTTGATAGTAGTGGTAGGTGACGATGGTGTGTAATCATTTTGGTAGTGGAGGTTGTTGTTGGGGTTAATTTATTTGATGATGGTTTCTTTCGGTTTGCTTTCCCATTTTAACCACTTCCACATTTTCTCTTCCATGTTTGCACAAACTTCCACTAGCATCTCGTTGATCCTTTTCCTTCTTCCAACTCGGTTATGTTAATCCGCATTTCTCCCATACCAAAATCTACTTGATACTTGGTCGTGACAAGAAAATCTCGACCAAAACAAACATTAGGTTCATCCGCATTTCCTTCCTCTAAAACAACAAAATCAGTTTCAAAGATATGTCCATGAATATTGACCTTCAGATTTTTGACCATCTTCCTTCCATATGCTTCATAATCCATACGAACATGACCGATTTCGTCAAGAACCTCTTCCAAGATATAATTCTCTCCATAAGCCATATTAAGCTGTGCATCCCAAGCACGTACTCCTTCCACTTCACAAGGTGTTCCAAATCTCATCATCGGTGAATCATACACCGTTGACGGTGCTTGTGTAAACACTACCACTCTTTTGTTTTGGGTAGTTGAACCTTGTTTTCACATACTTCTTCCATATTACCGTGTCAATTCCCAATTCTTTCTTGCTTTCCTCCGAATTCCTCCAATCTTTCTAATGAACTTCCGTATCCTTGAACATGTCATCCAAAGTACGAAGGTATTCGAGATTCGCTCAAACTATCCATGTTACTAGACAACTTAACAAAGCAAAACAAAACAAATCCCGAATGATTAGCGTTAAAGTTAGTAAAACAAGAACAAACTATAAAAAACATATAATAAAACAACTAAGACACCTAACAAAATTAAGAAATCAAATAAAACTCAAAACCTCAAAATGATAAAACTCAAGACGAAACTCCAACCGGATTCGGTTGGTTGAAAATCTAAAAGCAATCGAACCGGATCGGGTTGCGGGTTGCGACCGATCGGTTTGATCGAAATATATATATATATATATATATATATATATATATATATATATATATATATATATATATATATATATATATATATTTTTTTTAAATAATTAAAGCAAATTAAATGTCATAAAGGATGTACTAACTCCAGGTAATTAAATAAAACTCTTCATAAACTAATAATTAAATAACTCATTAAATCTAATTAAAACCAAAATTAAAACTAAAACTAAATAAACTACCAATAAATTCTATCATAAAATAACTATAACTGAAAAATAAAATAACTCTTAACCATTATCATCAACTATAAAATTAAAATAAATAAAACTAGATTAACTAAATAACAAATGTAAAGAAAATAAAATAAAGTAAGTAGAAACAATAAATCTAAGAACTGATTAAACCACATAATTACTCTAGAAATCAAAACACAATAAACTAAGAAGATAGATATTAAATTCGAACCAAAAATTTTTTTTTTCACAGAATGTCTAACCGGATTCGGTTGGCTAACCAACCGAATCGGTTAGATGTAACAAAGACTTTTTTTTTTTTTTTTTTTAGACTAATTTCAAAGAAAATTACGGAAAAATCCGGCGGTGGCCTAAAAACTTGATGTGCTCCGGTTGGTGCAAGTTTTAAAATTTATAATCACGATTAACCGTATAACCTATTAACACATACGAGCAAGTATACTCGTCCGCAATAGCAAAGTTTGGTAAGTCGAGATCGTCCCAAGGGATTTTGTTTTGAAATATATCTTATTAAAAGTTTCTAACAAGAAAGCTTGTCAAGGCTTCCTCGAATAAGTGTTCTAGTGAAAATCTGAATCAAGAATAAAAATATATACTTGTGTGTAGTCTCATAATCAACCATAGATAATGTTCATAAAGGTTTGGTGTATACTCTTAGTATGATGCACAAATCATAAGCAAATGATTCCCCAACCATGGTATTTGTTTGTAAAATCATTCTAAGAACAAAAATATTTAGGTAATCCTTTCGGTCCTTATCCCAATGATTATCCTATAAAAGTTCCATTTGTTTGCAACATGTTCTCATTAAATTTGTTCTTACGAATCTTTCGACCCTTCGTGATGAAAACGTTCCTAGTCTTGTTTTAATAAGCAAAACATGGTGGTTGTCAATCACCATATCCCATACTAGTTTGTCACTACACTTTTGGAATAAAACACAAGAGAAATCCTTTCGGTCCTTTTTCTTAAAACATGTTTTATTGACAAATCAATCCAAGACTAGTATTTTTCCAACAAACTCATTTAAACAAGATCATATATACATGCATCACATTTGAGAACATTATTATGATTAATCACATTCCAACACACAAGTATATCACAAACTACTCCATGAAAACAATCATATCTAAACACAAGTCATAACAAGGTAATTCAAACAATTCAAGAGAATAGATTTCCATAACAAAGTTCATAGAATACCTAATCTTTTGTGATTACAAGAATTAGAAATCGTGGAATGTAGCAACCACGCGCCTCCAATCACCTAGGATCACCGCACAACTCAAACTACGAAACAATGGACAAGAATGGTTCCTTCCTTGCTTACGGACGTTTTCCAAGAACTACTAAGCTTTTGGGTTGAAATAAATGGGTAAGTATGAGTTTTGGTGTAAACTAATACTCTTTTGGTTGTGTCACACTTAGTATACAAGTACTAGGTCCTTTAAATAGCAAAGCACTTGCTTAACCGCCCAAAAACGTTCTCTCCAAGTTAATATAAAGAAATGATCGGACTCTAATGATTATGGGGAGTTAAGACAACAATAAATGCGAATTGTGTAATCTGCAGCGTGCGAAACCGGATCGGTTTCTATGTCGACCGAATCGGTCATGACTTTGACCATCGCCCACCGGATCCGGTTGCGGGTTGCGATCGATCGGTGGGTTTTTGCTCCTTTGACTTTTGCTGACTTTTCCTTTACGCTTCATTTTTGCTTACGTTGATGATTTCCAAAGCCAAACTTGATCTTTCCTTCTTTGTAGATGCTTGAAATCACTACGCTTCCATATCATTGAGTCCACAAGCTTCCAATCTCAACTTCCTTCCTTTAGAATCTTCCAAATGTGCATAAAAACTTCATTTCTTCAATATTCGCGATACCGGCTACATATACATACACAACACGCATCTTTGCACTTTTGCAACGATTATGAGTAAATATAGCGAATATCATGCACAAAGCCCGACAATAACGCTACTAAAACATGTTCATTTTAGACGTTATCACAAAGCAAAACAAAGAAGTACTTATTGGTGTAAGAATAATGTCTTACAACCACGTTCTTGTACACGAATTAACCAAACGAATCAAGCGATTGCTAGATCTAACACAAGTCCTCGTTTAAGAAAAACGAAACCAAACTCCCTTACTATTGGGGTGTTCGGCCGAATATTAGACTAGAGAGAGGAGAGGAGAGATCTAGGGTTAATTCAATGCACAAGTGTTGAAACCCTAGAACCTATATACTAGTAGGTAAACTTAGGGAACAAGTTAGGGAACACCTCCTTATATACTAGTAGGTAAACTTAGGGAACAAGATAGGAATTAGGCCTTGGAGAGGCCCTATGGCCGGCCACTATAGAAAGCCCAAAGCCAAACCCATAACCTTTCCAAGTTTTCCATTTCTAGTCCTTCTCTTTTCATTTTAACGGTCGTTAGTCATTTTTCTGTTAAATACTTAACGATCGTTAACCGAACTTAATGTGTAATAATTAATCGTAAACATAAACATTAATTATTAACTTTAATTCTCATTCGCTAATGTGTGCAATCCGTGGTCACGAGTTCGAATCCGGACATTCACATATTTGTAAATATATACATTTCAACAGCTCCCACTGGATATGTTTACAAAGCGTGAAATGACATTGGTTAGCGTCTAGCAACACGCCAATGCCCGGTACAACTCGTGTATGGTTTTCTGGAGAAAACCAAGTTTGATGATTCATCATCATATCCATCCTTTATTTCTAATACCATGTTAATAAGAATATGATCTTACTCATTTCTTAATTAACTATTCTTCTCGCTTTATATGATTGAGTAAGATTACCAATTCTTGAGCGAGCGAAGACCTTGGGTATGGCCATACAAACATCTTAACAATCCTACGAGGGCCCGATAGTATTATACTTCAAAATAAATTTGAAGGAAACAAATCCCATTTGACTACAAGCGGGACTCATAAATTTCGCAACACTTCGAAAACAACCCTTATAACTACCGATTCACGTGTAGCGTTAGATTGCTTCACAAAATGCACTACATCCATGACATATCTCTTGTATCTCAAGTCGAGGATAAATATCTATGATATACTTAATGACAAAGATCCATAAAGTATCATCATGTGGGTGGGATAAGTCCTATATTCAATTCATTGAATATCATCTCGAAATTAGTCATGCTACGCATCAATATACTTTCAAGTATATTCTAACTAATACTCAGATTTGTCTTAATTCAATATCATTCCCATGTTATTGATTGACAATGGACTATTTAGAATAACTTAAGTTATTCAAGGATTTAAACATGTAAATATAGGACAACATCATAATAAATGAATAATAAACATAACAAAATACTTTATTTCATTTCAATAATAATGTTTACAATATCCTTTTATCTAAAATACTTAGTCACATATGGGCATGAAACTACTAGCTAAGCGAAGTCCAAACTTATCGGACAAATGATTAAGTTTTTCACCGGATAAGGCCTTAGATTATGAGATCGCTAGGTTATCATCGTGTGAACTTTGAGCAACTCAATTTCACCTATTTCGACTTACTCTCGAACATAGTGATATTGTCTAGGATAGTGTCTGGTGCCCTTCATGACTCGGGTTCATGGGCAAAAGTAATTGCAGTTGAATTGTCACAATATACTTTAATAGGATTTTCAATCGACGGCATAACACCAAGCCCGAAACAAACTTCCTTATCCAAACAGCTTCCATGGCAGCCTCGGGCCGCTATGTACTCACTTCTGTAGCGGACATTGCAAGTGTTGTCATTTCTTACTCTTCCAATCCACGCACCTCCATTGATGACAAAAATGTAACCCGTTTGAGACTTCGTATCATCTTTGTCACACTTCGGGATGCATCGCGATAACTGTAATGCAGGTTACGCTTATGGATTTCCTCCATACACTATGAACATATCTCTTGTAGCCCTAAGGTACTTGAGAATATGTATGATCCGATGAATTTCACCGGATTCTGTTGATACCGATCGGTCAAGTTTTGAGCAAACACCACATCGGGCCTTGTGCATCGTGCGCGTACATGATAGATCCCACACCAAGCATAAGGAACTTTCTTCATACGCGCCACCTCGGTGTTGAAGCACGACCTTGGTCGCTCAAACCATGATTCACTTGCATTGGCAAAATCCTTCTTGGAATTTTGCATATTGAATCTCTTCAATATTTTGTCAATGTAAGCACTTTGGCTTAAACCAATTAGCCGCCTTGATCTATCCGGTAGATCTTGATTCCGAGTATATATGTCTGCTTCCCTAAGTCTTTCATCGAAAAACATTTACCAAGATAGGCTTTCACCTCATTCGGACTTGGTATATGATTTCCATGATTAATATGTCATCGACATACGAATTAGGAAAGTAACACGACTCCACTAGCTTTGTGATATACACATGGCTCATCAAGATTCCGAGTAAATCCAAAACTTTTGATTTCTCCATCGAATCTTTTATTCCATTGCCTTGATGCTTGCTTCATCCATAAATGGACCTCTTAAGCTTGCATACACGGTTAGGAAATAATGGATTCACAAACCCTTCCGGTTGCGCCATATAGATGTCTTCATCTGACGGCCATTCGTAAAAGCGTTTTGACATCCATTTGCTAAATCTCATAGTCATAGTGTGCGGCTATAGCTATGAGAATCCTAATAACTCTTATGTCCGCTACAGAGAGAATGTCTCCTCGTAGTCAACGCCATAGGTTTGAGTAAAACCTTTAGCCACTAGACGAGCCTTGTAGGTGTGTACATTGCCATCCATGTCGGTTTTCTTTTGAAGATCCACTTACTCCCAATGACCTTAGCCTTGGGAGGAAGGTCAACTTCAATCTAGACATCATTATCTTTCATGGATTGCATTTCCCCATTCATAGCAATCGCCATTTATCCTTTCGGGATCACCATGGCGCCTTATAGTTGGCGTGTTCATTAAGATCCCCAACTATATTTTCCTCCTCCCTCTACGTTAAGACATAGGCGGTCGGTGCACGTATAGTCCTTTCGCACCTACGAATGGGAACAACTTCGGAGGAGCACCTAAGCTTTCGTGTTCTTCTTGAAGTTGGCTAGTATTTTCGAGAAGGTGTTGTATCTTCTTGATCATATTCCGGATCATATACTCTCCCATCGAGTTCTTGAGATATGAGATTCCTTTCAAGGAAATCTCCATACCTAGCCACGATGACTTTGTTCTCAATGGGTAGTAAAGTAGTAACCCATAGTTTCCTTAGGGTATCCTACAAAGATACACTTACGAGATCGGCTTGGAGCTTATCGGTGTGTCACGTTTAACAAACGCTTCACATCTCGGACCTTTAAGTAAGAAAAGTTGGGAGCTTTTCCGTCCATATTTCGTATGGAGTTTAACAACCTTCTTAGTTGGAACCATATTCAAAATGCGAATAGCGTTTCAAGGGCATAATCCCAAAAGTAAAAGGGAGAGTCGTAAGTTCAAACATTGATCGTACCATGTCAAGTAAGGTACGATTTCTCCTTTCAGATACACCATTTTTTGTGGAGTTTAAGGAGATGTGAGTGCTTGGATAATTCCACACTCGACTAAGTAATCTTTGAACTCTTGACTTATATACTCACCACCTCTATCGGATCGAAGAGCTTTAATCTTCTTACCGAGTTGTAATTCTACTTCACTTTTGAAAACCTTAAATGTTTCAAAGACTTCATGTTTATGTTTAAGTAAATAAACATAACCATAACGACCGAAATCATCCGTAAAGGTTAAGAAGTAGATAGCACCACGTTTTGACACATGTCTAAGTGGACCACACACATCGGTGTGTATCAATCCAAGTAGATCGAAGCCCTTTCCACTTGTGGTGAAAAGGTTTCCTTGTCATCTTCACAAGAATGAAAGACTCGCATTTGTCAAATGATTCATCATTGACCGTTTGTAAAAGCCCATCGTGTTGCGCTTTTCCATGCGTTTCTTGCCAATATGGGCAAGGCGACAATGCTAAAGATAAGAAGAGTCACGATTCGACTTGCTCTTCTTATTGCTAATGCTATACAACAATTATTTTCATTGGATATACAACCATCCATATCAATTTCAAACACACCAAGCATAGGAATTGCATTAAAGTAAAAACATTATTTAAAGCGAAATTCCATAATCGGTAAAAGTGTGCACAAAACCAATATCTTTTAACAAAGAAAGCGAAATGACACCCCTAACAATGGAGGGTGCATAATGACAATTATTTAGTTCTAAAATTAAGCCCAAGGCAACACTAAATCAAAAGTCCCTATGGCTTCGACAATTGCACGCTTTCCATTTCCAACGTACAAGTATCTTTCTCCACAGTCGACTTCTTCGCCTCTAAGTCCTGCGATGTATTACGGATGTGAGTACCACATCACGTATCATATATCCGTGAATTTAACTTATGAGGAAAAGAAAATAATTCAAACATAAAAATACCGATGAGCTAGGCACCATCTTATTTTTATTCAAGGCACTCATTCGAGATAAACCGATTCAGCCTGCCCGGTGACCGGTGAGTTGCAAATGGTGGCAAGACAAATCCTTCTTAGGATTCTCCTTTTCTTTCCAGGTTCTTCTTAGAGCCGGTGGGATGACAACTTGCTTCCCTTTCCTTTTCCTTTCCCTTTCTTATCTGCTTGCGGCTTAGGCTTATTTATCCTACCACCCGTATGCAGCATACGCCAGTGTAGGAGCCTTCTTTGGCAATCTCTTCTCGTAGTCTACAAGCATTGCATGTAACTCATTCATTGTCTTCCCGTGCAATGCATGTTAAAATTGCGGACAAAATCACCAAATCGTTCCCGATTAGCGAATGATTGATGAGTCCGACACATACATCGTTCGAGTAACCACGGTGAAGCTTCTCCAATTGGTCCAAGTGATGTTTCATCTCAAGGACGTGGTCGGAGACAGATTTGCCAACCTCCTCACTGCGGTGTGAACCTTTTCAATTAGTTCATACAGTTCATTGCCGGTGGCTTCTCAAACATACGTTTGAGTTCATCTAGCATGCTCATAGGCGGATAGTGCTCAAATTGTTTTTGCAATTGGTGACATCCCGAAAGCATTAGACACGCCACATCATTATGCTTTCATATTCAACACGATATGCCTCTTGTTCAAGAGCGATTGCGTGTCGAGAGGAGCATTAGGCGAGGTGTAGTCAAAATTTCAACCCTTTGGCAACACGAAGGATGATCCTAAGTGAACGATGCCAATCATTGAAATTAGGGCGGTCGACTTGTCCTTCCAATCATATCTTTGAAAGCGGCACTCAAGAAGCTCACGGTGTTATCGATTGAGCCATCTACGAAAAAGTTCAAAACCATAATTAGTATTTTGATAATTTTCCTTTTCAATAAACAATTAAATACCCAATGTTCATATTCATATAACCAATTAATATTTATTGAAAACTAGGATCCAAATTGTCATAATCTCATCACATCGCTTGATCCGTTAGTGATGAACCTTATCTGTAATGGTAGAGCATTTGCTCAATTGCCAATTTCAATTGCAATTCCTAGATTTATGGGATTTACATATAGCCAATATCAATCGCCATGTAAACATGTTTTATCCCATCTTATGCCTTGAGTTTTCGGTTTTCACCGCTAACTCAATTAAGTTGTCCAACTTAAGAAAGCGCAAAATTGTCCATGCCCGTTCTCACGACACGTGGACATTTTACCCTTTGATTAAGATCTAAGTCACGTTCTCACGCAAATAGAAAGTAATCTTAGGTGTTTCGTTTCGTTGGATGGCATATAACTTAAATTAAAGGGTAATAGTTTTGATGTAAAATCAAATATGTACAAAGATGTCATGCATTCATCTTTGTAGCATAGTTTTATTAAAACATTTATATCTTGTTTTAATGTTTAAGTTTTCATCATCAAACTTTAATTGAGGTATTGGTTTCACCAATCAAGGAATTTAGTGTTAATTATCATCCATTATACCGTACTTTTGCATAAGTGTAAACACTTAGTGTTTCGGATAATTACCACCAAGTGGCGCATGGAATTAAAACTAATTCGCCCTTAAGATGAGCTTGCACATTTAATGGCTTACTAAGTAGCTCCACTCGAACTTTCACAGGGGAGAGGACCTGTGCACGCTAAAGCACAACCTTAGACATCCATTCGGCGATTGCATGCACTTCTTTAAACCCTTTATTAGTTCATTCTCATGGGTGAGCCGTTCGGTCATTTTGTACCAAAGTCATCAATCAATTAAACGATTATGATTACTATTCTTAAAAATACATTTTTCACCATTGTTTATGTCAGTTTATTTTCTTGTAAAAATACCCTTGTTACAAAACACAAACAAGCAAGTATTTATAAAAATAAACAAATAAACAATGAATGCATAACAAATAAAAGTCATGCATATCAAATAGCCACATGCAAACGGTTTTGATAAATCATATTAATAACCAATTCTAGATCTGTCAATATGCATATATTTAATTAAGACTTCCACCCGTTTTCATCTATGTACAAGGTGAACCACATGCATCAATTCATCGATTGCGTAAGTCAAAACTAAATATATACCACATAGCACATAATTGATTAAATTAATAATTATTGAGGTCTTCCCCAATTTAAGATCTATCATAATTTAATGTATATTACTTAAAACATGAAAGACATACAATAAAAAAATAGATCCATGATAAAACATGCAGATAATTATCATGGATATCAATTACACTTAACAATTAATGTAATTAAACAGAGTTACGCATATACACATAAAGTTGCATGCATCTTAGGGTTTCTAATCCAATTAAAACAATAGTTTACAAAACCCTAATTAGGGCACCAAAAAACACCCCCCCTCAAAATTAGGGTTTAGGTTTTGCAAACCCTAGATCTAAGCATACAAATAATAACACATTCATGTTTATTTTAATTATGTGTTTCAAGAATTAATTACTTGTTATACAAGGCTCGTGATGCCACTGTTGAGTTTATGATATATAAAATACAATAAAACATAAAGACATCAAGAGTACACGTGGAAGACTAAAGATCATAACAAATAAATTAATTAACGAAAGTATGCGTAACGCACTCTCTGCAATGTCAAATCCCTCGAGCAAAGAAAAACAACCCTCGAGCAAAGCAAAACAAAGAAGTACTTATTGGTGTAAGAATAATGTCTTACAACCACGTTCTTGTACACACGAATTAACCAAACGAATCAAGCGATTGCTAGATCTAACACAAGTCCTCGTTTAAGAAAACGAAACCAAACTCCCTTACTATTGGGGTGTTCGGACGAATATTAGACTAGAGAGAGAGAGAGAGATCTAGGGTTAATTCAATGCATGCAGTGTATGAAACCCTGTAACCTAACCCTCCTTATATACTAGTAGGTAAACTTGAGAACAAGTTAGGAATTAGGCCTTGGAGAGGCCCTATGGCCGGCCACTATAGAAAGCCCAAAGCCAAACCCATAACTTTTCCAAGTTTTCCATTTCTAGTCCTTCTCTTTTCATTTTAACGGTCGTTAGTCATTTTTCCGTTAAATACTTAACGATCGTTAACCGGACTTAATGTGTAATAATTAATCGTAAACATAAACATTAATTATTAACTTTAATTCTCATTCGTTAATGTGTGCAATCCCATGGTCACGAGTTCGAATCCGGACATTCATATATTTGTAAATATATACATTTCCAACAGTAACATCACTTGAGACAACATAATCTGAGACACTGGGCGAGCAGGATGACATTTCACTTGTTGAAAAAGATGATGGTGATTGAGATGATTGTACTGCCAGTAAAATCATAGCCTCGTCTTGGGTCGTCTTTAAGTTCGACATTTTTATGGAACATCGTCCTTCTACGCAAGCCTGGCTTGGTTTGAGAATTTCAGTATGTTCATTTCTCATTATAGTACTTTCTCTATTAACCGGATTTTTCAAATGTGTGTGCCAATAGTTTTTTATTTCATTGTCACTTCTTCCCGGCAATTGTGCAGCCATCATTGACCATCTGTTGACATAACATAATCTCATTTAGTCTACGTGAATATCTAAACATGCATCAAAATACACTGCTCAAAGTACTTTATATTGTACTTATTACTTGTTGCCAAGCTTGCGATGTATATCAACAATTATATCTTGTTCTTCTGTTGTAAAATTTCCATGCTTTACATTCGGGCGTAGATAATTCATCCATCGTAGCCTACAGCTTTTTCCAGATCTGGACAAACCTAAACAACCAAAAAACAATATATAAGCAAATATGTAAGTTAATTGGATCTTTCTAATAATCAGGAAGTAGATCATACCAGCGAGATTGGGAATCTCACACTAGTTTGGGTGGCCATATTGCTCGATAAAGCCTCGTAACTTATCATCTTCATCTTCACTCCATGCGCCTTTCTTCATTCCAAATTTGTCAAGATGTAACTGATGAAGACTTATGTTTCTAGATTTCACTGCCACTAAAGTATATAGGTGACCAAAACGTGTTTACATCGAAACTACTTTTTTATATTTTTGTTACTACACTTTTGGCTAGAAACAATATATTAAAAGGTCTGGTTTGGACTACGTGGAAGAGAACATTGATATTCTGTCTGTTCATGTACGGTTAAACATACTTATTGTTTATTTCAAAGTCGTGGTGTTATCAAGTCTTGATAAGCCGTTCTAAAAAAGAGGTCTTCAACTCTTAATTGATAAGTCCAGTCATCTTTTTACACTAGCTAGATTCATGGAAGTCTTTTTCTACCCGGACAGTTGGATACTACCTCGACCCTCCAAAGAAACTCAACAACTATTTATTTTTTAAAATTTGACATGTAAAAGAGTAGAGGGTATACCTACTGAAAGGGGCCGCAGGAAGTCCAAGTTGTCCGTCACACATTTTTAACTCGGCTCGCAAAATCTGTTATGCTAGCCACTTGCGTGTATCGTGTGTACATATTTGTGAGTTATTTCAATAACTTAAAGCAAGAAATTTGAGTCAATGGGAGAAAATAATGTATTAGAGGCCGGGTTTTGAGCATAATATATGTGTCTAGGGATGTTGTACCTAGCTTCATGACCCATAAAGATAACCTCACCGACAATCAAAAGGTAAACCCTAACAGCATCCTCATCCGATAAAGCTAACCACCTTTTTTCTAATTGATCATTCCAAACTATATCTACAAGCTCTTTGCCCTTGTTGTTGTATTTGTTCGGGCCATTTTTTCTTTCATGAAAGACACGCTCACAAAAAGGAATATACTCACTACACTCTTCTAAGACTTTCCCAAATCGAAACAGTAGTTAAACAAAAATCATTCCTTCTAAAGTGCAACCAATTATCACCAATGTGGTAAATAATTGAGGGGAAATCATCACTAACGTCCGAGACGTATACTTCATGTTGCAAAACATTGTTCATCATATGATTATCATTTGAGTGCGAGAGAATGTCTAACCATGGGCCAAAAGAGTGCTTCTAAACAAGCTATGACGATTTTTTTTTCCTTACCTTTGATATCTCGAAGCAACTTAATAAAAGACCTGACATCTACTTTAACATCAAAAAGTTGGTTAAAATTATACATCACAAAACGAATCGGTCAAGGTTAGGATTTGTTTATGGGAAGAAGAAGTATAAGGGTTGGCTGGTGTGATTTTTGAGAAGATGTGTTACGCTGAGAAGATGAAGTTTGTGTGATTTTGTGTTACTAGTAGCAGATGTGTGTTTGATTTGGGAACAAGATCAAGTGTATGCGTTTGTGTGTTTTCTATCGTCAGTTAGGTGGGATTTTTGTGTATCTATGTTTGAAATTGTGTTAGTTTGAAAATTATGTATTTGTGTATAAAATAAAGAAAACAATACACGAATTTCAAGATTGATTATATGTTATTTTAGAAAAGTGAAAGATAAAAGTATATTGTTCTACCTACAAGTCGCCCTACATATTATACGCAAGTTGCCCAAAGGACAGGTCGAACAAATGTATTTATGACTTTTTTTCGCTAAATGACAAATTTGAGGTCACTCAAGGTACAAATCGCCCCAACAAGACAGCAGTCGCCCATAGTACACATAGCCGACAAGTATTACACATAGCTTACACACTTGTATTTTGTGTACTTATCAAAATAAACACGTGTTATGATACTAAGGTGAATGCCCAATTTCAAATTCGCCGTAGGCTTCTTTTTTTCTTTTTTTTTTTTCTCTAGAAAAAGAAATGCGCTTGGGTACCTGGGATACTTTTGTAATTTTCTCATATATATTTAGATATAGATGGAGACAGAGCGACAATATAAACAGATGATTGACTTATGAATAGTCTATGATTATAATCATTAGTAGATTATAAGCATCAATCCATAGTTGACCATAAACGCATATCATCCATGATGTAATCCTGCAAACAAGCCTGGGATATGATATCATCATTTAAGCCCCAAGGTGATAACATATTATCACTTGATGATTCCATGCTATCGTTGTTCGCTAAATATGGCTCGATCCATGAATATTCAGATGGTTTGGAAAATTGTGGTGTAACATCACTAGAGACTTCATAATCTGACACACTTAACGAACATTGCGGCGAGTAATTACTTGTCAAAGAATATGATGGTGAATCAGATGATAATACTGCCAATAAAATGTCAACCTCTTGTTGGGTTTTTAAGTCGGGCTTAGTGACCGGATACCTTCTAAGATTAATTACTACGGGTTCAGGTATTTCAGATTGTTCAATCTTGAATACAGGATGAGGTTTTGGAGCCCGGTTTTTTAAATGTGTGTGCCAATAGTTTTTTATTTCGTTGTCGCTTCGTCCAGGCAATCTTGCAGCCATCATTGACCATCTGTGGATAGAACAACATAATTTCATTTAGAAACACCGTTTATAGTATTGAACAAATTTAATTAATTTAAGGGACTAAAAGCATTTGAACTTACCTGTTCCCAAATCTGTTATGTAAAGAGACAATCAAATCTTCTTCTTCTTTTGTATAATTCCCATGTTTCACATTTGGGCGTAGATAATTCATCCATCGTAGCCTGCAACTTTTTCCGCATCTAGACAAACCTAAACAAGAGAAACCAAAAAAGTACAAATCAATAAGCAAGATTGTAAAACGGGTTTGACATCTGAAAGTTAAAGAAGATGAGGAGTAGACCATACCAGCTAATCTGGGAAGTTTACGCCAGTTAGAGTGGCCGTATCTTTCGATATAGGCTCTTAGCTTGGCGTCTTCATCTTCACTCCATGCACCTTTCTTGATTCCGTGTTTGTCGAAACAAGGGGCCCTAACCATCTTCTTGCTCTTTGCAGGTAGATGTTTTATGTGGCTAATGACGAGTGAAGAGTTCAGTTGCTGTATCTAACATGTAAAGCTTTATATATACATTGACAATAAAACGTGTTGAAAAGGATATGAATTTATAAAAGACCATAGACCATAAGAAACTAATTTAGTTTTTGTTTGTATTCAACCGTTCGTGGAGGAAGCATCCCCCAATGTACTAAACACTACAGTCGTAATCTTGGCAACCCGCGTTTCCTATTTTATATACAAAGATTTTTATTTTCCTCTTCAATATATTAAGGGTCGTACTATGGGTACGTCTCATAAAGGTTTTACTAACCTCTATCTAGTTGGCACGAATTTATCAATTTATAAAAAGAATTATCCAATTTAATTCAAGTGAAAAATCATGTTCAATTATAGTAATTTACTAGTTTATTTAATGTGTATTGAATGCATTTTTTGATTAATTAAGAAAATTTGTCTTCATTAACTACACATTAACCTCTGCCAAATGGACACTTGTTAGCAAAATCCTTATACTAATACTCTTCAACAAACATCAGGACACTTGAACACGAAAGTCTAGCAAAATGACTAAAATATTACCAAAACAAGTATAGTCATTTAGATGTCAATAGTATGATATTTCCTAATCCATCACATAGGTAAGGATGGTTGGATTAGCACATGCCTCCAATCCATAAACCCCGATAGGGCTCGAAAGGACCCAAAGAGTTATTAAAAACAAAAGTAAATAAGAAAATCAACGACTCATCTTCTTGTCTTGTTATAGAGATATCCTGGAACCGGATAAATTCATATAGTTTAATGAAGATCTAGTTTAAGCGCCAATATCCATTCTTGGTGCCTCTCCCTTGACGTGGTGAATATAGATGTTAAGGTTGGATCGTTCTTTGATGTGGTTATTCACACAACAACATGAGTGTTATGGAAGTATAGGAAATTAAATCAAGAATGGAATTTGCTTCAGCCCATAACCACCTCGCAAAGACACCACTGTCGATTTTTTTCCTTCACACCATTGGATACTTCATAGAGATATGCATGGATGGAACTAGAGTTAACAGTGACCGGGTGCACAAACAAAAAAGTAAGATTTTTCCAATTTAAGTGTTTGAGTGTAGTGAAAACTATGTTCACTTTTCACTTACTGATGTATTAAATAAGCAACACCTAGAAACATAACACATTTAAAAATGTGCATTTTAATAATTCTATGTTTATAACAAAAAATAACATTACGAAAGAAAATTTTATTGGGGCTCCGTCACCACGAAACCCCCACTAGTTCAGTTCCTGGAGATATAAACTTCAATCCGCTTTTTATTAAGTGGTTCTCGGATCCGATCCTTATTTACAAGATAAACCCTTTAACAAAAAAAGAAAAAAAAAAAAAGAAACACAGATCTCGGATCCTTTTTTTGCTTGTACTAAATTGTGTAAACGTGTACTCAATTCTAGCTTTTTGTTAGTTTAAAGAAATCGCGGTTCAAGACTATTTCAATATAATAGAACATTGTTATACAATCGCTTAACGACTTAAGAGCTGACTTGTACACATATTATACACACATTACGCACATAGCATGACACAATAACAACAAAAATTAATGTTACTACATATGATAATGTCTTTTTATTTTTTCTTGAGAAGGCATATAATAATGTCTATGATGTGCGAAAATGTGTCTTACATAGAGATCACCCAGTTACTTGTGAGATGTGAGTTTGTTATTGGACCCTCACATTATATGAATTATGACAATTGCGGAAAAATCTTTTTACCGTTATCTTCATGTATATGGTCATCATTTTATATCCGTGGTTGATAAGATAAGCTGCAATCAAATAACGCGATTATGAGTACAAATATAAGAAAAAATTGTTTTAACTAAATACATGGAAAGTCTTGAGTCCTTGATTTTTCTAGGTCAATATATCCTGCAAAAATAATAATTTGATGAATATAAAAAATTTTAGGCATGTGTAGCAAACTTTCAATTGGGGAGTAATCTTTATCATATGCTATACAAACAAGTTTCTTTTATAGAGTTTATTTGTTAAACATGGCTTCAAGGCTATACTGCATATCAGTCAGCGGCGAACGAACAAGTTTGTCACATGGTATGTACTTTATAATAGAGTTTAAAATGGGTATGCATAGTATTAAATTCAAAAATATGTAAAGAAAAATTGTGATTTTACACTAGTGATGAGGCTGTTACAGTATGCACGTGCATACTCTCTACTTCAAATATAACCAGCCTGCTATGAGTATATATTTAAAATATTGCATTTTAACCACTTCTAAGTTAATAAACCTTGAATGCTTATAACTTTCACCGCCACTTCCGACCGTCAACATCACTACCACCAATCAACCACCAACTCCAATTTAAGCGGCCAATACTTCCACCAGTTCAAGTTATCATCACCTTAAAGGTTAAATTTTACTACTTGTAAAGTTGTAATACTTTCTCTTTAGATTACATTTTAAGTTTTTTACTTTTTGCAGGAAATTAAGTCGTTTAAACATAATTTATGGTATTTGACCGAAAGTATAAAATTTAGATGATAAAGATGAAAGAACTGACTAAACTAAATGTATAGATGGGTGTATAATGAATTTTTTTGAAGTGGATAAAACATTATAATATATTATAAATGTGAATAAATAGAGTAATTATAGTTTCGCTTAGGGCTGAGTATTGCAAGCCTCAAAACCGATCGGGTCGAGTAAACCGACTGGACCGACACAAACCCGATCGAACTGAAGACCAACGGTCTGGTCTCAATTTCAAATATTTCCTTATTTTTGTCTCGGATTGATCCGGTACGGTCCGGTATTACGTACAAACCGACCATTATGCTTTCTTAAACCGGACCGAACACATTCGGTCCTCAGTCTCGGGTTTTGAGCTAAATCAATATCGGTCCGTTCCGAGTTTGACCGATCCGGTCCAGTCTTAGCCCGATACTCACCTCTAGTTTCACCCATAAAGTATAAACCATTCTTTTGAGCTATGCACTAATCTACTAGCGATAACACCATAGGGACCTCTCTTGTAAATGCATATAATGTAGAATGCAAACGTAAGTTTGCTGATGTAATGTACTCTTGAGGCTAACACGTCATAAAGATAAGGGACACATTAACGCGTCTTTCGGATCTGGTTATTCACTGCTCATCTTTATGGTCAAATATTCAACGAGGTTTGCTAGAATCACTCGTTGACTTTTTGTTTTATTCATCACTCTTCTTTTTATAACAAATTATATTTTGTTATATATTATTTTATTTATATATTTTTTTCTTTTTTTATATATATTTTGTATGATTTTATCATTTTTTTAAATTGAATATCCAAATAAATACACCATAGTAAATCTATTATTTGATATGCAAGACATTTAGTTTTTACTATTTTAGGTATAACCTACGTGCAAGCTTTTTTCATATTACTAAAGGCTCTAGCCAAAATTAACTCAAAACAAAGGTCAAGTGAAAAGTGTATCTGCTTTAAAATGCCTAAGGAAATATATCTTTCTTTTAAGGATTATTGCATGCAAGTTGTTAGTTCATTGATATAACTCGCTTTCACAAAAATATTAAATTTGAGGCCTTATAATAAATGTTAGTATATAAGACGTATTTAATTTTGTTCTTATCATAACATAATCTTTTATTATTATTTTATTTATAGTTTTATATGATGGTGTAAGTGGTCCAAAGAACACATGTCCGAAACACCTACATCCGAACGTCGATAGATGGACGAAAGACATCGTTTACTATTATTATATGGTAAGAATTTTGTGCTAAAGACAAACACTCTTTTATCCAAC
This sequence comes from Chrysanthemum lavandulifolium, assembly GCA_022545495.1. Classification (NCBI taxonomy): domain Eukaryota; kingdom Viridiplantae; phylum Streptophyta; class Magnoliopsida; order Asterales; family Asteraceae; genus Chrysanthemum; species Chrysanthemum lavandulifolium. The sequence goes on from CM040246.1 coordinate 82,211,016, forward strand.
AAACCTTTTACCCAACCGTCGTTAATAATAACCGAGCTTGCTCCGCGTATTTGGGTATTGCGGGATATGATCCCCACGTGGCCATGCCACGTAACACCTAGGTCGGGAATAGCTCGGTGTCCCATCTCCTTATGACGTTAGTTAGAGTCATTAAAGTGGTATAAATACAACAACATTAATTGATTCATTTAATACATATCATTTAGTACATATCAACTCTCTACATTAATCACTGGCCCTTTGTCCTTTATCTAATTTTACTCTCACGCTAAAGCTTGGTCGTAAGACCAAAACTCGAGATGAGGCTAATACGTGTTTTGACTATGACAGGTCCATCAGGGACGTACATCACCAGCACGAGAAGCAGTTTTTCATTTTGCATCAAACATAAGTTTAGGGCCGAGTGAATTCAGGAGTTCCAGGCAGGCGATAGGGGCTTCAAAAGTTCGAGAAGAAAACTTTATAAGTCAAGTTAAGTTATTGTCAATGACTTCACGAATTTTTTTAGCCCGTGGGAATACAACTTTGTTTTCATACTACTACTATTTTTAATTGCCCGGCATTAAATAATGTCGTGTTATTTTATCTATTTTAAATGGTTATTCTGTAAATAATGTCACTAATATACGTGATAAATTATTGCACATGCATTAGATAATCAAGCATGTAACTTGTAGAATCATATAAGGGTGCTTGTGCGTATCTTTGCTTCATTATTTAATAAAGTTAATTATACAATCTGTTTACGCTGTTTTGTATTAAAGATTGCCTTTAGAATTATCTAGAAATATAACATTGAGAAACAATATTGCTATATGTAAGTACATAAATTTATACTAGGCGAGTAGTGCACAACAACGAAATTTAGCTGCACATCGTTATAGTTATGTTATAGTGGTTAGTGTTTTGTGTAACTTTCATGCACATACAAAATAAAATAATCAAAATGTAAATTTGAAAAAGTTTGTAGATGTGATAATTCATCTTAAATAATAACAATTCTTAAAATGTATGAAAAAACGTATAAAAATATTTATTAAAACAGAAAATAAAACCTTATAAATATTATATATTTATAGATGTTGAGATTTTTTAATCGGCTTTTTTTTTTGTTAAAAGGTTAAAGACGCGGTAAATTGAACTTTAGTTGGTAAAACTAAAAATAAAACCTTATAAACATTTAGTAAAATTGAAAATAAAACCTTATAAATATTGTATTCTTGTTATTATATTGTTAAACGTAAATTTAAGCCACCAATGAATTGAACTTTAGTTAGTTGATAATATAGCATAATATATAGCAACAATTTGAAAGCAATTTGTTGATTAACGAAAGTTGACATGTTTACCAACAAATAATCGAGCATCCGTAAATGGTAAACACCTACTTATTTATTACGTTATTGGGTTATTATTTAGTCTAGGTTAATGGCAATGGACCATATATTTTATGCTGGAGTTGATATATTGATGCAATATTAATTACGTGTAGTATTAGTGGGTACACAAATTACACATAATTAGTGGGTACTGTTGGAGTTTTGTTCTAATAGTATCACTCACTCACTGCGGATGTTTAGCTGACTGGTTAAGGAGAGTTTTTGAAGAAATAGTTTTTGGTTCAATCCCAACTTTCGGCTGAAATGTGATGACAAATATGGTTATGCTGAAACATATTCATTGTTTGAGGCTATGTCTTTTGGGAAATGCCAGTCGGCACCCAAAATCGTGCACGAGTTAAGGGTTTTCGTGGATTTAAACTTTATGGAGAAGTAGGTTAACTACGGAAATGGTTCACAAGTCACAGCCACTTAATATGAACATTTTTAAAAGAAGATTCTTTCTTTGGCCAGTAGAGAAATATGTGCATGTGCCACACAACACAATATCTATATGACAGATTATCGCAAGACAGTGTGTCCATGGGTTCTAATGTTTTACTATAGATCGAGGTAATAACAAAAGTATATAATCTTCACCCAAAAACGAAAGTAAATAATCAATACTAAAAGGTCGTTATGTGCCTATGAGTGTTACTCGCACACTAAAAAAGGGCAATTATGACAACGATCTTCCGCCGCCAAGAACACCTTATAGCACAAAGTTGACGATTTCAACCAGACTTTGAGACTCATGACTTTTCTACTTTTAATCTCAGAGTGCCAAGTGTCCTTCGATATTTGTGAACCCAATGATTGTTTTCTGACTTTTACCAATTATACTATTAAAACGACCTAGACTGAACGACTTTTTTAAGATTCTAGCGAAATTCTTTTTTGTCCTTTAGTAAAAAAAGTCAAACTTGCTAAAATATTTTTTTTATACTTTTAGCACCTTCCCAATGCTGAGCGACTTAAGCGAAATAATATTAGCGATTTTTTTTTACTTATACTTTTGTACATTTTTGTACTTCTTTTACATAACTTTTCAAAATTATAATTATAAACATTTTTAAAATATTTACACACACACCAACACTCTACTACCCCAAAACACAAATCAAAAAGTGAAATCAAAATCCTAAACCTTTAATATACTCGAACCCTAACTGAAACCCTAACCCAAATGGCAAAATTTGTCCGATATTTTAATGCTAAGGTAACGGTTCGTTCCCAGGTTAAGTTGCTTTCAAATATTAAGTCTAAGTTGTTACGCAATCCAGATTGAATGAGGTTGTTTAGTGCAACTGTTTTTGGGCCGTGGTTAGATATTCCTAAACAAGATAATGACAATCATTTGGTGAATTTTGTTTTACAACACCAGGTACATATCCCCCAACTGCTTGATTCTTGTCCCCCCCATTTTATACAGAACTGGAAATAATTTATTGCAATTCGGTCGTGGAGAGTTTCTATTGATGACTGGATTTCGTTTTGGTCCTTTGCCTACCACTGTAGAAATTGAGCGATGCTTTTGGTTTGCGTGTCTTTCCGAAAACAGCTTAAGAAAGGTTCGCAAAAGGAGTGAGCTTTTACAGTTGTTTGAGAACGATACACTATTTTCAAAGTTATCAAATGAGGATGCGGTAAGAGTATGTCTGTTGATAGTCGTTGAGGTCGTGTTCATAGGTCGTGGACCTTGGTACATCGTTGACAATCATTTGTTGGAATTAGTTGAGGATTTTGGGGCATGGAATGCCTATCCATGGGGAGAGTTCTTGTGGAGACGTTTTTACAAAAATTTAGCCAATGTGGTACCCCGACATTACCACGCTTACTACAAAGAGAAATCGGAAGAAAACCCTTCTAAAGCTGCAACATATAATATTTGTGGCTTTCTCTTGGCTTTTAAGGTTAGATTTGTAGACATTTTATGAACATATCAGTTTTTGTTAACTATTTTTGGATGCAAATTTGTTATACTGCTTTTCATTGTACATTACTTTGATTGTTTTCGTTCATTTTAGATATAGATTCTTGAGAGTTATCCCAATAGCAGTTCATGGTGGACCAAAGACCCGACAAAGATACCACGTTGTCTTTCTTGGTCAAAGAGTAAAACATTCACCTAACGTGATTATAGTAGACTTTTTGGTCCAGTAAGCATTTCCATTTGTTTGTATTTTTCAAATAAGTAACGACTTCTTTATATCTGTTTTTGACTTTCTAATTATTTGTTTACTAGGGTTCGAATCCAGTATTGGATCTTGTTCCAACAAATGCAGAAAGGTTACAACCATGGTTTACACCTAGTAATGCTTATTTTAGATAGTTGGATCGTGTAGAAAAACAATTACCTGTGTATGATGCCACTAATGAGGTAAGTTGCACATCTTGTATCATTTCATTTTCATCCGTATCAACTACATCGTTTATGCGACTATTCACGTTGGCAATTGACCAATGCACATTCTGTTTCGATCTTGCTTCGTAGGTACATGAAGTTGCAGTTCATAAAGAGGTCGCGGTAACTGATAAAGATGTGCCGGTAACTGCTAAAGATCAAAGTTCCAATCAAAACGAAATACATGCCGAGTTTGCGGCATTGAAGGCAATTGTATTTATGATCGATAAACCCGGAGCCAATGTGGAGCTCCTTAATGTTATTAAAAATAGAATTGCCGTTGTTGAGGAAGCTCTAAAGATACAACATCCAAAGGTGAAGATGCTCTTTACATTCATTTTTAATCAACATCATGAACAATCGCAAATAAGGCAATGTGTTGATGAATCTTTAGCTTCCAAAGATGGCATGGTAATGTCCTTTAATATTTGTTAATCATTTAGGTCTCCTTTCTTTAGTAGTATACTTGATTGTATATTTTAAATTTCAGACTTCAACTCATATGCACGAAAAATCTGATGAAGATTTTTTTGCCAAAAATGCCATGGACAAGTCCAATTCATAATGAAACTCGGAATGATAGCCCTATTTTGTTTGATGTTCATTCTCATGATGTTCATGCGGCTGGTGATAAAAAGGTTATGTTCCCCGTCATATTACTTTTGTTTATCGTTATTTTGTTACATACCTAAATCTGCTTTGTTAACTACAGACCTTAAGCCCAGAACCTGATGAATCATGCGAGAAATCGACATGTGTTATTGCTGATAACGAACAAGTTAGGCTTAATTATCTAGACCCTACCGCTTATCCATCCTCCATGTCGCATCTTGAGGATTTATGTCTTCCAGCCGAACCATTCCCGGTAGTTGATCACATGCCAGATGATGATCCCAGTCATATGAATTTACCTAATTTGAATCAACCATTTTCTCAATCGGCTGTTGAAGTACGTACATAATAATTTCACCTGCACTATCTACAGATGTTTGCTACATTTGGTCATCTATTATAGTTGTGTTTTTCTTGTATAATTACAGGGTAATAACTTTGACGATGATTACTCTGTTTATGGATCTGTGAAATTCAACGAGCATGGGTTACATATTCAAGAGCCGAAGGAAGATGAACAGAAGGCTGCTGAAAACAAGGAAGATGGCGAAACAACAAGTGAGGTAGTGGTAAATGTTGATGAGAAATCTGGACAGGCGGTTCAAGGTAATCAAAATAACAATGGTGATTGCAATGCTACTGAAATAGATTCTCATGATGGCCAGAAAGCAAGTGAGGTAGTGTTAAATATTGATGAGAAACCTGGAGAGGCGGTTCAAGGTAATCAAAATAATATTGTTGATTGCAATGCTACTGAGATACATGCTCATGATGGTGAGAAAGTAACTGAAGGTGTGTTTAATGTTGACGATAAATCTGGAGGGGCGGTTCAAGGCAATGAAAATAACATTGTTGATTGCAATGTTACTGAGGTACATGCTCATGATGTTGAGCAAGTAAGTGAAGGTGTGTTTAATGTTGATGATAAATCTGGAGGGGCGGTTCAAGTTAATGAAAATAACATTGTTGATTTCAATGTTACTCAGATAGATTCTCATGATCGTGAGAAAGTAAGTGAAGGAGTGTTAAATGTTGATGAGAAATCTGTAGAGGGGGTTCAAGGTAATGAAAATAACATTGTTGATTGCAATGTTACTCAAATAGATTCTCATGATCGTGAGAAAGTAAGTGAAGGAGTGTTAAATGTTGATGAGAAATCTGTAGAGGGGGTTCAAGGTAATCAAAATAACATTGTTGATTGCAATGCTACTGATATAGATTCTCATGATGGTCAGAAAGTAAGTGAAGGAGTGTTACAAATGGCAGAGATGGGGGATGATCATACGAATCATGTTGAAGAGAATAAGGATGGCGATGGGAATGTTAATGAAAAATTAGGGGAGTTGGTTATTCATAATGAAGCTAAAAATGTTGATGGCCACGTTAATGAGAAAGTAAGTGGGGGTGTGTTAGTGGTGGCAAATGAGACCGCAAACAAGGCGGTATTTGACAATATTGATCGTGATGCTGAGAAAGCAAGAAAGGCCATGTTTCATAATTCTGAGAAAAACACACAAGCTGTTTCACAAACTGAAGGACGAGCCAATAAGTCTTTGACTACAGCTTCTGAGGTACAACTACATTATTTTTTAAACTTACTATTAAAGTTCAAAATTCGATGTTATTTCAATGCTAAACTTTGCATACATGATGTTTTCATGCGTGCTAAAAGGAAGAGAAATGCAAGTAAGGCTCTACTGTCACCTTATGATGGCCCAACAAAAAAGAAAAGTAGTAAGGCCAAAGTTACCCAAGAGAGTACTCCTGTTTTGAAAGAAGATGTTGACTCAAAAAGGTTAAAGCAGGTAGGCAAGTGTTTGCAGGACCCATATGTGAACCTCCCTCCCACGACTCCACAATTGCCGAAAAGGCGTTCCAAAAGACTGAAAAAAGGGATTAATTCCCCATGTGGTGAAGATAATCAGTTGAAAACATGGGTAGAGGTATAGCAGAACTATTTTTACAAACAGACAGCGTAAAGACATTCTGTAATATTCATTAATCTGGTTTTTAAAATTTTTCAAGATCTGTCACATCCTGAAGGTTGTGATATCAACAAGATTACTAAACCAGCGTGTACGGATATGTTTATAAAAAAAAATTTAGTCATCGCATAACTTTCCTTGAGGTCAACGCGACATCGTTGTTCATCGAAAATTTTGGTTAGCTTTGTTGGGGTATGGAAGAGATGAGGTACTTAACAGCTAGTTAAACTATTATATATTATATTAATTTTCATAAAAAAAATATGTTTCATTCGAATAAGCTTAACAGTATGTATTTTATAAAAAAATTTGCAGCATCTGGATCTTTGGGTTGATCTAATGTGGCAGTTCTGGCCGGCCAATGCCGATTGGGCTATGGCTGGACCATTTTTATCGTCTTCTCTCCTTGATGGGTCTATGCGTGCCTACTTCGCCACTGGTGAACGCTATCCATTGCCATGGTCTAGTGTTGAGAAGGTTTGTATATAAAGACCATACTTTCTTCTAGATACTTGAGTGATATACATACTCAAAATGTTTTGAATTACGACAAAGTTTATTTGTTCACATTTAGGTATACTTTCCGTGAACGTGCTCGAAGTGCCAATCGGTTTCTCGCCGAGTTACAAATTGCACAGAGTTGTAACTATTTACGACTCACCAGGCACGCCAGAACCCGAGACGAAGTGAGAATATAAAATGAGGGCCACTTTTGAGAGAATGCTACCACAATATCTAAAGTGTGTAAAGTTCTTCAAGCCAAATCAATATCTGTTTCTGATTATAAGATCACCTTTCGAGTTGCGGATGATGTCCCTAAACAAGCTGATCTATACGGCGATTGTGGAATTTGGATATGTATTTTTTTGCACATGTTGGGTAACACCTTAAGCATGAAGGTTGATGATCCTCTTCAAGTTGCTTTGGCGTATCGAGAGCATATGGTGGAGTACTTTTGGAAGTATAAGGTGGTAGTTCATACAAATGATGGATAAAGAAGCATTTCAACTCTTTGGGTATGGCTTCTATTTGGGTTTAGACTTTTGTTGTTCAAACAAATGTAACCACAAACTGTACGAGTTGTTTAAGCACTTCTACATGGAGGAATTTTTAGGACATCAAAAGACAACTTCTTATGCATGTATGTGAAGTGCAACTTGGTATATTCCTAACAACCATTTCATTAGGCACTTATGCAACTTTGTATAAGTCTTAGCTTCACCACAACATGTAGGCTTTCTTTAAGCACTTATTTTGTATATACCTGTTGTGATACTGATGATTTGCAACAAACCTATGTGTAACTTGGAATGTTTTTTACAAACAACCATTTGATTAGACAACATTTAATGGTTTACAACAAACGTTGACAATTGACTACAACCCATCTTATTGCTAAAAGACCATAACCTACGTAGTACATAACACTTATTGTTAAATAGATTACCATAACCAAACTACAGCACTGAAGAGAACAATCAAACTGAAAACCAACACAACTTTGTCATGAACTTGCACTCTTGACTTGATAAAAGTCAACTCATCCAACATTTTCATGATATCATTATTTGAAACCTCAATAACTTCATCTGAGATTGAACGCTTTCCCGTCTTCATTAAATGTTTCTTTTCCTCATTTTCCTTGTAAAACAAATCTTTGTAATACTGACTTGGTAGTTCCGGGTCTATGAACCCATATAACTTACATTTGGTCTCTTCGTTCTAAAAAGAAGTTTTGTTAAATTCACATACTCAACCTAACAAATAAAATAAGTATAATGGATAATAATATTACATAAATTGGACAAGCCTTGAATCTTCTACCAGGATGCTTCCGGGTCCAAGCGGTTTGTACTTCGACCGGTAATGGTATTGGACATTCGCAGTGTGTAGCATTAATGTAGTAGTCCAAGGTCTTTCGATTAGATCTGGAAGTAGAGGCAGAGGAGGAAGCCATTGTTTATTTCACCCAATTGTTAACTTTAAATTTTATTTTATTTTTTAACGGGTATTCACAGATGCAAATGAGTACATTTGACACATTTCTAGTAGAGTGACATCAAAATTTGGCGGGAAATATACTTTGTGAATGAGCGGGTAATGAATATTGTGGAGGGAAAATTTTAAGCAAATTTTGTATTCAGCGACTAAAACATCCACTTTTTCAGCGAATTTTGATTGGGTTTGTTAACCTTGGTTAGTTGATGTTCTTTATTGCTATGTACCATCCCAGAACACAAATTAGTCAAACAAACAATATTTCCACGACCAAATAAAAATGACTTCGACTAATTCCCAAAAATTCAAAGTTTATTTGGAATTTGAGAGATCAATTCGTGGAGTTTTACTTCCAGTTGACATCACCTACCTAAATCTGATTAGGTATGTCACTAACAAATATCAGATTAAAGATAACAGCATCAGTTTATACTACATGTCCGGTTCAACCAAAATTGATGTAAGTGATGATGATGATGAATCCTTCTTTGTTCTTGAAATATGTTGTAAGCAGAACGTGATTCAGACACTATACATCAAACTTATCGAGAAATCTTCTGAGGTAAAGCCCTCTACTTCTTCTAAGCCTCTTGATATTCATCTTAATGTTCCTTTGTTGCTTTAAGAATCTCATTTTCAAACACCAAAAGTTGAAGATCATAATAATGAGGGTGCAGGCGCAAACATTAATGAGGATGTGCAGCTTAGTTGGCAGAAAACCACATTTCAAAATATCCCCGATCCACCCAGTGCACCTGATCCTATAATTAAAAATTTAAGTAACCATAAACACCCTGTAGTATCTAAATTAAAGGTGGGTAGTAGGTTTGATGATAAGCAAGGATGCATTTATGCAATAGGAATAAAAGCGTTGGTTGGTTTATTTGAGTATAGAGTTACTAAGTTATGTAAGAACAGGTACAATGTGACCTGTTTTGAAGAAGATTGCAACTGGTACATTCACGCACAAAAAAGTGTTGTCAACCGATACTTCTATGTTACTAGCATTAACGACTGTCATACATGTTCAAGAACAAAAATTTATCCTAATCATCTAAATGCTACCCAAAAATTAGTGGGTCACATACTTGTTGATAAATTGAGGGATTGCAGAAGGGTCTATACGGGTGAGGACATAAAAAATATTTTAATATTGATTGGAAAGTAGACATTTCTTACAAACGAGCTTGGGGTGGGAAAAACATTGCATTAAAGTTGCTAAACAGTTGTCCTACGGATTCTTTTGAGCAGTTGCCGTATTACTGCTATAACTTAAAGTTGCAAAATGAGGGGACAATAACACACATTGAGACATATGACACAGATCGATTTAAGATGGTATTCATTGGTTTCGGTGTTGCTGTAAAATTTTCTTAAATTCTATTATTTTTTATTTAAATTTATAACCTTCATTATTATGTAAATAGTATTAGTTAAGCAATTTCTGATATAATAAAATAGATTCGGAGACCATTGCTAATCATTGATGCCGCACATATTAAAGGGAGATACCTTGGTACAAATTTGGTCGTTGTTAGGATGGACGGAAACAACCAGATTATACCTATTGCAACTGGTGTTTCTCAAGGTAAGACCAATGAATCATGGACTTGGTTTTTGAGCAAACTTAAAGAATGCATTGGTGAAGTAAAATATTTAGCCATCATCTCGACATGACATCCGGCTATTGCACATGCATGTAGTACCGTTTTTCCTAACGCCTTTCATGGTTTTTGTTGTCGTCATTTAATGATGAACTGCAATTTGAAAACTAGAAAGTGGAAGGCTATATATTGGAGGACATGCAAAGCTTACACAGAGCAGGAGTTTAATGCTTCAATTTCTGAGATTTAATCACTAAAACTTGAAGTGTATAGAAAACTAAAATGTTAGGATCGTATATTTATGTTGTTTAGATGATTCGGGTGGTCTAGGTATATGATTAAACAAGTAAGCCATTGTTAGAGAGATGAAGAGAGGATAGGGAATTCTAGAGAGAGAAATAAACACAAAATGCAAGGTTAGCTTCACTAGTTCCAACCCTCTACCTTGGGAGGTAGAGGGTATTTATAGTTACAAAGCATACGTCCTCCTGTCGGACTGTGGATCAGGCATACAGTGGGTAAATACCCGTCCTTCCTCCACGGTGTTACACTAAACAATTCTACGCTACAAACTAACTAATAAACTACTTTATAACGTAAATAACGACATGTCTACGAGCTAACATATGCTAGACCATAATTGGGGTGACCGACACTTTAACATGGAATTTCCAATTCCTAACAATCTCCCCCTAAGGGAGGTCACCCCATGAAATACATTTTGTATCCTAGCATTCTATCTTTGTATTTAGTTCTGAGCTCGTAGACTTCAATTTCTTCAAGTTCCGTAATCTTTGTGCTTTAGCAGTGATTCTTCAAAGTCCGACTGCTTTGTACCTTAAGTGGAGGTCTTTGAACTGATCCATATCTTTGATGATATTCGAGCTTTATTTGAGATCATCAGCCACAGTAGATCTCTGGATCACCCTTTTGTTGTGTAGCCTTCATGTGATGTTGTGACTTTTGGACCGACATGCTCACACTTCGGATCATGACATCATTTCATCGAGTAGCGGAAGCTTTTACCGTTCAAGATATTTGCGCAGCAGAGCGTAAGCATAGTATGAAAATATCTCGAGCCGCTTTATGTAGATAAGCACTTGTCATGATTTCTTCAATTAGTGTGGATGTTGTGAGCATGCGCTTTGGATTGACTTCTCAATTCTAATCACCGCAACCGTCTAAATGTACCGCAAACAACAAGCTAGCAATAAAACTCACGAAAGTGTCTTTGATCACTTTCGTTGAATTGAGGTACACGACCCACGCTTCCCGCTGATCAAGACAAGCATCGCCGTGATCGTATAATTTCGAATAATCTCCTTGACAGGTTTCGCAATGTTCTAGCCGTTCTCAAACCGGAACGTCTCAAAGAAGACAACACGGAGTGAGTGAACCAATAATTGAGATTTATCGATTGATGAAAATGATTTGAAAACAACCGAGTATCGCTTGAAGAAAGATTTTGCAATACGACGAAGGTTTTATGAGAAAGATCAATTTTCAATCAAAATACTTTTATATTTGAAAAGAATACACATTCGATGTGCTAGAGAAAGAAGATTTGCACATCGAACGGTTTTTCCAAAAGTATTTTTTCAATCGAGATACTTTTGTGTTTGAAAATGAATACACATTCGATGTGCTAGAGAAAAGAAGATTTGCACATCGAACGGTTTTTCCAAAAGTATTTGTCAATTCATTTCGGACCAAGGTTGATTCAAGAATGAATCGCCCATCATTTCATCCGCTTGTCACAAGCTTGATCTTTAGAAAGATCTTACATGTCACCCACCAAGAGCTTGTTTGATGTTGGATCTGAAGGATTTCCATCTTCATCGTGAATACTTTTACATATCACTCGGATGTTCGCAATACCACAAGGATAATGCGTAGGACTCTCAATATATACTTACTTTCCACATTGTGTGAAACAGAAGTCTTCATTAATTTTGTGTCCTAATGAGATATTGTGGATTATCTCTTGGCTCTTGACTCAATTGTGCACATTTGGTTCCTATGCGGAGACTAGGAGAGGGTCTCTTCTTCAATATCAACAATCTCTAAGAGAAAGTCGATATATTATGTAGGTTCCCGTGAGAATGAAACAAGCCCTTTTAAGAGGAATTTGAGTAGCTTGGGAAGTTTAGTGCGGTGCGTCATCGGGTCCATGACGCCTTGTCTTCAATACCAGCGTTACCTTGGTAACAACCAAGAGCATATGTATTGAACCCGGTTTCGCCCTAAGGTTGAATTATTGGAGGGCTTTTCTTTTCACCCTTTTGACATTCATTTCTTATTCATTCTTCAATCCCTTCAAGGCTTACCGAGACTTCATTACTAGAACCTTGTTGGGTTTATTCCAAGACTAGCTCGTCTCATCCGCACTCTTCCCATTTCTCACTTTTCTCCTTTTTCATCATACCTAAGGACTCTACACTATCTAGTGGATTGTCCTCGGTAGATCCCTCCAGCTCTGGCGGATCGGGAACTAATACCTAACCTCACCATCCTTATAACTCCATGCATAAAGTAAAATGGTCGGTATTTTGGTACGTTCATTCTTCCTTAAAATCAATTGAAAAATCATTTAGAAAATCAATCAAGGTACTTGTGATATAATATCAAAGTATTTTGTACCTTAATTATTTTGATCATTTTAGAAATGCTCCCCCTCAACATGTGCATATGATTATGAAATTGCTTAGCACATGGAGGCAATATTTTTTTAGAAATAATTTCTTTGATCACAATTTCCTTAGAAAAAGCCTTTTGATTTTCTTTGGTAAATTCTCCCCCTCAATATGTGTATAGGATATGTTGAAATCATTTTATCACATAGAGGAAAGAGATCTTTTGAAGTACTTTTCACGATCACATTTGCCATAGAGAAAACCATTTCAAACTCAATCAAGGTACATATGATAAAACGTTGAAACCTTTGTACCTTGATAGTTTAAATTCTTTAGAAATGCCCCCCCTCAATATGTGCATCAATTAATGAAAACGTTTAGCACATATGGGAGAGCAGCCTGCACTTTGAGTCAAAACGATCACTTTAATCGATTATATTTAAATCACATTTTCTCCCCGATCAAAATATCAAACTTTGAGATTTTGGATCCCAAGTGATTTAAATAGGTTTAGAAAACATGGGAGAAAATATGCCTAGTTTAAATTCTCTTTCGGTTTTAGGTTAAATGCTCCTCCTCAATCATGTGCATCATGTATTTGAAATCGTTTGGCACATGAAGGAAGGAGTGCTTTTAAAACCGATTTGAGATTTAAATCACGATCTCTCCCCCGATCAAAAATTTCAAACCTTTTGAGATTTGTGATCCCAATTGATTTAAATCATTTAAAAGATTTTGGGGAAAGACGTGGCAACATTTAATTTTTGAAATTGACTAATGAGGACCAATTATAGACATTAAAGATTGTTAGTGTCAGGTATGATAGTTTTTAAGAGATCTTTAAGTAAAGTAAAACAATTTCACAATCAAACAAGAACAGAAAAAATTTCATTTTGTAAAATCTTTGAGTTTTAAAGAAAATCACCATGACATAACATTAAATCTTTAGATCACCACTTATTATTGTACAACCGGACCTTTTATGAAGAAATATCGATTGAAAATATGTTGGATCGATATACTCTAACCATACTAACTTAAATAGCTTGTTAAGGTTTAATAACCTCGGATAAATCCTAAGTTATTAACAATGAAACACTGAGCAAACTTTATTAAGTATGCGGAATTTACTTAACAAAGCTAAGAAGAATATAACTTTAACTTTCAACGATTTTATTAATAACTCTAACCGCTTATTATGCACTCTTTAACAACTCTAATAATATCGAACTCTAAAACTCTAATGATACGCGCATTTCAAACTTGTGAACTCGCACTCTAATGCCAATCTAGGGTCCTTTATAGGCTCAAGGATAACCCTAGTCGGTTTACAATTTGTATCCTTGTACGACAAGTAATCTAATAAAGAATATTCTAGAATTACAAAGCTTTCCATAATCGAATATAACAGCTTCTTTTAGCCTTGCAAGACTTTGACTTGACAAAGAAGATTTTGACTTTTCCAAAGACTTTGTCAATCTTCAAGACTTTCATATCCCAACAATCCTCCCTAACTTGAATTCTACTTGCTTGACTTCAAGTTCCTTTGTGAATTTATCTTTAGCTTCTCCATCTTCAAGGAAAGATTGTGTCTTTGTCTTTAGATTATATATTTGTAGTCTCGTGCTTATATCAAGATTATCAAAGTATCTTTAGAATTTATTCTTTTCAAAGATCATTCAAAGAATCTCCATCTTTTCAAAGAACACAAAGAACATATGACAGCTTTGTACATTAATTCAGTTTAAGTTGCAATCTATTCTCATCACTTCGGTGTGTAAACTCCGTGAAAGGTGAATCATTGAAAATTTAATGGATTTTGTTCTCTTTGTTAGTGCAAATATTACGATATTTAATCTATACAGTCTCGTTTGTTTTGATTGATGACAAACATGTAACTTGTAATACATAACGAAATGTACAAGTTACTTGTAATCACATTTGTCTCAACATACATTCAACACCTCTCGATGTCTCAAGTCCTCGTATGTTACAACACGTGTTCGTACATGTTTGTTATGTGGCATTATGATCAAACCCATTAACAAATCATTTAGAATGTTTAAAATACGCTAGAGTCACTAAGTATTTTAGTAGGTTAACCATTCTATTTCGAACCTCATTTTACATCTTGCATTCACAAGTATTTCATACAAATACATCTTTTGTAAAATGTCTAACAAATATATACTTTTATTTGTACAAGTAAACTAACTATAATATTCATACAAGTACTAAAGTTTACTTACACTTGACAAAATATATATTATTTTGACAAGCACCTAACTAGATATTTTATTTTATAAAGGCAATTAGACTTTTATAAACTAGTTACATAATACATTTTACAAGTTTATTTTCATGAACATTTTAATCTAAATGAAAATATAATTTTACATCACTTCATGCATCATCATATCTTTAGAAGATTTGGTCAATATTTGGTTAGATTTGTAAGATCTTGAAAGATATTATAAGATATCAAATCTAATAAAGTATTATTTTTTAGATTACATTTTTGGCTATAAATAGAGCCCATTGTCTTCTCATTTCTACCATCCCTTTCAACACACATTCTTTCTATCTTTCTTTCATCTTTTAGATCTATAGATAATCATGTAGTAACATACATTAATCACCCTCATCATCATATGATCATAATGCTTCTAACATTCATCTTTGTTGTAAGCATACTTTACATTTTGATCAACCAAGGAAAGCTTGGAGATCTAGCCATCCTCATTCACCAAAGCATATCAACATATGAAGATTCAAGATCTCTTGATATCCTCATTGATTGAAGACTTCTTATTTAAGAAGATCATTTAGATTAGTCATTCATATCCATTAGACATTTATGTCATGGATCATCATTGTAAACATCATTGCATCATCACAACACTATCACCAAACTAGATTAGATGGTTTATGTGTTTGTACCATAAAACACAAGGTTTGTTATGTTGGGCCATAAAACATAGTGGGAGTGGTTGTACCCTTGAAAAGAACTCGACATCTAGCTTAGTGTCGGAAATATTGTATAGGCGATGTTAGGTTGGTTCTACCTCGAACTAGAACCCGTATTTAGCTTTGTACCGAAAAAGTGTAAGTGACGATTGTAAGGTTTTCTCACCGAGAAGGGAGCTTGTTAATTTAGTGAAGTAACTCTCGAGTTGGGTACTCGGGAGTGGAGTAGGCGGAGAGGAGATCCGTGACCGAACCACTATAAATCCTCGTGTTCGGTTTGCACTTTCCTTTCTTTATCTCTTTACCTTTATAATTGCTTATGATGTGATTTGATGATGATGCTTGTGTGACAACTTGGTTTACTATGCTTTATATTAGTCATAAACAATAATTGATACTTTCATATAATAACAAGCTTCATAAGTGATTTGATACAAAAGATCTAACGATTTTAAACGGTAACGTATTCACCCCCCCTCTACGTTTTCACAATTGGTATCAGAGCCTCGTAGCTCTTATTTTCAAAACAAATGGTTTTTAAAATGGAGCACAATCCATGTATCAAATTACCATTGAAGCGAAATATAATATGAAAAATGTTTTGCTTATTATACTTAGAAATTTTGTTGTTAAATGTTTAGATAAGTCACATTAGTAAAAATAATAAACAAAATATGTGTATTATATTTTTCTATCAAATCTAGTAAGTCCTACACTTTTTCGCCATGCGTAAGTACATTTTCAACTTTCTCGTGAAGACCACGGATCGGGCGGAACCAAAAAAGGGCTCCTTGCTTGTAAACTTTTGGTTCCTTGGTGCTGACAAGACGCAGCTGGCCAACTTAAAAATTCATAACTTATTAACCGTAAGTCCGTAGGAGTCGAAACACCTATCATTTTAAATGGAATTGAGTCTACTTTCATTTAAAAGTACTCTCATGGCCTGAGTCAAATTTTAAATAGGTGAAATAGACCAAATACTACCGTATATCTAAGATATTAAGTTTCGCTTTAACATAAAAACTCAAAATTTTTGAATCAAGTAATTTAAGTTGGTATTCTTGAAACATGGATACAATTTCTTTTGAAACTAAATAATTTGGTAATATGTTTAAAGGAAACTAATTAAGCTTGGTATACATCGTCATTCTTAAACATAAAATGACGAAAAGTGTTTTTGTTATGCTATGCTAAATGACCACTTGTTTATGTTGTTTGCATATATGTTGCTTGCTTATTTTCAAATTGTTGTTTACACTTGTTTGTTTGCATAATATAATGTCAATCTTGCCATGTTATTTATTCGCTTGCTTGACGATTTCTTGTTTATGCACAATAGGACATTTGCTAGATTTTGTGCACTTAGTTGGAAAATTGTTTTACCATCACTTATAGACTTAGATCACTTCCTTTGCATACGTTATACTAACATCTCGCATAACTTATGAAATGTCATGACTCGCTTAGCAATAAGTACTAAGTAAGTTAGTCAAGTACTTTGAAAAATAGAGGTTTTAAGAGAGTGTTTGGTACAAGGACAAAAACAATGTTGTATGATGTAATTTATTTGTTTTACTTTGTAGGATGATAATATGACTTAAAACAATGTTGTATGCTAACCGGTTTATGCAGTGGATAGCACAAGTGTGTTATCAAATTTTACCCATTTTCACTTTTATGTGAAAATCATTAGCCCTTGGTCAAAGTCTATGCTCCACTATGTTTGTATATGTTGTCACACCCCAAATTACTGCTTTTGCAATGAATGGAATTTCGGGATTGATCGTCATAGCATCACAATCACAGTTATATTGAACGACCTAAAGTGTCGTTTGGAAAATACATCGCTTGATTTAATAAAATAATCGAGTTACAACATAGGTCCCAAAAGTTTACAAAGTTTATGGAAATATAAATATATTACAAGTCCAAACGATGGTTTTAAAAGAAAGTGCCATAATGTACAATGATGTAAGTCGACGCCGCGACTCAAAAGGTGGTTCCTTAACCATGCCATGATGATAATGCCTTAGATACCGAGAATAAACATGCTAAAAGGTCAACACAAAGGTTGAGTGAAATCCATAGGTTTAAGTAATTCGCTTGAACACAATAATCGTAGTGTGAGTTAAATGGTTTCACACTCATCGTTAAAAACAAAATCGTATTTATTTCACTAAGTTCATGACACCAAAGCGTAAACATCGCACCAATAAAAATTGGTAATCATCGCTTCATCGCCGCCCTAATAGGTAATTTGCCAATTTACCTTAATGATTCAATATAGTGCGCTCGATTTCCTAAATGGGTCAATAGGAGCGGGAGTGTTAATTCCAATAGGCCTATTCACAATATTCGCGCCACCGCAAGTGACTAATGGTTCATGATGTAGGGACTTGAACATGGCAAATACTTAGTGACAATAAAACATTCGGATATAGCATACAGCTCAAAGCATTTGTGTTCGATTAAAATGTAGCATGTATCTCCCCAAAAGTTTGTAAACAGCTTAAAAGAGTAAAAGTGGGGCTATGAACTCACTTGATAAACCGGTATGATGACAAGAGTGAGTACACCGAGGTATAGCGTGATGTTTCAACTGGACCTATTACGAATGATATGATATGTAATGAGTTGCAATGTAATGTTATGCATGCATTTCAGATGTTATTTATACCATTTGCGAGTTTTGAAAATATTACTTATCGTCGAAAATACTCTTTTGACGCCTTGACCATTCAAAATCACTTTACAAGTATTTACGCCAAAATGTCATCCTACAATGGTTTTATAATGATTTATGGTGAAATTTTCACTTTTCGTCAAAACAATGTCGTCGGAAATTTCTTGAAATTGACAAAATGGCTTTGAAAAACTAGTCGTAAAATGGTGTACGCCGATCGTTAGAGAACGAACTCGACGGTTTTGGAAAGTTTGTATCGAAATCTAGAAGTTTCAGTTCAGAGTTTTCGTCATAAAGGTCTCGAACATAAAGATAATAAGGGTTAAAGATGGTGATTTTGGCTAATTGTTGTGTAAAAAGTGAGTTTCGCCAAGTTTAAACATCCGTAATTAATTTATTACAACTCCGCTATACAAACGGCTTGTCGCTTTGAAAAATATGCCCGTGATCTTAATTTTACTAGAAGACATTTCGTTTCAAAAGTTTCACATCATGGTTAAAAACAGCCTCAAACATGGTCGATATACCACCGTAACACTTGTATCGTAGAAATAATATAGTTTTTCGTAAAATAATAGTTACGGCAATTTTATGAAAACGTGCATATCTTTGTCGTTTCAAACCGCTTTCACGATAATACGCCCTTAGCTTCGTATCAAAGTATACTAATATATTTTTGATAAGTCGAAATAATTTGTGAAGCTTAAGGCTGCTTTTGACTCGAACAAAACAAAAATAGGATGTGAAATTTCGTAAAACTATATTTTCGTCGTCAAACTTGTAAAATCCATAACTTCTTCGTTATAACTCCGCTTTTATCCGCTCAAGCGCCACGGATTCGCTTTTAAAGTATATTTTCTAAATATCAAGGCCAAAAGTCGTGCCTACTGTCGGTTTTCTAGAAAATCAAAACAAGGACAGAACCTATTTTATAGTTATCGAAAATAGTTTTTCTCGGACAAAACCTATTCTAATCCCTTCAAATCAACTCCAAAACTAATCTAATCCTACCATACACCTTATTAGGGTGTCATGGGTTCCTAATCATCATCAAGACCAAAGAATACCAAGGGATAATTATAGGATGACCATATATATATATAACTCTAAAAATCAAGAAAAATGGTATAAATCACATATGTCTTGCATGTTGCTCCAAAATGAAAAGATACATATGAAATGATAAGGAAACATGAAAATGAAAGAAACATGCTTACAAGTGAATATGATGAGGTGCAAGTAACAAGGTTAAACCTAAACACTCTTGGTTTTTATTTCAAAACCTTATAAAGAGTATTAACTAGATTGTGTAAACACTTGAACTTGAAAACTTGATGATCCTTGAAGAAAACCTCTATGAACCGGTTCTTTGGAGAAGAGAACAAGAGAGAAGAAAAATGTTTTACTAACTTTAATGATTGTTGAGAATGTGAATGAAGTAAATGTAAGTGGTTGAGTATAAGTATAGATAAGTAACATTTTTTACCAACCCATTAATGCATTACCCTCATTTTGCCGGTTTTGGGGGATATTGTTCCCAATATATATATATTTTTTTTCATTCTTTTACTTATATATATGAAATGTATAATTTGTAAGAAAAAGGTGTAAGTAAATATGTAGTTAAATGCAACTTGTAAAGTAAATGGTAACTTTTTGGTACAAGTAAATTTTTAATAGGTCAAAATAGAATGTAATGAGATAATAAAAATTGTAAAAATACATTCCTTGTGAAATTTGAGTGATAAAATAATTATCGAGTAATTTTAAGAAAACGTCGTAATAATATAACTTTAACGATTTATGTACCAAATAAATTTAAAACACTAGAAAACTCAAAATATAGTTTTATAAACTAAATGTAAGTATAAAATATGTCGGATCATTTTGAAAGTAACGGATTAAATATTTAAAATAATAACTCACGCGATAACGCTTATTTAATATAAAAATTACGCGTTAAATGTGAAATGAAATGTCATGAATGAACTAATATGATGCAAATGATGTGAATGAAATGTAGACTAATCTTAGTCCATATGAAATGTACGTGATGTTATGATCATGAATTCGCCGCTAAACCATAAAGGTTACGCGATTTGGAACACGTAAACCAAGTTTACGATAAATGTTGAAATTGTGAGGCATAAATTGTTTCGAGAAATGACCGAAAGTTCGGGTTGTCACATTCACCATCAAAAAGGAATTCAGTCCCCGAATTCGGTTCGTGTTAGTCTATCGAATTTTGAGTCCATGATGAATAACGAGGAAAGAAGGTATGGAGAAGTGTCGTTACGGTTATCGATGATTGAGAGCGCATAAAACATCATAGTACGTAAAATATCGGATGAATCTCTCATAAGTAACACTTTGACTTTGAAATATGTGAAGATTTTGCTTGCACTAAGATTTATAATTAATCGCCCCAACATAACATGACCCTCCGAATTAGACATAGTTAGCTAGGCTATGTATAATTAAGGAACGATGATGTGACGCTCGGTTTAGTTGTTATAACTCTCGATGCTTACAAGGATTTAAACCGTGTCGTTAAAATGGTCGATAAAGTAAAAAGAAGTAAAATTCTCATAAGTAATAACAAATCGGAAAGAAAATAAAGTACGATAGATGAGAATATTTTACAACAAGTGGTTTAGCAAAAGTAGTACATCTTAGGTTATAAAGATTCGGATACGATGGAAAACATAAACTTAGTACGACATAGTACATAAGGAAAATTAAGACCGTTAGCTTCCAAACTTCTTCGCCTCCCGTTGTTGGGACCATGACGAGCTTCTCCTCCTCCTAACATATATGCATTCCCATGAGCATCTTCAACTGGTTGACCTTGGTTTTGAGGACATTGATTTCTATAGTGTCCTTGCTCCCACATCCAAGCATGTGACTACGGCTTTACCTTTACAATCCTCGCTAGATGTCCCGTGTTTGGCATTTGTGGCACTTTGCGTGGCAAGGACCCGAGTGATGAAAATTACATCGATTACATAGTGGGTGTGTTCCAAGATACCTCTACCTCTCATTGGTGCAATGACATAAACCATTCCCGCTCTTGCCTTCTATTTTGTTGTTGTTGATGGTTAGTGTTGCGGTTTTGGTTGTTGTTGTTATAACCTCCTTGGTCGCTTTTCCCATTTTCTTTTGTTGTTGTTGATTTGGTTATCGTCGTTGTTGTTGTTGTTTTGGTTATTGTGGTAGTTGGTGCGGTTGTTGGGGTTGTTGTTGTTTTGGTTGGTGTTGGTGTACTTACCTCTTCACTACCGGCCATGAGCTTTTGAGTCACCCTAATAGCTTCCTCGATTGTTTGTGGATCAAACGAAGTCACATCTCCTTGAATCACCCTGAAGTCCCCAATGAAAGCCTCTAGCAACTTCTCATTATCGAAACCATGGACGGGCATAACGCGCCAATTCTTGGAATCTCCGAATGTAAGTGTCAATATCGCATCCAATAGTTACTAGTTCATAGAACTCCGTCTCCAACTTTTGACTTCCGACGAGGACAAAACTTAGTCACCAAACCCTTAAATTGCTCCCAAGTAAGCTTGAAAGCATTCTCCATTCCAATCGGTTGAGCATATGAATTCCACCAAGACAATGCTCCATCGAGTAATGTACTTGTAGCAAATTTGACCTTACTATCATCCGGCAATTACAAAGCAAAACACGGATTCCAACTTTTCAAACCATCGCACCATTGTTGTAGCTCCTTCTGGCCCTCTAAACTTGGTGGGCTCACCACTTTGAAATCCTTGTACGAACATTTCTTAACTCCGGATCCTCCAAGATTTCAAAGAGCAAATAGCTAGCCTAGCGGCTTCAAGAAGAAGCTGGCCTCAAGAAGAAGCAGCAGCCCATCGCTTCCTTCGACTCTTAAAGCATCGCTATGCTATCATTCACTAACTTTTGAATAGCCGCTTGGGTCATTTCAATCGTAGCTTTCTTCGTGCCATATCTTCTTCAAAACAAGAGGAAATGTGAGACGAGCAAAATCCCATGTTAAAATATGCGCCTAAAGAGAGGTGATAAGAAATGATAAGTTTGAGGTTATCTTTCAAAATAATCGACGGTTTCCTAAGAAATGGGTTATGAGATGTCGTAAGTGCTTCAAATGTATGATGGTTTAGTGACTTAGAGTGAATAGCGTGTAACTCGACATGTTAGTGATGAAACAAAGGAGTGAGAGTGACTTTGCCGCACTTAAAGGTTTATCTCAAGATTCGACGTTATCGGTGATGAGTCAATTGATGTAAAAATTATGATAGGGAATGTCAAGGAATTCTCCACATTAGAGTATGAGGAAATGATAATGGGATGGGAATTTAAAGGCATCCATGTGACAATCGATGTGAAATGAAAGTGAATAACTCGAAAATGTACGATAAATCGCACGTAAAGTGAACATGCACGTATGATGAAATGATGAGATGCTATGATGATGTAGTTATAGTCTAGGGTCAATGATGCAACCTAGTTCTCTATAATCAAGCTCGATGCCAATCATCACACCCCAAATTACTGCTTTGCAATGAATGGAATTTCGGGATCGATCGTCATAGCATCACAATCACAAGTTATATTGAACGACCTAAAGTGTCGCTTGGAAAATACATCGCTTGATTTAATAAAATAATCGAGTTACAACATAGGTCCCAAAAGTTTACAAAGTTTATGGAAATATAAATATATTACAAGTCCAAACGATGGTTTTAAAAGAAAGTGCCATAATGTACAATGATGTAAGTCGACGCCGCGACTCAAAAGGTGGTTCCTTAACCATGCCATGATGATAATGCCTTAGATACCGAGAATAAACATGCTAAAAGGTCAACACAAAGGTTGAGTGAAATCCATAGGTTTAAGTAATTCGTTTGAACACAATAATCGTAGTGTGAGTTAAATGGTTTCACACTCATCGTTAAAAACAAAATCGTATTTATTTCACTAAGTTCATGACACCAAAGCGTAAACATCGCACCAATAAAAATTGGTAATCATCGCTTCATCGCCGCCTAATAGGTAATTTGCCAATTTACCTTAATGATTCAATATAGTGCGCCGATTTCCTAAATGGGTCAATAGGAGCGGAGTGTTAATTCCAATAGGCCTATTCACAATATTCGCGCCACCGCAAGTGACTAATGGTTCATGATGTAGGGACTTGAACATGGCAAATACTTAGTGACAATAAAACATTCGGATATAGCATACAGCTCAAAGCATTTGTGTTCGATTAAAATGTAGCATGTATCTCCCCAAAAGTTTGTAAAACAGCTTAAAAGAGTAAAAGTGGGGCTATGAACTCACTTGATAAACCGGTATGATGACAAGAGTGAGTACACCGAGGTATAGCGTGATGTTTCAACTGGACCTATTACGAATGATATGATATGTAATGAGTTGCAATGTAATGTTATGCATGCATTTCGTATGTTATTTATACCATTTGCGTAGTTTTGAAAATATTACTTATCGTCGAAAATACTCTTTTGACGCCTTGACCATTCAAAATCACTTTACAAGTATTTACGCCAAAATGTCATCCTACAATGGTTTTATAATGATTTATGGTGAAATTTTCACTTTTCGTCAGAAACAATGTCGCCGGAAATTTCTTGAAATTGACAAAATGGCTTTGAAAACTAGTCGTAAAATGGTGTACGCCGATCGTTAGAGAACGAACTCGACGGTTTTGGAAAGTTTGTATCGAAATCTAGAAGTTTCAGCCTTCAGAGTTTTCGTCATAAAGGTCTCGAACATAAAGATAATAAGGGTTAAAGATGGTGATTTTGGCTAATTGTTGTAAAAAGTGAGTTTCGCCAAGTTTAAACATCCGTAATTAATTTATTACAACTCCGCTATACAAACGGCTTGTCGCTTTGAAAAATATGCCGGTGATCTTAATTTTACTAGAAGACAATTCGTTTCAAAAGTTTCACATCATGGTTAAAAACAGCCTCAAACATGGTCGATTCACCACCGTAACACTTGTATCGTAAAAATAATATAGTTTTCATAAAATAATAGTTACGGCAATTTTATGAAAACGTGCATATCTTTGTCGCTTCAAACCGCTTTCACGATAATACGTCCTTAGCTTCGTATCAAAGTATACTAATATATTTTTGATAAGTCGAAATAATTTGTGAAGCTTAAGGCTGCTTTTGACTCGAACAAAACAAAAATAAGATGTTGAAATTTCGAAAACTATATTTTCGTCGTCAAACTTGTAAAATCCATAACTTCTTCGTTATAACTCCGCTTTTATCCGCTCAAGCGCCACGGATTCGCTTTTAAAGTATATTTTCTAAATATCAAGGCCAAAAGTCGTGCCTACCGTCGGTTTTTCCAGAAAATCAAAACAAGGACAGAACCTATTTTATAGTTATCGAAAATAGTTTTTCTCGGACAAAACCTATTCTAATCCCTTCAAATCAACTCCAAAACTAATCTAATCCTACCATACACCTTATTAGGGTGTCATGGGTTCCTAATCATCATCAAGACCAAAGAATACCAAGGGGATAATTATAGGATGACCATATATATAAATATTTCTAAAAATCTTGGAAAAAATGGTATAAATCACATATGTCTTGCATGTTGCTCCAAAAATGAAAAGATACATATGAAATGATAAGGAAACATGAAAAATGAAAGAAACATGCTTACAAGTGAATATGATGAGGTGCAAGTAACAAGGTTAAACCTAAACACTCTTGGTTTTTATTTCAAAACCTTATAAAGAGTATTAACTAGATTGTGTTAACACTTGAACTTGGAAAAACTTGATGATCCCTTGAAGAAAACCTCTATAGAACCGGTTCTTATGGAAGGAGAAAAAGAGAGAAGAAAAAAACTTTACTGACTTAATGATTGTTGAGAATGAATGAAGTAAATGAAAGTGGTTGAGTATAAGTATAGACATGGTAACATTTTTTTACCAACCCATTAATGCATTACCCCAAGGCGGTTTTGGGGATATTGTTCCCAATATATATATTTTTTTTCATTTTTTTTTATATATAAATAATACTTGTATAATTTGTAAGAAAAGGTGTAAGTAAATATGTAGTTAAATGCAACTTGTAAGGTAAATGGTAACTTTTAGGTACAAGTAAATTTTAATAGATCAAAATAGAATGTAATGAGATAATAAAAATTGTAAAAATACATTCCTTGTGAAATTTGAGTGATAAAATAATTATCGTAAAATATTTAAGAAAAACGTCGTAATAATATAACTTTAACGATTTATGTACCAAATAAATTTAAAACACTAGAAAAACTCAAAATATAGTTTTTATAAACTAAATGTAAGTATAAAAATGTGTCGGGATCATTTTTGAAAGTAACGGATTAAATATTTAAAATAATAACTCACGCGATAACGTTTATTTAATATAAAAATTACGCGTTAAATGTGAAATGAAATGTCATGAATGAACTAATATGATGCAAATGATGTGAATGAAATGTAGACTAATCCTAGTCCAT
This sequence comes from Chrysanthemum lavandulifolium, assembly GCA_022545495.1. NCBI lineage: Eukaryota > Viridiplantae > Streptophyta > Magnoliopsida > Asterales > Asteraceae > Chrysanthemum > Chrysanthemum lavandulifolium. The sequence continues at coordinate 82,236,795 of CM040246.1, forward strand.
ATGAAATGTACGTGATGTTATGATCATGAATTCGCCGCTAAACCATAAAGGTTACGCAAGACAATAAATGTTGAAAACACGTTTCGAGAAAACCAAGTTTACGATAAATGTTGAAATAGTGAGGCATAAATTGTTTCATTAGAGAAATGACCGAAAGTTCGATGGTTGTCACAATAGTCTCAACAAGGTAGGATTGACAACTTAAGTATTTCATCCAAATATTCAAGTATATGCGACTTACGATTGTAGTCATTAAAAGTCATATCCAAAAATCAACACCCAAGTATTTTAACAACACATGTTAAAACACTAATCCTAAAATGAATCAAACACTTATCCAAAACAAACAACCCATCGTGCCACTTATCCTCTTTGACACCTACTATCCTCTTCCATCTTTTGGCACCATTAAGCGTGTTGCTCATGAACTTCCAAGAGCATCCTTTAAACCAAACGTGCCCTTTCAAGATGAACCTATACCTCAGCCCCTAAGCTTCATAGACATGACCAAAAATTCAAGCACTTCACCCACTAGTTGTAGCAACCAATGAACCATAAGAATTAGTATCCGTATTTTTATGTTCAACATCTATGGACAAATATTCAACCTAAGTACTCCCATAGCACAACAAACCCCTACATCACCACATCCTTATTTAGACACTAGAAGACCTACCACCTAGATCAACCAATCCACCATCCTTACCATCATTTGAATTCATTGAGTGTATTGCTCAAAAGCCCTTGTGTCCAACACTTGTACTGAATCAAATGCATGTTTGAACAAACTCAAACATCCTTTCCAACATATAAGGACTTATATAATTCATTATGGCTAGAACCTCAACTATCAAATAAGCATGGTGCTCTTGGTAATTGTTGTCAATTTCCACTCGGTATAAGTAATACTACCTTCACAAATTATCAAAGTATTAGTAATACTTGTCGTTAAACTTCTGATAAACTTCGTTAAACTCAAATCAACATTTTAACAACATATGTTAAAATGCAATCTCAAAGCCAACATCATACACCCCAAGCAACAATGACTTTGAGGAGTATACATAAGAAACTCGAGTGAATTCCTCTTGTCATCATCTAGTGAATATAATCTTGAGACCAAGTTTATTTAGATGGGACTATCCGATTCAAACACTTTGGCTTCATATCTTCATTTAGGAAAACATGATGTTTTGAAGAACATTATGACTAAGATTCATGCGTTAAGATTTCATCTTGTTAAAAGGATATTGTATATCCTATGCATCATTCTTGAGACATAAATAGTTGTGTTACAAGAGATTTCATTACACCTCATTGGCTAAATGATCTTGAAACAAACATCTCTGTGTTCTATGAACTAGCATATCCAATTCATCTTGTCATACTTGTTTTCATAAGCATGATAACTTTATCCCATGGGATAATCTCATTTGTTGAAAGATACTATTTGTATCTATTTCCTTTCAAGCGTACATCATAACCTAACCTTGCTCAAACCGAGTGCACATCCAAGGTTAAAACTACACATCTTTAGAGCATACACAAGATCTATTGAAGTTGGTAACCTCACTTAGATTATTGTTAAATAAAATACCAAAGAGCTTTCTTGAGAACGTTCTTAGTTTAACATATTCTCTAGTCTTAGATGATCAATTCACATTTAAATTACACACTTCAACTCAACATAAAAGATGTCATTCATTAGATCATACAATCAGCTGTGCAATTTGAACAACTTTAGATTCTAAACACAAGATTAAAACACATTGTTTATCAAACACACCATTGTTAAAAATCATGTGTATAACATGACGTCTTAATCACCTTAGTTATATTGCATATTAGTTGTGTCACATTAAGCCAAGTATTGGTAAACTATCATCTTTTATACACTTTAAAAGGCAAAAGTAGGAGTTCCCATCTTTCTAACATTAGAATGACTACTGGAGAACCTATTGCACTAGCAACTCAATTTGACCTAACGGTTGAATTGCTTCCTGAAGAGAAGTTGGGTATGTGGAATCACCCGTGAAAATGGTCGTGTTTAGCCTTAATTGAGCACCGCTAGTAGTAGTCTCATATTCATTCTCCAACTTGAAAAACTGCTTTCCTATACTTGCCTTAAGTAAGTGTTAAAACATTGATAGTTTGCCTCGCTTTAGAATACTAATCAAACAAGTAGTATGTATGATTCTTCTTTAAAACCACTTGCATTGCACTTACATATGTTGATTACATGTTCTTGTTTGATACGATAAGTTGATTTGACATTATCTTAAGTGTTTGATAACTATTTGATTGATAGTTAAATGTGTAAACCTTAGTACAGTTTTATCTTTATAATGCATGTATTCTTGTCTCATGCTATTAAACGTTTAAACCTAAACTTGATTTGCATGATACTTACATTTGAATTATTTTAATTATGAACTCATAATATGCCATTTTGATACGTGGTAATTTTGATATGATATATTTGTGTTTGAAAGCTATTAGTTGACATTCATTATATTTATGTGTAGTACGATCCAAATGATAAATTCTCCAAATTGTTATGTCTTAAACATGGCTTGCATGAATCTCTCATCTTGTTTCTTTTGCTTCTTGTCACACTATTTGTTTGCTACGTGTGCACATATAATTTGCCAAAGTGTTTTTGGTATGACAAACTTTTAGAAGCCTTTTTATCTTACAAATTAATCACATGGATTGTTGTATAGCCAAGTGTGCTTAAGTGTCTAAGTCTAACAACAAAACAATCTCAAAATGAAATGTCTTGAATAAAGTCGTATTCTTGCATAATATGATTATTTTGATGCTATCTTGTGTGGTGATTTTGTTGTCTACTAAGTACAATGTGTTGTTTTTGCTTATATAATATGTTATCATTTGATTTCTATCATGTTAACATCTTTTGTCACTAACAAAATTTTTTTGTAGGTTGATAACAAATTATTTGTTATCTCACTCGGTTCTAACTTTTATATGTTCATTTTTGCATAATCCCCTTATTGCTACGTAGATTAGTACTATGCTTTATGGGACCCCTAAACTTGCAGATAGTTTAAAAGCATATAGAATTAAGTTCTAGAGGGTTGGCTTTGCATTTTTGTCTTTCAACCGACCTCTTTCCAAATCTCATTTTTTCTTCCGCTTTCCAAAAATCACCTCCATCATTATTTAGTTATAACAATACTCTAATCCTTTTCACTTCCTATTAGGAAACCACATGCCTCATCATACGATCATCTCGTAGTAATCGAGAAGAGGTATGTGACTTTAAGGATGAAGTTCATCACTAAGCTCATCTCTTTCATTAACCCGAATAACCTCCTAAACATTTTGTTGTCATTCCTTATTTGATACACATTATGTTGGATGTCCACCAATTAAGGGGAGAGAAATCCATTCACATAATTGTCTTTTTCAAATTTTATGTCTCTTAGACTCTAAAATACCAACACATAGGTAAACACCACTTAGCTAAAACTCGGTTCACGAAACCACAACTAGTTCAACCTTTTTAACCTTATATCACAAGTTTGCACCAATACCTCATCAAGTGAAAACACATCATGTGTTTTACAAACTTCTTCATCTCCACAATCAACGAATCTAGGATTTTCCTTAACCTAGCACCTTACAACTTCACTATCTAGAACACCATCATAGGATCTTATCATTTTCTCGCTTGACATATATCATGCATGTCATTGTCAGTGCAAACGATATATTAATCAAAACAGCCATTTCCAACACGTTTGTCTATTCAACTCTCACTTATATGATGTCATTTTCATCCTCATATAGGTACCCATTATTATTATTAGTATTTTCCATATTGTCTTCACTTCTTTTCAAAGTGATAATCATCCATGTCGGTCAAAACCATGCTAATACTACATTTCCATTGTCACCTAGAATAGGTCATTTTATAATTCGTGTCAATCAATGAACTAATTTATCTTCATGTTATCACTTTTATATATTCTTAGATAGAACGATTATTGATTACTCTTGTGTTGAAGCATATGAGAACTTGCTCAAAACAATAGGTTGTTAGCATCAATAAATCATTCAAATCATAACCCTTATGCATCATTGAAATGCAATGTCCATTCATATTTTTTTCTCTTAGCTTTGGTCACTTGACATGCCGAAGGATTGCATGAGTCTATATTTTTATATTTGCTATACATATGAGTTTCTAACTCCTTAATAGCTTCCTACCTAATCACCACCACCTTCCATCACCACTTTCACTAAATCATCACCACCATTGATTAGTGAAAACTTACTTTTGTAAATCTCGAGTCATCTACCATCACCACATGAATCCTAATAGTAAACCGACACCAACACTAGCACCACTAGTGGCACACCCGGTGGGAGACTTCATATCTTATTTATAGGATTTATTTTGTAGGTTTTTATCATATTATATTCTCACTTTTCTTATGATTGTAATTAGGATACTACACTTCATGAGATCTTTGATTGTATCATTTATCACATATATACATCTTATTTTTCCTTGTGAAAAGATGAAATATATTGCACTAATGGTTTTCATTGTAGGTTCATCCTCATATACACTGATTGTATATAATTTACTCATCTAAAGATGAAGTTTTCATCAATTATTTTATTTTAGGTGCTTCTTGACACCCTAGAACAAGGAGGAATGTCCTTTACACTCATATTGCATCGCCTATACACTTAGTTGTATATGACATATTTGTCTAAAGACAAAGCTTCTATTATACTAATATTTATTTTGAAGGTTCATCTTGACCCTAGAGCAAGGGAGCTTTAGTCAAGAATTTACTGAATGCATCTTATATACACTTTGTTGTATATCACTTACTCGTCCAATGACGAATATAGTTTTGCACTAATATTTGTTTTGTAGGTTTTTAATCATACCCTGACGCCTCAAACAAGGGGGAGCAACCGTCAAGGGGGAGCATGCACGCTTTTATCATCATTCTCACTTTTCAACAAGCATTTGTGCTTCGATAAAAAGTGGACAAAATAGGCTAACATTGCTATGTTTTTTTTCTTTTTTTTCATATATTTCTCATAATTTTTGTTGCATAAAACTAACCTTGATGTAGGTTAAGCCTCTTAATTTGATCCATGGATCCGCTACCTAACAAGGAACGGATTGAAGTAGACGATTTGACTTCACTAGGGATGATGCAAGCTCATTGGGGAGAAATGAAGTTAAACTCATGACACGCCTTTTGTTTCGACAAAAGGGGAGAAGAGTGTAAACGGAGAAGGTAATGTAAAGGTAGTAAGGATGCAAGTAACTTTTACAATTTACTTTCTATTACGCTTACATATCTTTGTCATCATCAAAAGGGGAGATTGTTAGTGCAAATATTACGATATTTAATCTATACAGCCTCGTTTGTTTTGATTGATGACAAACATGTAACTTGTAATACATAACGTAAAATGTACAAGTTACTTGTAATCACATTTGTCTCAACATACATTCAACACCTCTCGATGTCTCAAGTCCTCTTATGTTACAACACAGGTTCGTACATGTTTGTTATGTGGCATTATGATCAAACCCATTAACAAATCATTTAGAATGTTTAAAATACGTTTAGAGTCACTAAGTATTTTAGTAGGTTAACCATTCTATTTCGAACCTCATTTTACATCTTGCATTCACAAGTATTTCATACAAATACATCTTTTGTAAAATGTCTAACAAATATATACTTTTATTTGTACAAGTAAACTAACTATAATATTCATACAAGTACTAAAGTTTACTTACACTTGACAAAATATATATTATTTTGACAAGCACCTAACTAGATATTTTATTTTATAAAAGGCAATTAGACTTTTATAAACTAGTTACATAATACATTTTACAAGTTTATTTTCATGAACATTTTAATCTAAATGAAAATATAATTTTACATCACTTCATGCATCATCATATCTTTAGAAGATTTGGTCAATATTTGGTTAGATTTGTAAGATCTTGAAAGATATTATAAGATATCAAATCTAATAAAGTATTATTTTTAGATTACATTTTGGCTATAAATAGAGCCCATTGTCTTCTCATTTCTACCATCCCTTTCAACACACATTCTTTCTATCTTTCTTTCATCTTTTAGATCTATAGATAATCATGTAGTAACATACATTAATCACCCTCACTCTTTACCAAAGCCATTAACTCGAGTAGCCAAATGTTTTGGTGTGTAAGACCATGGTACATTGATAACCATATGATTTTTAGCAAATCATACATTGATAACCATATGATTTTTAGCAAATATCGCCTATGATTTGATTTGTCTTTACCAAAAGTCGCACTTTTGGACTAGTTAGTTCTTCTATCTATGGTGAACTAATTACCAAATAATGGTTTTTCCACGCCTTTACCACAAGCCATTTTCTTGTGGGCTAGCCAACTCTTCACATTAATCGATATGGTGAGTTGATTACCATACAACTTATTAGCAAGTTGTCAACTAAAATGGATTTGAGATATCTTTACCGAGCCGCTTGCTCATGGATTAGCCAATCCTTTTGTAACCATGGTGGATTGATAACCTATTGATGTTACCATCTCAAAACCATTTATTTCATTCAACCTTTGTTTCAAAATATTTGTTACTTAACAAAAGGTTTCTTTCAAAAATCATTTAATCGGTTTAAAGTCGCAAGCAAGACTTTGATGAAAGTATTGTTGATCGAAGATTTTGAATAAAAGTATCGATATTTCAAAAGAATTTATTCAATTAAAATTCATACCGCTTATTCATCATCATCAACAATAGTAGTCCATCCGATAAACAATTTGATGACCATAAGAGCAGCTTCATTGTCTTCTTCAACTTCCATTCCATGCTCTAGCATTCTCCTCATAAGATCACCGAAGAGGATATCTTTTGTCGCTAACATATGAATCATAGTTCCATCTTCTAGCTCTAAAACATGTACTCCAGATTCTTCAAAGAATCTCCACTAACAATCTCCCAATCTTCTTGGTTCTTCCAAATCTCAAAGAAGTGCTTTGTTCTTCGCTTCCCAAATAGTTGTGAGATCCCCAAGCAAGACTAAACCAACTCCTTCCGATGGATTGTGTTCAAAATAATCTCGCACCAAATGATATAGATGAAATAAATCCACTCTATCTATGATGTGCAATAAATCCCATAGCATGTCGAACACTCAAGCTTTCATCTTCTATGAAACATCGATAATTTCCATCCTTGGATTCTACAACTTCAAAAGTAGTTATTGGAGATTTATTCATCTTCATCTCAAGATCATCTTTAGAATACTCAAATTCTACCACTCTTAAGTAATTTCTTAGCTCATCATCCGTCTCGATCTTAACTCAATCTTCTTTGATGACTGTGAATCTTCAACTTCGCTTTTCTTTTTCTTTTAAGCTTCCTTTCTTAACATCTTCTTTCTCGAATATCATCATCTTTATAATCCTTGATATTCTCAACACTCTTCTTATAAGCTTCGTAATGCTTCATAAAGTTCTTTCATATTAACATAATTCAACTTGTTCAATCCAAAGGTATCCTCGACCTTTCAAATAAGCCATCATTGCATTCCTTTCTTTAGCAAGATTTGGTCTTCTTGGTAGAGAAGAAATAGGAAGAGGTGATGGTATAACAACTTCAAGATTCAATTCTTCTTGTAATTTCCTAGTCGCTTCTTCATTCATAGCTTCTTCATTATCAACTTCAAAGATTTAACTCACTTGTAGCTTTCTAGTCGCTTCCTCATTCATAGCCTCTTGAGCAGCTCTTATCCGTGCTAAAGAAAGTTTCTTTTTCTTCTTTGTCTCTACCAACTTGCCCTTTCCTTTATCCTTTGGATCAATAGCAGTTGAGAAGCTCTTGGTTGTTCCTCTACAACTCCCGGAATAGTAACACCCTTGGCTTTGATAAATCATGCAAGATCTCAAGAATGGTTTCATCATCACTTGTATGTATAGGTTTGGGTGTAACTTCTTCTTCATGTAAAATAGTTGAAGGACCAGCTTCTTCTTCATGTATAACATCCTTGAAGGACCAGCTTCCTCTTCAAAATCTAAAGTTCTTTGAGTAATCAATTCTTATCTCGAAAGTTCCTTGAAAAGCAAGATTTTGATCTTCAAGACTTGAACTTCAAGACTTGAACTTCAGCATCTTTCTTCCTCAAGACTTTCAATATTGACATGCTCTTCAAGACCTTGAGGTTCATTCCTTAACAAACATCTTCTTTCAAATTCTTTTCTTCTAAATTCCTCCCAATTGGACGTAAGATGGTTTTTGAACCTTTGTGCCTTTGGTTTTCTTCTTAAATTCCCTATGTGTCATCCAAGGTTTCTTTGAGACTTGACCCATAGACGATGATGTTGAACCAATGGCCAGACAAACTTCTTGAGTCTTCTAAACTTGAGCTTCAACCTCTTAATCTCTGTAGCTTGCTCTTCAAAAGATTTCTTCAGTCTAGTCAATTCTCTGGATAAAGCATAATTAGTAAGAACTTCACCTTCAGATGCCACATCTCTCTCATCTCCTCCAGATGTTTGAAGCCCATCTGTTGAAGTATAATCATTGGGAGAAGATGGCGGATGTTCTTCTTGTTGAGAGTCATGAATAGAAACTTGTGAAGATGGTGGAGGTGTAACTGCAACATCTTCTTGAACTTCAAGATTTATGAAGCAAGATTTTGTGATGCAAGACTTGTGATGCAAAGACTTTGAGAAGCAAGACTGTGGAGAAGCAAGACCTTCTCTGTCATCATCCTCTCCACTTCATCTCTAATAGCTTGAACAATCTCCATCATAGAAGTAGTTAATGGAGTGTGCCTTCCAATGAAGAGATCACTTTTCCTCTCCATAAAAGTAAAATCTTTGCTTGTTGTACCACAAATGTAGTAAACTTGTAGGCTTTGGTACATCGCCAAGTTGTTTGTTCAAGAACACTTGTATAAACCTTGGATACATCAACCATTTGGATCCATGTGAGAGATGTGAGAGCATTCCATCAAGAATTAGCCTTGAAAAATTGAAAACACGATTTGTAGCTAATCCCACTATAGCGATGCTATGTTTGACCCAAATTGCTCCCATGAGGTACTCTTAGCACTAATGCAATGAAGCAACACATGAACCAAAAACTTCCAAGTGGGCAAAATAAGGGTTTCTTGAATGTTTGTTCGCTTAAAGACCCTTCATACCCAATATCTCCGAATGTATCCCAAATTAGTTGCTTATCAAAACGAATAACCCCTTCTTCATCATCAAACAATAAATCTTCACGAATAGAGGCTTCAGAATCTTCACAATTCTCCCAAAGAACTTTAGCTTGAATATATGAATCATCATTCTCCATATGAACCCTAGCAGTTGCCCAAAATTGTTGAATCCAGGGCTCAATGATGTCTGGTTCCACTAAAAGTGCATAACTAATCGGCGACCCAGTAAGATAATCAATGATATCATGAAAGACCAACGTTAGCCTCAGTATTTTCTAAATTCGCCACCATGTTGTGTTTGGAAACAGTATTACGATTCGTCATTGATGATTATGTGATCACAGTAAGAGATATGACGAATAATATAGGTGAAAGTGAGAGAAATATGGAAAAGATTATAAGGTATCAATATGAGAGGGAAATTCGGAGAGTAGTTATTTATAGGTGGGATTTAAAAAATCACATCCCGTAATAACTAAGTTACCGTTAGTGTAGTTTACCCTCAATATGACCGTTGGAACAAGACTTTGATAAGACAAACAAGACTTTCCACGATGCAAGACTTTCCTTTGCAAGATTTTCCAAGCAAGATTTCATAAACCAAAATGCAAGATTTTCCCAATATCCTCTTAACAATAGCAAACACTTCTAAAACATGAATATCCTCCTCAAACAATGCATAGGACTATACTTACACTAAATAGTCCTCCCCTTAAATGTAGCTCAGTAGTTAATCATGCCAATGCTCACCACCAAGTGATTGAATCTTGAAACATCAAAGCCTTTGGTGAGTAGATCACTACATTATCATCCGTGTGAACCTTGACCACATTAATGAGCCTATGCTCATAACAATCTCGATAAAGTGATGCCTAATCAATATGCTTTGTCTTGGAATGATAAACTGGATTCTTCACAATGCAAATTGTACTCTCATTATCAATATTGATAGGAGTATTCTTGAAGTTGAACCCATAATCCAAGAGTCGATTCTCGCATCCACAAAACTTGTCCACAACACTTGCGCAGCCCACATATTCTCGCTTCAAGAGAGGATGTTGTCGCAATAGTCTGCTTTTTACATTGCCATGAGACTAATCTTCTTCCAAGATATTGGCATCCTTCAGTTGTTGATCTTCTATCATAGTTATCACCGGCATAATCACTATCTGAAAAAGCTTCCAAGTGAAAAGGTGAATCCTTTGGATACCACAACCCCAACTTAGGTTGTTGTTTCAAATAACTAAAAATCCGTTTCACTGCATTCATATGAGAGACTTTTGGTGAGACTTGATATCTTGCACATAGACAAACAACAAACATAATATCAGGCCTAGATGCAGTGAGATACATAAGACATCCAATCATGGATCTGTATAACTTGACTTCAACAGGTTGTCCATCTTCATCCTTGCCCAATGAGTTGATAGATTTAATAGGTGTAGTCATTGGCTTCATAGTATCAAAATTGAACTTCTTAAGTATGTCGATACATACTTGTCTTGACTTATGAAGATTCCTTCCTTTGATCGCTTAACTTGAAGTCCCAAAAGAATGTTAACTCACCCATTGAACTCATTTGAAATTCTTTCTCGCATCACCGCTCAAACTCCTTAACCATGGACTGCTTAGTAGCTCCAAATATGATATCATCAACATACACTTGAACTAACATGATATCCTTCTTGTCTCTCTTGATAAACAAAGTCTTGTCAATGGCTCCCCTCCTGTAACCATGTTGCAATAAGAAAGTAGAGAGCCTCTCATACCAAGCTCTAGGAGCTTGATGAAGGCCATAAAGAGCCTTAACCACCTTGTAGACTTTGTTTGGATGTGCAGGATCCTCAAAACCAGGAGGCTATTTGACATAAACTTCCTCTGTAATAGTGCCATAGAGAAAGGCACTCTTGACATCCATTTGATAAACCTGAAAGCCCATATAGGATGCAAAAGCAAGGAAAATCCGAATTGCTTCAATCCTTGCTACAGGAGCAAATACTTCATCATAATCTACTCCTTCTTCTTGTCTGTAGCCTTGAGCTACTAACCTTGCCTTGTTCTTGATGACATTCCCTCTTTCATCTCTCTTGACTCTAAACACCCATCTTGTACCAATTACCTTCTTTCCATCGTAGATCACATAGTACCCAAACTTCTTGAAGTTTAAATCAAGAAGTTCTTCTTGCATAGCTTCAACCCAACTCTCCTTAGATAATGCGAGCTATATTCTTCTTGGGTTCTTCTTGAGAGATAAAGCAAGTGAACAGCATGTCCGATGATCCTTGTGATTCAACTGCTTTGTTTATAAACAAAGCTAAGTAAAGCATTGTGAGGTGTAGAAAAACCTTTAGCTTTGTTTCTTGTAAGCACTCCATGAGAAGAAGGTCCAATGATTTGACCAAGAGGATGATCTTTATGAACCTTTAAGGTAGGAGTCTCGTGGAACTTCATAATCATCATCCAAGTTTGTGTAATCAAGACCTTCATTGGAATTTGTGAAAATACCTTCATCATCATACTCATCATCGATCTTCCAAACCGTGCATGGTAGGATCATCTAAATCATCCAAAGTATCATTAATAGGTGCAAGAAGATTTTGATCGAAAGCATCACACCCAAAGTACCGTAAGTGAACTCGCAGCCTTGTTCTTTTCTTTGCTTCTTCATAAGCTCTTCTTTGATCATCATTATAAGAATGTGCTAGTACATCTTGAAAAAGCATCCGATTGAGTTCCTCTTGAATAGCTTGATCCTCAAGCAGATAGTGAGGATTTAGGTTCATCAAGATTTTGCTTTGGATCCACAGATATGGGTTCTTCATCGTGAACAAAGATCGTGTCTAATATGAACTCCATGAACAACATATTGTAAATCTTCTCCATTGTGCACAAAGTTGATTTTCTTCTCTAACAGGTACATAATTCATTGAAGGAGTCAAAACTTCAAGATCAAACATCCAATCAGGACCTTTACCCTTCTCATTTTCTTGATCTTCTAAAAACTCAACATGAAGACAATCTTGAACCTTCTTAGTGACTCTGTTGTACACTCTAAAGCCCCATCGTTGGTACAATAACCCAATAAATATCCTTCTTCTGACTTGCCATCAAACTTACCCAGATTATCAATTGTATTTAAAATAGTAAGAGGGCATCCAAAAGGCTTCATAAATCGAATGTTGGGTTTGTTGCCCATCAACAACTCATAAGGTGTCTTCATCTCGTGGTTTAGTAATCGATACTCATATACATAGCAAGCAAGATTTACAACTTCAAATTTCATAATTGAATAGGTAGTTGTGAATCGCTAGCATTGTTCGCCGCTTCAATCAAAGTCCTATTCTTTCTCTCGCAACACCATTCTCGCTGTGGTGTTCTTGCAACATCGAACTCCTCTTGATTCCTTTGTTTGCACAAAATTCATCCATAAGCTTGTTCTTGAATTCATCCCATTATCACATCTAATACCTCTAACCTTGAGTCTCAATTGGTTTTCAAGTGCTATTATGAGAGTCCGAATAGCATCAAAAGTATCATCTTTAAATCCCAAGAAAATACCCAATCGAATCTATCGCAATCATCCGTCACAACTAAGCAAGATTTTTCTTGTTTAAACTTGCCACGAGACAGTCCAAACAAATCCATGTGTAACAACTCAAAGGTTCTCTAATAGTCCTCTCCTCAAGCTTCTTGCATGAAGCTTTGTGTTGTTTACCCTTCTTGCACGCCAAACATGAGTGATCATTCTTGTAAGTCTTTGAAGGTAAACCTCTAACTAAATTTCCTTTGACCAGTTTGTTGATATTCTTGAAATTTACATGGCCCAATCTTCTATGCCACTGATGTGCTTCTTCAGATGTTGCTTTTGCCACCAAACATGTGGCTCTCCCATAAGAGTGAAGACTCTTCATATCTAGACTGTACACATCATTGGTTCTTGGTACTCTAAGGACTACCAAGTTATCATCAACAGGCTTGAATTGTGGGAAAGGATGAGACATTTCGTGTCGTTGAATAACACAGATGCTTTTTATCACATTTGAGAGACCGACAATAAGTTGAACTTGAGCTCCTTCACATATCTAACATTCTCAAAATCTATACGCCCGCTTTGATGGTTCCTTTTCCAAGAATTCTTCCTCCATTGGGATCATTCCCAAATGCAACTCTTCCTCCACTAATAGATCTAAAATCGATGTAATCTCCTTGTCTCCTGTCATGCTTCCAGAGCAACCACTATCTACAATTAAATGATCTTTAAGCTCCTCTTCCGGGTTGCCCCGCACAAAGATAAAAAGTTAGTTGTTTTTAGGAACCCAAGCCATTATCGACTTGTGTTCCTTGTGGAGTAACAAACTCAAATTCCTTGAGTATGTATCCTTCCCACTATTTTTATAGACGTAATCAAGTATTATCTTTTGTTTTAAAGCTTGTGGTGGATTTTCAAAAAATTTTCGATTTTCAACAAAATCTCTTTGCTTTTTCATTCAAAATCATCTTTAACAAAAACTCGTTTCACTTTTTGTTGAAAGTACTGTTTGTTCCCAAGAAGATTTTCTTCTTAACCCATTTGGTTTTAACACGGTGAAGAGTCCTTGATCTATCTACTCTATGTGAGTTGTAATACCTTCTAGATTGATAATAATTTGATCTCCTAGGCTTTCCATTCCAAAAGTGTTTTCAAGACTTTGATTGTTTGAAAATCTAGCAAGACTTTGAGAAGGAAGTTCTTTGAAAATTATGTGAAGGTACCGTGATTTTGAAAAGATCTTCTCCGTGAGGGTACCTATAGTCTTGTGAAAAATTGCTATGGTTAACCCTATTTGAATGAGTCCGATCGGTTTATTCTCTCTAGGTTTTGGTTGGTATTTCTATTCTTTGGAAATTTGCTTAGGTATTCGAGTGAAAGTCACAATGCTTGATCAGATGATCAGGACTATAACAAACAAAACACAATTTTTGACCCATACTTCCAAAATTTCTTCCTCTATGTCTATGACCAAAACTATTCTGTCTTCTAGGTGAATGATTAAAACTGTTTTGACCAAAGTTATCCCAAAAAGGTTTAGCAGTACTGTTTTGAAAAGATTTTCCTAAAGGTACTGCTGTAGCAGTACTTTGAGTAGAAGGTACTGCTTGACTTTGAACATCATTATCCTTAGGGTTTTCAACAGTTTTTTGGGGTTTCGCACCTAGATTGACCAATTAGCTTTTTCCTAAACTCTAGACCTGCTACACCAAAACGAGAAACATCGTGCCTAGGGGTTGATGAATTCCATGGGATGGGGACCCAATGATAACCATTGTCTTTCTTAAACTCAGAGGTGTTTCACTAATCGAATCCTCATTACTAGATGTGTCTACATAATTAATGAGTTCATCATCACTAGTGGTTATATCCTCTAGGTCATCCCTATCACTAGATGTGTTTTCTCTATGTTATCAAAGTCCATACCAAAACCTAAGCCGCTTCTAATGTAAGCTCTTCTCTGCTTTTGAACATAAGTAACATGTGATGCACTGCATTCTTTTCCAGCATCAAACTTTGCTAACAAATCATCTCTCTCCTTAGTCGGTTTTCAATTTCGTAAATCTTACAATTTAATTTCCATTCACTTAGTTTTAACCGATAATCCCGTTGTTCATACTTTTCACCCAAGCCATTTCATTATTTTCATGTGTTAAGATTTTGGCTTCCATTGACTCTAAGGTTATTTGATAACCACTACCTCGCACCTAGCCCTAATACAATTATCTCTTTCAATCACATAACGCCAAGTAACTTTTGATAAAAGTCATGACAATTTGAACATACCTCGTAGATAGGGGTGAACTTGGTGAAGTAGCCACCATTGCAAGTAGAACAGATCATCTTCACTCTCCATGCTCCAATCAAAGCCTCCTAGACCATCTTAGATTCCAAAGCAAAGATGATCGATTCCTCATCAAAAGGCAGTGCTCCAATCAAACTCTTCCACCGAATCTTCAATCGCTTCTTCCATCGCTACCATACAATAGGTTACCGGTTCATCATCAAACTCAAGACTCACCAACCTCTCGATAAACTTTCTTGAGCAACCAAAGCTTTTGTTTCAAGAATAGGAATTTCTTTGAGCTCTAGCTTTGGTTTCTCAGCCATCCTGTTTGCTTGATACTTAGCAAACCTGCACTCCCTTGCAAAGTGTCCAGTCTTTTGACAATTGAAGCATTCAATTTTGGATTTGTCAAAAGTGATTCCCTGTTTTGGTTTGAAGTCAATGTTCTTTCCTGTTTTCTTCATATACTTCTTGATCCTTGCAGTGATCATTGCTACTTGCCACCTGATATCAATTTCTTCTAAAGCATCCTCTTCAATCTGTGAGAGATCTTCTTCATAAGTGACATGTAAAGAAGCTTGTTGTGCAAAGAAAGAGCATACAACTTCATCTGAGTGCATGGTAGTAGTTGGTGGGGCTTGCTGAGCATAGGTGGGGCAGTATAGGAAACAAGATTGAGCCACAAGATTTTGAGTAGGAGAAGCAAGATTTTGGTGGAAGTATCGCCTCTTTCGATGACAAAAGGCAACACTGTGAGACTTTGAACCTGTTTGGCCATTCATCTCATGCTCATACACCTTCGATGATTGTAGAGATCATCAAAGTCCATAACATCCAAACCAGTTGTCCTCTCGATCATAGTAGCAATCACATGCCATGTCGATGGCAAACTCCTTAAGAACTTAAGATTAGCATCTTCAATCGAAACCTCTCGCTTTGTATAACTCCAACATGTTGAGAAGATTTTGAAATCTATCATATGCAAGATCAAGACCTCTCTTCACCAACAAAGGAAAGTTTCAAATTGCTGCTTCAACAGATTTCATGCATCTTCTTGAAGCATCATTCCTCCAAACCTTGTCTTGAGAGCAGCCTGAGTTGCTTTGCATCTTTAGCATCATGGAACTTAAGTAGATGACCATCGAATAGCAGATAAGAGAATGTTAAGAGCCTTCTCTTGATTCCTTATGGTAGTCGCCGGTAGGACCGCTTTAGGTGCTTTAGGTTGGCCAGAACTTCAATAGGTTCTCGAACTACTTCATTACCATTGACAATTACATTCCATAGTGCATGGTCTCAGAATTGCAATGTATCGCCTCATCTTCATGCACCATAGGTCGATTCTCCTTCTTGATGATTGGAATCGAGTGAGGTGATTGATGGTGGTGGAATGCCTTCAATGACATCTTTAGGTTTTGTTAACTAGGTTTTAGGGTTTCTTCTTAGTCGAGTTTCCACACAAGCTCGATACCACTTGTTGGATCGATGTACTCTAACCAAACTAACTTAAATAGCTTGTTAAGGTTTAATAACCTCGGATAAATCCTAAGTTATTAACAATGAAACACCGAGCAAACTTTATTAAGTATGCGGAATTTACTTAACAAAGCTAAGAAGAATATAACTTTAACTTTGAACGATTTTATTAATAACTCTAAATCGCTTATTATGCACTCTTTAACAACTCTAATAATATCGAACTCTCTAAAACTCTAATAATGCTGCAAACATCTAATGCCAATCTAGGGTCCTTTTATAGGCTCAAGGATAACCCTAGTCGGTTTACAATTTGTATCCTTGTACGACAAGTAATCTAATAAAGAATATTCTAGAATTACAAGACTTTCCATAAACGAATATAATAGCTTCTTTTAGCCTTGCAAGATTTTGACTTCGACAATAAGATTTTGACTTTCTTCTTTAGCAAGATAAAATTTGACTTTTCCAAGATTTTGTCAATCTTCAAGACTTTCATATCCCAACATCAACATATCAATCGGCTCATATAAGGCATGGGATATACGTGTTCATCAAACTATAATCATCTAATCCTAACAATCTTATCCTAGGCACCTAGTCCTTCAACATAGATTAACATCATTTTTCAGTTAAGCATTTAGGATAATTAGATAAGCCCGATAGATGATGTAAATTTGAAAACATTCTCTCACTCAATCAATGACTCATTTTCAGAAAATTTTAAAAGCGCTGAAGTCATTGATTGAGTTTGCAAATTTTATAAAAACTCTGAATCTAATTGTTTTTTAAAGCAACTCATTTACCACCATTTTGTTAAAACAAATATTTTCTCGAAAATTTTGAAGGAAAATATTTGAGTAGGAACAATGATCCTTCGACATACTTTCCTCATTTGTTTTAGGATAAGTGCTCAAATATTTGAAAATTGGTTTAGCGCAAAGACTTTCCTTTCTTGAAGAGCGGGTTGCTATCTCAAATAATAGCAAACCATAGTTTAAGCAACTGATTACAATCAAGTAATCAGAAGCCAACATTTGAAGCCCGGTTACGACCGAAATAACCGTAGTCGTATTTTTAGACATGTTTTGGAAAAGAATATTTACACCTCCGCTCAAACTTCATCTATGATCCCGTGCCATTATTGAATGACATTTCTAAGACCATAGATGTTATCGATACCGTAAGACATGTCTTGGAAAACATATTTTGGTATTTTTCAAATTTTCTGATTTTTATGGGTTTTTGAAGGTTTTATATTTTTCTATTTTGTTTTTGTTGGTTTTATATTTTTGTATTTTGCTTTTTGATAAATATTTACATAGATAGAGCAGATGATATAGTATAAGAAGATGATGATATGAGTACCGAGATAAGGATATCGAGCAGCCCCGTTGTAGAAGATAGAAGTCATCATCTCTTAAACATTCACCACCAAAGCTTTCGAGGCTCCTGAATTAAGAGAAATTAAACCGTCTGAAAGTGAGACTTTGGCAGCTTACCCCCAAACCGAAAATCCTTTAGATGAGCAGATTCGAAGCTCTATTTCAAGCTTGCCTTAGCTAGGTGCACATAGAACCACACCATTATCATAAATCCCGCTGCTCCTTTTAAGAACGATAATCGAGATTCTTCGCTCAGGTTATATCATCAACAAGAACAAAGAACGTATCATCCCACTCTTTAAATTTCTTCTCATATTTCATTACCATCAAGTCTCAAGCGATGCATCCCCAAAACGTTGTCAAAGACCACTTCCCCAAGTATCCGATGCATCGGCCTCTTAGACTAGAGCTCACGAACCCGAATACACATAAACCCAAGACAGAGAAACTTATACCATCAAGTAGCAGATTAAGTCCAATAGCCAAAGAATAACCCCGATGTATACTTTTCTCCCTAAAGAAAGTGTATGAAGCTCAAGAACCCGGCACCGAATGCCCAAAGAGAGAATAGCCGATAACATTGAAGAAGCAGGCCGAATCACCGATTATCTCTCGGATGACAATCTCTCGGATGTCAACTCCGCATAACCGATTATATCTCTCGAATCACCGATTAAGCCCTCAAGTAAAGCAAATTGAGCATCCCCAATGTACACAATCTCTCCCCGATGATTGCGATAATATCAAAATCATCACAAACTTTTGTACCTCTTTTATCTTCAGAAACTAACTCTTCCATCTCTTCCCCCACATAGTTGGAATAAGAACACTAAACGCCATGAGACAAATCTTGAGTTTCTCTGTGGTAATGACATATGTCTTCCCGGGATATCTTCAATCACTTAGAAGTATTAAGCATCAAGATTACTTGCTTTGTGTTTAGATGTGTGTCTCCTTCCCACTTGCTGGTTTTGACACTTCATAATCAGCAACATATTATAAGCCCAAATACTTGAAATATTGTGAGAAGAACATCATTAGCTCAGATGTATCTCGTGAGAATCAACTTCAAGAATGTGAGCAAGTCTAATTGGGATTAAATCGACATTTCACCCTCCCCAATTAGTGCTCTCCCAAACCGATAACTGCTTGATAAATGCCCGGATTAAGAAGAAGTCTTTGATAATCAAATGCAACTCGCCTTTAGTCTTCTAACATACAAAGAAAATGTAGATCCGATCAGACTCGCCCTTCTTCTAGATTGTCCATTTGGGGAATAGGAAGTTAACATCTTCATCTCACCAAATGCGCTCCAATTACCTTATATGTAGCAAATATCCTTAACTAAAATCCTCCCAATCAAACAAGAACGAAAGATGTTCATCAAAGAAATCACCAAGAACTAGAAGAACTTTGTCATTTAATCATATCACCGTGTGAAGATGTCAACCAACGGCTCTTAGAAGAAACTACATGTGAAGATGACCCGATAAGAAGAAGCTTGGTTCTTACATGAGTTTGGAGCTGTTTGACCATTTATTCTCAGAAACAACTCAACATGTAGAATTATCATAATTCTTTCCCCTCAAGAATTGCATACGGAGATGCCATTCTTGATTAAGCAAGTGAAAATCTTCCAAATGTATTCTATTCACACTTCTCCCCCGCAAAATTAGCACATGATGTCGCCATCGCCATTATATTGAGCAAGTGGAATAAGAGTACTAGCAACGGTAGTCCGGTTCACTTGATCACGTAAAGCGCATGGAAAAGCATGAAGCATGTTGATGAGAATGGTCATAATAAGAAGATTTCTCTTCTTCAAGATAATGCGACCTAAGTCGAAACCCTAAAACCGTAAACGATGAAATGACCTTTTCGCCTCGAGTTAAATAATTACTAATACTGTAAACACGTTAATGTCATTGATTTCGTAAACGCTACCTCACAAATGGATTAAGCAATAATATGACTAATATATTTTTATCTCGGACTACAAGTAAATGTTACAATTTGAATGATTTCTAAGCATCAAATAATATTATGGCAAGTACAAATTAATTTACACCATAAAGAAGTCCAAATACATAAATCTTTGACAAAATGATAACTATGGAAGTTAAACAAATCTTTCCCTTTGTTGTCCTTAATCCACGCCAATCACTCCCATCATTCCTTTTTAGCTCCAAATTATTCTCTCAATTACGATATTAAATAGCACATATCAATTAAAATAAGAAACAAAGAAACCCTAGTAATCCTCTACTCAAAAGTTACTAAGAAGAAAGGCTCAATCCTCCTCCCCATTTTTTCTCGTCGACCAAAAAGGCTCCATCAAGGGCTAAATCCGTGAGTATTGTATCAAGGTCTCTTGATCATTGGGTTGCCGATTGGGGTTATCATTGCCGTGGTGTGCTTGGGCTCAAAGAGAGCTTCGTCATTGGTTGATCTTGGTCTTTCTCCTTCTAGTTACACGCTATCAAAAGGTACTACATCAGGCCTCATTTTTTTTTCTCCTTGCATTCTGTTTCTGGTCGTAGGTTATGACCATCATGCGCCCACTTTCAACCTTACAACAGGTTCATTCAAAATGTTAAGTGAAAGATATTTAAACCTATTATGTTGTGCTACATAAAAACCATGAGGCAAAGTTTTATACATGTTAAACCAATACACTTTACATATATTGTTTGTGTCTGGTTTCTGGTCATGGACTTGGACATAATACGCATGAAATTGAAGCCCTAAAACGTGTCCCATGTTGATGTTAAACCTAAGATAATAATAACCTAGTATTAATCACCTAAAACCAGGACTTGAAACCTTTATATATATATCGATAAAATGTATGAACCGGTCGTTGGCATGTGTCTTTTAACCCCTCGACATGCTCTTTATTTTGGTCATTAGCATGCTCTAATGGAACGTGAATCATGTGTGTTCATCTAGCACTATTAATATCTAATGAAACATGGTAAAAGGGGACTGTTTTGGAGGGTTTAAGGGGCGTATACGATCTGTTTTAGGGGAGGGTTGGTCTCGTTATTATTAAGGCTCACACAAGAGTTCATGTTAAAGTGTATTAATCATATTAAAGGGTAAATAACATATATGGTATTAATAATATTGATCTAGTATTTCGTTAGTAAATGAATTCGTTGTCACATGGTTTATTTTGTTGTGTGAGTCTCGATCTAAAATAAGAACATCTAATCTTGTTAAACGATAATAACGTGGAATGAATTTATGATTTTAAAGCTTGTACTTGTTATACGTATACATATGCAAATAACGTGGAAAATGTCATATTCGTAATTATTGAAGGTAAAGGGTTGAATTGTAAACATAACGACTAAAAGGGCTAAATTAGTAAAATGGGTAAAAATGGTATATTTACACTTAAGACCCTACACTTTGTAACAATTACACTTTAGACCCCAAACTTGTGTAAATTGGCATAAATGATCTTTAAAGTCTATAAATCACTTAATTAACCTAATATGTCTTTAAATGCATCATAAATGACAAAACCTGCTAATTATGGAAACCTGCCTAAAATAGAAAGTTACCTAAAATAGAAAGTTACTAAAAGTGGAAACCTGCTAAAAATGGAAAGCCGTCTAAAATGAGTAACTCGATCGTTAATAAGCGTTATGAACTTCATATAGGTTCGGACGACGGGATTGATTCATCGTGTAATCGCTCTTTCCTATTTTGTTTGGTTCGAATAAGGTACATATATTCCGACCTTACCTCTTAAGGTTTCTCATGATTCAGATTCATCTTCGATTCTAGCTTGATATGTTATGCTTTACCTAAGCCGCTTTATTAGGGCTTCCCATGACTCGCTTATGCCCCTTTGTTATGAAACTATATGAACCTTTGATATGAAAACTTCAATATGAAACTTTGATATGAACTTTGATATGAAAACTTCGATATGAAACTTTGATATGAACTTTGATATGAACTCTGATATGAACTTTAATATGAAGCCTTATGATATGATTATGCTTTGACCCGCCGCTTGATACCCGAGCCAAATATGTGTTCTAGTCGAAGGTAACCCGACCGTGTCATTGATGCACCAATGGCATGACTCAGGTGTGTACGGTGATGATACACACCGTCCCCTATTATGATATGATATGATTTTGAGCTCACTATATGTATATGATTTGGCCAACGAGGGCGTATGGATGCATCCTAGATATGATATGTTTCGAGGATTTGATCCGCTTGGAGATATATATGGTGAATGATGTCGGGTGCAATCCGCTCTTCACAATTCCGGGAGCTAGCTACTCCATTTGTTACCGAGGTCTCCTCCTATTATGTATGGTATTCCGAGGTCACCCTCCGAATACAATGGCTACTTATGATATGATATGATATGATATGTTTCCTGCTGGGTAGATTGATAACCTTACATTTTGATAAACCTATATTGTACCTTCAGATTCCCCAACGCACTATAATCAGACACTTGTTCATTACTCAATACCCTTATATGATTCACTTTACCAAGATATAGATACTCCATTACATTGATCATCACACTTTCATTCTGTTACTTCGCACTATGGTTCCATTCACGCATCGGGTTATTATATGTCATTGGATTGATTATGATATTCATGTTTATACGACTACCGATTATTCCGTATGATATGTATGTATGCTATATAAGATTTACCGTTGTCATCGATGATATGCTATCTTATCGTTATGTGATCCTTTGAATTGTCCGTGACCATGCTACCGTGTAATCGTTAGTTTTGTCTGCTTATTATGTATACTTCGCTCGCTTAATATCGTGGACTATGACTATCCGTTGTATCCTTATCTCGCTTGTTGATTGACCCGCCATGTTTACATTTCCGCCTATGCTACCGCTTGCTTGGGTAAATGGTTCAACTTATGACGCCCGGCTTGTTAACTTGTTTAATTGCCCGCTATGTCCCTAATTCATTTAATTATAATGTTCATATTGTATTCCTACTTGTTACGTATGATCGCCATGTTTTTGACTCACGTTAGTACTTCAACGTTATAATACTAGTTATGTTTTCAACTAAGGGTTCGACTGTGTGATTGCCATGCTCACTTATTATTTAATTGCTTCGCTTTCCTGTAGAGTTCTGCTTGATTTGTATACTTTCTGGTTGCCTGATATGATTGCATGCTATTCTTATGTCGAGTGGATGCGACGCCGCTATGCTTGCTTATGTTTCAAGATTTGTATGCCTCGGTTTGTATGTGCTTGTATATATGTCATAGATGCTTTGCTTTGCTTCGCTCTCCTTGTTATATGTGTTTTGGATATCTCAGATAATTGTGTTCGCAGGATCCTCATTGACTCATTGTTTCCTTTCCGTTGTAACCTTACTATTGATCCTTTGTTTCATTCCGTATTTCGCTTTTTGTTTAGCTTTCGCTCATATATCTGCTCACCGGCTTTTTAAGCTCACCGCATTTCTTTTCTGCAAGCAGTTTAGGTTTGAAGATGGGCTTCAATGGGCTAAGAGTTAGAGTATCTTAGTGGACCGACACTAGTACCATAGCACTTATGGACTTACTTTGAAGAGTTTTGTTTTGAGATTTCATTCATTTGGATATTGTATTTTCCTCGTCGTACAATTGTTTATATGATTTGAAACTTCATTTTAAGGTTTCGCTTGTAAATATTTTATTTGTATGTTCCGATATGACACCGTATGTGACACTTCTACCCTTGTCGGGTTGGGGTGTTACAATTATGGTATCGAGCCTGTGTTTCATCTTGTTGACCTTAGGATTGACCTGTGAGGACTTGGGTAGACACTAGGCTTTCGTCTGCTCGATCTATTCCGATTCCTTTTGATTGTCGCTCGATTTGACTTCGATAATCTTTTGTCTTCACTGCTTTGGTCTTTCTCTTCATATTCGATTTTATTATTTTGTCTTCGCACATCCGCTTGTCGATCATTAGATGGAGACTACCCGTGGAGCCGAAGATGATGGTGCCGAACCCGTGTTATCGCTACAATCTCGAATGGAGAGGTTCTGCGAAGCCGCACCCAACCGCCAGGTCTTCGGAGACATCGATGTCGTGGAGGAAGTCGGACGGATCAACCAAAGACGCTAAAGACGGAGACAAGATTCAACCGGTGTCTGAGAAGGTTCATCTACTTCATGTGATTTGGGCGCAACTTATGTTACTCCTATGCGTTTTTCATGCGTTTTGAGACGGTTCGATATTCTGTTAAGTGATTCTGATCGGTATTGCTTTTCTTGATTTGTTCGGAACTCGGTTTGAATCGTGAAGTTTTATCGTTTGGCATTTTGTTAATATCTCAGCTTTCATTTTGGAACGTCAGTAATGAGTCATGAGGAACCGTTTTATGCAAGTTGGTGACTTCCTTTCTTTGTGATATGGTAAGTTGTTTGTTGTACTTTATGTCGTGTGTATATGAATCTGGTCTGCTTTGGTATGTTACTTGATATCTGTATGTGATATGTTTTGTGTGATATTAGTTATGTGGTTTGTCATGACCCGGGACAGAATATGATGACAATAAGGACTTGTTATGTGATGCAAGTATTATGACGCCTGATCACCGTGATAATACCGAGATCATATAATTTGAACTTATTGAAATCATACGACATCTTGGGAAAATGCCTGGGGTTGGTACGTGAATGGACTAGGACCTATATCCGTTACTTGTCACTCCTCATGTTCGATTAGAATTATGTACCTCTTTACGAGATTCTCACCGACATTTGTTATGTATAAGTTCTGTATTCTTTGGAACCGAAATCGTTATGCTCTATGTGAAATTATGGATTACTACGTCTGCATTAAACTTGTACGTCTCCGTGTACTTCTGTGACTTCAATTTTCGAGGACGAAAATTTTCTGTTAGAGGGGAAGAGTTGTAAAACCCTAAAACCGTAAACGTGTGAAATGACCTTTTCCCCCCTCGAGTTAAATAATTACGAATACTCGTAAACACGTTAATGTCATTGATTTCGTTAAACGCTTACCTCACAAATGGATTAAGCAGTAATATGACTAATATATTTTTATCTGTGACTACAAGTAAATGTTACAATTTGAATGATTTCTAAGCATCAAATAATATTATGGCAAGTACAAATTAATTTACACCATAAAGAAGTCCAAATACATAAATCTTTGACAAAATGATAACTATGGAAGTTAAACAAATCTTTCCCTTTTGTTGTCCTTAATCCACGCCAATCACTCCCATCATTCCTTTTTTTTTAGCTCCAAATTATTCTCTCAATTACTTATATTAAATAGCACATATCAATTAAAATAAGAAACAAAGAAACCCTAGTAATCCTCTACTCAAAAGTTACGGCAAAGAAAGGCTCAATCCCTCCTCCCCCATTTTTTTTCTGTCGACTAAAAAGGCTCCAACAAGGGCTAAATCCGTGAGTATTGTACGAAGGTCTCTTGATCATTGGGTTGCTGATTGGGGTTACTGCTGTCGTGGTGTGCTTGGGCTCAAAGAGAGCTTCGTCATTGGTTGATCTTGGTCTTTCTCCTTCTAGTTACACGCTATCAAAAGGTACTACATCATGCCTCGTTTTTTTTCTCCTTGCATTCTGTTTCTGGTCGTAGGTTATGACCATCATGCGCCCACTTTCAACCTTACAACAGGTTCATTCAAAATGTTAAGTGAAAGATATTAAAACCTATTATGTTGTGCTACATAAAAACCATGAGGCAAAGTTTTATACATGTTAGACCAATACACTTTACATATATTGTTTGTGTCTGGTTTCTGGTCATGGACTTGGACATAATATGCATGCAATTGAAGCCCTAAAACGTGTCCCATGTTGATGTTAAACCTAAGATAATAATAACCTAGTATTAATCACCTAAAACCAGGACTTGAAACCTTTATATATATATCGATAAAATGTATGAACTCGGTCGTTGGTATGTGTCTTTTAACCCCGACATGCTCTTTATTTTGGTCATTAGCATGCTCTAATGGAACGTGAATCATGTGTGTTCATCTAGCACTATTAATATCTAATGAAACATGGTAAAGGGGACCGCTTTTGAGGGTTTAAGGGGCGATACGATCCGCTTTAGGGAGGTTGGTCTCGTTATTATTAAGGCTCACACAAGGGTTCATGTTAAAGTGTATTAATCATATTAAAGGGTAAATAACATATATGGTATTAATAATATTGATCTAGTATTTCGTTAGTAAATGAATTCCGTTGTCACATGGTTTATTTTGTTGTATGAGTCTCGATCTAAAATAAGAACATCTAATCTTGTTAAAACGATAATAACGTGGAATGAATTTATGATTTTAAAGCTTGTACTTGTTATACGTATACGTATGCAAATAACGTGGAAAATGTCATATTCGTAATTATTGAAGGTAAAGGGTTGAATTGTAAACATAACGACTAAAAGGGCTAAATTAGTAAAATGGGTAAAAATGGTATATTTACACTTAAGACCCTACACTTTGTAACAATTACACTTTAGACCTCAAACTTGTGTAAATTGGCATAAATGATCTTTAAAGTCTATAAATCACTTAATTAACCTAATATGTCTTTAAATGCATCATAAATGACAAAACCTGCTAATTATGGAAACCTGCCTAAAATAGAAAATTACCTAAAATGGAAAGTTACTAAAAGTGGAAACCTGCTAAAAATGGAAAGCCGTCTAAAATGAGTAATCTGATCGTTAATAAGCGTTATGAACTTCATATAGGTTCCGGACAACGGGATTGATTCATAGTGCGATCGTTCTTTCCTATTTTGTTTGCTCCGAATAAGGTACAGATATTCTGACCTTACCTCTTAAGGTTTCTCATGATTCGTATTCATCTTTCGACTCTAGCTTGATATGTTATGCTTTACTCTAAGCCGCTTTATTAGGGCTTCCCTATGACTCTGCTATGCTCCCTTTGTTATGAAACTATATGAACCTTTGATATGAAAACTTCGATATGAAACTTTGATATGAACTTTGATATGAAAACTTCGATATGAAACTTTGATATGAACTTTGATATGAACTCGATATGAACTTTGATATGAATTTTATGATATGATTATGCTTTGACCCGCCGCTTGATACCCGAGCCAAATATGTGTTCCTAGTCGAAGGTAACTCGACCGTGTCATTGATGCACCAATGGCATGACTCCAAGCAAGTATCGGTGATGATACACACCGCCCCTATTATGATATGATATGATTATGAGCTCACTATATGTATATGATTTGGCCACCGGGGCGATGGATGCATCATAGATATGATATGTTTCATGGGATTTGATCTGTTTGGAGATATATATGTGAATGATGTCGGGTGCAATCCGCCTTCAAAATTCGGGAGCTAGCTACTCCATTTGTTAATGAGGTCTCCCATCCTATTATGTATGGTATTCCGAGGTCACCCTCCCAATACAATGGCTACTTATGATATGATATGATATGATATGTTTCCTGCTCTGTAGATTGATAACCCTTACACTTTTGATAAACCTATATTGTACCTTCCGATTCCCCAACGCACTATAATCAGACACTTGTTCATTACTCAATACCCTTATATGATTCACTTTACCAAGATATAGATACTCCATTACATTGATCATCACACTTTCATTCTCGCATACTTCGCATTATGGTTCCATTCACGCATCGGGTTATTATATGTCATTGGGTTGATTATGATATTCATGTTTATACGACTACCGATTATTCTGTATGATATGTATGTATGCGATATAAGATTTACATGTTGTCATCCGATGATATGCTATTCATCGTTATGCGATCCTTTGAATTGTCCGGTGACCATGCTACGTGTAATCGTTAGTTTTGTCTGCTTATTATGTATACTTCGCTCGCTTAATATCGTGGACTATGACTATCCGTTGTATCCTTATCCGCTTGTTGATTGACCGCCATGTTTACATTTTCGCCTATGCTACCGCTTGCTTGGGTAAATGGTTCAACTTATGACGCCCGGCTTGTTAACTTGTTTAATTTCCCTGCTATGTCCCTAATTCATTTAATTATAATGTTCATATTGTATTCCCACTTGTTACGTATGACTGCCATGTTTTTGACTGCTGTTAGTACTTCTGCTGTTATAATACTAGTTATGTTTTCAACTAAGGGTTCTGACCTGTGTGATTGCCATGCTCACTTATTATTTAATTGCTTCCGCTTTCCCTGTAGAGTTCTGTTTGATTTGTATACTTTCTGGTTGCCTGATATGATTGCATGCTATTCTTATGTTGAGTGGATGCGACGCCTGCTATGCTTGCTTATGTTTCAGTATTTGTATGCCTGGTTT
Source organism: Chrysanthemum lavandulifolium (assembly GCA_022545495.1). Taxonomy (NCBI): domain Eukaryota; kingdom Viridiplantae; phylum Streptophyta; class Magnoliopsida; order Asterales; family Asteraceae; genus Chrysanthemum; species Chrysanthemum lavandulifolium. Next base: position 82,265,075 of record CM040246.1, read on the forward strand.
GTATGTGCTTGTATATATGTCATAGATGCTTTGCTTTGCTTCGCTCTCCTTGTTATATGTGTTTTGATATCTCAGATAATTGTGTTCTCGTAATCCTCATTGACTCATTGTTTCCTTTATGTTGTAACCTTACTATTGATCCTTTGTTTCGCTCCGACGCTTTTGTTTAGCTTTCTTCCTTATATCCTGCTCACCGGCTTTTTAAGCTCACCGCATTTCTTTTCTTGCAAGCGTGTTTAGGTTTGAAGATGGGCTTCATGGGTCGAGAGTTAGAGTATCTTAGTGGACCCACCCTAGTACCATAGCACTTATGGACTTACTTTGAAGAGTTTTGTTTTGAGATTTCATTCATTTGGATATTGTATTTTCCTCGTCGACAATTGTTTATATGATTTGAAACTTCATTTTAAGGTTTCGCTTGTAAATATTTTTATTTGTATGTTCGATATGACACCGTATCGTGACACTTCTACCCTTGTCGGGTTGGGGTGTTACAGAAGCGTACACATTTCTTTTCTTTAGAGAACGAGGCTTGAACTGTTGTGTTTAAACGTCATAAGAAGATTTCTCTTCTTCGGAAGATAATGCGCACTGAAATGTACACATTTCTTTTCTTTAGAGTACGAGGCTTGAACTATTGTGTTCAAACATCATAATCTCTCTCTTTTCATCATCTCTTGGCAAAAATTGTAATCACCCCATTATCATTCATTAGGCTCTTTGTTGTGACCGATGGAGAAACCCAATATGATGAATTTGACCTCAAGTAAACAACCCGAACTCGTGACTTAAACTTGCACATATGTAACAAAGAGCGTGCCGATTTCCATTAACATCTCTAAGTACTCTAAGTACTCTATACTCTTCATCCAACCAACCATCAAGTATAAGACGACATCACCTCTTGAAAATCCACAATTGAATGTGACATCGAGCACTACAACATAACTCCTTAAAGTGATAGTTATTTTGTGGTGGTAAGAGCCCGATTCCCCAAGTGGTAAAAGAAAAGGAAAAGTCACCCAACAATAACTAGATTTCCAAGTCTTCTTTTTGATAATAAGCTCGAACAAGGATCTTGAAGAATCTTCATCCAACCATCCCCGATACCTTCGGATACTAAGTACACTCGCTCGTGATATTTCACTTCAACCTCAAATAAATAATACTGAATTAACGCCGTTGTCACATCTTATGGTTAAAAGTTCAGTACTAGCCTCCATTTACGTTTTAAGTGAACTATGATAATGGTTTCATCCCGACCAAGGTTAAAAGCACATATCCCCGTAAAACCATGTAATAGCCAAACTGCCATGAAGAATATCCAAACAATCACCCAAATCATGAAGTACACCCTTTTATCCCTTCTTCGAAGTAGAAACTGTAGCACCAGCATGGTTCCATCATGACGGTATTTTACAATTCTATGGTTTAAACCGAGAAATAGTTTCTTTCACGTGATTTTACAAAACCAAGAATAAACCGTAAGATAGATCCGGAATGCACTTTACAATTACTAGATGTTTCCATTGTTTCGGATTTTACAAGTCTATGATTTAAACCGAAATAAATTCTTTCGCTGGATTTTACAAAATCAAGACAAAACCGTAAACAATGTCGCTTGAATGTTTTATGACCACTTTGGTTTCGTGAATTTCTGCTTTAGGGAACATGCGCGGTTCATCGGTTCATTCATCATCATCAACTCGCATCAAGTCTCTTTGAATAATTAAAGCTCATCATCATATCACATCAACAAATCTCATATTATCCTGAGCTCATAAAGCCACAATCTTGAAAAGCCCATTCGACCCAATCGCGTGTTCAGCCCAAACATGGTTACATGAAATAATCGAGACCTGGTCCATGAATAGTCACCTCATGACCCAATCTTAATAGCATAATATCCAATCAAATATAGTTGAGGCCCATTGATCACATCATTCATAAATAAAATTTACACTTGACCAAGCCAGTTAATAAACCGCACTATCTGATCCACATCAGTTAAGCCCGGTCCAAGTATATCCATTCAACAAATACTTTCGATCCAAGAGATCAAATCCGATACAATAAAAGTATACACCCCATATGGTCCAGCCAAGGCTCACTAAAGTTACTCATAATGTTACAACATAAACAAGAATGTAACCGAATATTACTACTTAGTAATTTGAGGCGCCTCGAATAATACACAGCAACCTGTATTGAAAGCCCAATCGGCCGAGCCTTAAGAATGCAAGCCCAAGAGCCCAACTTTACCAATATTCAGATGGCCCATTGTATCTCACACATGAATTGCCCTAATTATACGGATATAAAGAGCACACCAAAATCAACCACAACCCTAAAATCCTCACACTAACCCTAAACAATAGTAAACACCTCTCCAAAAATAATCGATTCGCTTCTTTTCTCGCATCACCAAATGGATTCAAACCCTAATGTATCTCTCAATAATCCGTCCCACATATCAAACTCGAAACAATCATATCACATCATGGATCATGTCAACGACCATCATAATCCAATACCCACGACAAGCATGAGCTCACCATGGATGGTTTGAGCCTCATCATCAAGATTGACCAATTGATTCGAGGTAGGTTTTAATTATATTTGTGTACCTTGTTACTTTGAACCAACGAATCGAGGAAGGAGATGACATATTATTGTTATTTCTATTTTCTTGACATGTTCGAACATAACCAGTGATGAAATCATCAAAAGAGATCAATGAAGAGCTTGATTCACACATGAGTTATATAACCGTGAGTTGATTTTTTGTGAATAAATCTGAGATCTCATCATTTTGATAAATAAGCTTATTTATTAATCTTTATAGACGAAACCAAGATAAAGAAAATAACCATATTGTTATAGCTCTTTATCTTACTCATTCGTACATTAACCAGAAGTTTACTCCAAAAATGATCTATGAAGCATGCGTCCATATGTGTATAGATCGATTGGGATCTATGTGTTTGTAGAACCCTTCACATATGGAACAAGGCTGAGATCTTTGACATGTTTTACTTAGTTAATTAGGGTCGACCAGTGATGATATCATTTCATGAAATAGACCTTGACTTGTCTTGTTGTTACACCACTAATCACGAAATGGATGCTGAGGCTACAATTTGGTTGTTTTAATTTGTCATTTAGTTTTGAAACTTGATCAGTGAAGATGAAAGGCAAGGGGTTTAATTAATTAATCATGAGTTGAGGTCTTGAAGATCTTAACCACACCTTGATATAATCCGAGATCGTGCAAATAGATATCATGTAGTGCTTGATGTATGAGATTTGTTAAATGGTAGATCTTGTATAATTTTTTATGTAGATTTTCGATGATATTGAGATGAATATTTGATTTTGATGATGTAGTTGTTAGAAACTGAGATTGAATATTGGTTTTGTATTGGTCAACAAAGTACAAATCTTTCTTCTCTTTCTTTTGCCGTCCAAATCGCATCAGAACTTTAAGTACACAAGTCGCTTCTTTATTTTTCAACAAAATGCATGCATCATCAGTAGGACAAATCGCTTAGACCTTTTACACTCAAATCGCTTGATTTTATGTATGTCAAAACACACAAATCGCTTCAGATATTGAGAGGATAAATCGCACACTGAATTGCGTCAAAACGCATCAGGCATATGTTGACAAATTGATTTCGACCATGTGACAAATTGCAGGTTTCAAGATACATTGAACCTGGACTTAGTTAGGACAAATCGCATCATTGACCATGACATAAATTGCTCAAATGAACAAGTTGTAAACCTGTTTGGAAAAACGTAACACCCAAAACCGCATCAAAACAAGAACAAAAACATGTCAACAATCGCAGATTCAGACAACAATGCCTTGTCATCATATCGGGCCAAGACGTTAGCTAAACCACGACAAGAAAGCGCATAATAGCATATCAAACACGCCCAAAACGCATTAAATCTCGTGTTGAACAACTCATAACATCTTAACAACATCAACAACAAGCGCAGAGAACACACCGCATAAATAACTACACAAACCGCATACAAGAACCGCTTCAAAAACCATACGAATCACCAAAAACAACAAAACCTAGGCTCTGATGCCAATTGTTAGGATCGTATATTTATGTTGCTTAGATGATTCGGGTGGTCTAGGTAGATGATTAAACAAGTAAGCCATTGTTAGAGAGATGAAGAGAGGAGAGGGAATTCTAGAGAGAGAAATAAACACAAAATGCAAGGTTAGCTTCACTAGTTCCAACCCTCTACCTTGGGAGGTAGAGGGTATTTATAGTTACAAAGCATACGCCCTCCCGTCGGATCGTGGATCGTGCATACGGTGGGTAAAGACCGTCCTTCCTCCACGGTGTTACACTAAACAATTCTACGCTACAAACTAACTAATAAACTACTTAATAACGTAAATAATGACATGTATACGAGCTAACATATGCTAGACCATAATTAAAGTGATCGACACTTTAACATGGAATTTCCAATTCCTAACAAAAAGATGAAGTCGATTTGATAAATGGTCACGTGCTTATCGCCTCGCAAATAGGTACAATTACATGACCTCAAATAGTGCTTAATCAAGAACTCAGAACTAAAGATGTTAGGAAAGTTCCAATAACCCGCCTAATGGAGTATTACCAAGGCTTCTACAAAATGGTACTTTTATCGTCGAGAAAAATACATAGGTAACTAACAAAATTGTCTATTATATTTGGTTTATCACATATTTGGTTTATATCGTTGGAATCACTCCTAATCTAGAATTCAAGTGTTAGTAATTAATATGTAATAGTTAGCTTAATTAGACCTTTATGTTTGTTATTATGCTAAGGCTTATGTAGAAGGCCCATAAGCCTTGGCCCAAGCCTAATAAGGAAAGGATGGGAACTTGTGTGTTGCCCTAGTTCCCTCCTATAAATATTTTGTATAACCCTCACTGAGGGTTGGTTGTTCAATTCACACATTTCATCTCTACGCCTAACTCTTCTATATTCATACGTGTGTGTGTGTGTGTGTTTGTTCATCTGATCTCTTCTCTATTTCTTCTATTGATGCTTGTGTTACTAATATGGGAACCTAACAGTGGTATCAATCGCCAAATAGTTGGGTGAATCGGTATTGTTTTTGAAGTAAGTTTTGGTCTTACGCGTAACATACGGTTCCAAACTTGGTCATGCTTAAAAACTCATTTTTTACACTTTTCAATCCAAGATTCTTGTACTTTCAACGTTTTAAGGTGTTAAAATATCTGTTTTTAGCAAAAAGTTTCAAACTTTACGTGTGGATCATTGTTTTTAAGCTTGATTTTAAACGTGGGATTATTTCTACGCATAAGGTGTTTCTAAGTTTTGGATCATCAAGTTTCACACTTTTGTGTTATTTTGGTGATATTGAAGCTGTTTCATCACAAAAATCTGGTTTAGAAACAACTTGGGATAAAATCACAATTTTGGATAATCCTACGCGTAGGAAACCCTAATCTTACACGATAAGATTTCCTTGGATTGATCTTCGCCGTGGTTTACTTAGTGTTTTCTTGCTTGGATAAGTCCGAAACACTGACTTTGGATATCCTTTACACCGTGATAGTGTAAAAGATCTTTGGGAAAACCAATTTTACGCATAAGCAAGCTTACGCCGAGAACTCTTTACGATAAGATTATTCTTACGCCTAAGCTCTCTTACGATAAGATAATCCCACGCCTAAGTTTTCACGCCTAACTTTCTCGTTTACGCATAACTTTAGTGTTTCTCAATTCTTACGCCGAAGCTAATCCTACGCCAGAACACCGCTTTTACGCATAAGTTTGGTGTTTTACGCCTAAGTGTTACCTTGCCTTTACGTGATTTTTACGCCTAAGGATACTTCATCAACAACGTTTCATTTGACTACAAAGATCCATTTAACAACACAAGTTTTCAACATGTCACAACCACCATACTCTAGCTATTTTCCTTACACTTATCATCAACAACAACAACAACAACTAAGTCCACAACATCAACAATTTAATCAACAACAACAAATTTATCAACAACAGTTTAATCAACAACATACTCCACAACTTGGAGCAATTCCACCACAAATGGTTCAACCACCACCAAGTCTTCAAGTACAACCTTACACAAACATTTACAATCAACATCCATCAAGGAACACTATGAAGGAACCAACTTGGTTTGCAAAGATGTGCTAAGCTTTAAGTAGCCGAAGAATTCATTCATGAGGTCGGATCACTTGATAGACCTCCAATGCTCACTCCAGAAACTACGATCAATGGGTGATTAGGTTCTTTAGGTTTTGTGATCTAAAGAAGCCACATGGAAAGTTCTAAAGAAGGTCATCTTGGAAGGTCCATTTCAAATGCCTATTATCACTACACCCGGAGATCCTAATGTTGTTCCACCAAGAGATGATCTCACCAACATTGCAACTGTTGCTCAACTGTCTGGAGATGAACTTCTACACTATGAAGTCGATGAGCTTGCAATGCAATATATCCTTTAGGATTACCAAACCCAATTCTTCGCAGTGTTGATGCTCAAAAGACGGCAAAAGCAATGTGGGAACATATTCATCTTCTCATGGTAGGCATCGCACTCAATCGGAGGATATGGAATCCAAAATTTACTTGGCTTATGAACACTTTGTGATTGAACACGGAGAGACACTAGAGTCTTATCATCATCGATTCTCGAGACATCATCAATGATTCGGATAAACACAACATCATCATGCCAAGAATTGCGTTAATACTAAGTTCCCGAGTAGTCTTGGTCCCGAATGGGAGAAGTATGTCATTTTCCTCTGCTGCGAAGAATATGCATCATGCTACATATGGATTGTTGTACGACTATTTGAAGCCTCATCAAAAGAAGTTGATAAGGAATGGATTATCCGTGGCCAAACTGTTTCACCTTCACTTTCGGATAATCGACAACTTGCTTTGTGGGCTCAAACTAGTTATCCTCCTCAACCAATGCTACAATTACACCATACGATCCGTCACAAAGAACAATCTCAACAAACTCAATTGGTTCCATACAACAACAACAATGATCAAGCACTTTACGTTGAAGCTAATGAGGACTCCGATCCGCTCGATGCATTGCAACAAGGATATGTTATGATTGCTAAATCTTTTGGCCATTATACAAACAAATCTAACAATCGCATTCGCTCCTCATCAAACACAAGGAATCAAGCTGTTGTAAACAATGGACGTGTTGAAGTTCGTAATCGTGGTTATGGTCGTCCGATGGGCGGTGGTCAAGGGTTTAATGTTATGGGTAGGAATAACAATGAGCTCAAGTGGTTGAACAGGTAATGTTCGTAATGGGATTAATGGTCTTACCGCTACAATCAGTAATGAGAAGGGACGCTGGCTAATGCATGCCCAAAGCCGAGGACTAGGGGCGATGCTTATCACAAGGAGGCTTTACTTTTGGCTCTTAAGGATGAAGTTGGTGGAACTCTCATAGACAAAGAATGTGAGCTTTATGGCGATGCAAACTCGATGATGATATGGAGGACTTGCATGTGCCAATGCGCAGCATTATATTGATGGCTAATATGCACGAGCTACACATAAGTGACACAGCCCGGCAGATGACATCGATGGCTTGTCTCAGCACCGAACAAACCATATTTATCTCTAATCTAATATCTCCACCAACATCTCGAATCCGCGAGGCTCAAATGTTCAAAATGAGTCGTCCACATCTCATTCTCGACGATTCTCAACTAGACCCGTAGTTACATTTGACGCATCAAGATGACCTTATGGTTTCCTTTGATAATCAAATTGACTCGTGGTCATACTTGAGGATCCGAATAGTGATCATGTTGTGACTCACGTTGAACACGCCGAACCTTTGCCTAATCCGTATATTGATCTCGTTACTTAAAGACCAACAATCCCGAATGGAAGAATGTCGTGAATTAAATCAAAATTACACAAAGAAAATGCAATCATTAACTGGGGATATTGAATGCTTACAACGGCAACTCGCTTTTTCAAAACTCAAGAAAACCGTGAAAAAGGTTTTGAAGCCGCTTTGCTAAATCTCATCAAAATGAACAATCTTTAGAACGATAGATGCGTGATCTAGCCGCTTGAAGAATGCTTTGTTGTCTCAAATAGAACAATCGAAACATTAACATAAACAACAAAAAACGCCTACCTTGAAACTCAAAAGCCAAGGTGAGTTGTTAACTTGTCAAAACAGTTCTCAATACAAAAAGCATTCAACAAAACGAATAGATGACCATCTTGAAGAAATTGTCACTTACAAAACAAACTTAAAGAGTTTTGAAATGTTGTTTACAAACATGGTGAGTCAATCACAACTATTCAAAAGTTTACTTTAAAACCAAATCCAAATGGATATGGACCGAATCTTTCGACATAAACCTAAGCTTTCAACCAAAGCATTCAAACCAAATCCTCAAGTTTCCAAGGTAATATAAAATTGATGATTCTCATATGAGTGTTTTGAATATCATCGTCAAGAGGAATCGATGCGTAAGAAGAGAGTCGATCAAAATTACAAAACGTTGTTTACAACAAACCTTTTACCTATTCACAAGTCACTTTCACACACCAAAGGATTCTTCTAACACACCAAGGATTATCACAAAAACGTCTGAGTCTTCTAATGTTACTCCCCAACCAAATTATGCACAAATTTATGGTCCTTTACCTTCCATCAGTGAAGTAAATTCAAAACCCGAAAATCATCAAATTCTTAGATATTTTGATATTTTCAAGTCTGGCCTCAAACTTTTAGAACATGAGATTGAATTTCATTCTGAAATTAAAGTTGAACATTTTCAATCGCCTCAGGCGCGATAACAAAGAGATATTTTTCAGAAAAGACTTTTACCCCATGTTAAAAATTTGAAAAATTGTGCATTGTATCGGGAAAGGGAATTTCATAAGGAACTTGATTGATGAAAGTCGCTTTCAAGAAAATGTAAACATCTATTTTAATACTAAACGTAAAAGAAAATGTTACGAAAAGATGTTGATCGACTCTTGGAAGATGTTATCAGGCCGATATCCATAATGTCGTGTTATTTCATTCTTTGCCATATGCATCCGATTATATCTCACCGATTCTCGCTGATTATGTTGAAATTGTTGAGAATATCGATAATGTGCATCGATCGAGTCTTTAAAAGTTGAAAATGAACGTCTGTTAAACGAGCTTTCAAATTCAAAACGTCGTCTTCAATGGTGTCAAAAAGATTGTCAAAATCGTGAACTTGCTTTGCAAAACAAAATCAACCAGTTGCAATCCAAAACGTTTAATCCAAAATTTGAGCAACTGGATAATCAAAACGCGTCTTTCAAATGTCAAATCTCAAAATATGAACAAGAACTTTTAAAAGTTAAAAAGGAATATGGTGTCATATTTGATTTACTCAAACAGACTCGTGATGAAGCATCAAACGAACTTGATCATTATCTTGCACACACTTAAGAAGTCATGAATTTTGCCGAAATCTTCGCTCGAAAATCAAGATCGATTCACACTATCTTTAAGTTAAGAGAAATGCTAGGAAAGTATGAACAAGTTCACCTAGCATCATTAAGAGACTTGCACCGTAACACTTAGCAAACGTGAACCCGTAATGCCCACCGACAAAACACAAGTTACTAATGTGCTTCCTCATCGAACAGAATAATTGCCTCTTTTCCTAATGTCCGCACTTCTGACCTAGGAGCAATACAAAGAAGAATAGGAAGTTGCGACCCAAGAAAAGAACAATAAAGAATGTCAAGTAGAAGAACACCCTAGGAGTTTGAATAAGATTCACGCTGCACCCACTTTAGATATTAGGTCGACAAATGTAATGGAAAAAGTGTTGTAACGAATGCTAAACCTTTAAGTACTTTTGATATTCACCGATGCTTCTTGTGTTATTTGTCGAAAAGTATGCTTTCGATTGTCATGAAAATGTGTTGCTAGAGCTATCTTGTCTGCTTACGTAATCCTAAGACCCGAATACCTCTAGGCCCACTAATGCTTCTAAGTTTGTGCTTGGTAAACCGCCTCTTTAGATTCTAATAAACGCATTGATATCCCTCGTAGCTCCAAGATCACCTCCAGGAAAGTAGTACCACCTAGTGCATTCACTAAGACTAAAGCAAATACTAGTTGGAGATGGCGAAATGGTTACATAATACACTAGGATTTAAATGGATGCCTAAAGTCATTGATGTGTGTATTTCTACTATATCGCTCGAACCCTCTAACACTTCGGGTTCCATATCTACTTCTATTCCATCCGTGTCGTCATGTGTAATGCAGTGATATGATCATCCTTGGATTGTTGCTAGCGGATGTTCCCGGGCACATGACAGAAACCTTAAACTGCTATCCAACTTTATTGCAAAGTTCATTGGCACTGTCATGATTCGGGAATGATCACTTCAGCGACTATCATGGGCTACTTGAGATTATATCAATGGCAATATCAAAATTAGCAGGATTTATTATGTGGAAGGCCCTGGTCACAATCTCTTTTCACCGGTCAATTTCGTGATGGAGATTTGAGGTTGCTTTTCGGGAGAAAACTTGTTTCATTCAGTAATTCACAAGGAAACGATCTTATGTCCGGCTCTCGCAATTCTAGTCCAGACACAATCTCAATGCAAGACATGGTTGCTTCATCTCCCATCCGCTCACTTTCAAAGGCATCATCAACTAAATCTTGGCTATGGCACCATCGCTCTCACATTAAAACTTTCAAACCATCACCAACCTTGCTCGACACAAACTTGTTGAAGGTCTCCGAGATTCCAGATTCTAAAGATCACCTTGATCCGCTTGTGAACAAGGGAAAAGCACTCGTGCTCATTTTCCTTCAAAGGTGGAACACGCCTCAAAGATGTGCTTCATCTTCTTCACATGGACTTGTGTGGCCCGATCTTGGCGTGCAAACGATTAATGGCAAACGCTACATCTTGGTAATTGTCGATGACTACTCACGATGGACTTGGGTCTACTTTCTTCAAGCAAAGATCAAGCTCCACAGATGATCATCACCTTCTCACGAAAATTCAAGTTCACTCCGAACACCGTCGACAAATTCGAAGCACAAAGGAACTAAATTTGTGAATCAAATTCTTCGAGAATTTTATGAGAAAGTGGGAATCGAGCATCAAACATCTATTGCACGCACACCGTAACAAAACAGAGTTGTTGAAAGACTAAACCGAACGTTAGTGGAAGCGCAAGAACAATGTTAATCAATGCTAAACTTCCAGATTACTTATGGGCGTGTATCAAGCGCATGCTATACTCAAAAGCGATCAATGATTACAAAACACCTTTTGAGCTTATCCACAATGTAAAACCAAACCTCAAACACTTTCATGTATTTGGATCCCTTTACTACCCAAATAATGATCGTGATGACTTTGGAAAGCTAAAAGCCAAAGCGACATTGAGTCTTTATTGATACCGTGAGAATTCTAAAGGTTACGGATCCGAATCGCTCGACAAAGCAAAAGTTATGGATATGATTCATGCTAATTTTGATGAGCTTACAGAGATGGCTTCGAGCATATGACTTGGAACCCGGTCACAACCATTTAAACTTCCTCAAACCCCATCATCCACGAACCAAGCCCCAAACTTACTCGTCAACAAATGGAAAAGCTATTTGTCTACTGCTCGCGACGATATTGATGAACGTGCTCGTGTGTATCCAATGTTTCCACGCTCAACCCGATCATATTCTTATACCGATACACTGCTACAACAATTCTTGTTGAAGAAGCACCACCATTGATTCTACAACAACGATTGATTCTACAACAACATTGAACAAAGCGCATCCAAAGACGCTAAACCGGTGATGATGCTCTTAATGATGTACCCCACCGCAGATTTTGATCCAAATGCGTTCTTTAACCCGTTTGCCAATGAAACTGCGCACGATGTCGCAGTAATCATCTACAAGCCATTTGAATCCTCAAAATCGCACAATGTATACCAACATCAACCCTTTACACATCGATGGACAAAAGACCACCCCTTGAGAACATTATTGGTAACCCAAATCAACCAACAGAACGAGACAACTTCTTCACACGGATGGTGAACATTGCATTTATGCACTCACCGCTTTTCCAATCGAGCCTAAAACATTAAAGACGCAATGACAAAAGACAACTGGATTGAATCCATGCAAGAAGAACTCAACCAATTCAAACGTCTTGAAGTATAGGAACGGTTGAAAGACCAACGGGGGTCTACGTCATTGGTCTCAAATGGATTTGGAAGAACAAATTGGATGTCAAGGAACGAATCGTAAATAAGTCACGCCCGGTGGCTAAGGGTTATAGGCAGGAAGAGGTATTGACTTTGAAGAATCATTCGCTCCGGTTGCTCGTCTTGAGGTCGTTTCGATCTTTCTCGCGTTCGCAGCTCATATGAATATAACGGTCTTTCAAATGGACGTCAAAAGCGCTTTTCGAATGGGCAATCAAGGAAACGGTTTATGTCACCACCGGAAGGATTTGTTGATCCCGAGTTCCCGAACCATGTTTACAAACCGAACAAAGCTCAGACGGACTCAAGCAAGCTCCTCGGGCGTGGTACGATAAGTTATCATCTTTCCTCATTGCTAATAATTTCACCAAAGGTTCGGTCGACCCAACTCTTTTCATTCAATATCACGGGCAAATATCTTAATTGTTCAAATTATGTGGATGACATCATTTTGGGTCAACACATAAAAAGTACTCAATCGCTTTTGCAAAACTAATGAAGAAACATTTTGAAATGTCAATGATGGGTGAACTTACGCTCTTTCTAGGACTGCAAGTTCATCAATCACCCGTGGTATTTTCTTGAGTCACCCAAATATGCCCTTGAATTGTTAAACAAATTTGGAATGCAAACTGTGACACCTATGCCACACCAATGGCTCTTACCAAGAAGCTAGACGCCGATTTACATGGGAAATTGGTAGACCCTACCAAATACCGTAGTATCATTGGGTCTCTCATGTATCTAACAACTAGCGGACACGACATTGTTTTTGCCAGATATCTTTGCTCCGTTATCGATCGAGACCAATCGAAACCCACCTCTCGAGGCTAAAAGAATCCCATACGTCAAGAGAACCATTAATTTGGGGATCTAGTATCCAGAAGGATTCGGTTTTGAACTAATCGCTTTCAGACGCCGACCACGCATGATGCTTAGATTCACGGAAAAGTACTTCAGAGCATTACAATTTCTTGGTGATAAACCGGTGTCATGGCAATCGAAGAAGCGAGGATTGTACATCGTCCTCAACCGAAGCAAAATATGTAGCCATGTCGGCGTGTTATGCTCAAGTCATTTGGATGTGAACACAACTCAAAGACTATGGTTATGTATTTGATGTAATCCCGATGTATCGCGACAATCGAGTGCTATTGCGATCTCGTGCAACTCGCTCAACATTCAAATCAAAGCACATCGATCTTCGATATCATTTCATCAAGGACCACGTGGAGCGTGGTATCGTTGAATTATACTTTGTGGTACAGAATACCAATTGGCATATCTCCTCACCAAAGCCTTAGCTCCTCGCTAGGTTTAATGAGTTGGTCCACCGGATTGGTATGCGGTGTTTGACTCAAGTGGAACCGGATGAACTCTTAAAACATTCTTAAAAACTAGTCAAACACCAAAACCTCTTTTGTAAATATTTTTCAAAAACAAAATACAAAATTATAAAATCGATAAAACAACAAAATATTCTTCTATCTATATTTTTGTTAACGTGGCAAGTACAATTCTTCCGTCAACACTCAAATCTTTCAAAATTCTGTATTTTCTCGATCAAGTGTTGAGGGGGAGAAACCAAATATTTTTCGGTTTCATAAAACCTTGTACTTGCATGTTACCTTATCACGGTTGTTTCTTTAATAATGGTGGTCACATTTCTGGTTTACTGACACTCCTCGGACTAAAATTTATAAAACTTCATTATTTCTTAAGTCGAGGGGAAGTGTCGTCAAAAATTCTTTCCAAAAATCCTTCGTTTGGTAACCAAAACATAAGTTATGGACATTGGATGTAAATGGAAAAGGTGGAGGGGCTAAAACTGTCAAAAGCTCAAAAATTATTTTAATAAAACGCTCCACCTAATTCATTAACTCTTCAAATTTAATACCACACCTACCAAATCCTACGCCTAACAATCAATCTCCTAATCCGCTTGTTTGATCATCATTTTGTAATTGTTTTGTGTTCTTAACATGATTACAAACAAGGGTTTTAAATCGCTTCAAAACTAACGGTTTGATTTTCATTATGAGTGATTTTGTGTTCTACGCATAGCGTATGAACACATAATCAATGGTGTGTGTTGTGGTTAAAATGATAGAGTCAAAATGTTTATCTAACATCATTGAAACCATTTTATCATTAAACATCACCCGCATACACGAATTGATTGATTTTGAAAACTAGGGTTTATGCGTGGAATTGGGTGTTTTCATATATGAACGTTTCGGTTAATTAGTTGCTTGTAAGATGTTGTTTATATGATGAATTGATGATATCCATGCTTAGAACTTGCCCAAGAACATCAAATGTGAAAGAATTGAATTGTAGGGTTTTAGTTAAATTTAATTGGGTATTTTTGATTCATGTTGAGTTTGATGTTAAAACTTGGATAAAACAACTTAATAGGCATCCTAGACTTCCCAGAATCATTTTGGTGCATTTTCTATGGCTAATTATCTTAGGCGTAATTCTTGAGCCTTAGGGTTTAGGTTTTACGCATAAGGGTTTTTTCGCGTAACTGTTTGAATGAAGAATTCATGATGTGATCTGAAAATAATTGAATGTATGTGTTAATAATTGTGCTATGATGAATTTATTTCAGGTTTTCTACGCTTGAAAATTCAGAATCAAGGTTACTTGCAATCTACGCATAACTATCACCCACGCGTAGAATGTTATGCGCGAAGAGAAATCTTACGCGTAACGATTACGCCGTAAGGTTCTACATAAGGGACTACGCGTATCCCGTGAAGGATATGCATAAACAAATGACCTCACGCATAAGGTTGACTCTTCACGAGTAAGCCTTACGAGTAAGGTTCCATATACGCTTCTGCGTAAGCTTTACGCATAAGGCACTCTTTTCCCACGCGTAATATTTCTTACGCGAAGTCAAGAACCCACGATAAGCTTATGCTTACGCCGTATACCACTCTGCTTATGCATAAGCTTGCCATTTCTACACCTAAGCCTAGTTTTAACCTTAATTATGAATTCTTACGCTTGCAAACTTGTAAATAAATAAATCATAACGCCACGAAACCAATTATGTCACTAATAAGCTTAAACATTTAATATGTTGTGAAAAATAAGTGAAAACATGGACTTTAAAACTTAAAGTTAATCAACTCACGAAACTTATCACGACGTCATTGGACTATTGGACAAACAAGTGACATTGGACTAGTAATAATCATCGACATATCACATTCAAATAATTAGACAATAAAACCATCTGTTGACTAACGTGATGTCTTTCGATATGTTGGTTCTTTTGGCTAAATATTTTTCGAGATCACGAAATGGACGCTCAAATACGTAATGTGGAAGCACCAAATGTTCTCACCGTTCGATATCTTCCCTAATGGCTATCCGATGAAGATAGGAAAGAACAACCTTCGTGTTGATTTTGATAGTCTCACCGCCGTAGTCTTCTTGCTTAATAGCTGTGGACATTCTCAAGAACCATTCTTATCGAACATGCTCACCAATTACGCTTTCAAGGTCGAGATCTACATACACCGATTCGGCATACAATGCAAATGATCAAAGGTCAAAATGTCAGAACGGTGACGCCAACCACAAACAAGTCACCATCACACTGCGCAGACTTAAGGGTTGTTCTCCTCATTCCGCCATCGAGCCAACCGAATAAAATGCCGCACCAATGAAGAGACTATTCTGCAATTCATGATCGACATTGGTTATGACGAAGCTACATGAGTAATCACAAAGCATTCATACGTGGATCTTAAGAATATTCCTCAGCCGTGGAGAACTCTCTACATTATCATCACCAAATCCATTTCTGGACGTGATAGTGGTTATGAGTATCCCAAGCTCGTTGAACTACAGATTTTTTGGTCTTTGGTCAACATGAAACACATTGAAGTTGAAGCTCTGATGTGGGACGACATGATGACATTCCTCAAAAAGCTTGGCTCCAAAATCCCATACATCAGATATACAAAACTGTTGATCCAAAGAGTTCTTGGGTATAATCCGGATATCCCCAAGAGACTCAATGACCCCAACAATCACTCCATGTTGTATGAGCCTACACTCACAGTCAGATTTAAGGAATCTACAACAAAGAAACAGGGTGCAGTGTTGCCAGATCACCTTCTAACATATGCAACAACAACTCTATTCATACAAAAGGTATCCGTAGCGGTTGATGAAGGCAAAGTCGGTTTTCTTGATGAAAAGTCCTCCCAGACACCTACTAGGAAAACCCGAGAGGCAAAGCAGAAGTGTTACAAGCACTGAGAGTCAAAGAAAGTTCCCTAAGAGGAAACCTCCACTCAAAAGGAAAGTTCCATCTAAGGAAGCTGTTCCTATTCCTATTCCCAAGTCTGAACCGCAAAGAAAGCTAGTGGATGAAAGCTCTGAGGAAACCGAATCAGACGAAGAGGTCACCTACTCTGAAACTGCAACCGATGTCACTACAATAGTAGCTACACCTCCAAGTCCAATAGCTTATAAAGGAAAAGGGAAAACTCCTGTGCTTGAGCATGATAAGGAAAGTTTTGAAGAAAAACCAGTTGACGAGGAAAGAGAATATCAAAAGAAGTTGAAGGACCTCAAACAAAAATACTTTGCCGAAGAATTCGTAAAAGATCAAACTCGTGGCCCTGGAGGATCAAGTGGTGGTACACAAGCCACACCAGTTTCTGATGCGATTAATCAACCCGATAAGGAAACTGGTACTACCACCACCCACGAACAACAACAAAGGCAAGTTGAGGATTCGATCAACTTTGACATAGAGGAACCAGACACGGAAAAGACTGAGAAAACTCCTGGTGATGATACAAAGGCTGATGAAACGGCTAAGTCTGGAAATAAAGATGAAACTGATTATGATACTTTTCTTCTTGACAGTCCCGCACGCTCTAAGGAGGAAACTTCTACCAAAGGACCCGGAGTCTCCTCATGTCTCTTCATCATCAGATTCGTCTTCTCACTCTTCACCTCCACCATCCAAAATATCAACCAGATCCACATCCAAATCTGTGAAGAAGCCAACGGACTCTTGGATATCTCGGGCTAAGACAAGGATTGTCAATGCTGTCAAGCAGGTCAGGAAGAAAGACGTGCTTAACAAAAAGCTAAATTTTCTCACTGACCAGATCCAGTATCTTCATGACGAGACTAACAAGATGTCAATTGAAAGGGAATATGTCCAGAAGTTCATGAAACGTGATCTTCAAGGGGAAATGAACGAAATGATTAAGGGCTATACTCATCGGGCCTACTCGACAAAGTTCCGTGTGATAAGAGAAATGTTCAATAGACAACTCTATCCGAATCGATGCATTTGGCCAAGCAACTATAAGATCAACACCAATGACCGTAACAATCAACCCAATCGATCCTATAGTCTTCTCCGATCTTTGAATTGGTTTCAGATCGGTAACTCAAATGTCTAAATGATCGCAACATTTACTTCTTACGAAGGTAAATTGTTTGAAGCATTGCGGAATACCAACTCAAATCACCGCAGAGAAGAAGCTCAAAGGCCTAAACGTCCAAGAGACGATGATAAAGATAAGGATAAGGATAAGGAACCTAAACGTCCAAAGAAGTGCGGAGAACCATCCTCTATGCCACCACCACCCCGAAGGACTTCACCACCAAGACGATCTCCTCCACGCTCTTCATCGACAAACCTCGGGACTCGAGTTACCACCCAGCATGAGAAAACGGTGATCACTTCGAGTATACTTGGTGGTAACGATGAGGAAGTCCCTGAGCCCCAACAACAACCCACCTCTCCCGACACGACTAAGAAACCAAAGATCCTCATCTAGGCCAAAGAAAAAGAAGAAGACGCTTAAGGGCGGACGTCGTATCATGGCTAGACGACGATGACATCGAATATGACCGGTTTTCTACCCTTGTGAATTCAACTCCTACCCACCAAGGTCAAGATGTGATAAAAGGTCGACGTTGGAGCATGCTAAGTTACCGCAAGAAAAGTTCCGAGTGAAGAAGATGACGAAATCAGAGTTGAAACGAATCAAGAATGAAGCATTTCAACTACTCAAAGACGTTCGTAAAGTGCTATTAAAGTTGAGTATCACCTTGAAAACATAGCACAAGCCATGTCTAACAACATTGATTGGCTCAACCTCAAGCAAACATCGACTTCACCGGACAAGACAAGGCTCCATACTACACCGATCGGTCTAAACCTCTACCAACGACACAACCGGATCAACCTAAGATTCCATTCCGCTACTTCTTCAACAATGATTTGGAATTTCTTCTACACGGTAGCGATGGTTCAAAGAAATACGCTACATCACTTACACTTCCGCTCCGTGACCATATACTCCAACCGCATAGCCATTGAAGAAAAGGCTACCCACATGTTTTCAACAAGTGGAGCGGTATGACATTGATGCAATGTACGGATTCACCATTGGCCGGAATGTAACATATTGGATTTCACAAACACACTAAATCATAAGATCAAATAGGCGATAATGAGTTTTAGAGATAAAGTTAGAGGTTTAGGAACTTTAGTGAGAGAAAGAAAATCTTATTATGAGCTCCAACTCTACCTTGGGAGGTAGAGATTATTTATAGTCATTACATAAATCGCCACCTATTGGGTGTGGATCGGCATACGATTGCAAGATTGTTAATACAAATAAGCCGTAAAACGTTTATTTATATTTTACGATCTTCTAATGTTTTGTCGATAACAAACGTAAAATCATTTTAACGAAACAAATAGAGTACGTAAATAGTTTGAGTTAAGAGTTTCCTAACACACTTACGTTTTCACATAAAACACTATAACAAGATTAAGTGATTTTATGATTTAGATATATATGTACAACAACTAGTGTTTACATATTGGGTTAATACATACTTATACTAAGTATACTAAAATGGGTAAAACATGTAAATACTAAAATGGGTAAAAACATGTAAATACTAAAATGGGTAAAACTAGCAAATGGTATTGACCCATAACCCATGGTTTTATATATACCACTTACACAAGTTCAATGTATCCTTAAGGTACATTGTATCTAGATAGAAAACCATGGATCAACCCATAACCCATGACCCATGACCCATAACCAAAAATACCCATGGGCAAAGAGGAGTGTTCCACGGATCCCTAGCTTTGTGCTAGCCGGATCCCAGTGGAAGGATCCGTGGGATCCGGGAACAAGAGAGAATTTTCTCTATAAATGAGAGCCATTTCTTCCTTTCTATTCATCCCTTTACACACATACTTCCCCAAGTATTCTAACCTCTAACCTCGTATCCAAGAGATCTATGTAGTCTTTGTCTTTTGTTTTGTGTGATCTTCTAGGTTCCTCTTAAAGGAAAGATCACCACTTCTTGAAGACGTGCAAGCTCAAGTCCATGAGTTGCCATGCTTCGTCATCATCAAGACAACGAAGGTTCTCTTGTTGATAGATCTACCTTTCTCCATAGATGTTGGGTTGAAGGCATTAGTGAAGAATGCCGAAAGTGTCAAGATGCAAGCATTAGTGAAAGATGCTCATCATCCGTGTCAAAGCATTAGTGAAGAATGCTAAAGGTGTCAAGACGAAGGCATTAGTGAAGGGTGCCAAGCGTTGTGTCAAAGGCATTAGTGAAGGATGCCGAAGAATCAAATCAAGTAGCATTTGGGAAGAATGCTTAGGTCGTATAATCGATGAGGTGCATCGTTATACATATAAGTATTTGTTTATTTACAAGGATGGTGATATCCTTGATGGTGTTGTAACAAGGAGTAGATCTCCTCGATAATAGGTGTTGTGTCGTGAAGGGTAGTAGTTCCTCCATAGTAATGGAACTAGGTGCTTAGCCTAGTACCTAATAAAGGGTAGGCGACGTTGTGATAGGATTAGTTCTCCTAAGGTGTGAAAGAACTCGGTGGTTAGCCTAGCACCGTATAAAGGGTAGGCGACGTTGTGTTAGGTGTGGTTCGCCTTGGTGTGAAGGAACTCGGTATTTAGCTTTGTACCGGAAAAAGGTTAAGCGACGTTGTGAAGGCTTCTCCGCCATAAGGAGTTGGTGTAGTGCTTACGAACTCTCGAGTAGGTGACTCGGGAGTGGAGTAAGGCAAGGAAGGTGTCCTTGTAGCCGAACCACTATAAATAACTTGTGTCGTGGTGATGTGCTTCTTACTCTTTATCTTTCATTACATGTTTATATATCTATCTATCAACGTCCAACATAAACAACCAAATAGATTGACATAAGTCGATCTAAATATTTAAAAGAAAGTTTTAAATTGGTAAAACTATTCAACCCCCCCTTCTAGTTTTCCACAATTGGCATCAGAGCTTCGTTACCAAGTTTCTTAAAGTATGTTGTACTTTAAAGACTTGATACGATCCGTGTATGTTTGAAAACTACAAAGAAGGATTTGTTTTTTTTAAAAGGATCATATTTTCTGTTAAATCATTTTGTTGGACATTGATAGATGATTCTAACATCTTTTGCTCTCAAGAAATCTTCATGCTAGAATCTCTTCAAAATCTTCATTCAAAGAATAATGAAGTCAAAATTCAAGGAAGGATCTAAAAAGTAATCATAACTTAAGTACATCAAGTACAAATGATTACTTTAAAAGTTCATGAAGAATCTTTGGTATTATGCCAAACCAAGAAGCATAGAGGTATGCTTTACTTTTCATTAGATAGGATACATGAGTTCAATTTATTTTCATAAGTTCTAATTGCTTATTAATCACTAACATCGTTAGAAGTCTCTTTCGTCACCTTTCCGCCTTTTTCATCATCGGGAATGATATTTCTTTTTGATTCGTCAAACTAAAACATCACATATGAACCCTCGATATGAAATTTATCAAAAGCCGCCATCCAAAACAATCGTCATCTAATACCTCCGAACTATTTTGGTAAGCTAACTTATAAGCCTACTACAAAATAATGCCAAACAACTCCTTTTATGTTCACGAGGCGGATCCCTCTAGTTGTACTAGCGGATCCCAAATACAAAGGATCCGGGAACCGTGGAATGTAACTGATCATACGATTTCAAAAATTAACCACTGATCATCTTCCCCCTATTCACACAACACAAAAAAGACCAAGCTACAAAATTCATCCCCATTGGCTTCCTTACTTTCAAGTATTCATTCCTAGAACGTCATTGTAAGTAATTACATTAACTTGTTCTAATTTTCATCATCCTAATTCAAGGGTTTATGGTTTCTTAATTTCTAATCAATTAATTAGGGTTTTTCAAATTAATCATGAAAAGGGGTTTTTAATTAAAATCACATTGTGTTCACAACATTGTTAATACAAATCAAAACCATAAACCCATATCAACCAATTTAACCTAACTGAAAAAACTTGTATTTTTAGGACCAACCATGCCCAAAGCCACTCAACAAGATCATCATGACACCATCCATTACCTTACTCATTACTATCGTAAAAAGGGTCTGACCAAAACTAACCGTAAAATTTTCAAAAGCCTCACAAAACGACTTATCCACGAAGGTCGTGTAGTCAAGGAATGTTTCCTTGAAGATACCGACATTCGTCAAGTTTTCTCGACAATCAACTTTGATTGTCTTCTTGACATTGATGAACAAATTTGTCCGGTTTTTTTTTTGAGTTTTACAAAAGCTTTAGGATCATTAGAAACACCGATGATAGCATCTCAATCGCTTTTATCATCAACACACAAAACTTTACTCTTCCTCTCAACACTTTTGCTCAAATTCTTCGCATTCCTTGTGAAGGAATTTGTATGTACTCAAGATTGAGCAATTAACGCCAAAACCTTGCACTTGATCCTAAGCCTCTTTACAACACTCCTCTCGACAATCCCGAAACCATTCGTGATACTATCTTTAAAATTAGGACCAACCAATCCCGTTACGATCGTAACAAAAAGCTCATTCACCGTGATCCCTTTAAAATGGAACTTTTCGAAATGCATCCCATGTTTAGAAAATGGGAAGAAATCCTTAGGGAAAACATCATTAGCCTAGTTGGAAACAAAGATCATCCAAAAACATGTCTTGTGCAAATGATCTATTGTCTTACCCACCAAAGGCCATTTAATCTTACCTATTACATGGTAAGGAGAATGGCTGGGGTATTCAAAGCTTCCAACATGGTACTCCCATATGGTATGCTCCTAACACGACTTTGTAAGTATGTTAGTGCATTGCAACCATCCCCTATCAACGATGATCATTACCTTTCCGATCACGTCATGGTACCTCTTACCAAACAACCCTCTAAACGGTTCATGGTCAATGAGAGAAACCCGAAGCTCTCTCGGACTCCTCGGCGGAGAGAAGAAGAAGAAGAAGATGAGGAAGACATCGACCCGTATCCAACATCAAATTGGACATCCTTGAATACCACGAACAACTTCCAACCATTCCAAACGAGACCATGGAATTCAAACAAATAAGAGGCATGATTCAAAACCTCGCCACAATCTCACTAAGTCGTCAAAAGGAAAAGGAAGAATTGATGAAAGAGACAATAGGAATGTGCTTAGTTTCATTTATTTTATGTTTGAATGATTTCTTTTAGCATTGTTGGTTTATGGTATTTTGGATATTGTTACTTTATCTTATAAGTGGTGTTATATGATGGCTTGCTTGTTCCTATTGCTTGTTTTATAGACTTAATAGTGTGCAAAATCGCACATCATTTCGAATAGGTTTCGATCCGCAGATGCGGATCCCTAGGATTAGCCTAGCGGATCCCTCCTCGAGGGAACCGTGGGATCCGTGTCATCAGATCAGCAATACTGCATTTCCTACATCAAGATTGTTTTCTAGATAAACTTCACATTAGCTAAGTATCTGTTTTCAGAACCCAACTAAGTCTTATTCAGGGATGAGAAAAAGCTTAGACTCACTAAAGGCTTACTTAAGATCTTAGTCTAATACTTCTTGATTTATTAACACATCAAAAACCACCATATTTCGCTCCAATACTCACAAGCTAATTCTCATCTTTCAAAACATTTAAGTAGACAAATTAAACATTTTTAGAAAAATTGTTTCTAGTCATCCTTATCTCAAAGTGAGTCAAAATTAGTTTTTCAATTCTTATGATTTTCAAGGATTTTTCAAATTTCACCTCAAGCTTAAATCTGATCACTAGGATCATTTATTATGACTTGACACATTTATAATTCTTAGTGTTAACCTTGGATGTCCATTGGTAGTCATCTTGTCCCATATTCTTTCCATAAAAGCAATCATTTGCTATAAGCACTTACTACCCATGATCATTCAAGTACCTTCTCATCCTAAAACACTTAGGAGAACTGAAACACTCAAAATAAGATAGGCTTTAGCTTCTAGAAACCTCATTTCAAACTGTCATAATCACGAGAGCCGGATCCTAGGAATAGCCTAGCGGATCCCTCCAAGGAGGGAACCGTGGGATCCGGTGACGATCTATGACAAATCTTGCTAAAACAATCATTTCAACTCATCTTCCTAACTCAAACACTCCATCTCATCTTAAATGAGTTCCTAGAACAAGACAACCTCTGAAGTTGACCTTGTGCATGCTAATCATCACATTCCAATGAATCTTAGTGGCTTAAGGCTTAAATGCACCTTCCAAATCTCTTGGTTTGTAAACCATATTGTTAGGACCTCCATAGTCATCTAACACAATTATCAACAATTGCAACCATCTCCTTAGTCATTTCATCATGAGAAAGGCTCTTAGTGCTCACTCATCCACCCAAGAACCACCCAAGAAACTTGCTAGAATCATACACGAAGTTTCCTCGACCGAATCATCTCCGGTTAAGTCCACCAATGCTAGGATTTCCCCTACACCAAGGAAACCAATCAAACTAATCCCCAAGAATAGTATTCCCACTAGGATCTCTTCACCAAATTCCACTATAGCAAACAAACCCTCCACAACTCAACCAACATCATTAGTACCTAGAGACACCTCACAATCATCTCCACACTCTCACAATGTAGAAGATTTACCCTCTTGGCCATCTCATCTTTCACCATTACCAACTAATTCACATGAAAAGATTGAGCCACAAAATCAAAATGTTGAATCAACACTTACTCCAAAAGCAAACTCTATCATCCCTCCCAATAGTCCATTTTGGATTATGAGAAGACATCAAAGGCAACCACCCGACCAAATGGAAGTTGATGTTTCTTTACCTCTACCCGCAAGCATTATAGAGCAACCACTTAATGAGCCTCAACCAAATCCTCCTTTACTTGAAGAACCTCAACCCACTTCACTTGAACTCTCACTTCAAGAAATTCAAAACCATAACAAGGATTGCTATCATTGTAAACACGTTGAAAAGTTGATACATGAATTACGTGAAGAGCATCGTTTCATGTTTCATCACCTCTCGAACGTTTCAAAGAGGTCAACAAGCCTAAACTACAATGAGCATCATAGTCACAAGCTCAAACCTAGAACGCTTAGGAAACCTTTTCATCATTATGCTCTTTAGTTGAATCATAAGTTTGGGATAACTTATTAGCATTAGTAGCACTTACTTGTCTAGTTCATTCTCTTAGTTTTAGAGATTTGGTTGGTTATCTCTTGTTTTATTAAATGAACATCTATTTTGCTATGTGTTGTGCGTTGTGCTTTGTATTTCTCATATATATTATCCTCATAGTAGCATTGCTTGACACATCTTCATTCTCAAGAAGCGCTCAGACAGCGGATCCTCCATTATACCTAGACGGATCCTCCAAGAAGGGAACCGTGGGATCCGTGGTACGAAGCACAAAATTGTATTAACTTGAGTTTCTCTTGCGGAAATTATGCATTATACTCTTGTTTTCTAACCTTTACTTTGTAGATTTTCAAAATAACACATGAAGACTTTGACATCATAAACCTAGGGGGAGCTTTGTGTCAAATGATATTGCAAAAACATTTGCAACTTTAACCCGTTTTTGGATTACACTTCATGATACCCCATTGCATCTTTGCAATCTTCAAGGGGGAGCACGTTTTCGTCACTTGGACGAACCATTTGCAAACTTAATTGCAAACACAATTAGCTTATTTTATGTTATGTCCTTGACGCCCTTTCAAAGGGATGGACTCGTCAAAGGGGAGTTAAGACGAGTACCATTCCCGTCACTTGCTCTCTTTACATTTTTACATAACTTTTCTTATAAAAATTGTGTTAGTTTCTTTTAACACTTTTGTTTCGACAAAAGGGGGAGAAGAAAGTAAAACTACAAATTCAAACTTTTTTAATTTTAGCTTTTTCTTAAAATAATTTTATGTTTTGTCATCAACAAAAAGGGGGAGATTGTTAATACAAATAAGCCGTAAAAACGTTTATTTATATTTTACGATCTTCTAATGTTTTGTCGATAACAAACGTAAAATCATTTTAACGAAACAAATAGAGTACGTAAATAGTTTGAGTTAAGAGTTTCCTAACACACTTACGTTTTCACATAAAACACTATAACAAGATTAAGTGATTTTATGATTTAGATACATATGTACAACAACTAGTGTTTACATATTGGGTTAATACATACTTATACTAAGTATACTAAAATGGGTAAAAACATGTAAATACTAAAATGGGTAAAAACATGTAAATACTAAAATGGGTAAAAACTAGCAAATGGTATTGACCCATAACCCATGGTTTTATATATACCACTTACACAAGTTCAATGTATCCTTAAGGTACATTGTATCTAGAAAGAAAACGATGGATCAACCCATAACCCATGACCCATAACCAAAAATACCTATGGGCAAGAGGCGTTCCACGGATCCCTAGCTTTGTGCTAGCCGGATTCCAAGTGGAAGGATCCGTGGGATCCGGGAACAGAGAGAATTTTCTATAAATAGAGAGCCATTTCTTCCTTTCTATTTATCCCTTTACACACATACTTCTCCCAAGTATTCTAACCCTCTAACCTCAGATCCAAGAGATCTATGTAGTCTTTGTCTTTTGTTTTTGTGTGATCTTCTAGGTTCCTCTTAAAGGAAAGATCACCACTTCTTGAAGACGTGCAAGCTCAAGTCCATGAGTTGCCATGCTTCGTCATCTTCAAGACAACGAAGGTTCTCTTGTTGATAGATCTACCTTTCTCCATAGATGTTGGGTTGAAGGCATTAGTGAAGAATGCCGAAAGTGTCAAGATGCAAGCATTAGTGAAAGATGCTCATCATTCGTGTCAAAGCATTAGTGAAGAATGCTAAAGGTGTCAAGACGAAGGCATTAGTGAAGGGTGCCAAGCGTTGTGTCAAAGGCATTAGTGAAGGATGCCGAAGAATCAAATTAAGTAGCATTTGGGAAGAATGCTTAGGTCGTATAATCGATGAGGTGCATCGTTATACATATAAGTATTTGTTTATTTACAAGGATGGTGATATCCTTGATGGTGTTGTAACAAGGAGTAGATCTCCTTAATAATAGGTGTTGTGTCGTGAAGGGTAGTAGTTCCTCCATAGTAATGGAACTAGGTGCTTAGCCTAGTACCTAATAAAGGGTAGGCGACGTTGTGATAGGATTAGTTCTCCTAAGGTGTGAAAGAACTCGGTGGTTAGCCTAGCACCGTATAAAGGGTAGGCGACGTTGTGTTAGGTGTGGTTCGCCTTGGTGTGAAGGAACTCGGTATTTAGCTTTGTACCGGAAAAGGTTAAGCGACGTTGTGAAGGCTTCTCCGCCATAAGGAGTTGGTGTAGTGCTTACGAACTCTCGAGTAGGTGACTCGGGGAGTGGAGTAGGGCAAGGAAGGTGTCCTTGTAGCCGAACCACTATAAATAACTTGTGTCGTGGTGATGTGCTTCTTACTCTTTATCTTTCATTACATGTTTATATATCTATCTATCAACGTCCAACATAAACAATCAAATAGATTGACATAAGTCGATCTAAATATTTAAAAGGAAGTTTTAAATTGGTAAAACTATTCATTGTTGTTTGCTCCCCTTCTAGTTTTCCACAGCGGAAGCTTCGTTGATTCATGATATTGGCAAAGCAGATAGCGAAGCATTGAGTGAAAATATCGAGTCATTGATGCACTAATCATGAATTCTTTCGAGATGAATGTGTGGAGTGAGCATGCGGCTATGGATTGACCGATTAATTCGATCACCGCAAACGTAGGCGTACCGCATAAAAATTTAGAAATAAAGCGCACAAAGTGTCTTTGATCACTTTCGTTGAATTGAGGTACACGACCACGGTTCCCGTTGATCAAGACAAGTACTACCGTGATCGTGTAAAATTCAAGAATTTCCTTGACGGGGTTTTGGTGCTCTAGCCGTTCTCAAACCGGAACGCCTCAAAGAAGACAACATGGAGTGAGTGAACCGGTGAATAGAGATTCACCGATTGATGAAAAGAGTTTTGAAAAAACAATCGTGTATTGCTCAATAGAAATTTGTTTTGCAATACAACGAAGGTTTTAATGAAAATCAATTATCAATCATAAATACCTTTGATTTGAAATATACGATACGGTCGATGTGCTAAAGAAAAGATTTTTGAGCACAACGACCGGTTTTCAAAGGTATCCGTCAATCCATAACTCGAACCGTGATTGATTCAAAGATTGAATCGCTCCATTGTTTCATTCGGTTGTCACATGGTTGATCTATAGAATAGATCTCACATGCCACCGCCAGAGCTTGTTTGATGTTGGCTCGGAAGGCTTTCCATCTTCATTGTGAATATGTTTGCATATCACTCGGATGTTCGGAAATACCACAAGGATAATCGTAGGACTCAAGATATAATCTCTATTTCCACATTGTGAAACAGAGAGTCTTCATTGAAAGTGTCTAAGGAGATTTATTGATGATCTCGTGGCTCTAGACTCAATTTGTGCATATTTGGATCCTATATCGAGACTAGGAGAGGGTCTCCTTCTTCAATATCAACAATCTCTAAGAGAAAGTCGATAGATAACGTCGGTTCCCGTGAGAATGAAACAAGTCCTTTTAAGAGGAACTTGAGTGGTTTGGGAAGTTGAAGTGCGATGCGCCACCGGGTCCATGACGCCTTGTCTTCAATACCGATGTTACCTTGGTAACCACCAAGAGCAAATGAATTGAACTCGGTTTACGCCCTAAGGTTGAATAAATGGAGGGCTATTTGTTTTCACCATTTTCTCATTCAATTCTTTTCATTCTTCAACCCCTTCATTGCTTACCGAGACTTCATGGCAAGAACCTTGTTGGGTTTATTCAAGACTAGCTCGGTCTCGATCCGCACTCTTCCCATATCTCATTTTCTCCCTTTTTCAATATACCTAAGGACTTCTACACTATCTAGTGGATTGTCCTCGGTAGATCCCTCCGGTTACAGCGGATCATGGGAACTAATACCTAACCTTATTATCCTTATATCACCATACATAAAGTAAAGTTGGTCGGTCTATATGGTATTGTTCATATGCCATTGGAACCAATTGAAAACCATTTGAAAATCAATCCAGATACTTGTGATATATTATCAAAGCATTTTGTACCTGAATTATTTTTGATATTTTTAGAAAAAGAGCTCCCCCTCAACATGTGCTTCATGTATTTTTGTTTCAGCACACGGAGGCAAGAGAAAGAATTAACTTCTTTGATAACCATTTTCTAAAAGATTTCAACATTACTTCCCTGATCAAATTAAGTAGATAAAACATTTTGGGGAAGGATGAGGTTTTCATAAGTTTACTCCCCCTCAATATGTGCCTTGAGGTTTGAAAGAGTTTTGCACATACTAGAAGGAACCTGCACATTGATATAAATTGATCACGTTTCAAATCTTTGTGGTTTAAGATAGATGCTCCCCCTCAACATGTGCATGGAAAATTAAAATCGTTTGACATATGTGGGAAGGAGAGCTTGTACATCCTTATAAAACCATTTACCAAATTATCAGATTAAATCCAATTTAAATCACAAATTCTCCCCCAATCACAATTATCAAATCATTTGAGATTTGTGATCTCTGTAGATTTAAATTGATTTTGAAAGCTTTTTAAGGAGAATTGTGACCATATTATGAAAGCGTTTTAACTAATAAGGATCGGATTTTTAGACTTTAAACTCCATTGAATAAACATGCGTGATTATCTTTTGAAAATAATTGTATGACAAATAACTTTTGATTTAATTGAAATCATTCTCCCCTCAATCAATGACATAAGTTGTTGATTGAGAGATAGATATTTTGACAAACTTTTAAGTCGAGATGATTATCAAAAATAGAGTCCGAGTTATTTTTCAAAACAACTAGTTTTCATTAGATAGTAAGGATTAGTTTAAAGAATCGAGCAAGAAATTTGAAAACCAAAATAAAGCATGGCTCGTTCTTACTTTGAAAAGCGGGTTCTCACTGAAATGACAATAAACCATTGTTTCTCTTTCTCCCAAAAATATTTTTGATTTTTGATCTTTTTTATATATATATATAAAATTGAACAACATCTAAAGTCCGTGTCATTCTTTGAATGACAACATCAAGACCGTAGATATTATCGAATCGAGAGAAACATAACAAAATGACAATATTTTTGAAGATTTTGAATTTTTCAAATTTTTATTGATTTTGAAAGTTTTATATTTTTCTATTTGATTTTTAAAGGTTTTAAAATTTTGTATTTTGTTTTTCGAATGAATATTTACAAGAGATAGATGAAGAAACCTTTACTCCTCTTCTTCCTCTTGAAGACGTTTAAGTGTTTACGGTTGTAGGCTCTTAAGATCCAAATGTGGAAGAATAAACTCAAAACTTTCTAGGAAGAGCTTTGGTGAAGATGTCGCTAACGGTATTCGGTCCTCACAAAGTAAAGTTCCACCACACCGTTTTCAACTTGCTCCCGATGAAATGATGTCGAATGTCGATGTGCTTTGCTCTTGAGTGTTGTGCGTTGTTGCGAGAGAGCAATGGCACTTTATTATCACGATGCAGAGGGATTTTATTGAATTCAAAGCCATAGTCGATAATGGGATCTCATCCATAGGATTTGAGCACAATAAGATGACATGGCTATGTATTCCGCCTCTGTAGAGGAAATAGAAGTACTCATTTGCTTCTTTGAAGACCAGCTCACAAGCTTATCACCCAAAATCGAGCACCTCGGACGTACTTCAACGAGTATCTTGACATCTTGCATGATCAACATCATGATAGGTCGTTAGTGACATACCGGTGTCCTTGGTATCAAAGTCCCATATTAATTGTTCCTTGGAGATACCGAAGACCCGTTTAATGACTTCAAGGTGCTTTTAGTAGGCTTAGCACGGTATCGCACACATGCACACAATGAACAAGATGTTTGGTCTACTAGCCGTGAGGTACATCGAGGATCCAATCATACTACGATATTTCGTTTGATCTACCATGATCATTGAGTGGTCCTCATCTAGTTTAGCACGCTCTATCATGGGAGTGTCAACAGGTCACTTGAATCAAATCCAAATTTCTTTAAAATCTCATTTGCATATTTAGATTGATTTATGAAAATGCCTCCGGACTTTGTGAAATTTGTAATCCCAAGAAAAATGACATTTTCCCATCATTGACATTTGAAATTTAGAACCCATTTCATTTGAAAACGGTCACACTCATTGGGATCGATCGAGGCAAAGATGATATCATCAACATAAATTTGAGCGTGAATTAAATGTTTGCACGACTTCAGTGAACAATCTCGGATCAACTGCTCCTTTTTGAATCCGGTAGATAGAAGAAACTTTGATAGTGTATCATACCATGCCCTTGGAGCTTGCTTTAAACCATAAAGAGCCTTCTTCAAACGATAAAGCGTGAGTAGGATGTTCGGATTCACAAAGCCTTCAGTTGGTGATGTAGACGACTTCTTTAAGATCTCCGTTCGAAATTCCGTCTTTACATCCATCTAATAGACTACCATGTTCTTACTAGCAGATTAGCCAAGAAGATTTCGATTGCCTCGATACGAACAACGAAGCAAATGATTCTTCAAATTTAATACCCTCCTCTTGACGGTATCCTTTAGCAACCAATCGAGCCTTGTTCTTTAAGACATCACCATGCTCATCAAGTTTCACTTTGAAGATCCATTTTAGGGCAATGATCATAGCACAATCTGGATCAGGTACTAATTCCCATACATCAAGTCGATCAAACTCATGAATTTCTTCTTGCATGGCATTGAACTAGCTATCTTCATTCATGTCGGTTTTAACATCTTTTGGTTCGATCTTAAAGAGTACGGAGTTGAAGAAGCACCATAAGGCATCGGTTGCAAGTTGTTTCCGTGTGGATACTGGACGAGAGGGATTTCCAATGATGTTGTCTAATGGATGATCGTGAGTCCATTTTCTGAGGTGTTCATGTGGCAGTTGTTGAGGGACTGAGGTAGCAGAGTTCCATGATGTACATTCAGAGCAAATATGTTTTCAAATGGAGCATCTTTGGGAGTAGCAAAGGATTAACTTCATCATTGATGCGTAAGCGGTTCCATGATGTACATTCAAGATTAATGATTTGTTGATGAGATCGAGTTATCGCCAGCAGCTTCTTGACTTAATGATATTGAGACCGAAGGGTCGACTTCATTCTCATGGATAGGAGCATCCTCTATTGTTGGAATTGACATATCATTGGTACTTGGCTCATAATGTTCATCAAACATAGGATCAAACAATTTCTTTAATCATCTTCGGATGGAGGTACATATGGAGTTCTTTGGAGAGAGTTTTGGTACAAGGATGAACCAATGGGACTGCTTTTGAAGTCGGGTCCAGAATCGGATTGTCCAGAGCCATTTGACCGGTCACTCATCAAACGTAACGTGAATTGTTTCCATGATATTTCGGGTTCTCTTGTTGTAGATTCGTAACCTTTTCATTTGGTGCATATCCTACAAATACTCCAATGTCCGCTTTAGCTCTCGGTTTTCCTAAATCTTGACCATCATTAGTTGGATAACATAAAGCACCAAACACCAAGGTATGATAGATCGTGTTTTCTATTGTGGACAAGTTCATAAGGAGTCTTTCCATGAGAAGTGTGAATTAGGATCGATTTTGAGTGTAACAAGCAAGTGGCAATAGCTTAATTTCATAGAAACATTGGAACCTTTGAGTAAATCAAGATTGTTCTTGCATCTTCTACAGAGTTCGATTTGCCTTTCAACTACACCGCTCGTTGAGGAGTTCGAGGAACACTTCTTTGAGGACCGATTCCAACATTTTCATAAAATTCATTGAGTACTTTGTTAACAAACTCGGCCCATTGTCGATTCGGACGATTCGGACCGTTTTGTTGAGTCCGATCCGAGTTGTTTAATGAGTTTAATGATGATATCGGAGTTTCGCCCTTTGTCCTCAAAAACTTAACCCAAGTGAATCGGGAGTAGTCATCGACCACTACTAACACATATCTCTTTCCATTAATAGTTTGCACTCTCATTGGACCGCATGGATCCATATGAAGGGTATGAAGAACTTCCATTACGAGTTTGTGGGTTTTGGTTTGTGGGCATATTTCGTGTTTTTTCCCAATTGGTAAGTGAACAGAGATGATCTTTTCATATTTTAATTTGGGTAAGCCTCGACAAGATCCTTTCTCGGAGAGGTTGTTTATGGTACCAAGTTCAAGTGATTGAGACGCGATGCTATAACCAAGACATTGTTTTAGAAGCCTTTGACAGCAAGCAGATTGGAGAAGACTTCATCATGTCATCGATAGAGATGGTGTATAGGTTAGAACCTCGAGTAAATTCTACACCATCAAGTTCTCTAACGAAGCAAGTATGCTTTCTAAAAGCCACTTCTAGATCGGAATCACATAATTGACCAACAGAGAACAAATTATGACCAAGACCTTCCACATAATATACCCTAGAAATTCCACTTTTTCCAACCACATAATCTCCATAACCCATAATAGCTCCAAAATGGTTGTTCCTGAATCTAACTGTCCCGATGAATTTACTCACGAAGTTCATGAGCGCGACGGTCTCCAAATATATGCTTGGAACAACTGAGTCCGTGTACCACAGAATGATTTGAACGATCCGGTTGAACATGCATAAGAATGGATAATCGGATAATTGGGATCCCCATGCAAGAATGGGTTCCATTTGGTTAGTGATGTGATTGGAACACTCACATCGAAATAGAAACATCCATATCGTAAATTGAAGCAATGGAATCATTATAAATAGATGCGAGATTAGTGTCCGTATTTGCCCTATTCAAAGTATGTTCAATTCTTAAGGAATAGTTCTACCAAGAGGCATCCATTTTCTAGTGGGCATTGTCGATTAACCTTATGGCCAATGTGTATCCATTGATAACCTATCTTACTAAATGTTCTTCCCGTGGGCTTTCACTGCTTTTCTAACTTTCTTTCGTCTTTGCCTTTTTGCCTTCTTAGCATGATATTTTGCATTAACAATATTAGCGGGGATTTGACAAAGATCGACAAGGCATTCACACACATTCATGATTAATGAATTCAAGTAGACATCATTACAAGGTTTGCAAAAAGTATCAGAATTCGAATTAATTACAGTACGCCTATGGTAAATACTAGAATCAACACGATTCATTTTATTCGACTCAAACTTAAAGTTCCTAGGTTGGTCTTCTACTTTCTTCCAATGCACATTCTTAGCTTGCGAGGTCCTATCATTCCTTGTATTGTCTTGAGACCTTGAGGTGCTCGCTTTAATGTCACTGATTACTCCTGTAGAGGGAATTGGAACATTAGTTGGTTTTGCTACTTTTTGCATTTTCTATTTAGATGTGCTGGGATGTGAGCTATTTGAAGGCGCATCAAGTTCACCTTTTCACACTAGAGGTGTTGGGATCTGAACTACTTGAAGGTATACTATAGTTCACATTCATAATATTGGGCATCGAATGGATTTCATACTTGGCACTAGGCATAGAACACGGAATCAAAGGATTAACTCTCTCACCTAAGGACTTAGGGCATATTGTGATTAAGCATTCTAGAAGTTCTTGAGATCGTTTGGCATATAAGCATGCATGCCCAATTGCATTATCAAGTGGTTTCTCTAACTTATCCTCTTCAACAATCTCACGAGACATTCTAGACAATCCTTAAGAGATGAGAAATATGTTTGAATTGCAAGTTTATTATTCCTAAGATGAGGAGGAACATATTTCACTGAGATAAAGCATATTTATTACAAACAGTACCTTTGATCCATCATTCTCCCCATTGGTCATTGGCATTTTCCCTTTTACCTGGCTCTTCAGATTCTCAATTTCCTTTTGCAATGAAGCTATTTGTTCATTATTTTTGTTACGAGTGACCTTTATTGATTCAAATAACTCATTGAAGTGACGTTTAACCTTTTCATTTTCTTCTAGAAAACTCTCGTTTTCTTTTTGTAATGCATTTACTAAGTTTTGAAGATGAAACGTTTGAGAATTCTGAGAATCTAAAGAAGGAGGCATTTGGGAGCCAGTCACATTATTCTTTTCACCCTTTAATTGAGAGATTTGGGCTTTCAACTTTCTGATTGTGTTACAATGAGCTTGAATCTGTTCGTCACGTTTGTTTATTTGAAAAATTGCATCAAACTCTAGAGCATCTGAGGATGTCTTGATATTTGAGGTTTTGACATTTTCTTTAAGATGTTGATATTTTAGTTGTAAATTAAAATGATCAACTTCTAGTTTAGAAAAGTGTTTTACCAAATTATCGTGATCATCCAGATCAATTTTCTCATTTAGTTTAGAATTAATTTTTTCAAGCTCAATGACACGATCATGGGAGACTTTCAGAGCAACAGATAATTCATGAAATTGAGACGCATTAATGGAGCAGTTTGTAGCGTTGAAAACACATCTTGAGCAATACATTCGTAAATCGATTCTCATTCAGGTGTATGCAAGTTGTACCTCTCAATCTCATTATATTTTAATTCTCGCTCATAGTCACTAACCTCAACGATCATTGCATCAAATTCCTTTTCCATTTCTTTAATGTCTAAATTCATTCCCTTTTAAGACTTTCAAAATGATCTTTAGTTTTTAAAGAAAGGCATGACTTGATTAAATAACATTCTTTCGTTTGCTCAAAACCCTTTCCCTTGAGTTATACCAATGGGTGTGATCCTTTTCTTACAAGTTTTCTCAAAATCAACAAATAGTTGAAAAATAACATATTGGTGATTAAGGTCTTGCTTTTAGTGGCAATAGTCCTAGGAACTAAATGCATTGGTGTATTGGGAGGATACATGTCAAGGCATTTTCCTAAAAGGGGTTTGTTGCAACAAGATTCTCTCGCTTTTGCTTATCTAAATCCTTTTCCGTAACACTTGTTCGGGTGTTAACAACGTCTGAGGCTTAAACTTGTTCAAGGAAATCCAATTCTCCTTCTTGTAATCATGGGTGTGATATTTATTTTCTTCTCTTTACATTTAGGATCATCTAGTTTCTTGTTCATTTTTCCCTAGTGACTTCATCGATTTCTTTTCTTCCTCAAAGGCACTCAACGCAACTAGGTTTATGTCTAGGCTTAAGGATTTCATTGCCATCATAAAGAACCTTATGAGCATTTCTAGCCTTTTAATGACCTCTGGATTTGGTTCCTCAACAAGGGAATGCTATGCTTATCGCTTAAGACTCTATGCTTATTGATCATGTGAGTAGTCCGAATGGTGTTCCTTGCACGCATAACTTATTTTCAAGCTTGTTTTTCAAAGTTTTGATTGGAAAAATCATTCAAAAGTTTTGATTCCTTAGCATTGAATTCTTGCTTAAGCATTTTCACATTTTCTTGAAGTTCTTGTTTTGCTTAGCGCTTTAGAAAGCTTTTCTTGTAAGGAATTTAACTCTTGTTTTAATACTTCTTCTTTAAAATTACTTTTTCTAATGATTGTACGCATTTGGTCATCCATTTCCCGCTCACGAGTGGTCAACTCAAATTTAGCACGTTGTTCATAAATAGCAACACGCTCTTTATAGGCATTCAGATTCGGAGACAATAGAATCATCGAGGGTACATGCGGTGAACTCATCAAAGACATAGTCATTATTGATTGCAGAAGAAGATGACACTTGGTACAATCTCACTTTCACTTTGCTTCACATATTGATCATATGGGACAACATTGCTATTACCCACATTATCAATATCGATTCATAAGTCTCAAGAGATTGTACTTCATTATGCATCTTCGCTCATCAACATCATCATATAGTTTTAATACCTCGAAATGATTTTTTCTTTGGATGGACTAGTTTGTTGTGGTGGAGAAACTTTGGAGAAACCATAGGTGAGATGCTAGCCATGAAGATTGTTTGAGCGAGAGGTTCATCATCTACATCGAGTCAAATGCATCACAATCAGCTACTTGAAAGGCATTCGATGATTATGAACTATCTCCGAATCGGTTTGCTCATCAACGTCAAGATCATAAGTCTTGGCATTCCTTCAAGAAGAAACAAGAACTCCTCTTCATCCAAAGTTGCTCCATTGTCCTGAGCTTGCACTAGCAACATCTTATCCTTGAAGTACTCAGCATTTTGTGGACGTTTTGGAGGTGTGCAATTCCTTGCAATGTGTCCCTCACCACCACAGTTGTAGCATTTGATAGGCTTTGTTTGACCTTGATTTCCAATCCTTCCTCTATTCTGATTACCATCATAGCCTCCACCTACTCCACCCTTCTCCGATCATTCGCCTTTCTTGAATCTGGTCGCCCATAACTTTCCCATCTCGATCAAAGCATGATTGTGAAGATTGGATGTCGTTATGATTTCATTGTTGGTGTGAAGTCTCGTTAGTATGAGGTGAAAGGGTCATGTTCATTTAACCATGAGAGCCAGTTGATTGATGAAATGTCCCATGACAGCATCAGCATCTGGTTGCCTGAACCTTGGATCAGGAATGAGTTTGTGATTACCATCTCCCATGGGAATGACTTTAGAAGCCTTGGTGGTAATTCCTACGTTGGAGTAGAAAGCGGTTGAGTCATTAGATGAACTTGTTTCTCCCCGATTGGTTTTGAACTGCTCTGAATCCTTTTTCAAACATAGCATGTCTCTCATTCGAAGAAGGAAGGCATCTGATTGCTCATAGTTTGTATTCTTCAATCCTTTAGTGAGCTTCATGTAGTGACAAACTTGTGCCATTAGGGATTCATGTTGTTTACAAACTTTGAGTTGTGAATGTTTGGCATGGTCATTCGATGTTCCTCATGTCATTCACCATCTTATAGAATCTCACGTAGTACTCATAGACACTCTCATCCGGTTTCATCTTGAAATGCTCAAATTCATCATATAATTGTGATTCTCTATCTTCAACAGTTAATTGAACACGAGAGGAGCATCTTGACATTATCCCATACTGACCTTTGCTTGATGTTGTGATTGATAAGCTTGTAGATGTCTTTTGAAGACCTTGCAAGATAATATTAGAAGCCCCGATATCCGCATCAAATCTCTTCTTCTCCTTATCATTGAGCTCATCATACGCCTTTGGTCCATCCATTCCATAAATCAATGTTCCATCTTCACCAGATCAATTATGTCTCTAGTAGTCTCAACCCGATAAGGTCCTTCATCAATAGATTTGAGAATGTTGACTCCATTTTCCTTTCCAAGACAAGACAATCGATTCGTTGAGCCCAAGAGTCATAGTCGCTTTTGTCAAGCATGGGTGGGCAGTATCTGAACCGGTGCTTGAACATCCTCGAAGCGATGGAGATGATTGTAGGAACGTTGGTATACATGTTAATAGATTAAACGGATTTTATAACTCTATGATTAAACCGGAAATAGATTCTTTCACGGATTTTACTAAATCAAGAGAAAACCGTACATGATTGAATCAACCAAATCGCTAAGAAACCACGAACCAAGTCGCTATAATGCCAAGTTGCTAAGACAACATCAAGTTGGTAAATAACAACTCTAAGACCCAAGTCTCTAGCAAAATTTTTGACAGAAGTCGCTAAGCACCAAGTCGCTAAGTTGTCAAGTCGCTAAAGAGCAACTCGCTAAGCACCAAATCGCTAACACCAAGTCGCTAACAAACTTAAGTACAAGTCGCTAACTTTCACTAAGTCACACCGAGTGGAGAATCCACTAAGTGTACCGTTTGTCGGCTTGTCTCAATAAACAAGTCGCTAGCTCAACTCGCTAAGACCTTCAACTACAACTCGCTACCAAATTACAAAGCAAGTCGCTACCAAGACAACTTATCCGTGGCTCAAGTCGGTAGCTATAAAACACATAAACACCACTTTTCAATCCAAAACAACCCAACCACGATGATTCAAGCTTACCAAATCAAAACCCAAGCACATACAATGATTCTAAACACAAACTACACCCAAGATTCAAACTTTAACACTAGAAATGATCCAAAGATGCAAAACCACTAAACTTTTTCAAACTCTAAAACCAACTAAAAGTCACTAGAAATCCAAAGATATGTAAGAGATGATCAAACCATGGCTCTCGATACCATTTGTAACATCTTGGATTTCACAAACACACTAAACCATAAGATCAAATAGGCGTATAATGAGTTTTAGAGAGAAAGTTAGAGGTTTGGGAACTTTAGTGAGAGAAAGAAAAATCTTATTATGAGCTCCAACTCTCTACCTTGGGAGGTAGAGAGTATTTATAGTCATTACATAAATCGCCACCTATTGGGCTGTGGATCAGGCATACAGTGGGTAAAGACCCGTCCATCCTCCAGGGTGTTACTTAAACTAAATACTACTTAACTTATAATAATATACGACTACGAGCTTTCTAACGATTACATATACTTGAGGTGACCGACTCTTTAATACATGGATTTACTAAATCCTAACACGGAACGCCGACGAATCTACTACAAAAGCTGCCAGGTTCGAAAGTCTTAACATGAAGTGTAGAGTGCAAAAGGGATCGTTGCTATTAAGCATGTCACTCTTTCGTCTAAATGGGATTATACCTTCCTCAAGACTATCGTGGTCAAAAGACAAGACGAAAGAGACTATGAATTCGTGAATCGGACTTTCGAACTTGTCTCTCAACGACATTGAAGATCAGATCTTACCAAGGTGCAGGGAAGAATGAGACAATTCTCAACCGAAATTCAACGTGAATACATCAAGTCCTTGCTTATCTTCATCGAAGCATAGTGATCCAGAACGTGTAGAAGATTTACAACTTTGTCGTTGAATCGTATCGGACTCGTGTCAACCTCACTGAGACCTCGGCTAGAACTTCCCGATATCAACCATCTTCTACAATACACTCTTGTCAACAAACCGTTTGGTGTAGTTTACCGCATGAACTACATCGCAATTGCTTGATGGCGTGTAGAGATCTTCATAAGTTTGGAGATCACACATCGAAGAGTGTCGGGACGGCTTGGCTTATAGGTTGAAGGCGATACATGAAGGCATTGGGTCACCAAAGCGATGGAATTCTCGGGAAAGGCGGGATGTGAAGAGGATCATCACTCGTATCGATGAAAGGTTGTCTGAAGGACGATTGTAACTATGGAAAGCTTTGTAGGTGGTCGTCCAGATTAATCTCACGGGCTATCAACACCCGCTCACATTCCCCGGTGATATTATGGACTACCTGGTACCCCTTAAACTGTTTCAATTTCATATTAATTTGGATGTGTGATCATTTTATGACAATGGCTTGTGCACACATAACAGTGTACAACCTGTACTTGTCAAGAAAGGGGTACAACCCGTACTTTTATGACAATGGATGTGTGATCATTTTATGGTACGCTTCAGTGCCACAATCCTTATAAAAGGAGCGAAAGCTTCTTATTTTTGAGTAAAACTTATCAAACCTTTCACTTTTCAAAGGTTTTGCTCAAAAGAAAAAGTACTTCCCCTTATGTCTTTTCAAAACCTCAACCGTTAATATCACTTGTTGAGGGGGAGTATTTGATTAAAAAACTTTGTTCACAAATTGTTCTTCGTGTAATCTTCCCACAAAACTCAAAATGGTCATATTTATTCTCAACATTTCGTCAAAAATAACATATTTATATGCCATTTTTGAGGAGGAGAAAATTATGTGATAAGAAATATGTTGTGTTTTGCTATTGATTCCTCGTGTGAAAAGACTTCAACCCATGAATTGACGGGAACTGAATAGTCATACATTGAAAAGATTTGTCTTCCAAGACTTATCCAAGTAAATTGTACCTATTCGAGAAGCTCTTGATAGACATGAACTTTGACGGGTTTGACAACCTTTCGGAGTTGTCCACATCTTCAAGGTAGTTATTAGAGCTAGTTGTCACCTCAAAGCTGACAATGTATCTCTTTAACTATGCAACGTAATCGTGTCTCGCAAGGAATTGTCTATCTTGAGTTGATCAATTCAAAAGTGCAAGACTTTTCTCTCACCGTGTGATTTTTGTCAAAACTCTTAAGCACATGTGGAGGGGGAGTATTTCTGAAAATCTAAAACTCTTGAAGTGTACAAACATGTTTTTCATTCACAAACACTTCGAGAGATTTTCATGAAAATGGTTTTATGGCATCGGAGTTATAAGGTGATTAAGGTTAGGAATAACCGTCCTATGATCAGCCAGAGCCGGAGGGATCTACCCAAGGACACTACCAATAGTTAGAAT
This sequence comes from Chrysanthemum lavandulifolium, assembly GCA_022545495.1. NCBI lineage: Eukaryota > Viridiplantae > Streptophyta > Magnoliopsida > Asterales > Asteraceae > Chrysanthemum > Chrysanthemum lavandulifolium. The sequence continues at coordinate 82,305,986 of CM040246.1, forward strand.
TAGAAGACCTTAGGTATGATTATAAAAAGGAGAAAATCATAATCGGAGAAAGAAGGAGTTGAAGAATTAAAAAGAAAAGCAAAGAAAAGGGTGAAAAGAAATAGCCCTCCAGATTATTCAACTTAGGACAGACACCGGTGTTAATACAAATAAGCCGTAAAAACGTTTATTTATATTTTACGATCTTCTAATGTTTTGTCGATAACAAACGTAAAATCATTTTAACGAAACAAATAGAATACGTAAATAGTTTGAGTTAATAGTTTTCTAACACACTTACGTTTTCACATAAAACACTAAAACAAGTATAAGTGATTTTATGATTTAGATATATATATATGTACAACAACTAATGTTTACATATTGGGTTGCTTACATACTTAAACTAAGTATACTAAAATGGGTAAAACATGTAAATACTAAAATGGGTAAAACTAGCAAATGGTATTGACCCATAACCCATGGTTTTATATATACCACTTAACCAAGTTCATTGTATCTAGAAAGAAAACCATGGATCAACCCATAACCCATGTCCCATGACCCATAACCAAAAATACCCATGGGCAAGAGGGCGTTCCACGGATCCACGGCTTTGTGCTAGCCGGATCCCAGTGGAAGGGATCCGTGGGATCCGGGGAACAGTAGAGAATTTTGTCTATAAATAGAGAGCCATTTCTTCCTTTCTACTCATCACTTTACACACATACTTCCCCCAAGTATTCTAACCCTCTAACCTCATATCCAAGTAATCTATGTAGTTTGTCTTTTGTTTTTGTGTGATCTTCTAGGTTCCTCTTAAAGGAGAGATCACCACTACTTAAAGACGTGCAAGCTCAAGTCCATGAGTTGCCATGCTTCGTCATCATCAAGACAACTAAGTTTCTCTTGTTTATAGTTCTTCCTCTCTCCATAGATGTTGGGTTGAAGCCATTAGTGAAGAATGCCGAAAGTATCAAGATGAAAGCATTAGTGAAAGATGCTCATCATCCATGTCAAAGCATAGTGAAGAATGCTAAAGGTGTCAAGACGAAGGCATTAGTGAAGCGTGCCAAGCGTTGTATCAAAGGCATTAGTGAAGGATGCCGATGAATCAAATCAAGTCGCATTTGGGAAGAATGCCTAGGTCGTATAATCGATGAGGTGCATCGTTATACATATAAGTAGTTGTTTATTTCCAAGGATGGTGATATCCTTGATGATGTTGTAACAAGGAGTAGATCTCCTTAATATTAGGTGTTGTGTTGTGAAGGGTAGTAGTTCCTTGATATGTGCAAAAACACATATCATTTCTTTATCAAATAAAACCCAAAATAACCAAGAAAGAGCCGTTTATTGTTAATATTTGTGGTTTTCTTGAGTTTGTGCTTGTGCAGGTATGGATATGTAAAACACACAAAAAGAAGCCAAATCGACGAAAAATCCGAGCACGAGAGATTAAGAGAGTTTGGTGGTAGGAAGATCGAAATTGTGCATTTGTGAAAATTTTATTCTCTAAGGATGATTTTAGAAGATATAATCAAGTTTGAAGAATTGTTAAGATTAGTCCTCGAACTTTGAGCATTTGGCAAAGTGACCCCTCAAGTTTTAGAATTTACAAGTTCAGTCCTTGGATTATTTGAGAAGGACAAGATTGGCCCTTGAAAGAGATTTTCAGAATTATAACTTTGGTCCTTGGAAAATCAGTTATACACCTTTAGTCCCTAGTTTCTAAATGGAATACCAATATTAGTCCAAAATCCAAATAACATAAACAAAGGCCCAAAACAAATGCAATATTCCGGTCCAATCCATCTCAAAACCACGGTTTATATTACACCCGTATACCCGGTTTTTACCTTGGTCAACGCCCCAAACCCGGTCAATCCAGTTGAAATAATATAAACAAAACCCCCGCGCCAAATTCATCCCCTTTTACCCAAACCCAGTTTTACATGAACCCTAATTACCCTTTGGTCAAATTGGTTAAATTAACAGCAATTAAGGGTAGTCTTGTACTTTCGTCTGACACCCCTGACATGTGCGCAGTGCCAGGTCATCAATCCGCGTGCAACATCTCAAATATTGTTCTCTCATTGGTGGATGAAACGTGGTATATATGATCCTAAGGTGGAAATGGATTGGATGCATTTGGGATATGATCCAAGGGTTGTAAACGTCTAAGAGAAAGCACAAGATGGATTTCTAGATGCTTCCAAGACCTTGGAGCTCAGCTATATAAAACCCCATTCATTCACGAAGTTGGAATCATCTTTCTACTTTTCAAATTTCCAGTAGCTTATTGTAGTTTATTACTGTTTTAAATATTTTCTTTGTAATTCTCTTATATTTCAGTATTTGTATTCAGTTTTTGATATTAATGAAATTCCTCTTTTAAGCTCAAAATTATGTTTAGCTCTTAAATTGATTTGAATTGCCTATCAGTTTCATTTGAGTTCATGATAGCTTATTCTTAAATCATATCAGCTTGTTTCTCAATTTAATAAAAAAAAATACAAAAAAAAATCAAAAAAATAATATGTGAAAAATAACAAAAAATACTCTAAATCTTCTTATAAGCTTGTAAAAGCTTAAGCTACTGTTATATAGAGACTCATTTAAGCTTATAATAGCTTGTAGTGAGTTCATTCTGCTTTTAATTCATTACACACTCAATTCATAATTCCGGTCAACCAAAGTCAATCGGTCATTGAGGATGAAGGATTTGGTCTTTGAGATGGTGTTAGATGGGTTGATCCGGATTGATTTTGTGATGATAATGGGTTTAGGATAGTGGTACTGAGTTGTTTGGCAAGCCATAGTGGTTGGAACTTTGTAAGCACCTTGATCTATTTCATATTGCTATCATATTTGTGTTATTAGCATAATTAGCTTAGTCATAATCTGATAGTTTATATCGTTGTTATTACATTCATTAGCTCTTATATTGTCATTAGATCATAGGTTTAAGCTGCTATAGATTGGTATTAAAGATTTGATAGAGTAGATTGCTAAACAGTTAGTATAAGATTGTTTGGATCAGTTAGTGTATTAGAGATTGAGCTTTGGTTTGTGTTTGAAATCTGCATACTCAGTCTCTATTAAAGTCACTTGAGTCATTTCAGTCATTATTTTGCATCTAATTTCACTCTAAGTCAAAATTTCATGTAAACTGATCTAGTGCTTACTTTTGTTGGAATCAGTAGTTAAAATTTTACATATAGGCTTAAAATCAGTAGATCTAGCTTGCTGTCATCATAATTAGTCTTATAACATCATATTCAGTAATCAAATCTGGTTTTAATCTCATTTTGGTCAAAGTTTCACTTCAATCTCAAAAAGTCAAAAGTGAGAATTACAGTTTTTTGCAAAACTTATTTGATCTTTCACAGATTCAGTTTTGGTTCATATTAAGTGAAACTTTGGGATTTACAACTTCAATTGGTCAAGTATTGAAATCTGATCTTTGTCAAAATTTTAGAAATCGTTTTAAGCACTAAATCAATTTGTTCAAAGCGGTGATTTTGCTCTATTCACACTCAAACATCGAGTGTGAATCGAGCCAATTCTGAGACCTTGCACAAGGTTCTATCTAGATCATTAGGACCTGAAATTGGTACAATTGTTCTTTTGTTGGTGGTCTTGAGGATCCACGGTTCGGTTTTCAAATTAGCTTATTGATAAAGTTGTAGCTTTAGCTCAAACATATAGGTTAAGAGTTGTTTTAGAGTAGTCGGTTAGCATCAATCATTGGTAGATTGCACAATTAGAGGTTAGGATTAGAAATAATTAGTTGGAATTAGGTTATTTTGTTATAATATAGTTTCGAGAAAGTTTGGTAGCTTATTGTGATGTTTAGCTTATTATAGATAGCTTATTTGAAAGCAGTTAACACATCGACTCTCATTTCTCACACATAAGCCATAGTATTTTATATTTTCATAGAATTAGAATAATATTTTAGATTTTACTGAATTTTTCATAAATTTTCATCACTATTTAGTATTTTTCACAATTTAAAAGCAGCTTTTTAGGACTTTTAAATAGCTTTTATTGCAATTAAATCGAAAAAGTTCCAAAAATAAATTTTCAATTTTCATAGATTAAGATAAATACAAAAAGCAAAAAATAATTTTTCTAGATTTTTCCTAGCTTATTTTGTAATTTTAGCCAATTAATTAGATTTAAATAGTTTTAAATTCATAGAAAATAGAAAAATAATCGGAAAAATAAAATTAGTTTTGAAAATTCTCTTAGGTTATTTTAGATTTTATAAAAATAGTTTCATAACTTTCCTCTTAATTTTCATAAATTTTAGTATTTTAAATTAGTTTTAAAAGTTAAAATTAGTTTTAATTCTAATAAATTCGGAAAAATCCTAAAAATAGTTTTAATTCATAAATAGTTTTCAAATTGCATTTCTAGAGTAAAAGTAATTTTAGGACATTTTAGGATATAGATTAGACGTAGTTGCATTTTAATTACGTTTCGTTTATTACGTTTTAGTTAATCTCGCACTTAGGATTTCCGTAGATTAGATTTCCTTAATTACTTTCCCTTCTCCGTAGTTTAATAAAATCAAATCACAAATCAAAACATCGAGCATTAAATTCCAAACCAAAAACAACGTTGGCAATTCACGCCTCGTTGGGAAACGATTCGGGTTGACTAATCCGTATCAACGATCACACACGGGATTTGATTTAATATTCTTTTTCCTAAAGGAATTTTGAATCTATCTTCGTGATTATTTTTGATATCGATATTGAGGTTTTATCCATACACAAATACCCCTAAGCCTACATTACGACGAATCAAATTTTGGCGCCGCTGCCGGGGAGGTTGTGTCACGACAATATCGTTAGAGGTTTGACGATTAGTGACTCGAGATCCTTCATTCGTGAAGTTACTATTTTTCTATAAAATTAAAAAAGTAAAAAATATTTTCCTTTTTCTTTTGTATATATATATATCATATTAAAAATACAAAAAGATTTTCTCTTGTGTTTTTTGCTAATAAATAGAAGACACCAATTATATAACATTCTCAACGGAGGTGTTATCATTAATAAGTTCCCGAACTAAAGATCAAAAACTTGCCTTTGTGTCGCTTGTGAATTGATTTATTTCTATCGGATAAACAAACGTGTGGTGGGTATAAGGACGGCACCGACATTAAATTGCGGTGAAAAGAAGCGGGTTTTAATAAGCTTCACGACCTACAAAGCTTCTCCGCTCGCATGCGCGTTTGTCTTATAGAGGTGATTTATTCACTTGGGATTATTGGTTAAGTTCACTTTGTGTTTCGAATACCGTTCTCTTTTAATTGCCTTGGTTTTGAAAGTGCATGCGCACTTGTTCTAATAACTTCTGAGACCGATCGTGAAACCGCTACAATTTCGAGAAGGCGAAATAGGCGTGCTCCATTAGTCGAACCCGAGATTCGAACTAATCGGACTCCGCCCATCATCGAAATGGCGGAGGACAACCGATCCATGCTAGAGCAACTCCGTGCACCCACCGAGGGTTATGGAGAAGCCATCGTCGTCCGGAAATCGTTGCCGATAACTTTGAGCTTAAACACGGCTTGATCAACTTGGTATCATCGAGCCAATTTCATCGAGGTCCTCACTCATATCCGACGGTTTAACAAGCTCACATCTACGATCAAGTACCGTAACGTTCGGAAGAGGCTATCAAGCTACTACTCTTCCCATTTTCACTCGAGGGCCGCCGAATTTGGCTCGAAAAACTACCCCTCGATCGATAACCACATGGGAGAATTTAGTTTCAAAATTGTGAGCAATTCTTCCACCATCTAAAACAACAAGCTTAAAAATGAAATAACAAAATTCACACAAAGATTTGATGAATCATTTAGTGAGGCATGGGACCGATTCAAAGATTTGCTTAGGCAATGTCCCCATCATGGTTTTTCCGAGTTGCACCAACTTGATACGTTTTATAACGGTTTGAATGAAACCGATCAAGACTCTCTCAATGCCGCTGGTGGTAATTTGTTGACCCGATCAACGAGAGATGCCTTGTCGATTATTGAGAATAAATCTAAAGTTCGTACCTCACGTAGCAAATCGGTTCTTTGCCCGAGTGAGTACTACACCATCGTCCTCGTCTTACGAAATCGTCTAGCACCGATGCTAAGATTGATAAGCTTACGGATATGATCCGGGCTTTGGTTAAGATTAAGACGGCTAAGGTTAATTCTTCTCCACCCGCTCAAGTCAAAGCGGTGCAAACGACTTGTACTACTTGTGGTGGCCCGCATGCTTACTACAATTGTACCGCCACCGATGGTAATCCTTTCGAAGCTAATACCGTAACCGGAGGTAACCAATACCGTCCTCAAGTTGAACCGAATCCTCGTGTTAGTAATCAAATGGGACCTCCGGGATTTTCTCAATCAAACAATCCAACTCGCTTTAATCAGAATCAAGTTCGTGGACCAAATGTTCAAAACCAATTCAAAGCCCCACCGAGTCAATACCCGACCCAAGGGGTCAATTACAATCAAGGATACCAAAATTCAAGTTATCAAGCTTCACCTTTTCCTCTAATGAATTCTCGAATTACATTCATAACAATAATGCTACCATCCAAACCATGAAAACCAGATTTCAAGTTTGAGAAATGAATTCAATCTTCGTTAACTAGACAAAGCAATGAGTTCAAGAACGAAATTCGACTTGAACAACAAGATGGATGCTTTGAGAATAAACTTGAGAATATGTTAAATGTTGTTTTGTGCCAAATGAGTCAACCCTCGGGTTCGGTTCTCTCCCAAGTAACACGATTCCAAACCCGAAGGAGAAATGAAATCCGTAACCATTCGAGATGATGGGCCTTCGATGACTACTTCCTCTCCGGTGAGGAATGTAGCACGAGAGACCGAGGTGACAAAGGACCCGGTAATTCCTCTTGATAATGGAAAAGCCAAATACGTCCAACCTCTGGTTGCCCAAGTTCCTTCTATCTCCGTCATAACACCAAGTTCTAATCTTACACCATGCAAATCGATTCAATCACGATTCGACAAAATGAAAGTTGTTTCTGGAACAAAGTTTAAACTTACAACTGATATGATCAAAGCTGCTGACATGATTTATGAAAAGAAATTGGAACAAATTTCAAAGATTTCACTTGAGCCTACACCGTTTAATTCTTCCTCGAACCAAGCTCCCGAGAAGCTTGGTGATCCCGGGAAATTTCTCCTTCCTTGCTCTTTGAATGATATTGAGGAATATAATGCCTTGACCGATTCAGGTGCAAGCATAAGTCTCATGCCTCTTGCGATATATCATGAGCTTGGATTGAAGACTCTTATACCGACTCGTATGACTATTGAATTAGCTAATCGAACAATTGCTCACACGGTTGGTGTAGTCAACGATGTTATGGTACGAGTGGATAAATTCCATTTTCCGTGGATTTATTTGTCATTGATATAGAGGTTGATGCCCGAGTCCTCTCACTCTTGGAAGACCATTCTTGAGAACCGCGAAAGTCCTTGTGGATCATTACCAAGGAACGTTGACGATCGAAAGGAAATGAAAAGATTGTGTTTTATGCCGAACAAACTTCAAAACCTCCACCCGATGATCATTCTATTCATAGCATCGGTTTGATTGATTTTCTCAAGAAAGTGGTGATCCCATTTTACCATCTAATCCGATTATGACCGACTCTTTCCGTCTCTCACTACGAAAAGTGATCCCATTTGGGAAGAGATCGAGGCCTTTCTTAATGATGATTCGGTTCCCGTTGAGATTGATGATGCTACTTTTGACCCGGAGGGGGACATTCTTTGAAAAGTTATTATATAAAGAGCCGTCTTCTTACCCCCCTCCGGATGATCCGGATGATGTGAAGAAAGTTGAACCTAAACCATCTCGAATTGATCTTTCAAGGTTTACGATTAAGAGTATGTCGACAATACGAGCTGAACGGAAAAAGAAACAAGAAAAGGAGTCTACAACGGTAGTGGTGGAAACTGCTAGCTCTAAGAGCACACCACTTGTCCCACCTCCGATTTCTAAGAAAATCAACCTTCCTTTGAGTGGCAATCCCACTCCTTCTTCTGAAATTATGGAAACTTCTTCTGAGACATCTTTCAATCCAGAATCTTTCAAAACGACATTCACAAATCCCTTGTTTGAATTCGATTCTGAATATAATCAAATTTTTGAGAATCAACTCTTTGACGAAGAAAGTGAGGAGTTCACCGATGAACTTGCTCTCACCGACTCGATCTTTTATCAGAATAAAGAAAATGAATACGATGATCCGTTTTTCCGGAAGAAAGAAAAGGAAGTGAAGTTTTTGGCAGATGAACTTGTTGATCCTGAGGTCCAACATTATTTTTTATCCGAGAGTGATTCCTCTCCTCGTGAGGATTTTTACGTAGATGATACTTTGATTTCCTTCCTCTCTGAGGACAAGATTTTTAACCCTGGGATACTCTTCGGAGAGGACATTCATAAAACAAAAGTTAACCGGAAAAAGGATCCTCTTTTGGATGCCTTCGTTGATGAATCTTCAAGTAACACTTTTCTGTACAATGGACTCCCTTCTTCTATGGAGTATTCTTATTGTGATCCGTCATCCCTTCGTTCGCCCGCTAAACCGCCGGATGATGGATCGTTCTTTCATATGCCTTATGTGAGTTTGGGAGGAGTTATTCCTTATGTGCTTGAGCCAGACATTTTCTTTCCCTCCCAACCCACCCATTCTCTTTCCCTCCGGAGTGAGGATACCATCTTTGATCCGGGTATCTCTTCCGCTTGTTTCCCTAAGGACAACTGAATTCGGGGATCGAGTCAAGCTAGCGACTCGGTGACCAAAAACAGTAGCGCTTCGTGGGAGGCATCCCATGCTTATCTCTATCTTCTTTCTATTTTCTAATAAGTGACGTGAAGGGTTAGCCTCTTGATTTCTCGTGTTTGGTTGTTTGTGATGTTTTGTCTAGGATTTTCCCGATATGAAGACTCTCGTGCTCGAAGTTTGTCTTTTCTCCACTCGAGTTTCATGATCGATGTTGAAGGAAATCCGATATCCTAATCTTATCGACTAACGTTTATCTTTTAGCATACTTAATAAGCGGCTTTTAGATTTTCGTGATACCTTGCTTTAAACATTGAGGACAATGTTTCGTTCTAGTCTGGGTAGGGTAATCTTCGATTTGATTTGACCGCACTTGCTTATTTTTGTCGTGTTACTCTCAAACCCGTTTTCCTTAGAAAATGAAAAATTGTGCAAAAATGTGAAAATTTAAATTTTTGTAAGCTTTTGTTAGTTTTATGATCGAAAAGTTCTTGCTAGTCTCTTAGAAGTTTCTTTAAATATCGTTTTTCTTGAAATAGCCTTTGCTAATTGCTTAGACAAGAGGCTATAAAATGCGATTCTAGCTCACAAGGCCAAGAATTTGCAAGTCTCCTAAGTGATTTTAAATATGAAGCTTAAACAAGAATTTGCTAGTTTCTAATAAGTGACTTTAAAATGCGAGACTTGAGATTATTTAATGAAGCATTTGCTAAGTTAATATATGTTTTGACACCTTGTTGACTTTCATTGGTGAGAGTAGGAATAGAATTACGACTTGACCGGGCGTGTTGAGCCCTAGCTTGTTCCTTAACCATAGATAATCTAAAAATTATCGGCTAAGCATCCGCGGATCTCATTATTTGGGATTTTAAATTTGCGGAGATCGAGAAATGATAGAGTTACTTATGAGTTTAGATGCTAAGCGTGGAGTAGTTGGTTCTCTTTAGAGCCCATAGAAGGTACTTATGGCTTTTTGTTCCCACAAAATTGTTTCACCCCATATTTGTCTAATAAATAATTAGAGATGTTGAGTTTTGGCGATAGTTAGTTCTTTATCTTCTTAAAAGAATCTTTGTTTTAAAAATTGGGTACACATCAAGGATCCGTAATAAATAAATAAAATAAGTGAAAAGTAATAAGTAAAGTTATGAGTCATGTGTCGAGATCGGACCCTTGGATCTTTAGCGGGATTGAGTGAGGTCTTAGTCTAGCCAACCGGGATCCTCATTTCATGAAGCCTATAGTCTTGGAATTACCCGTGAAGCTCCGTAGTTCATAGCTCATATAAGTAAAAGTATAAGTCAAAAAAAAAAAAAAAAAAAAAAAAAAAAAAAAAAAAAAGAAATGAAAATGAAAAAAAAGTCAAAAATATAAGTGAATAAAAATTCCTTGATGTGGACCTCATTTTTGAAACAATGGTTCTTGAGAGAAGATGGATAACTAATTATCGACTTAGCTTTGTATCTTTATCGGAATAAAAGTTATCGAAATTGAAGAAATTCAATTCTCACAAAAATAAAAAAATCTAGAGGAAAATAGGAAAATGGGAGCAAAAGGTAATTACACAAGTAACTTCCATGGGTAGTGTTAGCATCTAGAATCATATTTAACAATGATTTCGATTTTACGCTTAGTTTGGGACTTGTGAAAATCGGGACGATGTATTCTATCCGTATGGTCACTTCACGCTGTGTTGTGTTTCCTACTCCGTGATCCTAACGTGTCGTTTGAAAAATGTTGGAGTTATTGATCGACATGAAAGTTCAACAAACCGTCACTCATAATGGAATGTGCTTAATCGTAATATCTATATGTGAATTAAAAGGTAAGCGGGCGTTTTAGAATTAAGGCTTTCTTAATCTATTTTGAGGAATCTTTGCTACTTCTTCATAGGTTTAGTAGAAAGAGATTGAAATCCTTGGTTTTAGAAGCGTGAGTTGTTTGCATTGCGTGAGGACACGACAATGGTCTCGTCTAGGGTATTTTGATATGTGCAAAAACACATATCATTTCTTTATCAAATAAAACCCAAAATAACCTAGAAAGAGCCGTCTATTGCTAATATTTGTTGTTTTCTTGAGTTTGTGCTTGTGCAGGTACGGATATGTAAAACACACAAAAAGAAGCCAAATCAGACGAAAATCCGAGCACGAGAGATTAAGAGAGTTTGAAGTGGTAGGAAGATCGAAATTGTGCATTTGTGAAGATTTTATTCTCGAGGATGATTTTTAGAAGATATAATCAAGTTTGAAGAATTGTCAAGATTAGTCCTCAACTTTGAGCTTTTGGCAAAAGTGACCCCTCAAGTTTCAAAATTTGCAAGTTCAGCCCTTGGATTATTTGAGAAGGACAAGATTGGCCCTTGAAAGACATTTTCGAATTACATGTTTGGTCCTTGGAATTTCGATTATACACCTTTGGTCCTTAGTTTCTAAATGGATTACCAATATTAGTCCAAAATCCAAATAACAAGTCCAAAGGCCCAATCCAAAATGCTAACCCGGTCCAATCCATCTCATAAACCACGGTTTATATTACACCCGTATACCGGTTTTACCAAGTCAACCCAACCCAAGACCGGTCAACAGTTGAAATAATATAAACAAAACCCCGCGCCAAATTCATTCCCTTTACCCAAACCCGAAATTACATGAACCCTAATTACCCTTTGGTCAAATTGGTCAAATTAATGACAACTAAGGGTAGTCTTGTACTTTCGTCGACACCCCGACATGTGCGCGGTGCGGTCATCAATCCGCGTGCAACATCTCAAATATTGTTCTCTCTTGGTGGATGAAGCGTGGTATATTGATCCAAAGGTGGAAATGGATGGGATGCATTTGGGATATGATCCAAGGGTTGTAAACGACTCAGAGAAAGCACAAGATACATTTCTAGATGCTTCCAAGACCTTGAGCTCAAGTATATAAACCCCATTCATTCACAAGTTGGATCATCTTTCTATTTTCAATTTTCGATTATCATAGCTTATTGTAATTTATTTAATGTTTTAAATATTTTCTTTGTAATTTTCTTATATTTCCTTATTTGTATTCGCTTTTGATATTAATGAAATTTCAATTTTAAGCTCAAAATTATGTTTAGCTCTTAAATTGATTTGAATTGCTTATCGGTTTCATTGAGTTCATGATAGCTTATTCTTAAATCATATCGACTTGTTCTTCTCAATTTAATTCAAAAATAAAACAAAAAATCAAAAAAAATAGTTGAAAATAACAAAAATACTCTAAATCTTCTTATAAGCTTCTAAAAGCTTAAGCTCTGTTATATATAGACTCATTTAAGCTTATAATAGCTTCTAGTGAGTTCATTCTTGTTTTAATCCATTTACTCAAATTCATAATCCAATCAACAAAAGTCAACTATAATCAAGATGAAGGATTTGGTTTGAGCTACGGTGTTGAGATCGTGATGGTTGGATTGATTTTTGATGATAATGGGTTTAGGATAGTGGTACTATGAGTTGTTTGGCAAGCCATAGTGGTTGGAACTTTGTAAGCACCTTGATCTATTTCATATTGCTATCATATTTGTAATATTAGCATAATTAGCTTAGTCATAATAGTTAGTTTATATTCATTGTTATTACATCATTAGCTCTTATATTGTCTTTAGATCATAGGTTTGATAGTTATAGATTGGTATTAAAGATTTGATAGAGTTAATTGCTAAATCAGTTAGTATAAGAGTGTTTGGATATGCTCATAATTAGAGTTTGAGCTTTGTTTAGGTTTGAAGTTTCATTGCTTTAGGTCTCTATTAAAGTCATAAAGTCATTTCGGTCATTATTTTGCATCTAATTTCACTCTAAGTCAAAATTTCATGTAAAGCGATCTAGTGATTAGATTTGTTGGAATCGATGGCAAAAATTTTGCATATAGGCTTAAAATCGATAGATCTAGCTTCCATTAGTCTATAATTAGTCTTATAACATCATATTCAGTAATCAAATCTGGTTTTAATCTCATTTTGGTCAAAGTTTCACATCAATCTCTAAAAGTCAAAAGTGAGAATTACAGTTTTTTGCAAAACTTATTTGATCTTTTACAGATTCAGTTTTGGTTCATATTAAGTGAAACTTTGGGATTTACAACTTCAATTGGTCAAGTATTGAAATCTGATCTTTGTCAAAATTTTAGAAATCGTTTTAAGCACTAAATCAGTTGTTCAAAACAGTGATTTTTTCTATTCACACTCAAGATATCGAGTGTGAATCCAGCCAACTTGCGACCTTTGCACAAGGTTCATCTAGATCATTAGGACAATTGTTCTCGAGTTTGGTACAATCACTCGGTTGTTGGTGGTCTTATTGAATAAGTTTTGGCTTTTCAAATTAGGCTTATTGATTTCAATAGTCTACTTGGTAGATAATTAGAGGTTAAGTTAGGAATTAGCTTATTTTGTTAGAATATAACATAGCTTCGAGATAGTTTGGTAGCTTATTGTGATGTTTAGCTTATTATAGATAGCTTATTTGAAAACAGTTTACACATCGACTCTCATTTCTCACACATAAGCCTAGTATTTTATATTTTCATAGAAATAGAATAATATTTTAGATTTTTCTTGAATTTTCATAAATTTTCATCACTATTTAGTATTTTTCACAATTTAAAGCAGTTTTAGGACTTTTTAAATAGCTTTTATTGCAATTAAATCGAAAAAGTTCCAAATAGTAATTTTCAATTTTCATAGATTAAGATAAATACAAAAAGCAAAAAATAATTTTTCTAGATTTTTCCTAGCTTATTTTGTAATTTTTAGCCAATTTATTAGATTTAAATAGTTTTAAATTCATAGAAAATAGAAAATTAATCAGAAAAATAAAAAAATAGTTTTGAAAATTCTCTTAGGTTATTTTAGATTTTATAAAAATAGTTTCATAATTTTCCTCTTAACTTTCATAAATTTTAGTATTTTAAATTAGTTTTAAAAGTTAAAAATTAGTTTTTAATTCTAATAAATTCCAGAAAAATCCTAAAAAATAGTTTTAATTCATAATTAGTTTTCATCTTGCATTTCTAGAGTAAAAGTAATTTTAGGCATTTTTAGGATATAGATTAGACGTAGTTGCATTTTAATTACGTTTCGTTTATTACGTTTTAGTTAATCTCGCACTTAGGATTTCCCGTAGATTAGATTTCCCTTAATTACTTTCCCTTCTCCCGTAGTTTAATAAAATCAAATCACAAATCAAAACATCGAGCATTAAATTCCAAACCAAAAACGACGTTATAATTCACGCCTCGTTGGGAAACGATTCGGGTTGACTAATCCGTATCAACGATCACACACGGGATTTGATTAAATATTATTTTTCCTAAAGGAATTTTGAATCTATCTTCGTGATTATTTTTGATATCGATATTGAGGTTTTATCCACACACAAATACCCCTAAGCCTACATTACGACGAATCATTCCTCCATAGTAATGGAACTAGGTGCTTAGCCTAGTACCAAATAAATGGTAGGCGACGTTGTGATAGGATTAGTTCTCCTTGGTGTGAAAGAACTCGGTGGTTAGCCTAGCACCGTATAAAGGGTAGGCAACGTTGTGTTAGGTGTGGTTCGCCTTGGTGTGAAGGAACTCGGTATTTAGCTTTGTACCGGAAAAAGGTTAAGCGACATTGTGAAGGCTTATCCGCCATAAGGAGTTGGTGTAGTGCTTACAAACTCTCGAGTAGGTGACTCGGGGAGTGGAGTAGGGCAAGGAAGGTGTCCTTGTAGCCGAACCACTATAAATAACTTGTGTCGTGGTGATGTGCTTCTTACTTTATATTTCATTACACGCTTATATATCTATCTATCAACGCCCAACATAAACAACCAAATAGATTGACATAAGTCGATCTAAATATTTAAAAGGAAGTTTTAAATTGGTAAAACTATTCAACCCTCCTTCTAGTTTTCCACAATTGGCATCGAGCTTCGTTACCAAGTTTCTTAAAGTATGTTGTACTTTAAATACTTGATACGATCCGTGTATGTTTGAAAACTACAAAGAAGGATTATTTTTGTCATATTTTAAAAATCATTAAATTGTTTATTGTTGGACAATGATAGGATGCTCTAACGTTTTTTTAAGCATTATCCACACTTGGATTTGGAGTTACCAAGAAGATCATAAAGAATTTATCTAAATATTTATTTTCGCAAAAAGAATGTTTAGTATTCTTACAACATTAAATCTGGAGATTCCAAGAATATCACAAAACATCTAAATATTTCTTTTCTTAAAAAGAATATTTAGCAAAGGTATGATCTTTAATTACTTACCTTTATTGTTATTATTAAAATCTTAGTTGCATGATTTATTAGTAATTGTTCTAATAATTATTCATATTATAGTCATCATCTATATAGTATTCTTCGACTTACTTGTATAGTCTACATTACCAACTTGTAATAATGATATCTTGGTTATTCGATAACCTCAATCATTATTCATCACAAAGGATTTATTGACACTTCATCTATGTCAATAAATATCCATGTGAAACTTCTTATATTATGATAAAATGGGATTTTATTATAATGTTTGAAAAAGCTTCTCAGGAATTAAAACTAATTCTTAGAAAGGGAACCTCGTTCAATAGGAATAGTATTAAATTTTCAAAACCTCAAACCACAAGTTTTAGAACCTTAACACCAAGACACTAGGCGTTTTAGAACTCCCAAACCAAAGTTATCAAGGAATTTTTGAGTGACTTTTCTTTGTCATGCCGGATCCCTAAGTTTATACTAGCCGGATCCCAAATGAGAGGATCCGCGGGATCCGTGCAATGAAGACAATATAAGCTAAAAATGATCAACGTGGATGTTCCACAATCATACTCACCTCAAAGACTCACGAACAAGAACTCGCATGCGTTCATAGGAGCAAATTGATCATTCTTCTCAAGCTTAACAATCACTTGTGTAAGTATAATCTTCACTACATTGTTAATTTAATTCCTTGATTCTTAGAATTACAATTTCTTCATCTTTAAGAGTTGGGTTCAAATGGGTTTATCATAATTTGTCACCAAATTGTTTTCTAAGATAATCTAAATCAAAGAATTAACATTGTTAATACAAATTAAACACATTTCTTGAACTTAACAAAGATGATGAGAGCAAAATTGTGATCAAACCCTCTATGTTACTATTCACCATTAACACCACATTGTGGTTGTATTGTTTAGGAACATCATGCCAAGCAACAAGCAACAAGATTACCAAGACACCAGTCACTACATTCCCATGTACCATAGGAAAAGTGGATTAAGTCCGGATGATAGGAAAGCCTTTAAGTTGCTTGAAAGGAGACTCTTTCATGAAGGTAGAGTTGTTGATCCATCATTCCTTGCAAATACCAACATGAGGGAAGTATTTGGAACTATTGGGTTTGATTGTTTATTGGATATAAACGAGCAAATTTGCCCGGTCTTTGTGCTTGAGTTTTACAAGACTATGGGTATAATTAGAAATGATGATGGGTCCATCTTAATTGAATTCACCATAAATGGACACGAGTTCACCCTTTCACTTGAGGAGTTTGGAAGAATAATGGGGGTGCCATATGATGGTGTTTGCATGTACTCTAATGAGTGGTCGTTGGAGGAATTACACTCTATGGTTGATCATCACGACATTTATCACACAACAATCCCGGAAGCAACCATGGTAAGGGACACCGTGTTTATGCCACGAGCATCCCCATCGAGGGTGACTAGAAAGTCGAAAGTGATCTATAGGGATCCTTTCTAAATGGAGCTTTTGGAGATGTATGTTTTGTATAGAAAATGGGAAGATGTGATAAGCGAGAATGTGGTGTGTCTAGTAGGAAACAAGGATCACCCCAACGCATGTTTAAGCTTCATGATCTATTGTCTTGTGACCGAGAATCGCTTCAACATTGCCTACTACATGATCAAGAGAATGGCATGTGTAAGAAGCATGGACAAGATGGTGCTTCCGTATGCAATGCTTCTAACCCGTCTTGCCAAATTCATCTTTGCATTAGACCCTTCCCCACAATCCTTGGATCATAGCTTTTGCAATAAGGTTATGGTACCATTAACCGAGGGTAGAACAACAAGGTTTATGGTGGAAGGCAAGAGGCCACACCCACCCACGGATTCCTCGGACGAAAGGGAGAGATAAGAAGAAGGTGAAGGGAGTAGTAGCAACCCACTCGAAAATATCGATCTTGACCCTTTGGACTACATTAACCAATTGCCAAACATCCCAAATGAATCACCCGAATGGCAACAAACCAAGGGAATCTTCAAATGCTTCGCCAATTTCTTGAGGAAGAGGAAGTGAAGATAGTTTGATAAAGAGTGGAGGACGGGTGAAGAAGTGAAGAAGGAGAAGAAAGGTAAGGTCTTAGGACTCTAATGTAAGTTGAACAATTTCAAACAATGGCTTGTAACACTTTAACTATGCTCGTAGTATGTAGGTATTGCCATATCTTGGCACTAAACAATCCTAACTTAGGTGTTTGGGAAATGAGATTTTACGACCCCTTGAGTGGTCGTCGTCACTCATTCTAGGAATTTTAGCTCTTCCTACTTTGATATACATTTTATTAGTTGTATTCTTGCTTTTAGTCCCCATAGAAACAACTAGGAAAAGCATTTACTATAAAGTGCAAAGTTGCACATTTTCAAAGCTCTACGATCTGCAGTTGGCGGATCCCGACTTTTGAACTAGCCGGATCCTCCCATAAAGGAACCGCGGGATCCATGGCATCTGATATGCAATACAGATTTGACTACATCAAAATAGTCTACAAGATCACCTCAAACAAGTCAAACATAAGATGATAGAGCTAACTAAGTCTTCCTCAAATAGTTGAAAAACCTCACTCTCATCCATGGCTTATCTAGGATATATGTTCGAAATATTCTTGATTTATCTAATAGTCAAAACTCACCATAATTCCGCTCCAACACTCACACATTATCTATCACGTTTGATAGCACTTAGTTAGGTCTATTCTTCAATTTTAGCAAATTGATCTCAATCATATTTGACTCAAGATTAGGCTCAAAAATTAGTTTTTCATTTCTTTTTATTTTTAAAGATTTTAGTAAATTCCTCTTAGGACATCATCTGAATTCTAGGACTTGTTATCACCATTTCTCCACATCTAATTAAATGGAATCCTTGTTAAACATATAGTTAGACTACCCAAGGTCAATTTTCTTGGCCAAAACCATCATTAAGCACCATTACTTGTTATGGTTGAGGATTTAAGATATCCAACAGTTAAAGACTTCAAAATAAAGTCAAAACCTCGAAATCTATTAATAATAAACCTTACAAAAGCATAATGATTTCACCTAAACCACAATCGATAGCCGGATCACGGTCTTTAACCAGCGGATCCTGGCGAAAGGATCCGGGATCCGTAGATGCATAAACATAAATCGACTTCTATATTCCAATTCATGTCACCTTTTGGTTCTCTAACCACTTTTAGCATACATTAATTGTCCTTCTAGAGCTGATCAAAACCTCAAGAGCATGCTTAGTCTTCTAAGTGGCCAAGAATTTAATTTCCTAATTCAAACTATTCTTTATAAACCAAACAACCTTAGGTTTAAGGCACCATCCTCAATTCCCTTTCAAAAATCAGCAATTAGAAGCTCACATTAGCATCATCATCACTATGACTAAGGCTCTTAGCAACAACTCCTCAACCTTAGGATCATCCAAAAGAAAAGGTCAAATGATCCATGAAATCTCATCGACCAAAACATCTCCCATTAGAGATAATGATGATAGAATCCCACCTCATCAAACTCATCCAAAGGCTAAGAGAACCGCAAGGATTAGCATCAAACCTTTCGGACTAGAAAAAGGATCATCTAGTTCAAAACCGAACATGGCGAGTTCTAGCAAGCCATCACAACCCTTATTCATTAAGCATAGACTTCACTCCTTGAATGAGCCTTTCCCTCACCCAAACATCTACTCATTGGATCATTCACCACCAAGAACCTCCCATTCACCAACCTTTTCATTGAATAGGGAACCACCAACAACACCAACTAGCCCATCATGGGAAACAAGGAACAACCTTGATCATATGGAAGAAGTTCCATTACCACCCTCATTTTTAGAACCTCTTCCTACCTCTCAAAATGAGGACCCACAATCACACATAGAGCCTCCTCAAAATATCCATTTGCCTCCGGGTCCAAACCAAGACAATAATTCTCCAAATTGTCTAAACACTCAAGGACTTGTTCAAGAAGCACAAAATGAGATACATTTCTTGTTTAATCATCTTCTTGCAAAGTTGGATCAAATCAACAAGTCCACTCATCCCTAGAATCAAGCACATTGTAGCATTTTAAGTCTAGTAACTAGTTAGTCGTTAGTGGTATTTGTATGTCCTAGTTCATTCTCTTAGTTTTAGAGATTTGTTTGGTTATCTCTTGTTTTATTGAATGAACATTTATATGCTATGATTTTTTTGTGCGTTGGCTCCTTATTGTACACATATATTATCTCCACACTAGCATTGTTCGACACATCTTCACTACTGAAGAAACTGTCATCAGATAGCCGGATCCCTACAAAATGCCAAGCCGGATCCCTCCAAGAAGGGAACCGCGGGATCCCTACAAAATACAAACTTCTACTAACTTGAGTTTTATTTGCAGGAAATTATGCACTATACTCTTGTTTTCTAACCTTTAATTTGTAGATTTTCAAAATAACACATGAAGATTTTGACACCATAAAGCTAGGGGGAGCTTTGTGTCAAACAAAATTGCAAAAACATTTGCAACTTAATCCGAATTTGGACTATACTTCATGACACCCCATTGCATCTTTGCAATCTTCAAGGGGGAGCACGTTTTCGTCACTTAGACGAACCATTTGCAAACTTAATTGCAAACACAATTAGTTCATTTTACGTCATGTCCTTGAAGCCCTTTCAAAGGGATGGACTCGTCAAGGGAGTTAAGGCGAGTACCATTCCGCCACTTGCTCTCTTTACATTTTACATTCCTTTTCTTACAAAAATTTTGTTAGTTTCTTTTAACACTTTTGTTTCGACAAAAGGGAGAAGAAAGTAAAAACTACAAATTCAAACTTTTACAAATTTTATATTTTCCTTAAAATAATTTTACGTTTTGTCATCAACAAAAGGGGAGATTGTTAATACAAATAAGCCGTAAAACGTTTATTTATATTTTACGATCTTCTAATATTTTGTCAATAACAAACGTAAAATCATTTTAACGAAACAAATAGAATACGTAAATAGTTTGACTTAATAGTTTCCTAACACACTTACGTTTTCACATAAAACACTAAAACAAGTATAAGTGATTTTATGATTTAGATATATATATATATATATATGTATAACAACTAATGTTTACATATTGGGTTAGCACATACTTAAACTAAGTATACTAAAATGGGTAAAAACTAGCAAATAGTATTGACCCATAACCCATGGTTTTATATATACCACTTAACCAAGTTCATTGTATCTAGATAGAAAACCATGGATCAACCCATAACCCATGACCCATGACCCATAACCAAAAATACCCATGGGCAAAGAGGGCGTTCCACGGATCCACGGCTTTGTGCTAGCCGGATCCCAGTGGAAGGATCCGTGGGATCCGGGAATAGTAGAGAATTTTCTCTAAATAAAGAGAGCCATTTATTCCTTTCTACTCATCACTTTACACACATACTTCCCCCAAGTATTCTAACCCTCTAACCTCAGATCCAAGTGATCTATGTAGTTTGTCTTTTGTTTTTGTGTGATCTTCTAGGTTCCTCTTAAAGGAGAGATCACCACTACTTGAAGACGTGCAAGCTCAAGTCCATGAGTTGCCATGCTTCGTCATCATCAAGACAACTAAGGTTCTCTTGTTGATAGTTCTTCCTCTCTCCATAGATGTTGGGTTGAAGGCATTAGTGAAGAATGCCGAAAGTATCAAGATAAAAGCATTAGTGAAAGATGCTCATCATCCGTGTCAAAGCATTAGTGAAGAATGCTAAAGGTGTCAAGACGAAGGCATTAGTGAATGGTACCAAGCGTTGTGTCAAAGGCATTAGTGAAGGATGTCGATGAATCAAATCAAGTCGCATTTGGGAAGAATGCCTAGGTTGTATAATCGATGAGGTGCATCGTTATACATATAAGTAGTTGTTTATTTCCAAGGATGGTGATATCCTTGATGATGTTGTAACAAGGAGTAGATCTCCTTGATATTAGGTGTTGTGTTGTGAAGGATAGTAGTTCCTCCATAGTAATGGAACTAGGTGCTTAGCCTAGTACCTAATAAATGGTAGGCGACGTTGTGATAGGATTAGTTCTCCTTGGTGTGAAAGAACTCGGTGGTTAGCCTAGCACCGTATAAAGGGTAGGCGACGTTGTGTTAGGTGTGGTTCGCCTTGGTGTGAAGGAACTTGGTATTTAGCTTTGTACCGGAAAAAGGTTAAGCGACATTGTGAAGGCTTCTCCGCCATAAGGAGTTGGTGTAGTGTTACGAACTCGAGTAGGTGACTCGAGGGTGGAGTAGGGCAAGGAAGGTGTCCTTGTAGCCGAACCACTATAAATAACTTGTTTCGTGGTGATGTGCTTCTTACTCTTTATCTTTCATTACACGTTTATATATCTATCTATCAACGTCCAACATAAACAACCAAATAGATTGACATAAGTCGATCTAAATATTTAAAAGGAAGTTTTAAATTTGTAAACCTATTCAACCCCTTCTAGTTTTCCACAATGGGTTCAATTCATATGCTCTTGGTTGTCACTTGATGATGCCGGTATTGAAGATTAAAAGTCGTCATGGACCCAAAGGACGATGCACTAAACCTTCTTATCCACTCAAGTTTCTCTCAACGAAGCTTGTTTCATTCTCGTGGAACCCTACATAAACTATCGGCTTTCTCTTAGAGATTCTTTGGTATTGAAGAAGGAAACCCTCTCCTAGTCTCCGCTCAGAAAACCAAACGCACTATTGAGTCTAGAGCCACGAGATTCATCAAAAGATCTCTTAGGTACACTTGACATTTTATCGCTTGTAGTTCAACAAAAGAACGCAAGTGATACTTTATCGTGTCCTTCATGGATCTTAGCAATGTCGAGAACATTTATGAGAGGTTCACGGTTGTGATCCTCGGTGATTGAATGGAAACTCTGCCGTGGTCAACATCAAATGCCACGATAGCAGGTCACTTGTAACTCCCGTGGATTACGCTTAGTGTGTCTCAAACGGTCTGATCGTGAGGTGATGCTTGGTGTACCTCGGCGACTATCCGAATCAGTAGGTGTACTTCGGTACATCGCGTTATCTCACTTGTGGGACTCCGGTTCAGAACGGCCTTTGTGAGAATTAGAGTTGTGTTTTCACACTATGTTGTTAACACTCTCGGGTTAAAGCTTGTAAGTCTTAGGAACCCGCTTATTACTAACCTTTCTTATGTTTTTTCTTATGGAAGCTCGAGCGGACCGATCGTGCAGATTCTTCACATGCTCATACCAACAACATCACTAATGGAAGTTCTCTAAAGGCAACACAAAGTCGAATGATTCTTCGTCAAGTAAAAGAATCTACAAAGGTTAAAGACTAAGAGAACTTCATCAAGATCGAAATCCAACGTCAAAGAGCGTGTGAGCATGTTGAAGAATGATGTGGAGACACCGAGCAACGAAGCGGCACTGATGGAACAACAACAACATACTATCACTACCATAAAATGAACAAAGATCAAAGAACAAAGAAAATGATGACGCCAAAGCGTAAATTTTCAAAGGAAACAATTTCTCTACCGGGAGATTGTTCGAATCAAGGCAATTCTTCTCACAAGAAAGAAGAATGTCGAAGACGTCAAAGCTACTATTACATTAGCACCTTCACCGTTCACATCATCAATCACTAACACTTAGGGGGAGATTGTTGGAATCACTCCTAATCTAGAATTCAAGTGTTAGTAATTAATATGTAATAGTTAGCTTAATTAGGCCTTTATGTTTGTTATTATGCTAAGGCTTATGTAGAAGGCCCATAAGCCTTGGCACAAGCCTAATAAGGAAAGGATGGGAACTTGGTGTGTTGCCCTAGTTCCCTCCTATAAATACTCTTGTATAACCCTCACTTGAGGGTTGGTTGTTCAATTCACACATTTCATCTCTACGCCTAACTCTTCTATATTCATACGTGTGTGTGGGTGTGTGTTTGTTCATCTGATCTCTTCTCTATTTCTTCTATTGATGCTTGTGTTACTAATATGGGAACCTAACAATCGCTCCAAAATATATTATTATTTTTTATTTCAGATGCTCCAAAGGATGAACTTACCGAATGGGCAACTGCAAAAGTAAACAATAGAATGGCAAAGAGTGCTAATTGGGTTGTTAACGGGATTGAGCTGCACAAAATGTACCAAGTTACTGATCCAAAACATGTTCATATTGTTGACTTTGACAACAAAGAATGCAGTTGCCGTAAATGGAAGCTATCGGGTCTACCTTGTGGTCATGTTTGTGCAGTGTCTAGAGTTGAAGGCTTGACTGACACTAGCAGTTGGGCGATGGATTGGTTTAAGAAAACGTCACTAAAAAATATATACGAAGAAAGTGTTTATCCTTTAAAAGAAGTATCCTTGTGGCGTACTCCTGATGACTTGCAAACCGTAAAACCACCTGCTATGGATAACCAGCAAACTGGAAGACCCAAAGAAAAAACACGTATCCGATCATAGGGGGAAGAGCCAAAAAGCACAAACTATGGCAGGTGTGGAAAGGAAGGACACAAAAGATAGTCATGTACTCAACCGTTGATAATAAAAAAAGGCAAGTGTGTTTCTATATTTTATTTCAATGTATACAATTTTGTATGTACTTACTAATATTAGTGTTATTTGAACTAATGTCACATCTCAGAAACGTAAAAGAAACTCACAATCGTGCACCCCTAATAACGAAGAAGCAAGTGGAACAAGAACGACACGAAGGACGGAGGACGCGTGTAGAGGTCTAACAGGAGAAGCAAGTGGTCAACACACAACGATTTTGTATGGGCTGAATCATCTACTCCTAAAACAACGTTCCTAACAACATTCGATCACAACTCAGACGCCGAGTAACGCCAATGTTCCAAAACACGGGTCGTTTAGTACTGCAAATGTTATTCATTTGGATGATTTCTAGTTGTTATTTCAATTTGAACTTTAACACAATGGAAGCATAACTTATCAATTTCGTAGGATTTTCAATGTTTTATCAAAAATTGTTCCATCTGAACAATAATAGCTACAGATGTGGCTTGCTTTTATTTGTTTTTTTTGGATGTTACTTTGTGACAATGTTATTCGTTCTTGTGCAACTTGTGGCACCATTATTTACAATCAACTGTTGAACATGGCATATACAAATATCTTTTTGTAATTATAACATGAGCATATTTTTGTTCTTTTCTATACAAACATATAGGAGTCAGGCATATAGTGTAACATCACTGTAAAATGGTATGCATGTGATGATTTATTTACCTTTTATTTTGTGTATTTAAGAGCAAACTTGCAAGTATAATTTCACACAACATCATTGAATAAATAAGTAAGCAAAAACAATGTCAGGGTTGCCTAAATGTGATGAGGTAAGAGTTGCTGCTAATAGTAACAACTGGACAGACATGATGATTTACTACTGCCGCAACACTGCAATTGAAGATGTTCAATTGGCAAGAAAGTTGAATATCCTAACTCAAGAATTGGTTAGACTTAATCATGAAAGGGCTGCCGTTATTCAAGAGATGGAAACTGTGAGAAAGAAGGTGCCACACAAAACTGTTGAGTTTCTGAAGCAGGAGCAAGCCCTTAGTGAACAAAAAGTGATGCAAATGAATATCTTGGCGGGCGAACTGGAGCTGAGTGCTCGTAACAAGGATTTCTTTATTCATAAGCTTGAGGGTACGTTGCCGCTATAAGCGTTGTGAGATATGCCAAGTACTAAGTGTTATATCGTATGTGATTTCCTAGTAACTAAGAGTACTATATGCTCCTAGCAAGTACTTAGTGTTATATCGTATGTGATTTCCAAGTACTTAGTGTTATATCGTATGTGATTTTCTAATAAGATACTGTATTCAATAAAGTTTCCTAGTAAGTAGGAGTTAAATAAAGTTTATTTACTTACCTTTTTTCTTGTCTTCAAGAGTTGGATGGTCTTAAATCTTTGGTCTTTTCAGCGTATTCAGGTTATCCTCTCCAATCTATGGGATTTGAATTTAAAATAAGATAGCGAAAAAGATTAAAATGAACAATAAGCAACACATTAACATAACATTGTGCCCCTTACTGTTAAAGTATCGTCTGACCTTTTTGCATCCATTTCTTGTTTTCTAAATTCTTGCGCCTAACCGTCATACAACAATACAACATTGACGTTCTACATAATATGACATAAGAATACACAAGAACATCCAACAATGGTTAACATCAAAACTACACAATCGCGGAGTAGCCTATAATTCAGAGGCCAATTATAATCAACAACTTAGAACAGTGACATACAAAACACTACTGAAAACATCATACCCAATCCACACACAACAAAAACAAACAATGTTTCATAGGTTATCATAATTACATTGTTTCATAGCGAAAACAGCCCAAATTTGCAATCCATAACGGATTACATAACTTTGATACTCGCATTGACGCACCTAAACATACTATAGGTAGGCATAGCCTACCAATCTACATACCCATATCAACACTAATAACCATTCAAAAGACTAGCAATCAACATACCCATAGCAACTTCATAACATCCAAAAAACCCAAAAGACTCTAAACGACCCTACCCATGAGATAGCTCTTCATCGATCTCCATCAACATAACATGATCTTCCTTATCATCAATCCCTGCATGTATCCCAGCAAGAACTTTATACAGTGCATCGAGTACATGACGCTCCAGACGCTGGATTTTCATAAGACACCCCAAAGCATCCACAGCCTTTTCATTGTTTGGCCCAATAAAACGCGTCTCCCTTATAGTATCTTGACGCTTGTGAATCTTCTCACGCAACCTCATTGTCTCTTCCTCCATACGATGCATAAAACAACGATCCTCGCTGATCTCACTCCTAAAAAAGAACTTAAAAGCCCCAGCCAAATCGTTGGTACCGCTTGCCTGTTTTAGTTCTTCAATATTGGGGATCGCCGCCATGGTTGTTTTTGGTAGGTGGACACACACAATGAGAAGATAATAAGAAACACTAATACCCACACACTAATACCCCCAAGAATAGAAATACCCAAATCTACCCAAACGATTTAAAACAAATCTACTAAAAAGTTAGATATTACGAAAATAATACTTGCAAAATAAATGGTGTTAATACAAATAAACCGTAAAAACGTTTATTAATATTTTGCGATCTCTTTGTGTTTTGTTGATAACAAATATAATGTTATCTTAAGTACAATTATAAGGATACATGTTATTTTTGTAAAGCATTTACATATAGCCATTTAAATACAAAAATGTTGTAATTAATTATTTGTTGTAATAGTTTATTAGGATGGGTAAAACCACAACCCATGGATCATAACCCATGGACCCATAACCCATACCCATTGACTAGATACAATGTATACTTTAGATACATTGAATCTAAGGAAAACCCATGGACCAACCCATAACCCATGACCCATAACCAAAAACCCATGGGCAAAGAGGAGCGTCCCACGGATCCCTAGGATTACACTAGACGGATCCCAAGTGGGAGGGATCCGTGGGATCCGGAGAACGATGGATGAAATTGCCTATAAATAGAGAGCCATTTCTTCATTCTAACTCACCCTCTTCTTACTAAATCTCTCAAACACTCTCATTCTCTTCTAACATATAGATCACTTGATCTAGAGAGTTGTTCTTCTTTCTTTCTATTGTGATTCTCATATAGGTCCTTCTCTAAGGCGAGATCACGAGCATTCTACAAGTCATCCAAGCAAGGGGTCCTTGATTGATTTGTCACTCCACAAGATTTACGTAGCGAAGATCTTGTATTTGATATTTCACATATTTGTTGTGTAATAGTCGTGTTGGTTTGGTCCACCGTGTTACGGACTCGGTATTTAGCTTTGTATCGGAAAAGGTGTAAGCAACGTTGTGAAGGCTTCTCCGCCAAGTGAAGGAGTTTGTTGACATAATGCTTGAACTCTCGAGTAGGTGACTCGGGAGTGGAGTAGGGCAAGGAAGGTGTCCTTGTAGCCGAACCACTATAAATCGGTTGTGTCATTTCTATCCCTTTGTTTTACTTTATTTACTTGCTTTATCATTAGATCTATACTTTCTCTACATCCATAAGATCTCACATATTAACGAATCTAAGTTTTTGAAACTAACTTAAAATCGGCAAAACTATTCAACCCCCTTCTAGTTTTCCACAATTGGCATCAAGAGCTAAGTTTATAAAAGTTTTAAAGTAAAATTGTATTTTAAAACTTTTCGATCACTATGGGTTCGAAAATTATAAGGAAGGGCAATCTATGCAACGACCACCACTACTTGAAACTAATGGTTTTATATATTGGAAAAATAGATTCAAACATATGTGAAGTCTAAAGATATTGATCTTTGGTACATTATTGTTGAAGGCGATTTTGAGGCTACCTCAAAAGATGATAAAGGAATTTAGTTAACATACCTCATGATAAACTAAATGATGAAATGAAGAAAAGCTTTCTAAAAATAGTGAAGCTAAAATGGTTTTATATAATGCTTTACCGAAAAAGGAATTTGAAAGAATTTCTATGCTTAAAACCTCTAAAGAAATTTGGAATTCTTTAGTTGTAACTCATCAAGGTAACCAACAAGTTAAAATAATAAAATTGATTTGTTTGTTCAACAATATGAACAATTTTCAATATCGGATGAGGAAACTATAGATCATTCATTTGCTAACTTTAATACTATTATTACATCTTTACAAGCACTTGATGAATCTTTTCTAGCCGTAACCATGTTAGGAGATATCTAAGGGCACTTCCATCTAAGTGGAGATCCAAGGTGACGGCGATCGAAGAGTCAAAAGATTTGACAATCCTCACCCTTGATGAACTCATAGGCAACTTAAAAGTCTGAGCTTGTCCTTGCTAAAGACTCAAGCCTCAAAGGTGAAAGAGAAACACAAATCTCTTGCCCTTAAAGCCAAAAAGGCTTCAAGCGATGAAGAGAACTCCTCTTGAGTAGTGACGACGAGGAGTACGCTATGGCGGTAAGGACTTTAAAAGTTCTTTAGAAGAAAGGAAGATCGTCAAACAACCGTATGACGA
This sequence comes from Chrysanthemum lavandulifolium, assembly GCA_022545495.1. Taxonomy (NCBI): domain Eukaryota; kingdom Viridiplantae; phylum Streptophyta; class Magnoliopsida; order Asterales; family Asteraceae; genus Chrysanthemum; species Chrysanthemum lavandulifolium. Next base: position 82,334,145 of record CM040246.1, read on the forward strand.
TAAGAAAGGCTTTCGGAAAAGCAAAGAGGACGAGAAGCCAAAAGATGATCGTACTTGCTTTAAATGTGGGGACCCAAACCACTTTATTAGTAAGTGTCCCAAACGGGATGATCAAAAGGCGTTCGTGAGCGGCACGTGGGGAATGAGCGACGAGGAGGACGAAGAAATTTGTCTCATGGCAAATGACGAGGTGTGCTTAAAGGTCGACCTAGACCCGGATGAATGGGTCAAGGATAGTGGGTGCACGAGGCACATGACCGGCAATAAAGATCTATTCTCCACATATGAATCCTTCAATGGAGGTAATGTGGTGTTTGGAAATAGCAAAAGTAGAATCATCGGTAAAGGTACGATTTCTAACAAATCTCTAACCATTAACGATGTGTGTCACGTAGAAAACCTAAACTTTAACCTCTTAAGTATAGGACAAATATGTGATAAAAGTGCAATGTACTTTTACCGAAACCGTAGTAAGATATTAAAAATGGCATAACCATAGGAAGAGGAATTAGGAAACATGGAGTCTATGTCATTAAAATCGGTAATGAACCTAAAGACAAACTTTGTCTTACCTCTATGGATGATACTTCGACCTTATGGCATCGAAGATTGGGTCATGCCAATATGCGACTTCTTCAATCGCTATCATCCAAAGATCTAGTAAGAGATCTACCTAAGTTAAAATATGAACATCACTTTTGTGATGCTTGTAATGTAGGAAAACAAGTTCATTCTAGTCATAAAGCTAAAAACATGGTGTCTACAACTAAGTGTCTAGAATTACTACATATGGATTTATTTGGTCCATCCGCTATCCAAAGTTATGGAGGCAACTACTACACTTTGGTCATAGTGGATGATTATTCTAGGTATACATGGACAAAATTCTTAAAGAACAAAACGGAAACCTTTAATTATTTTGAAATATTAAGCAAAAAGATCCAAAGACAACTAGGAAGTCCTATAGTGTCTATTAGGACGGATCATGGTAGGAATTCGATAATGAAGTGCAATTTGGAGCCTTTTGTGACGCTAATGGTATTACTCACAACTTCTCGGCTCACGCACTCCACAATCGAATGGGGTAGTAGAAAGAAAGAATAGAACCCTACAAGAAATGAGTCGAACCATGCTTAATGAACAATCCATACCTCAAAAGTTTTGGTGTAATGTCGTTGATACTTCAACGTACATACTCAATCGAGTCTTAATTAGACCAATCTTAGGTAAAACTCCATATGAGTTACTCCGAGGCAAAAGCCTACGTTAAATCACTTTAGAGTCTTTGGAAGCAAATGTTTTATTCTTAACACTAAAGATTACCTTACAAAATTTGATCCTAAATCAACCGAAGGTATCTTTCTAGGTTACTCTCCAAATAGCAAAGCTTACGTCATATTAAACAAAGAAACAATGAAGGTAGAAGAGTCATTAAATATAAAATTTGATGAAAGTCCACCCAAACCCTCTCCACCTCTTGTCGATGACGAGATTGTAGAAAGTGAAGCTATAGTAATAAAGAAAAGATAAATGAAGAAGAAGAACCTTTAAATGATGAAGTCATAAACATTAAAGAGTCCAAAGATCACCCGTAGATAAGGTCATAGGAAAGCTAAGCGAAGAACATTAAGGTCTCAAGTTCAAAACCAAAGTAGCTTGTTTTGTTTCGTTTCAACCATAGAACCTAAGAATACACAAGAAGCCATAAAAGATGAGAGTTGGGTAATGGCTATGCAAGAAGAATTAAATCAATTTGTTTCTAATGATGTTTGGACACTTGTCCCTCCACCTAGTAATCAAACCATAATAGGAACCAAATGGGTTTATAAAACAAATTAGATGCAAACGGAGTAGTGTCTAGGAACAAGGCTAGACTCGTTGCCCAAGGGTATAACCAACAAGAAGGAATAGACTTTGATGAGACCTATGCCCCGTGGCTAGATTAGAGTCTATAAGAATACTTCTTGCGTATGCTTGTGCTAATGATCTAAAGCTTTATCAAATGGATGTCAAAAGCGCTTTTCTAAATGGTTTCATTAATGAAGAAGTATATGTAGCTCAACCTCCGGGCTTCATCGATTTTGAAAACCTAAACATGTGTATAAATTAAAGAAAGCCCTTTATGGTCTTAAACAAGCTCCAAAAGCTTGGTATGATAGACTCAAGTCATTTTTAATTAAACACAACTATACCATGGGGTTAGTTGACAACACACTTTTTACTAAGAAAAGAGAGTCACATATAATCATAGTGCAAATATATGTAGATGATATTATATTCGGATCCACTTGTCAAGACATGTGTGATGATTTCTCTAAAATCATGCATGACGAGTTCGAAATGAGTATGATGGGAGAACTTAGTTTCTTTCTTGGTCTACAAATCAAACAAGTAGAAGATGGTATCTTCTTTAATCAATCTAAATACATAAAGGAGATGTTAAAGAAATTCGGTCTAGAAGAGTCGAAACCAATTAGGACACCAATGTCATCCGACACCAAACTCACAAAAGATGAAGACGGCGAATCCGTCGATAATACTAAATATCGTGGCATGATAGGTAGTCTTCTCTACCTCACGGCAAGTAGGTCGGATATCATGTTTAGTGTTTGCTTATGTGCTAGGTTTCAAGAAGACCCTAAAACATCACACCTAGAAGCCGTAAAAAGGATATTTAGATACATTAAGGGTACAACACAATTAGGATTATGGTATCCTAAGGGCACGGGAGTAGAAACAATTGTATATGCGATTCGACCATGCAGGTGATTACGTTGATAGAAAAAGTACAAGTGGGGTATGTACTTTCATGGGATGTTGTTTAACATCTTGGTTTTCTAAGAAACAAACGGCACTAGCAATATCAACAACCGAAGCCGAATACGTCTCCGCCGGCAAAGCATGCCAACAAGCACTATGGATGAAACAAGCGTTAGTTGACTACGACATTCATCTAAGCGACATAGCCATCCTATGTGACAACAAAGGTGCCATCGACTTAAGCAAGAATCCGGTATTGCATTCTCGCACAAAGCATATAGAGATTCGTCATCACTTCTTAAGAGATAATGTTCAAAAGGGGAACATCTCTATTGAGAAGGTAGCATCCGAAGACAACATAGCCGACGTCCTCACCAAACCGTTGAAGCGGGAACAATTCAACCTACTTCGTCTTGGTCTTGGTCTCATGGAACAAACGTCGTAACTTACTTTTTGACTCTACAAGGTATGTAAACACTAGCCTTCTTCTTTTTGAGTCTAGGATCTCTATTTCATGCACAAATCACAAACAATACGGGAATTTTCAAAACCCAAGATAAGTTTTTCACTTATAATTTTCTTATTTTCTTTCAAAATAAGTACGAGTTACATACACATCCTTCTTTCAAAAGGATAAAACGTTTGTATTTCAAAATGCTTTCTAAAATGATACTCCTTCCCGTATCAATTTCACAAAAGCAATTTCTCACGTCTAGGACAAATCGCTTTTTCATTATTAATACAACGTAAAAACCCGTTTTCATTGCATCTCATGTCTTTTGAATGCTAAAGGGGACACATAACTAATATGTGTTTTTGGGTACATTCATTTAAGCCACAATGAATTAGGAGCATTGGTAACACTAAATTACGTACTCAAAGTACTAAGTATGTGTTTTCGGGTTATCTCACATAATAGTATGCTTTTTCATTTCCAGTTTATTTTTCTTTTCTTCTTAGGAGTCGAGATAACCGCAACTCCAAATAGTTTGCATATAGGCACACACTAGGCAAAAATGTTTCCAAAAGGAAAATTTTGTGATGCACGGATCCCAGCCTTTATGCTGGACGAATCCCTCAAGGGAAGGATCCGTGGGATCCGTGAGACAGAAGCTGTTTTTACCTTATATTTTTCTCACTTTGGATGAAAAAATCCACATTTGTTTTATTTTTTGGAGTATGCTCTTTAATGCTTGTGTTCTCATGATCACATGCCTTAAATTCATATCTAATCATTAGATTTTAATCCACATTTTGGGTCAAGCATTCATTACAATGCTTTGTTTTTTTTCTATATATAGAACTCCCAAAATGCTTGCATAACCCATTTAATCTTCACAAACAAACTACACCATGTCATTCACAAACTCTTTAGATGAATCACCTAGTACAAATAATCATCTTCATGAAACCCAAACCTTTGTACTTCCACCTTCCAAAATACCAAAATCAAACTCTAGGATATCCATGCGGATTAACATCCGATCTTGTTGCTTAGGAAAACCATCATCATATGGCTCATCACCATCAACTAACTCACCACAAGATGCTTCCATTATAGCACCTCCTTCATCACCAACGAGTACACCAACTTCATCACCAAATCACTCACCACCTAAAATCACTCTTTTGGAACTCCTTACGACTCCAACAAGATCTCAACAACCAAAGCAAAAAGAAATAGCCTTTTTGACACCTCCAACTTCTCCAAACACAATATTCAATGATCTTGAAACATCACCACCTTTAGCTCCCATTAAACTACAAGAACATCTAGGTTCTTTTCCACCACCACTTCCAATCATTCGGACTTTGATCCGTATTTTCCTATTTTTCCACCACAACTTCCGCAACTCACAAATCAAAACAACCGGAAGATTTCCGTACTCATTACCCACATCACTTACATTGTGAACATTGCCAATCCACTAGGAAATTGCAATAGAAGTTAGGGACGAAATGCGATTCATACTCAACCTCATCCTTGATCGCATCAATACCATTACTCATCCAAACCTCCATCCATAACCTTATGCAAGCATGGAAGGAATCATTACTACTATTTTCTATTCTTAGTACTTTTTTTTAAGTCATTTTCAAGAACAAGTCTTGTTCTTATTTTTACATGCTTGTAGGTGGCATAAATACCACTACACTTTGTTGTTTTATTACAAGGCCTTGTTTACATACCTTGGCTCCCAATCTTGATTTTCATCAATCACAAGATTACATAAGCATGTTACTAACCTTTCTCTTTGTAGGATTTTTTTATTTTTCTTCACTTGACGCCCAAACTAGGGGGAGCTACCGTCAAGGGGGAGTAAGCGATACGTGGACTAATTTTTCCACACTTTTATTTCTTGAAGGGTTAACTTTTGTTTCGACAAAAGGGGAGAAGAAGTAAAACTTAGGGCTTTCAAAACATACATCTATTCTTAAGTTTTACTCATCATAACATTATGTTTTGTCATCAACAAAAAGGGGGAGATTGTTAATACAAATAAACCGTAAAAACGTTTATTAATATTTTGCGATCTCTTTGTGTTTTGTTGATAACAAATATAATGTTATCTTAAGTACAATTATAAGGATACATGTTATTTTTGTAAAGCATTTACATATAGCCATTTAAATACAAAATATTGTAATTAATTATTTGTTGTAATAGTTTATTAGGATGGGTAAAACCATAACCCATGGATCATAACCCATACCCCAGTTGGCTAGATACAATGTATACTTTAGATACATTGAATCTAAGGAAAACCCATGGACCAACCCATAACCCATGACCCATAACAAAAACCCATGGGCAAAGAGGGCGTCCCACGGATCCCTAGGATTACACTAGACGGATCCCAGTGGGAGGGATCCGTGGGATCCGGAACATGGATGAAATTGCCTATAAATAGAGAGCCATTTCTTCATTCTAACTCACCCCTCTTCTTACTAAATCTCTCAAACACTCTCATTCTCTTCTAACATATAGATCACTTGATCTAGAGAGTTGTTCTTCTTTCTTTCTATTGTGATTCTCATATAGGTCCTTCTCTAAGGCGAGATCACGAGCATTCTACAAGTCATCCAAGCAAGGGGTCCTTGATTGATTTGTCACTCCGCAAGATTTATGTAGCGAAGATCTTGTATTTGATATTTCACATATTTGTTGTGTAATAGTCGTGTTGGTTTGGTCCACCGTGTTACGGACTCGGTATTTAGCTTTGTACCGGAAAAGGTGTAAGCAACGTTGTGAAGGCTTCTCCGCCAAGTGAAGGAGTTTGTTGACATAGTGCTTGAACTCTCGAGTAGGTGACTCGGGAGTGGAGTAGGCAAGGAAGGTGTCCTTGTAGCCGAACCACTATAAATCGGTTGTGTCATTTCTATCCCTTTGCTTTACTTTATTTACTTGCTTTATCATTAGATCTATACTTTCTCTACATCCATAAGATCTCACATATTAACGAATCTAAAGTTTTTGAAACTAACTTAAAATCGGCAAAACTATTCAACCCCCTTCTAGTTTTCCACAAGAACTAAGCGCTCGTGTTCAAAGATAAGGATGTGCTAATTCAAGAGTCGTTGGCTCTTAGTGGAACACACACGTCTGCTTGCAGTGTTGGGGACATGAGAAGGATGCAACTTGAATATAGGACTGAGATTGGAAAGCTGGAGACCGTCGGCTTAGAAAGGCGTGCTCGTGTTTGTTCTTTGTTATCCTTCATTGAACAGCTGGAGTCAATGGTCCTTTGACTTTGTGAAACCTTTTTCGTTGTTATCTTATGGTCTTTTGTGTAAAGCTTTGGTCCTTCATGTTAGGTTTATGTTTGTTTAGGTCATGTCAAGCTTTGATTAGGTTAGTATATGGTTATGAAGGTAGGGTTATGTGTTGATGCAGTTTGATGGTGAAAGTTGACTAGTACCTAGGGTTGATGTACTAGTTCAGTGTTGATACTTTTGTTTATGTTATGAATCTTAATCTTATTTGTCTGTATGTTTTAGTAAACAACCTACATTGATGTTCAATTACAAAAAAATATATCGCATAATCGACATAATTAAACTAAAAAAAATAGCAACCACATAAATACCCAAAACCCACCCATGCCGATGCAACCAAAAATAAATTTCATAGCTGAAATAACGAGCTTGGTAGCCCGCGCGTTGCCATGAGGATGTTTTAGCCGGATATTTTTTAGTAATATAATTGTATCTTTGTATCTAACTAGTATTTTTCTGAGTAAAACATAATATGTTTGTCTAGTATCACGAAGGTGTATTTTACTGGTCGGTCTAAAGAGATAGTGGCCATAAATCGCTAAGGTGAAAAGGCGCTTTTAAAAGTCGCTCGAATACATCGGTTTATGTGAAAGTACTTTACAGGATATATCGGTTTATGTGATAGTACTTTACACTTGTCTTATTGTGTGACATAGTCAACAAAAAAGAATTGCATTTGACTTGTAACTAAATTTAGAATTGAACAAAATTAGGTAGGGTTCTGGTCGGGCTAAAGAGATAGTGGCCATAAATCGCTAAGATGAAAAAGGCGCTTTTAAAAAGTCACTCAGAATATATAGGTTTATGTGATAGTACTATACACTTGTCTTATTGTGTAACAAAGTCAACTAAAAAGAATTGCTTAAAAAATATCGCTTAAAAAAAGTTGCTTAAAAAACTAGGTAAAAAGGTAGCTTAACAATTTCGAGCCCTTTTTAGTGAACCAGGAGATATGCGAAAGTCAATGAAAGAAAGGGCAACTAAATACATATAAAAGAAAGGGCACCTAAATACAATTGTCGAATATACAATTTAGTTATTAAACTATTATGAGTCCATACACGTTTGCAATATGTTTACACCATGTTTCCCGTCTCCTAATGTCACGATTATTGTGATGCATGGAAACTTATCAAATTAAAGAAAAAAAAGGTTCGATCTTGCAATCAAGTATACAATTGCATCAAGTGTTATAACATTCACAACTGTGCATCAAGTGTTATAAGATTCACATTGCAAATGTACTAGTTATTTTGGATTAGCCTTGAAAAAAATTTGAAAGGTATGTCAAAAGAAAAGGTTCAATCTTGCAATCAAGTATACTAGTTATTTTGGTTCAAGTTGGCTATCAAATCAAAATGGCTTATAAGTCAAAAGGCCATAATTACTATGGGTGGCTCAAGGTGGCTATCAAATCAAAAGAGCTTATAACTCATATAAAAACACACATAACCAATCATAACCAAAGGAAAATTTTAACTTCAAACACACAAACATAGAGCATAAATCACTTTAAAAAAAAAAAAAAAAAAAAAAAAAAAAAAGGAAGATGACTACACCAATGCCTTTCTGCAATGAGTTAGTTGCTGCTGGTGGTTCTAGTTTCGTTAGGGATATGATGGTGGAGAAATTTCAGAAGGAGGTTACTGTCACTAGGGTGGATGAAGCAGAATTAATGAAAAAATCCAAGATATTAGGGCTCGTGTTGCTGAGAGGAATTGTGTGATTGGAGAGTTGGAGCTTTTGTATCCTTTTGATTCATGTGTGCAAAGCATTTCACAGTTGAATAATTTGCAAAATGAAGATTTGGCAGAAGTTGCAGCAATTTTGGTGAAGGTTGTGAAGAAGTAGAAGCAAGCAGGGGAGCTTCTGTCATTCATTGAGAAGCTCAAGTCTATGGTGTACTGATCTGGTTTCTTCTAGTGTTTGTCAAATGTCTTTTGGGTTTAAGGTATGGCTAGGGTTGTGGGGTTTAAGGAATGTCTAAAGTTTATGTTTATGTTTATGAATGTTTTAATAAACCTAGTAAGGTTTTTTTTTTTTGGATATTTTAATATATGCACTTATTTATTTATGTGTGTCTAAGTAATTTTGTTGGAACATACCTGTGTTATAACCTGCTGGCTTGATATGATGGTGTTGCAGCCATGTAGTGTTTAATTGACCTTCCTATGTTGCCTTGCAATGTAGTGTTGAAAAGATAACCTACATCATCAAAATAATGGATAATCGATATAGATACGTGTCATGTGGTAAGTGTGATATGAATTAATTGGTAACTTTGATGCACCAGGAGAAAATAGAAGTGTTTGCTATACACAACAGCAAAAAAAAAAAAAAAAACGGCGATATTCCTGGGCTGTTAAAGGCTATTTTGTGACACATATATCGCCTGGTTTATTAGATTTATGTCTCACAAAGTAGCATCTAACAGCTCAGGAATAACGTTGTTTTTTTTATCGATTGGCTGCAAAGGCTTTATCTTGCTCTTCAATGAAAACCAACTTACGCTTAACCTTAGGCTTAGCAACTACATCCCTAACAGACATATCGACATCAACATCAATTAGGCTGCTCGCTTCTTCTTCAGCCCAAGCAATAAGCTCATCATATGTCATATTGCTAGCATCTTTTAACCTTCTTCCATGGATAATCAATTTAGTTGTATAATCATCTTTAGAATCATAAAAGTTAAGATTCTGATATTAAAAATCAAATAAGTTTTGGGGATTATGTGCCATATACATCATTAACTTCCCATAGCGATCAACAAGGTCATACATGGCAGCCACATCCCTATCACATTCTATTAGTTTCAAGCCTACTTCTAATTGACATTGTGGTAAACAGAAAAACAAAGAATGGAAATTTAGCTCAGTATGTTCGTTAAGATACTGGCACATATTACTATAGTCCAGCTTCCTATCCTTAGACATACTCCAATATAAAACACCCCCCATTTCATACCTAAGTGGTTGGAAATAAAACTCGCCATAAACATGAACATCAAACAGGTAACGAGGATCTGAACTGCAACTAGGTGCCATCCTGTTAAAGGAACACATAAAATACAATAGTTTAAAATATATATATATATAATTTTACATGTAAACCCCAATTTGGTATGAATATTGAAACATTAAATAGAGACAAAATTGATATGGGGGACCATGACAATAAAGTATCATGAACCTTTTGCACAATTCAATTTTAATAATTGAACGAAAACGACAGTTGAATTGGATTATTAAACAGTTGGGGTTCTGGTCAGTAGGAAGTGAATGTGGCCACAAAAAGATAAAAGATAAGGTATTAGTCTATCATAAATCGCTAAAATGAAAAAGACGCTTTTAAAAAGTCGCTCAGAATATATTAGTTTATGTGATAGTACTTTACAGTTGTCGATGTACTATCATGTAAGAAAGTCGAATAAAAAAGTTGCTTATAAATTTTCGCAAAAAAATAGTTGCTTAAATAATTAGTTAAAAAAGTCGCTTATTCAGTTTCCCGCCATTTTTTCACACCTAAACACAATGCAACAAAATAAGGATAAATACATCTGACTTGTTGAATAATGAATGATATGAATGTAACGGTTGACAATCTAATGGTTGTGTTGAAAATCTATCTATGAAAAATTTGATTGAAATGTTTGTTTTGGTTTTGTACTGTTGTTAATGAAAAATATCACGTATAGAAACTGTTAGTCAGATGTTCACAAACAAGGATTGACCCCATGATGTATGTGTAAATGTTTACAGGTTTAAACATACATGAACAACAAATAACTCCTTTACAAAATGTTGACCGCATGATCCAAACGCGCATAAATTATACATATTGAAAAGTACTTATCATAAACTCTTAACATTTGTAACAGTCTAAACAGTCCAATCGAATCCAAGTCTACATAAAAAAATAGTTGATGTTTGAATCCAAGTATATCCAAACACACCACTAAAAGTTTCTTCATGTCACCAAACATAACCATCTAACAAAAAAAAACTTAAAATTTCATTCATGAAACGTATCCGTTTTCCTAACAAACATGGAAAACATGATACTCCAAATCATCATCACAATCTACATACATGAACTTAAACCTTATCATCTTTCCATACTCAAACAAACAATCTTCAAAAACGTGGTTCCAGTCACCTAATGCATTCACATGATTCACCCGGTATGGATTGTCTCTATGATAATCCATCTTAATTCGCATCATGTATTCGACTGCATCATGCCTAAACAGTGCAGTTTGAAAAAAATGCATTGGATGATTGTCAAGAAAATGATCTGGAATATCCTGGTGTTTAACAATTATAATATATATATATATATATATATATATATATATATATATATATATATATATATATATATATATATATATATATATATATATATATATAATTACCAATTCTACTATAAATGCATAGAAAAAAAGTACACACAAAACTCAAACTTACAAGTCTAGATAACGCAAGAATTTCAGAAGGCCTTTTGTAAAAGATATTAGTTCTCTCACCAAAATGATCAAGGTGACCAAACCATTGGCAAATGTGTTGCATTCACTCATCACCTGTTTCAAAAATATCAAAGTAAATCTTAAAGATATATGTTATGAGATTTTCGAATATGATTATGAGATTACTGCATAACAAACAAAAAACACATAAACAGCTACGCAGACAACCTCCATCTTCATTATCAAGATCATTTTGTGGAAAAAACAAATGCGTCACACCCAGAAACTGCCCCTGTATCTTTGCCCTACCATCAACACCAAACACGGTTATATTCAAGCTATTGTTCTCCAATTTAGTAAAAACAATAACATCCCCAAATTCAATATCGGAATATTGAAGAGCAGCCGACCACATTTCATCATCCATAACATAAAGAGCACGGGGATCATGACCTCCTTCATAGCCCCAAGTAACATCCACATTAAACTCCATTCCTTCAACAACGACAACAACGGTAGCTTGCAACCCAATACCAGCTAGAAAATTTGCGGGCAATGTTTGAGACAACAACATGATTGACAATTATAACATAAACAAAAATATATAATTCTTATAAATATATAAATCAAATCACCTGTGAAATATGAGGGTATGATGACCTATAACTCGAAACCTTATATGACGACTTTCTGGACATATTCCTCAACTTCCAACCCATTAGAATCATAGCCAGTAACGTAAAAAGAGTCATCACCTTCTTGAACAAAGTGTAACATATGAACATCCGTATACATGTTTTCATGAACAAATTCTACCCATTTGTTACCTAAAATCCTAATGGGACCTCCTAACCGAGCAACAATCCTTACTTTCTTCCGTTGTCTTTGAATCCCAATTAAATATAAATGCCGATTCCCATTAAAAGCACGGTCAGCAAATACTTGAGGAAGCTCAAGAAACCCAGGGTAAACAGTTATGTTTGGTCGCACCACAAACTCAATTGCCATGATTACCTTATAAACAATTACAAAAATATTAAAACTCTACTAATTTTATGAATAAGAAAGAACATAAACGCAACAAGCATGTAAAGTTAATGTGGCAACAAAAATTGATATGAATATTGAAACATAAATTACGTTAATATTGATATGGGGACCATGACAATAAAGTATCACGAACCTTTTGCAAAATTCAATTTTAATAATTGAACGAAAAACAACAGCAGTTAACGAAAACAGCTAGGGTTCGGTTGGTAGAAAGTGAATGTGGCCACAAAAGATAAAAGATAAGGTTTAAGTGTATCATAAATCGCTAAAATAAAAAAAGGTATTAGCTTTTGAAAAGTCACTCGAATAAAAATATATCGCTAAAAATAGTTGCTTAAATAATTAGCTAAAAAGTCGCTATCCGGTTTCCGCCATTTTATTTTTCCCGCCTAAACACAATGCAACAAAATAAGCATAAATACACACAATTCGATAGTACACATACAACAATCAACAATGGCTTTGAACTTATCTGAAAATGGTAATTATGAACAAGTGCCAGACAGGAAAGAGGATGATGTTGAGAAGCAAAAAAAGCTAGATGGTGATGTTAAGGAGAACCAAGATGGCATTACATTAGAAAAAGTTAAGGCATTGAAAAAAAGGATTAAAGATTTGGAAGAATTCTATATAAAAAACTCAAGGAAAGGAAAGCAAATGAAGAAGGATGTGGTTCTAGCAGTACTGTTTGAATGAATGTAATGGTTGAATAATGAATGATATGAATGTAACGGTTGAGAATGTAATGGTTGTGTTGAAAATCTTATCTATGAAAATTTTTATTGAAATGTTTGTTTTAGTGTTGTTAATGAAAAATATCACTGATAGAACCAACAAGTCAGAACTGAAATAAACATTACTAGTGTATAGAAAAGTGCCATACAAGTGATGATGGTATTGCAATCAAAATTGTTACAACATCAACATATTTAATAACAAAATGATTGCAATGTAACATACACATAGTAGTAGAACCATCATCAATGTAACATACACATAGTAGTTTGTAACATACACTAACTAGTCTAAAGTCAAGCCTTAACGATCATAAAGCAAATATTGTATTAGGCCGTAGCCTTCACCACTGACTGAAAATAAATTGTTTCATCAAGCATCATGCCTGGAAAAGGAACCAAAAGACAAAATTTTTAACAGGGTACATACCACCCTATAAGATCAAATAACTACCACATGGTAGACTTCATCATACCTTCAAATTACTTGGATCAGGAGAGCCTGGGTATGACATGGAACCATCAGTCGTGGAACCATCAACTATCACTGGATCATTAACCAAACTGATTGCCTCATCACCCTTCACATCATCAGATTGTTTACTACCAATAGATTCAAAATCATCAAATAATCTCCTAGATTTCAAAGTACCAGCTTCAAAACGACTTTTCTTAGACACATATTGAATAACATTAGAGCTTCCAATTGTAGGAAGGTAATCAATATCATCAAAAATCCTCTTACACTTTAAAGGGTTGGTTTGAATAGATGGGAGTAAACTAGTAGCCTGTGCATCCTGAAGGTCATGATTACCGCTGAACTGAAAGTCGTTAAAAGGTTCTTACCTCTTAACGGACTAAATTCGAACCCACATTCCTTTGACAAACACTTGGTAACAGTGGACTTACGTGTTAGAGAATCTTCAAAGTCATTGGACACATAAGGTCAGACTGTAGTCCTTAAACAAGGAGGAATGTATTCAAGGTCATTATTACCACCAAATTGAGAAATACCTCTGAATAAGCTAGCTTCAACAAAAGGCTTGACATAAGGTGTCCTAAGTAAGCTGGTGAATTTTTTTCCTCTTCTTCCCATGCCATTAGTTCTTCAAACGACAGACATTCGACATATTTTTTTTCTTTTTCTTTTCGTGAACTTTTAATTTTAGATGTCACTTCATCATCTGAGGAATCAAAAGACAGGTTCTTGTGATAGTAGCTAACTAATTGAACCTGTGGCTGATGAGAAACATAGATCTCAACTAGCCCATGGAGCTCAGCCATGACATACAATTTCTTGACATCATTATCACCTTCTACAAGGGTCAACCCTTCCTCTAGACTACTACTTGGAAGACAAAAATACCAAGCCCAAATATCCTGCTTAATTTCTTTCAACAGTAGGTCACATATTTCAGAATAAGATAACCTACTCGACTTAGGTAACCTCAAATGTAAAACATCTCCACCTAAATATCTTAAGGGATGCAAAAAGAACCGATTGCCATGATAAACATCAAACCCAAGATCATTACAATTTTCATACATTCTGTTTAACAATGGAAATAATTCAGAAAAAAAATATTAATACAAAAACCTACTTACTTTACATTAACAGAAAAAAGTAATTGGAAAACTTACGACCATTGTTGATACCATAAAGCACCACGTGTCCTTGATTATATGTTTTGTGATGCCATAGTTAGTTGAAATCTGAAAATACAAAGACAAAAGTAAAATTTAGTTTTGGTTAATAGATCTAATGATATATTTAAGATAAGGTCAACCTCACCCCTACCAAGACAAAGTCACCTAGTTACATGTTGGATAATGCATAAATAGCTATTACCCAATGGACAATACTTGTAAAGTAGCATGCATGGGTTTGCCCTACTTTGTATATCCATATTTTGGTGTGTGCCTTTTTTTGCTTATTTTTTTAGAAAATTATTACTAATATACAAATATGTGTTGTAGTGTGTCTAATTTGTTATGGCCTTTGTTTAATTATCCTATTACATTAGTTTGAAGACAACAATATAATACAACATATTGAATACAAAAATTAAACCCATTCAAGGGAACATATGGTGAGCAATTTGTTTCGATAATACAACAAACTAGAAGCATCACTAAACACAAACACGGTGTTTAAAAAAACCTAGACATTTGTTCACGGTATGAAAGCGCTGACTGAATAGGATCCTTCACATCCAATGATAGACCAAAAGCCAAGCGGTATAAAAATACATACCCAAATACCACGGTCACCAAATATCCCTACCGCTTGGTACTTGTTCATCGATAGTAAATGTAATGCAATAACTTGCCGGATCAATGCCTTTCTTCTCAAATACTTGCGCTTGTTCTAGGACCTCAGGTAGTTGTAGATGTGGACAAAAGTTACACTGTTAAAAAAATCTAATGTTTTAAAACCTGGTTAAACGGTTTTGTATAAATTCTGATGATAGACATGAAATACATATGAATAAAGAGTCAAACCTGTAAACACTCCCTCAGTTTGATATAAAACTCTCGCCATTCCTCTTCAAAAGTTTTACCGCTATCATAAAAGGTAACAATTCCTGTGTCTATCTCCAAACGCGCAAGACACCAATGAGCATCAGTTTCATTAATAGGCATGAAAACCTACAACGTTTGGGTCACAAACATAACATTAATATATGACAAAAGCTAAACGGGTTAATTATATTACTGAGACTGGACTAGAAGAAAATATATATATCATCACTTACATGGTTAACATCAGACCATGGAATAGAGTATCTTTCACCATTAGCATACCACAACGACAACGATTTTTGTAACAGAAGTTGAACAAAGTAGCTACTAACCATCGCCCAATCAGCCGTATCGGGTCTAACATGCCAAAGGTAATTAACCCACAACTCTATGTGCTGTAAATTTCGAAACATGAATGAGTGTGATAAACGTTATAAGAAATCAATTCAATAAGTACAGTTGTATGAGTACTTGCCTCATCCCTTAGCCAACCTTTCCTAGGCGGGTCTAAGCAAACTAAACTTTCCCAAAACCTTCTATCCACACACACATCGTCACACCAAGGAAACTTGCAGTTAAGCGGTCCAATTTGTCCAAGAAATTCGTCAAATTCATTTGTAAAATGAACTCTGTTGACAACGTTGTTGGAGCGTGCAAGATCCTAGTATATGAAACGATTACACTTATAATCAAATGTTAATAACAAGATATATTTTAAAACGTTGTCAAGAAATATTTTTCATACCTCAACCCAAGGCTTGACAATTTTAAGTTTTTGACTCATATCTGGATCGGGTAAGCTAAAGCATCGTCTTTTCTTTTCAAGATATGCCTTAGTCCAATAATACGAATTAGCTTCACCGAACCTTGTTCACTCCTTTTGTAATCGCAAAGCGCGCTCTACTAGCTTTCATATGATCCGAGTTCATGATTGCTTCTCCCTTTTCTTTCGTTGATTTTCGATCGCAACCTCTTTTGCTCTTCCATCATTATCAACTTGTCCTCTTCCATCCTTAACCTCTTCTCTTGTTGCATCAACCATTGCTCTTTTAACCGGCACTTTGTAATTCTTCATGTCGCAACCTTAATTCTTCTTGGATAATAAATTTCATCATCGTTTATATAGTTACTATTGTTATAAGATGTTATAGTGCGGAAAGGGTTTTACACATGTCTCGATTTTGTAAATTACCTTTGCAACATCGTCATCGAAAAATCATCTAGCCGCTACCGATGCACTAGTATCAATGCTTGGTGACTTGACTCAAACAAGTCAAGAAAATCATGATTAAGCTCATCACAAAACTATGCACTTAGATGCCAAGATCATTAGTTAACTCCAATTTCTCCTAAGAATGAAAAAAGTATTTATAAAAAGCATATATACGAAAAATAAATGAATCAAAATGGATGTCAAAGTATATATACGAAAAAAGGATATATTACCCCATTTCTTTCTCGAGCAAGAACCTGAAAAGAATACAAAATATTAAGGACATATATTATTATCAGTAGTCGTGTGATTATTGATGGGTCTATGAGGAGAATATAAAGTATAAATAACCTGAATAATTGCCTCGAGTTTGAACAAACGCTTATTTAACTCTGTAATAACACCATCATGTATTATGCTGATCTCTATTATACTGCTCTCACTCCTGCGTATAATAGGTAAATGTTTCCTTTCAATCTTGCCACGTTTGCGTGTTGCGGCCATCTTCTTCAACCACTCGTCGTAAAGATGTGTGGTTTTCACTGGTGGAGTTCTAGGTATGTAATCATGGAAAAACGCCATAAACTTTATATACCAATCAGATCTCCTCTCAGCTATTGTCGGTCTAAGTTCTTTAACAGGATTGGAATCCTTAAAAATGAAATAATAATATTGAAAATTTAATTTAGAATAAAAGATTGCATTAATAAGACAAATTTGATGAAGACTTTTACCTTTTCAAAAAGAAACTTATAATCGGATCTTTTGAAGGGTGTGTTCTTTGACCACGCTACTCCTCTTGGCATAATATCATGAACTTTATTCCACCATAGAATGCTTCTTTCAAATGACTCCAGTATCCATATCTATAAAATGTTTACGGATGTTGCAAGTTCAATAAAAAACATAACATAAAATATTGATACATAAAATGACTCGATGTATATTGATACATAAAATATTAACCTTGAAAGCCCAAACGAATCCCGACAACAGATAGGTTGGAACAAACTTGTGGTCTTTGTTAATACCTTGAAGGAAATCCCACTTGTGTTTATCCGCAACATCCAAAATTTCATCATACAAATGCCTCCAAATATGCTCCCCATGGAAAGGCATCCCAATCATCTAGGTTTTCAACTAATCGCATGAGAGTATCATCAACTTCCCGAACAAATAATCGCCCATGAAGATAACCTCCAAAGCTAACAATAGACAAAGACGATCGCATCTTCGTCGCATATGATACCAAATGCCTCTTCATCCTCAATTAGACCAAGAATATCTAAGTTTGTAATTTTGAACCTGAACGTTTGGGAAAACCCTTGACCTAAAATTGAGGTGTCCAGACCTATATTTTTCAAAACTTACTTTTCCAAAATGAAAACTAGTGATAAGCGAAAATTCTGGACGACCGAAATGTAGGGGACGGTCTTCAATATAATATACAATCGGCATATCATAATGCTTGTCATTCGGATAACATTGTTTTTGTAAAATATAATCTATCATATGTGCTTCGTGGTCAAAATAAGAAAGGTCCAACCATTTACCGAAACAAGTTCTCCGAAACAACTTCCTTCGTTTTTTATCCAACTTGGATTTTATTAAAGAAAAGTAGTTTGGTTTACTTGATGATGATTTTAGCCTCATATTCCTACAACAAAAATAATAATAATAAAAAAAAAAAAAAAAAAAAAAAATCTACTTAATTACATATAAGGGAGTAACAAAGTCGCATTGAATCATATTGTGGCGGACATTAAAGCATTCGATCATCCAAGCATGCACATTATTTACAATGAATGCATATTGTACAATTTAGTTAAGTGTGGATTGTACAATTTTGTAATAAATACCATATATTACTTCATTCCTTAGTGCACTTATTGCAAATGATAATACAACAAAGCATAGCACATCTCCAAACACCGGATAAATTAAAACCCCAACTCAATTAAAACCTTAGCTAAGTTAAATAAACAATTTTGTTGTTGCAAAACTACAATTAAACATGATTAATTTCAAATAAAATACGGAAAAAACAAAGATACAAACAATTTATATATATCAATATCGAAAGTAAAAACCAATTTTAATGTAAAATAGAAATACATACCGAATCGAAACATTTTTTTGCGTGGTTCAACCCGGATTCGAGAAGATGGATAGATCTTGGTTTGTGGGAGTATTTTGTAATGTATGTGTTATTCTAATCATCGAATAAGGTTAAGAAGATCTAGTCATATGAAAAAGCGCTTAATTATTATAAGGAATTCGCTTAAGTAAAAAAAAGTCTAAAAGTAATCTAAAAGTATTTAAAAGTTATGTAAAAAAAAAGTATAAAAGTACAAAAGTACAAAGTTAAAAAGGCGCTCAAAGTAATTCGTTTAAGTTCTTCAAAGATTGGGAAGGCGCTAAAGGAATAAAATAATAGTTTTCAAAGTTTGACTTTTTCTCGAAAAAATAACAATTTTAAAAGAGATTTTCGATTAAAACTCGAATCTTCAAAAATTCGAAAGTGGATGGATCTAGGTCGATTAAAAACTCTAGGTTCAAGAACGCCAACTTTGTGCCTAAAGTAAAATTCAATCAGTGAGTGTCTCTGTGGTTACCATAGACCATAAAGAAGTGGATTTGGACTGAACTTACACTAACTTTTCGTAATATATGAACTAAACCTTAAATCAGTACCTTATACAGATACGGTTAGGATGGCTTGTCTGATGATGAGTCCTTAGAAGATGATGGTGAACGTGTCAACATTGTAAGTAGGGTTTATTTCATTAACGATGACGAGTCCTTAGGAGACATTTGATAACATCAAAAATATATGGAGACCGTTGGGTATTCATACAGGTGATGACGTAATGGACTACGAGAATAATTCGACATTCAAGAGTTTTTGGAGGAAATAAATCAATACAGCAAAGCTACGTCAAATGATTAAGTTTCTCTTTCAACATGTACATACTTTCATTCCTTACTTTCAAGTTTACAGATCGAGAAATTGGTTCTAGCTTCTTGTCATATGATCTCACAAATGGTGTTGTAACTGATCTTCAACTATGTTAAAAATCATTTTCAATTTTTTATATATTTTATTCTTTCGCCAAAAAGATTAAAAAATGCCAATACTTTGTAATATTGTTCTTGTGGCTCTTTAAGAGCATGGGGTATGGTTCTCGTTGGTTTTCGCCATTGTCTAGGTGGCAGCTCGCCACTTGATATCTTTTCTCGCCGTGACACCACAAGGACTTGCCAATGTGGTTTTCGTCGTTCAAACGAAATGAAAAGGACAAAAACATTTGCTCCTCGCCACTTCATGCCACCATACCAAGGGTCCATATTTTGCTCTTTGCCACTTTGCATTTGTTTTAAAAACACTGGTTATATGTTTTTAAAAAAAATAAAATGAGGGTGGGTGAGGCCCAAGTGAAGAGAAGTGAGTAAGTTGTGATTGGGGGGTATTTTTTTGTTAGTGTGTTGGAGTGATGATCTCATAAATGGTGTTGTAACTGATCTTCAACTATGCGCTTTCGCCAAAAGTGAAGAGAAATGGTGTAGTCACCACACCCTTGCTCTAAAGTGTGTGACTAAACCGTGTCACTTAAGAACATTCTTCGTCACTTCATGTTGTGACTGTTAATATAATATACTATTGATATGTGTTAGCGTAGTGTGATCTGGTCTTGACTCCTTGTTGCGACTATTGTCAATATAATATACTATTGATAAATTAATATACCACTACTGATAAGCACCATTGCGTGTAATAGTATCAAATTTGTTATAACTTTTGTGACAAGTGCTTATTGAGCCTAAAGAATA
The DNA here is from genome assembly GCA_022545495.1 of Chrysanthemum lavandulifolium. Taxonomy (NCBI): domain Eukaryota; kingdom Viridiplantae; phylum Streptophyta; class Magnoliopsida; order Asterales; family Asteraceae; genus Chrysanthemum; species Chrysanthemum lavandulifolium. The sequence goes on from CM040246.1 coordinate 82,354,501, forward strand.
TGAATTAGCTTTAGATTAAACTATAAGAATCGATGGTTGACCATAAAGGCACTTCTTCCATGATGATATCCTGGAAAGAAGCCTCGCAGATGAGATTGTTGGTTGAGCCTAATGGTGAAAAGATTTTTTCACTTGATGATAGAATAATCTCGTCGTCTAATAATAATGGCTCAGTCCAACAACTTGCGGCTATATTGGAGAACTGGGGTGTAACATCACTTGAGACAACATAATCTGAGACACTGAGTGAGCAGGACGACATTTCACTTGTTGAAAAAGATGATGGTGATTGAGATGATAGTACTGCCAATAAAATCATAACCTCGTCTTGGGTAGTCTTTATGTTCGACATTTTTATCGAACATCCTTCTACACAAGCCTGGCTTGGTTCGAGAATTTCAGTATGTTCATTTCTCATTATGTACTTTCTCTATTAACCCGATTTTTCAAATGTGTGTGCCAATAGTTTTTTATTTCATTGTCACTTCTTCCCGGCAATTGTGCAGCCATCATTGACCATCTGTTGACATAACATAATCCCATTTAGTCTACGTGAATCTCTAAACATGCATGCATCTATATACACTGCTCAAAGTAGTTTATACTTACTTGTTGCCAATCTTGCGATGTATATCAACAATGATATCTTGTTCTTCTTTTGTAAAATTTCCATGCTTTACATTCGGGTGTAGATAATTCATCCATCGTAGCCTACAGCTTTTTCCAGATCTGGACAAACCTAAACTAACCAAAAAACAATATATAAGCAAATATATAAGTTAATTGGATCTTTCTAATAATTAGGATGTAGATCATACCAGCGAGATCGGGAATCTCACACCAGTTTGGGTGGCCATATCGCTCGATAAAGCCTCGTAACTTATCATCTTCATCTTCACTCCATGCACCTTTCTTCATTCCAAATTTGTCAAGACGTGGCGCCCTAACCATCTTCTTATGCTAAGTGTTAACTAATGAAGACTTATGTTTCTAGATTTGACTGCCACTAAAGTATATATGTGACCAAAACGTGTTTACATCGAAACTATATATGGATTTTGTAAGACCATAGGGAACTGTTATATATTTTTGTTACTATACTTTTTGGGTGGAAACAATATATTAAAAGGTTTGGTTGGACTATGTGGAAGAGAACGTTGATATACTGTCTTTATATGTACGGTTAAACATAGTTATTGTTTATTTCAAAGTCGTGGTGTTATCAAGTCTTCATTGATAAGTTGTTCTAAAAAAGAAGTCTTCATTGATAAGTCCAGTCATCTTTTTACACTAGCTAGATTCATGGAAGTCCTTTTCTATACCCCGACAGTTGGATACTACCTCGACCCTTCAAAGAAACTCAACAACTATTTATTTTTTAAAATTTGACATGTTATTGAAAAGAGTAGAGGGTATACCTACTGAAAGGGGCCGCAGGAAGTCCAAGTTGTCCGTCACACATTTTAAACTCTACTCGCAAAATCCTTTATGCTAGCCACTTGTGTGTATCGTGTTTGCATATTTGTGAGTTATTTCAATAGCTTCAAGCAAGAAATTTTGAGTGAATGGGAGAGAATATTGTATTAGAGGCCGGGTTTTGGGCGGAGCCTTAAAAAAAAAGAGGGAGGATAATATGACGCATAATATGAATAAAGGGTTAGAAGAGGGTAAACATACTCACTCTAGTTTTAAAAAAAATTTACTTATTCCACTCTGACCGCGAATCCTTGATATTAGCCCGCGTAGTGGTAATGCATGTATGAAGATTTCATTTGTTATGGGTTTACTTATTCTAATCTTACATCCATCTTATAAGTATTGTCAAGTGTTAATTTTTAAGTTTTTATTTTGCAATTTTGAATTTAAATATTTTTATTTTTGTTATATAATATCCGAAGAAAATTATACTAATGAAAATATATTTAAAATTCAATTCATTCATATATTTTACACCAAGTAATATATAACACAAATAAAAATATTTAAAATTAAAGTTAAAAATTAAAGACTTCAAAAGTAAACACCGGAAAATAATTATAAGAAAGAGTATTATAGAATAGTATATCACTCTGATAGAGTATTAGAAGACAGGGTGCATGTGATTTACGAGGATCAATGTTACCGAGTGTATTATCAATACTAAAGAGGTAAATTATGGGTTTTACATGGACATATATCACTCAGATAGACATTACTCAACAACCTTTCGTCCTAGGTATAATAAAGGTTCATTGGTTCTGTCTTGCTTGGATTCATCAAAAGAGCAACTCCAACTCCCTACCAGTGTAGTGTCATGTCGAGTCCTCTACTTGTGACATGTACTAAACCTTTAACGTTAGGGTACTCGAAAAGACAAACATGATAAACCAAGAACGCATTAAACACACTTTCAAGCAGAACCAGACCCTTTAGAGTTTGGCTCATGACATTCTCCCACCATTAATTCATGCACGACCTCGTGTATGGTCATTCACCTCCACAAACAACCTCCCTCAAATGATTTAGCTTTACTCCGGCTTCAAAACTTAAAGGGTTCGATTTTGACTCATTGGGTCCGAGCGTGCAACAACTACCTTCCTTTTTAGATTAGTCCATTACCCTTTTTGACCACTTGAGATCCAGTATGCAGTGACTGTCATCCTATTTGAATTAAACCATTACTCTCTTTGGCTTCAATCGAATGCGACATTTTCTACTCAACACGACATTATGTTATCCTCTACAACACCCCGAGAGACCTCTCCCGCCACAATTGCGCAACCAAAACTTTTAAGAACTTTTGAAAAGAGACATGAAACTGCTTTGGTCCACCTTGGTCTGAGTTGGCTCTGATACCACTTGTCACGAAGTTTTCCTTCGACCCCGCTTGCATCCTTAACCCAATAAAGACAAGTCATCCGTCCCGCGTATAATAGAGGTTCACTAGTTTCATCTGGCCTTCGACTCATCAAGGGAATAACCCCAACTCCTTACTAATGTTGTGTCATGTCAAGTACTCTATGGAAAACTAGAAGGGGTTGAATAGTTTTGCCAATTAAAACTTTCTTTTAAACGATTTAGATCGACTTATGTCAATCTATTTAGATGTGTGTGTTGGATGTTGATAAACAAACATATATAAGTATGTAATGAAAAGATAAGAGTAAGAAGCACAAAACCACAACGCGAGTATTTATAGTGGTTCGGCTACAAGGACACCTTCCTTGCCCTACTCCACTCCCCGAGTCACCTACTCGAGAGTTTGTAATCACTACACCAATCTCCTTATGGTGGAGAAGCCTTCACAACGTCGCCTACCCTTTTTCCGGTGCTAGGCTAACCACCGGGTTCTTTCACTCCAAGGTGAACCACACCTACACAACGTCGCCTACCCTTTATAAGGTACTAGGCTAAGTACCTAGTTCTTTCATACCAAGGTGAACCACACCTACACAACGTCGCCTACCCTTTATTAGGTACTAGGCTAAGCACCTAGTTCCATTACAATGGAGGAACTACTACCCAACACTACACCAACGACTAATCCCAAAGGAGATCCACTCCTTTTTACAACATCATCAAGGATATCAATATCCTTGGATCTAGTACTAATCTATCTTGTACATCGAAACACACCATATCGAATGTACATCTAAGGCACCTTTCACTAATGCCTTTAACTAGATCTTCAAGACACCCTTCACTAATGTCTTGACTTCTAAGCACCCTTCAATAATGCTTCTAGTCTTGACTTCTAAGCACCTAACACAAGTGCTTATGATATTGACGATAGATACCCTTCACTAATATCTTCGTCTTGACACTTGAGACACCTTTCACAAATGTCTTCAACACTTCTTAGGAAAAGAAAAACATTAATCAACAAGAAGAATTCAGTAGTCTTGATGATGAGGAAGCATGGCAACTCATGGACTTGAGCTTGCTCGACTTCAAAGGTGGTGATCTCGCCTTTAAGAGGAACCTAGAAGATCACACAAAACAAAACTACAAACATAGATCTCTTGGATCTGAGGTTAGAGAGTTTTAACTCTAGGGAAAGTATGTTAGAAAGGGTGAGCAACAATGAAGAAATGGCTCACTATTTATAGAAGAAAAAATCTCGTTCCCGGATCCCACGGAACCCTTCCATAAGGATCCGTCTAGCGTAAAGCTAGGGATCCGTGGGACGCTCCCTTTTACCCATGGGTATTTTGGTTTTTGGTCATGGGTTGATCCATGGGTCTTTAGCTAGATACAATGTATCTCTTGAGTGCAATGCACCTAGTCACATGGGTATGGATCAAAACCATGGGTTATGGATATTATCCATATATGATATAAGCATGATGTCATGCAATGGGTTATGGGTCAAGCTCCATGGGTCATGGGCTTTGGGTTGTACCCAACTACATTCAATGTATTTGCCCAATGGGTTATGATACTTAAGTTTCTACCCATTTATATTACCCAATATACTACATACTAGTTATGTGTATATTTTACTCAAATATGTAAACACTAGTTGTTGTACATATGTAATATTAAATCATAAAATCACTTATACTTGTTTTAGTGTTTTATGTGAAGATGTGAATATGTTAGAAAGTATTAGTTCAAACCATTTACGTATTTTATTTGTTTCGTTAAAATGATTTTACGTTTGTTATCGACAAAACATTAGAAGATCGTAAAATATAAATAAACGTTTTTACGGCTTATTTGTATTAACAATCTCCCCCTTTTTGTTGATGACAAAACATAAAATTATTCTAAGGAAAAGCTAAAATTGTAAAAGTTTGAATTTGTAGTTTTACTTTCTTCTCCCCTTTTGTCGAAACAAAAGAGCTTGAAGGAAACTAACACTTTGTTTTTTTTAGGATAAACATGTGAAAGAAATAAAAAGAAATAGAGAGCAAGTAACGGGAAGGGATCTCGTCTTTACTCCCCCTTGACGAGTCCGTACCTATGTAAGGGCGTCAAGAAAGTAATACTAATCTAGTTTGTTTGCAAGTAAGTTTGCAAAAGAATTCGTCTATGTGACGAATGTGCTCCCCCTTGATGATTGCAATTTTGCAAAGGAATGTCAAGAAATGTAATCCTAATATTGCAAGTAATTTGCAATGTATTGCTTTGACACAAAGCTCCCCCTAGCTTTTAGGGTGTCAAAGTTTTCAAGTGTAGATTGAATAACTACAAAACAAAGGTTAGAAAGCAAGTATAATTCACAATTTCCTGCAAATGTGGTCCAAGTTAGTAGAAAAATAGTTTCTTGTATCACGGATCCCACGGTTCCTCCTAGTAGGGATCCGTCTAGGCAAATAAGAGGATCCGTCTAGGCGATGAATAAATTCATCAAATGGTGGTATAACAATTAATGTTATCACAAAAGTGAGATATGAATACAACGTAATCATATACTCGAAATATAGCAAGTAGCATGTAATTTCATTTAATAAAACTAGAGTTATGATATACATGACTCTAAAACTAAGAGAAAATAAAAATACATGACTAGGAATTTCTAAACCAACTATCGCTGATGCTAGGACACCACTAAAATCTTCTAGCTCAAGTTTTGTTTAGGTTTAATCTCGTCGAAACGTTCGAGGAGATGATAGAACATGAAACGTTGGTCTTCTCGTACTTCATGTATCAAACTTTCAACATGTTGACAATGATAACAATCTTTGTCATGGCTAGGTAGTGGTGGTGGAAGAAATGAAATGGCTTGATGCGAAGAATCAAGTGAAGCGGCTTGTGGAGCTTCAAATGACGGAGGGATTGGTGGAGGCGCATGTGAGAATGGCTCGACCAAGAATGATGGTGGTGGTAGAGAAGTGTCAACTTCCATATGGTCGGGTGGTTGACTTTGATGATTTCTCATAATCCAAATGGGATTATATGATGGAAACGGCGAAAAGGAAGCCGGAGCTAATGTTGACTCAACACCTTGATTTTGTACCATTATTCCTCCTAATGAGGAGAATGTTGTCGGCGGAGGAGGATGAGACGGCCTAGGAGGCAAATCCTCTAAATTGTAGAGGTGTGGTGATGATAGTGGAGATGTAAAAGAAATAGCTCTAGGAACCAATGGTGATGGTTTAGTGGAGAGGATATTGTTTGGCCTAGGAGGCATGGTGGTGTTTGGCATAGGTAGTTTTGTAGGTACTACCCTTTTAGGAATGGGTTTGATTGGTTGAGAAGAGATCCTTGCATTTGTAGGCTTGACCGGAGATGATTCGGTTGAAGAAATTTCGTGTACAACACGAGCAATTTTCTTGGGTGGTTCTTTGGTGGATAAGTTACTACTTGGAGTTTTCCTCATGATGAGATGATTTCAAGAAGTTTGTAAGGGTTTCTTAAGTGCTGGAAATTAGGATGAAGGTGATGACTATGGAAGTCCTAACAATGTGGTTTATAAAGCAAGAGATTTGGCAAGTGCATTTAAGCCTTAAGTCATTAAGATTCATTGGAATGTGATGATTAACATGCACAAGAGTCAACTTCAGAGTTTTTACTGATCTAGGAACTCATTTAAGATGAGATGGAGTGTTTGAGTTAGAAAATTGAGTTGAAATGATTGTTTTAGCAAGGTATGACATAGTCTGTCATCCGGATCCCACGGTTCCCTCCTCAGAGGGATCCGTCTAGGCTAATCCTAGGGATCCGGCTCTCGTGACTATGAAAGAGTAGAAATGATGTTTCTAAAGTCTAAGATCTATATCATCTTGAGTGTTTCAGTCCTCCTAAGTGTCTTAATTGAAGGGGTGCTTAAGTACTTGAAGGTAATGAGTGATGTAGCTTAATGATTGCCTTTTATGGAAGGAATTGGAACTTTCATGAGTACCAATGAATGAACAAGGATGACACTAAAGAAGAGAGTGTCAATTGAAGCTAAATGATCCTAGAGATCAGATAGTGACTTAGATTAATCCTTTGGAGAATATCCTAAAGGCTTAAGATGGAAAAATTAGAATTTGATCAATTTCGACCAATTTTGACGTAAGGATGATTATGATCAATTTTGCTATAAGAGGTTTCCAACGTTTAGATATGAGGGATCATGTGAAAAATGATGTGTGAGTTTGAGAGCGGAAGAGTAATGGATTAAAGTGAAACGATAGATCTACAAGCGTCTTTGAGTGTGATCTAGGTGAGTTATGCGTGAGTAGGAAGGATCTACTTAACTTGATAAGGACTTAATTTGCCTTAAGACACTATGTCTAGCTTAGTGTGAGGTGTTCTAAGGATATGTTTGAAATACAATGCTTGCAATTGCATTTTTGTTTGCCGGATCCCACGGTTCCCTAAATGTAGGGATCCGTTTAGCACAAGCTTTGGGATCCGTCCATCTCGCTAGCGAACCTTTACTAAAGGTATGCAATGATCTTGACAATGCATTATATTCCAAGGTTAGTTTAAAGGGTTCTAACACTAAGATATCAAAATGTAAGATGTTTTATTTCATGAAGGAAATAGGATTACATTGATAAAGCATGAGTACAAGAGGATTGATCCTATTTGAAATACTACTAGGTTCCTTGAGTGTTTTCGCTAGGAGGATCATCACGTGATTGATGAGTGTTCGTGGAATCAAGAATGAAGAAAGTTTTCATGAGAGATATGTTTAGCGGTTCCATCATCTTGTTCACAAGTACGTACAACGGACTTTGAAATTGAGGATGAAAGTGCATAACGTTATGATAGAGGCGCGTCAAGAACATTCCATAAGGGATGAGTTTATTCTTGGAGCCTTGAAGATTTACAATTCACCTTGCAAAGAAATAGGCGAGATTGTATGGTTGTTGTGTTGGCAAACAATACAACATGTGAGCACAACAAGCGGGAAGGATTTCTCGATTTCCCCTAAGACTCCAAACATTCTCACGCAGGATGAGTGCAAGAGGCTTGTACTCTTCTCGGATGTCCCCGTATGAAGATAATGTTTGGATCGGAGTAATATGGTCGAGGTTTGCATATTATGCGATTTAAATCTTCCGGGGAAGGTATGTGTGAACAATATGGACTATTTTCTTCACAAAAGTTGAAGAGAGAATCAAGAGACCAATCTTCGGTGAAGGCACATTGTCCATGGTTTGGAATTCGGAGGATGTGAGCAAAATGCCCAAGGGTTAAAGTAAACTTTTGGTTTTTGATATAAAACCAAAGAAATAGAGAGCGATCCTCGTTACGAACGAGTTCAACTTGACGGAAGAATTCCATTATGAACCTTGGACATATCTTCTCGTTGATTTCAAGAAGACATTCTAGTCCTATGGCTCGGAAGGAGGTAATGATACCTTCTTCGAATTGTAGAGAGGTGTCTACAATACGTCCTTCGTGGAAGTGACGGTTTTCGAGATTATTGAACCCACGGACATGATTGCCAGGTGTGTTGGGTTCAAGGGAGATGTTCGGAGTGTAGACGCTAGTGAGTGAAAAATCAAACTCATATTCATGCGTCATAGTTGAACCTATAGAAATGATGAGTTAATAGAAAGTGATGTTTGTGGTCGACCAATGATTATCTAATGTTTTTACTATATTTTTATTAACAATGGTTTTTATCAATATTGACACTTAACTCACTTATGGTTTTGACATTCTAGTGGAATATAACTTTTAGAAAGAAAGTGGTTTTTATTTTGTATGAAAAACAGTTTTCCAGTAGGACGGTTCCCTTTCAAAAGGGATCCGGCTAGTGTATTTTCTGGGATCCGTGGATCTGTAGTAACAGAAACAGATTTGATAAAAACATAGGTTATACAATTTTATACAATGATATGTGTTTTATCCTACATTTTCTTTTAGCATGCATACATGACTTCTAATGTATCACGAAAGAATATGAAACATATAAATCAAAAGAAATGACAAACACATTAAGATAATAATAACCTAGATAACTAGACTATTAGTAATATTTCATTTCAATACTAAGAATGATACAAATGATTGGGTATATAAATCCAATGTAGATTAACAACACAAAGTATATGTCTCCGTATGTGAACTTCATCATAGGGAACACAAGTGCGATGAGTGTTAAGGCGATGAGCACGAGAGCGATGTAAACCATGTTGAAGACGATCCTTCTTGGTTTCGGATGAGATGAAAATGGAGAGGAAGATGAAGTTTTGAATGAGAGGAAATTTTTGAAATTGGAAGATTTGAAAAAGTGGGGATTTGATAGAGTGGTCGACGGATGGTTTATTTATGGGGAAGGAGGAATTTTTGAGATTTGTGTTTTGTTTTATTATTAGAAAGATATGATTTTTGGATTAAGTTAAATAAAACATAAGTTTTATAAACCACGACTTTAGACGAAAGAGTGACACGTATGTGAGAAGAAGCTACATGTAATACATGTATATGCACAAAAGATAATCAAATAAATACCTAGGTAATCATACTTATTTGTTAAGCTAATATCATTTCGAGATAAGTGAAAAGTCATACCTCAAATGCACTTAGGAATGTCTTTACAAATGACACATCAAATGTCAGAGGACAATTCCAGCTCCTTTGTGCTCAAGATACCTTCTTAGGGAAGGTAATCTTTATTATCAAGCAAATCCTATGGCTTGATAGATGTGAGCGTTGACTAATCAACATGACAAAGAGGATTAGTGCAATTAAATGAAAAAGTGAATAAGAAAAATGTTGTTATCAGATCAACATCCAAACATATAGTTTTAAAAGACAAGATTTTTATTAAAAACCTTCTTTGTAGTTTTCAATTAACCATGGATCGTATCAAGTTTTTAAAGTACAATATACTTCAAGAAACTTGGTAACGAAGCTCTGATACCAATTGTGGAAAACTAGAAGGGGGGGTTGAATAGTTTTGCCAATTCAAACTTCCTTTTAAACAATTTAGATCGACTTATGTCAATCTATTTAGATGTGTGTGTTGGATGTTGATAAACAAACATATTTAAGTATGTAATGAAAAGATAAGAGTAAGAAGCACAAAACCACAACGCGAGTATTTATAGTGGTTCAGCTACAAGGACACCTTCCTTGCCCTACTCCATTCCCCGAGTCACCTACTCGAGAGTTCGTAATCACTACACCAATCTCCTTATGGCGGAGAAGCCTTCACAACGTCGCCTACCCTTTTTCGGTGCTAGGCTAACCACCGGGTTCTTTCACTCCAAGGTGAACCACACCTACACAACGTCGCCTACCCTTTATAAGGTACTAGGCTAAGTACCTAGTTATTTCACACCAAGGTGAACCACACCTACACAACGTCTCCTACCCTTTATTAGGTACTAGGCTAAGCACCTAGTTCCATTGCAATGGAGGAACTACTACCCAACACTACACCAACGACTAATCCCAAAGGAGATCCACTCCTTTTTACAACATCATCAAGGATATCAATATCCTTGGATCTAGTACTAATCTATCTTGTACATCGAAACACACCATATCGAATGTACATCTAAGGCACCTTTCACTAATGCCTTTAACTAGATCTTCAAGACACCCTTCACTAATGTCTTGACTTCTAAGCACCCTTCAATAATGCTTCTAGTTTTGACTTCTAAGCACCTAACACAAGTGCTTATGATATTGACGATAGATACCCTTCACTAATATCTTCGTCTTGACACTTGAGACACCTTTCACAAATGTCTTCAACACTTCTTAGGAAAAGAAAAACAATCATCAACAAGAAGACTTCAGTAGTCTTGATGATAAGGAAGCATGGCAACTCATGGACTTGAGCTTGCTCGACTTCAAAGGTGGTGATCTCGCCTTTAAGAGGAACCTAGAAGATCACACAAAAACAAAACTACAAACATAGATCTCTTGGATCTGAGGTTAGAGAGTTTTTAACTCTAGGGAAAGTATGTTAGAAAGGGGTGAGCAACAATGAAGAAATGGCTCACTATTTATAGAAGAAAAAATCTACTGTTCCCCAGATCCCACGGATCCCTTCCACAAGGGATCCGTCTAGCGTAAAGCTAGGGATCCGTGGGACGCTCCCTTTTACCCATGGGTATTTTGGTTTTGGGTCATGGGTCATGGGTTGATCCATGGGTCTTTAGCTAGATACAATGTATCTCTTGAGTGCAATGCACCTAGTCACATGGGTATGGATCAAAACCATGGGTTATGGATATTATCCATATATGATATAAGCATGATGTCATGCAATGGGTTATGGGTCAAGCTCCATGGGTTATGGGCTTTGGGTTGTACACAACTACATTCAATGTATTTGCCCAATGGGTTATGATACTTAAGTTTCTACCCATTTATATTACCCAATATACTACATACTAGTTATGTGTATATTTTACTCAAATATGTAAACACTAGTTGTTGTACATATGTAATATTAAATCAAAAAATCACTTATACTTGTTTTAGTGTTTTATGTGAAGATGTGAATATGTTAGAAAGTATTAGTTCAAACCATTTACGTATTTTATTTGTTTCGTTAAAATGATTTTACGTTTGTTATCGACAAAACATTAGAAGATCGTAAAATATAAATAAACGTTTTTACGGCTTATTTGTATTAACATACTCTACTCGTGGCACGTACTACACCTTTACCATTGTGGTATTCCATCAAAAACCAACACGATAAACCAGGAACCCACGCATTTCCAAGCAGAACTCGACCCTTCCGAATTTAGTTTGTGAAAATATGCTAAATAAAAATCAATGATTCTAAATAGAGTGTCTGGATTTGATTTTGATTAAGAATAAGCTGATATGCCCTTTTTTAACGTGTGCTAAATTTGCAAAATTAATCAAATGATAGGTAAAAATGACAAATTTAATTCATTTATTACATATTATTAAGTTAATACAGTCCACTAATAACATATGCAATTAAGTTAATTAAAATAACAATATATCATACAAAAATAATGAGCAAAACTTGCAATAACCATAAGTTAAACAATCAATTAAAGCCCATTAAGTGAGAATGTATCTAAAAGTTTTGTATCTTAAGTTAAATTTCAAATGTAAGAGGTTGAATACTAGAAAAATAAGGTGTGCTTATAAAAATTTGTTCTTCTGCATTTTCCTTTATAGTAGAAGAAACAAATAGGAAATGTTTGAATAAAAAAAATATTTAGATTTTTTTTTAGGAAAACAGAAAAAGTTACATCGTCTAACATTTTGTGATACTGCTATAGACATATGATTGACCTTTTACTATGTGTCATTAGAGAGTACCGTGCAGCATGTTAAATGCACACCATCCGTCCCTCTCAAGACCAATGGTGCCGTCGTTGGATGTCGTTATGCACCGGTCAAACGTTTTGTTCGTCGCCAACCACAAACGGGCTCTCTCTCTCTCTCTCTCTCTCTCTGTGTGTGTGTGTGTGTGTGTGTGTGTGTGTGTTTTGTGGGAGTTTTTTGCAGGACTTGCAGGCACCAATAAGTATTATTGGCTGTTTTGTTGAGGAGGATATATAGTTATTGATGAGTGCTGAGATGACGCTAAAATAGCACATCAATAAATGTTATTGACGAGGAGCTGCACCCAGCTCTCTTAACCCTTGTCAACAAAGCGTTGTTCTTGTCTGGTCTAGCGACTATTAATATTATAATATACTTTAATATCAATACATTTGACTTCTTGTAGTGACTGACTATTGTCATGAAACTAAATTATTGATTGTACTATACTATAAACAAGCACGTACGCGTAATTTTTTTAATTTGTCATGACTTTTATTGTTCAAATGCATTTGCAAAGCCCACAAAGAATGAATTAGCTACTTGAAGCACCAACCCAATCGAGACGAGACAAAAAAAAAAAAAAAAAAAAAAAAAAACTTTAGATTAGAAAATAGGACTCGATGGTTGACCATAATGGCACATCATCTATGATGTTATCCTGGAAAGAAGCCTGGCAGAGGAGATCGTTTGTTGAGCCCAATGGTGAAAAGATTTTTTGATATGATGATGCATGAATCTCGCAGTCTAGTAAAAATGGCTCAGTCCAAAAACTACCGGCTTGTTTGCAAAACCGTGGAGGTATAACATCGCTTGGAACAACGTTATTGAAGCCACTTGACGAAGAAAGTTCCCTTGTTGAGGAAGACGGCGGCAAGTTAGATGACAATACTGCTAATAAAATTCCAACTTCATCGTGGATCATCTTTGAGTTCGATATTTTCATCGAGCATCCTACAGGATTAGCGTTGCTAGGCTCGGCACTTTCAATTTGTTCATTTCTTATTTTAGTACTTTCTATGTTTACCCGATTTTTCAAATGTGTATGCCAGTAGTTTTTTATTTCGTTGTCACTTCTACCCGGCAGTTGTGCGGCCATCATTGACCATCTGTTAATATAACATAATCCCATTGATTTAGTCACAATGAATCTAGCTACAAACATCTATACAGTTGTTTGAATAATAAATTTTAACTTACTTATTGCCAATCTTGCTATGTAAATCAACAATGACATCTTGCTCTTCTTTAGTAAAATTTCCATGTTTTACATTCGGGCGTAAATAATTCATCCATCTTAGCCTACAACTTTTCCCGGATCTAGCCAAACCTAAACAACAAAAAATCAAAATACAATATATAAGCAAATGTATAAGCTTAACTGAAACTTTTCAAGAAGCTAGCTAGGTTCGTGGTAGATCATACCGGCTAACTTGGGAATTTCACACCAATTAGGATGGCCGTATTTTTGGATGAAGGCTCGTAACTTGTCGTCTTCATCTTCGTTCCATACACCTTTCTTCATTCCAAATTTGTCAAAACGTGGTGGCCTCATTATCTTCTTGTCTTCAGCACACTTAAGCTAAGTGAACTGACAAAGACAAATATTTCTGGATCTATAAATGATGCAGTATTATAACATGCAGTAATATATATTGTAAAGACTAAAGACTAGAACGTGTATACATCGAAATTATGTGTTTAAATAGCAGACCAACTTCTTTTTTTATTTGGTTTAAAGTTTAAACTATTGATGAAGAGTGAAATATGCTCTCCAATTTATGTAATGTATAGCGTATTTATTATTTATGAGTATTTGTTATTAAGTCTTCACTGATAACTCCAGTCATCATTTTACACTGGTTGAATGGAGCTCTACCAATAGGTGCAGTGCATCTCTTTAAAATGGTCAACAACTACTCTTTTTATCGCTTATGCAAGAGATTGATAACTTTTTTGAAAATGTGTTTTTCGTCTCGACGAGTTGTGGCAGAAACAATATTATATTTGTCATAAAATTCTTATTGGCCGTCCGAAAGTCCACATTGCCCGTCACACATTTTTACTCGCCTTGTGGAATGCTTTTTGCTAGCCACTTATGCGTACCGGGAGTGCATATGTGTGCAATTTTATTAATACGAAAAAGTACGAAATTTGAGTGATCGGGATGGGAGAATATCGTATTGCAAGGTTTTAAGAAGAAAGGAAGAGAAAAAAAGTAAATACATAATATTATTACGGCATTGATGTGGAATTTGCATACAAATGAGTGAAGTATAGAAGATGGTAAATGCACCCCCTCCACTCTAACCACGATGTTAGTTCGCGTAGTAACACACTTTTTACGTGAATACGAAGATTCATATGTGTTGGGCAATATTTATGTATTTAGGTTTATACAACGAGATGTCACTCTAGAGAGTATCTGGGGATAGCATTTATGAAGGATCAATATCACCAATTAGTCAAGTAGATGATGGATACTACTTAAGATGTTTTTTGGGTAGTCTATTGTAATTTTTTTTTTGGTGTAGTCTAGTTGTAGGTGTCATTTGATCTTCAATTGTTTCATGTGGATGTTTTCGGGTGCGTTTGTAGTTTGGTTTGTAGGCGTATATATAGCTTTTCGCTTTTTTTTTTTTTTTTTTTTTTTTTCGTTTTAAAAAGATAACCAGTGTTTTACATACAAAAAAAAAATATTGATGGACCATAGTGATACCAAAAAGAAATACTAACAAATATCATTGGACTCTTTTATTAGACAGTTTTCTTAAGACGAGTACGAATTAAACGTTATTTGAACCTTTAAAACACTTTTCCATACCAACACTTTTATTAATAGTTTAATACTACTATTGACTTACAGTAACACTTTAGTTTGGGTCAATAAAGCGCGTCACGATGGCATTGTTCATGTTTTCGTCTTCTTCTAGTAACTATTGTCATTAGGGGGTTTCAGTGGGTTCGGGGTGGCCTTCAGTTTGGGTCATACCGATCGGTAACATCAATGACACCAAATCGGTGTGGTGTGGGTGTATGGCAAATCGGTAATGTTCATCAAATTGGTGTGGGAGGGGACAAGAAAAAATAAAAATAAAATTAGATGAGGTATGGGTTACGCATAGTTGCCACTAAAAATCTATGGTTAAATATGAGATAGGTATGAGAAGAGATGAAAAGATATTATTAATAAGTGATTAGGTATTAATTAGGTATGATGGCATGACTGTCACCCCTTATAATATACTTTGAAATTGATAAATTTGACTTCTTGTAGTGACTGTTGTCAATGATGCTAAATTATTGATAACTATATTATTGACAAGCACCCACGTACGCGTGCAGTAACTTTTTTAATTTGTGTTGACTTTTACTTGTATTGGACAATGCATATCTCAGAGCCCACAAAGAATGAATTTACTTGGGAATTTCACACCAATTAGCGTGGCCGTATTTTTGAATGAAGTCTCGTAACTTGTCGTCTTCATCTTCGCTCCATACCCCTTTCTTCATTCCAAGTTTGTCAAAACGTGGTGGCCTCATTATCTTCTTGCCTTCAGCACACTTAAGCTAAGTGAACTGACAAAGACAAATATTTCTGGATCTGTAAATGATGAATTATTATAACAGTAATATATATAGTAACTAAAGACTAAAGACTAGAACGTATATACATCGAAATTATGTGTTTAAATAGCAGACCAACTTCTTTTTTTATTTGTTTTAAGTTTTAAACTATTGATGAAGAGTGAGTTATTATTTATGAGTATTTGCTATCAAGTCTTCACTGATAACTCCAGTCCTCATTTTACACTGGTTGAATGGAACTCTACCAATAGGTGCATCTCTTTAAAATGGTCAACAACTACTCTTTTTATCGCTTATGCAAGAGATTGATAACTTTTTGAAAATGTGTTTTTGGTCTCGACGAGTTGTGGCAGAAACAATATTATATTTGTCTCTACATAAAATTCTTATTTAAGTAAGGTTTTCATTTGTATTTTTTTTTTCAAATATTCAACTGGGTAAGTGATTCAGCAAGCTCGTAAAGTTTAAGAGACGAGGATGCAGGTGAATTTGCCAATGATTCCAAAATGTTTCCCAAACCAACAAACCTTTCAAACAATGGAAAAATAATGGTCGGAGGATTTGATCACTTGGCCACAAAAAGAACTGAGGTTTGAAACAACAATGATATCTCAGGCAACAAGATTTTGGCAAGAAGATTTTGTAGCGTAGGTAACCTATTATTGACTGTTCTCCAAATGCATATATTAACCTACCCAATTAATCCAACAAAATTTTAGAGCCATGACATTTAGCCTTAAAGTAGCAGCATCGATAGTTTTGGTAAGCTTATTTACACTAAACTTCCCGTTAGAATCAAGATTCCCTACAGACATAACCATATTTCAATTGGAAATCAATATATTACTAAAACCTCAAAACGTGTTTACATCGAAGGTACCTATACGGTTTTAAAAGTCCATAAGATACTTTTTAATATGGTTTTTCTAACATACAGCAGACAAAGCTAAGACACCAAAAGACATCGGACCCATTAAAAAGACACAGGGATTCACATAAAATACGTATATATATATATTTTACGTAGTCATAAGATACTTTTAGATGCTTAACTTTCGCTTTAAGACACAAGTTAGAAAACAATTTTAATATTATTGTCACTTTACTTTTGACTAGAAACAATATAAAAAGGTTTGTTTTGGACTATGTGGGATTGACTTTTGATATTCTTTCATGTACGGGTAAACATATACGTAGTATATTTATTGTTCATTTCAAAGTCGTCGTGTTATCAAGTCTTCACTGATAAGTCCAGTCATCTTTTTACACTAGCTACCTTCATGGAAGTCCCGACAGTTGGATGCTACTTCGATCCTACAAAAACAGTGACAATTATTATTTTTTTAATGTATGAAATTGATATTTGATTGTAAAGAGTAGATGACTAGAGGGTATACCTACGGAAAGGGGCCGCAGAAAGTCCACATTGCCCGTCATACATTTTTACTCGCCTCGCGGAATCTTTTACGCTAGCCACTTATGCGTATCGTGAGTGCATATGTGTGCAATTTTATCATTAATTTATCCAAAATGACATGTCAAAAAAGCACGAAATTTGAGTGATCAGGATGGGAAAGATTGAAAGAATATTGTATTGCATGGTTTTGAGCAGAAGGGAAGAGAGAAAAAATAAAGAGAATATTATTAAGGCGGCACTGATGTGGAATTTGAATACAAATGAATGAAGAATAGAAGAGGGTACTCCTTACACTCTAACCACGATGTTAGTTTGTAAAAGACGAATAGGCTAAAGATAGAAGCGCTGGAATGTAACTTATAAATCGTTCAAAGGTCATTTTGTAAATTTTCTGTTTTGGTAGTTAGCTTAGTATAAAGCGTGTACAACTCCTATCATTTTTAGTTAATGAGATCATTTCCACTGTGTTTCCATTGTGAAAGTGTGTGTTTCTATCTACTTTCTTTACTCATCTTTGTCAACATGATATCCGAGCTCAATGATGAGTTCTTGAATTGTTATAACCGTTACAACTGTTATAACTGTCGTTCAATGTAGCCACCTGTAAAATTTCACTATCATCAACTTTCATATTAATAAACTAGATTGTTTATCAAAACTTATTTGAGCCAAGTTGAGCATTTTAGCATGTATGTTTCATTTTATTGCATAAAATTTATGCATCTCCGAGTAGTCTTATTTAATCATGCCCGATATTTACCGATAGCTAAATCGGCCTCACAAGAAATTTTCTTGTCTTACGAGCCGCATGCGCATCGACACTCAATTAGTTATGGCTAAAGTCAAATAAATATTTTTCTGAGTTAGAATTAATATTTTTATTTTTACCGTTATAAAACGTGCTCAAAATAATATATTACACGTTTCGCCAAAAGGTCAAACCGGACACCATGACACACATTTAAGCTCAAGCGGGACATAAAATACATTACATACATTTCGAAATATACATTTTCTCCCAAAAATTCAGCCTTGCCGCCCCATCCAATCCATAATGTCACATGTTTCTCTTAAAAACTTGTGACAACGTCACTTTACACATGGTTACTTGGCTAAATGAATTTAAAGCACCCAACATACTAATAACCATTGTTTATTTGGGCCAAAAGGGACCCCTCTTTTTCTGTATACCATCGAGAAACACTACAACCCTTTCAAAACTTATAAAGATAAATCACTTTGACTAGTAATACATGGTTCATAGAAAGAAAGAGCTATGCATGCAATTACTCAATGAACCAAGCATCACTTTAAGATTCCTCTTGGTGTTTAAATCTCGGTCAAACAACTAGACTCACACACACATTTGCAAACATCACTAAAAACCTTTCACATTCTCTTGATAAGCAAGGAGTCTTGGGAAATTTGTAAAGTCTTGGTGTAATCTTTGGGTAAACCTTTGGAAGCACTTTGGGTTAGAAATCTTGGCTTCTTGTTTCTTTCTTGGTCGACACAAACACCTCACCCACTGTAAGGATTTCAAATTTACTAATTTTACGTTTTCTCTTGTTTAATTTAGATGTTAATCATGCTTATCTCATTTCATAATATGTCACGTTAAAATGAAATAGATATCGAAACCTTGCTAAAACTCTTGACTTAGCATCATAGAATGATACAAAACCCACGTACCATTTTCGTTGAGTATATGTCACGTATAACCATTTTTACAACTACACCCGACACTTGTTTGATAAGCGAAACTATAAAGACACTTCATATTAAGTCGTAACTCCTTAATCGACCTTAAGAAAACTAACTAAACCCCTCTCCTAAGTCACACTTTTGGTCTAAAAATAAACTAGTTTTCGTTTTCCTATCACTTGAACCCATGGTACGATGGCTACACAAAACACATGCTAAGACTTTGTACAAACTAAAATGAAATACAAAATAATACTCACAACTTGAGTTTACTGAGAAATAGAAATGGCAACCAAAAGAAACCATGCAACCCACGCTCGAGAGGATGTTTTACTTAAGAATATAACACGTGTTAGCTACACCTTATATAGCGTGATGATGTGGGAATAAACATGAAACAAGCACTAGCTCGGTTGGTAGGCACGCTTGGCTTCAAGCAAGAGGTCACGGTTCGAAACCCTCTTATGGCGCTTTTTCCTCCTTTTTATTTTGCAACTATCACCCTTTGGCAAAACTAACCCTCCACTTCAAGTAACTATATATTAACATAGAGTATTTTTGAAACACTTGATTTATGAAGGAAAACTAAAAATTACGGACGGGTCATGTCCAAATTTTTGTTAAAATAATATACTTAGTTATTTTCATAAAATCGATTAAATTACTGAAAACTAGATATTAAATATAACATAAACGTTTTGTACCTATCACCCACTAATTTAGTATAGTACATATATACATATATAAATAATTATCGTAGAATACAAACACTTATATTATAAATACTTGTCGTAAATAATTATTATTTTTGCCACCAGATAAACATCACTTAACACTTTTCTTGCGAATATTTTTCAATACTTAGTCATTCGTTTGCTTTCAAACCGAGGACTTATTCGTCATGACCATTTTCACATATTTATATACGTAAGCACTTTTCCAAGAGCCAAAACTTACAAACGTTTCGAAACCTATTTAAACTTAACCATTGCCACACAAGCGATAATAAACACAAACTCTTGAGAATACTTCAACCGTTTTCAATACACTAAGTTATGAATAAAAACAATAAACTAAGACTTGCCATACTAATTATAGGTTGCGTGACGGTACTTCGTGCTCATACTACTTGACTTTACACTACTCGGATTCTATTTGCTAAGGTGAGTTCATAGCCTCGCTTTTACTTGTTTTTCAAACCCGCGAGGAGATGCATGCTATAAACTAGAACACAAGTCTTTTATTAAAGCGTATGCTTGCTCGATCATTATTATTATAGCCTAAGTTGCCTGCCATAAGTCCCTTACATCATGAACCATTAATCACTTGCGAGTGAACGCGAATATTGTGGATAGTACTATGGGAATTAACGACCCCGACTCGGTTATCGGAAATAACTGGGGCGCACTATATTTGGTTAACTATGGAATTGGCAATTCCATCTGAGGGCGATATTTTACTTACACCAGTAATTAGGTGTATGCAGTTAGTTTGGTGTCATGAGCTTAGTGCATAATAATAATCTATGTTTTTCCATGGTAATTGTATTCGAAGCAACTATCATCTCTTACTTGTGTTCAACCATTTATTTAAACCTATGAATATCACTCAACATTTTTGTTGATCTTTTTAAGCATGCTTATCTCAGGTACTAATTAAGATATCACGAAGGCACGGAGTGGACGTCTTGGGATGCTGGAAGTGGTGTTGTTTTAAATAAAGTTATCATTTCGTAAACATTTGAACTATCTTTTATGTAAACTCAAAACATGTGGTATTTCCTTTTGTGTTCCAAAATATTGAGTTTTATGAAATGGTAACAACCTTTTATTAAAAACGTCTCTTTAGAGTCGTTTTCTATGACTTATGACTGTGATCCTCTAAGTAATACCCCAAATAGTCTTCCGCTGTCACTTTGTGATTTTGGGGTGTTCTGATTAGCATCGAGCCTAGGTTATAGAGAACCAACTTGTATTTTAAAACAATTTGGACTATAACCACGTTTTTAAATGGACCGTTTTACACCACCACTTCACGTCCTCCGCGCCTACTTTGTACCGATTGCACGTATGAGATTCGCTTGGCGGATAATACATGACTAGTAAAACTTTACATGATAAAAACTTATAATGCTAGCTTTCATTTAGTTAGGCATTTAGATTTGCGTGGCAGATTATGCGCGACTAACTAAATCTTATTTACTGCATAGCTTTATTTAGTTATAAGTGCATATTTTTCTTTTGGGTTGTTACAGTACCATGTCGTCCGCTACTCACCTGACCTCCGACACATAGATGGAGGATGCTATGTCCTCTGCCCCTACTCCCATGGCACCGGCTCTCATTGCACCTGTGTCCTCTGAGACTGAGCCCTTCGAGGAGGGTGAAGTCGTTGTCACCCCACCTGCTTTGACCATACCTGAGCGTTTGCCTGTTTTTGGTCCCCCCCCCACTTATGACCGATATCTGGAGTCACAGCAGTGGCTATCACCTTCTGACATTATGTCCCGGATACCTCACCACCGATTCTCATGTCTTCTACTTCTCGCCCATCACCACTACCATTCGGGCGGGCGAGCTAGGGTTCTCAACCCCACGAGCTCGCGCCATTCGGACAGCCATTCCGTTACCGTAAGAAGGGTGCTACCTTTATACATACCGCTCGGAAACGAGTAAGGGCACCCATCACCTTTGTTCCACCATCCGACATACCATCATCCTCTGCTTTTCCACCATCAGCTGCACCTGCACCACCACTCATACCTGTTTCACCACTACCACCACCTACCACATTCATTTATCAGACCACCAATGTACCGGTTTCATCCTCATCCCGTGCACCATCACCCTTGGTGATGCACACTGAGCCGGTGACATCTCTTGGGAAGAGAGCCCGTCTCTCACCCGCACATTCGGACCCATATTACTGTGCTATGTTTGGTACCTCGAGCCGAGAGCCCATGGGAGGTCGATGCTAGATGTTGGTCCTACATGATGCCGCCATTAGTCGATGGAGGTCGGAGGAGGGCGCACCTAGCGTTGTGGAGCTTGAGAGCACCTGCTCTTCGCCGCCGAGACTCTCCTCGTCACGGAGAACCCTTCATCATACCATTCCATTGATAGTCGCCGAGTTGCGAGTTGAGGATCACTTGAGGATGTTGTGGCATTCGTTGATGAGGTTCCGTTGGTACGTGTCGAGAACATTGAGGATGAGGTTGGAGAGCTCCTTAACGGGAGGACCACGATGGAGAGAGTGCTTGATAGGATTGGTGCCCAGTGAGAGAGCTAGTGGAGCGATTCTGATGTTGGAGAGGAGGATGGAGTCGATAGATTAGACCGCTAGATGAGTGAGATGTTGGAGGGAGTTGTGCGACGACAGTCTGAGAGGATGACGATCATGGAGACTCGTGCTACTGCTTTGGAGCAGAGATTGGAGGCACGAGATAGAGAGGTGGATGATCCGCGAGATAGTCCGTGACTGCAGCAATGATTGAGGCACACCGACAGCCTCTAGGTCGGTGGTTCACCTATTTAGTTTTCTAGTACTTTAGCCTGCCGCCTGTGGCACTGATAGAGGCTTTGTATTCGCATGTTTTGTAAACTATCGAACAAGCTATTGGTGTGACATTGTATGGTTATTGTATCACTATGTATGGATGATAGACCTATGACATTATGGTTGTTGTTTCTTATGTTCTTATGTATGGTGATCTTTCTTATTTATCGGTTGTGTGAATCGAAGTGATCATTTATATATATATTCTCTTGTGTGGTTCTAAACATGTTATAATTCTTCTTATGATGATTATACTATATTGATATAATGTGATGATCTTGACTATTATGAAACCATTTTTATAATAATTCACAATTATGTTGAATGATTCTGAAATCTGAGTGTATGTCTTTAGAAAAATGGCAAAAACAAGAGCTACACCTACTCCAACTCCTGAGATGACCCCTGATGCAATTCGGAGACTGGTCACTGATGAAATTGGTGCTGCTTTTGCTGCAAGACCTGCTGAGGCGGTTCGAACAACCAAATCAAGCCAACCGGAATGAAACTGTGGTGAATCGCAAATGTGGATACAAGGAGTTCATGAATTGCAAACCTACTTTCTTCAAGGGAACTGATGGCGCTGTTGGCCTTATTCATTGGTTTGAAAGATCTGAAACTGTGTTTCTTCTAAGCGATTGCTCGGAAGATTGCAAGGTGAAAATTGCTACTGGTACTTTACTAGAGGATGCATTGTCTTGGTGGAAAGCTCATGCCCAACCTATTGGCATGGAAGAAGCTTACAAAACCACTTGGACTGAACTGAAGCAATTGATGATGAAGCAATCTTGTCAAGGACCGAGATCAAGCGGAAGATGAGTTCTATCATCCGTCGCTAAGGACAATGATCTCAAAACCTACTTCAAGCGCTTCCAAGAATTGAAAGCTCTATGCCCTCCATGGTTTTCGATGATGTCAAGTTACTAGAAAACCTCATTGGGGATTACCCAAGCATTGAGGGCAATGTTCTTGCATCAAAGCCCAAGGCGTGGAAGAAGTGATCACAATTTCCTACCAACTCATGGATCAAGTCCCAAACATGGATCCGCAAGGCAATACCGACAACAAAAGGAAATTTGATGACCGTCGAGGCAACACTCCCAACAACTACCATCACAACAACTCTTTCCATAACCGTAATAATAACAACCAAGGCCGCAACAATCACAATCAACACCGCAACAACAATCCCAACCCATACCACCAAAACCGAAACAACCACCACAATCAACAAAACCGTAGGCAAGAAGTTGCTGGCTTATCCGCTACCCCCGCCATCGGAAGAGGCTATTGGACCACACCGTTGTGCACTCGATGCAACTCGCATCACGTGGGACGTTGTACTATTAAGTGTGGAAAGTGTAACAAGGTGGGCCATACCCACAAGGATTGCCGAAGCCCTGCTACTGGAAGTAACCTTCAACCCATTGGAATAACTTGCTTTGGATGTGGAGAAGCTGGGCATGTCAAGAGTAGATGCCCAAAACTGTACGGGAACAACAACAACAACAATAAGAACAACAACCGTGCTAGAGCAAGAGCTTATGTGCTAGGAGATGGAGATGCACAAGAAAACCCGGACGTCGTTACGGGTACGTTTTCACTCAACCATCATCTAGCTAAAGTGTTATTTGATTCTGGAGCCGACAAAAGCTTTGTGTCCTCTAAGTTTGCACCATTGTTAAAAGTCACCCCAACTACCCTAGATACCACTTATGAAGTAGAGTTAGCCGATGGAAAAATAGTAGGAACTAACACTGTCCTTCGAGGTTGCAACCTTTCCTTATCAAATCACCCGTTCAATATAGACCTTATGCCCATTCAACTTGGTAGCTTCGATGCTGTCATTGGCATGGATTGGCTATCCAAGAATCGTGCAAGAATCATCTGTGACGAGAAAGTCGTTCACCTTCCTCTCGATGGCGAAACTCTAATCATTCGGGTGATCGTAGTAAAACCCGATTGAATATCATCTCGTCGTTAAAGCGCAAAGTACATAGAAAAAGGATGCCACACTTTTCTAGCACAAATAACGAGAAGAAGAAGGCGGATGAGAAACAACTAAAAGATGTCCCGTGGCTAGGGACTTTCCAAGTATTCCACGAAGACTTGCCCGGCCTTCCTCCGATTCGCAAGTAGAATTCCAAATTGAGTTAGTGCTTGGGGCGGCACCGTGGCACGAGCACCTTATAGATTGGCACCCTCCGAACTACAAGAATTGTCGACCAACTACAAGAAGCGTCCGAAAAGGATTCATTCGACCGAAGTTCTTCGCCTTGGGAGCTCCGGTCTTATTTGTCAAGAAGAAGGACGGATCTTTTCGTATGTGTATCGATTACCGTGAGTCGAACAAACTAACGGTGAAGAATCGATATCCATTGCCTAGAATTGATGATTTGTTCGACCAACCGCAAGGGTCAAGCGTCTACTCCAAGATTGATCTCGAGATCCGGGTATCACCAATCGAGAGTTTAGAAGAAGATATTCCAAAACGCCGAACACGACACGCCACTATGAGTTCCAAGTGATGCCATTTGGTTTGACGAATGCACTTGGCGGTACTTATGGACCTAATGAACCGAGTGTGCAAACCTTACTTGGACAAATTTGTGATTGTGTTTATCGATGACATTCTCATCTACTCCCGCAACAAGGAAGAACATACGGAACACTTGAAAGCCATTCGGAACTACTCAAGAAAGAAGAAGCAGTATGCTAAGTTTTCCAAGTGCGACTGGATTCAAAAGTACAATTCCTTGGTCATGTGATAGATAGTAATGGTCTTCACGCTGATCCCGCAAAATTGAAGTCGTTAAAGATTGGTCATCCCCTACTACCCCTACCGAGATACGCCAATTTTAGGTCTTCTTTGGTTATTATCGAAGATTTATTGAAGGATTCTCAAAATCGCTAAACCTCTAACTGAGCTAACCCGGAAAAAAGAAAAATTTTGATAGGGGTGAAGAACAAGAGTTAGCCTTTCAACTCTTGAAACAAAAGCTTTGTGAAGCTCCTATCTTAGCCTTACCCGATGGAGTAGAAGATTTTGTGGTTCATGTGATGCATCACACCTAGGGTTAGGTGCGGTATTGATGCAAAGAAACAAGGTGATCGCTTATGCTTCGCGACAACTCAAACTCACGAAAAGAACTACACTACCCATGACTTGGAATTGGGAGCCGTGGTTTTCGCTCTAAAAATATGGAGACATTACCTATATGGGACCAAGTGTACGGTGTTTACCGACCATAAAAGTCTCCAACACATTCTGGATCAAAAGGAGTTAAACATGCGACAACGCCGATGGCTAGAATTGCTTAGTGATTACGACTGTGAAATCCGTTATCACCCGGGAAAAGCAAATGTCGTGGCTGATGCCCTTAGTCGAAAGGATCGACCTAAACCTCTTCGAGTAAGATCTTTGGGAATGACAATTAAGTCACCCTTCCATCAAAAATCCTTGAAGCTCAGTGAAGCTCTCAAACCGAAACCGTCCCAACGAGAGAATCTTTGGAATGCCGAAAACGAGAATGGTTTTACGCAAAGATCGGATGGAACCTTATATTTTGGCGATAGAAGTTGGATACCACTTTATGGAGGAATACGGAACTCATTATGCATGAGTCTCACAAGTCTAAATATTCCATTCACCCGGATCCGACAAAATGTACCAAGATCTCAAGAAGCTTTATTGGTGGCCAAACATGAAGGCCGAGATTGCATCGTATGTCGGAAATGTCTTACATGTTCTCGAGTCAAAGCCGAATGTCAAAAGCCCTCCGGATTGTTAACTCAACCCGAACTCCGGTTTGGAAATGGGAAAGAATCACCATGGATTTCATAACCAAACTGCCAAAGACTGCTAGAGGTTACGATACCATTTGGGTTATCATCGATCGCCTTACCAAATCCGCTTATTTCTTACCCATCAAGGAAAATGATGAAATGGAAACCCTTGCTCAACTATACCTAAAGGAAATTGTATCACGACATGGAGTGCCAATTTCCATCATTTCTGATCGTGACAGTCGTTTTACCTCTCACTTCTGGAAATCTCTTCAAAAGGCTTTAGGCACTCGTTTGGATATGAGTACCGCATATCATCCTCAAACCGATGGCCAAAGCGAAAGGACTATCCAAACCTTGGAGGATATGCTCCGAGCATGTGTGATCGATTTTGGAAAAGGTTGGGATAAACACTTACCTTTGGCGGAATTCTCCTACAACAATAGTTACCACGCTAGCATCAAGGCAGCCCCATTTGAGGCACTCTATGGTCGAAAGTGTCGATCGCCTGCTTGTTGGGCCGAGGTTGGAGATGCCCAACTCATCGGACTGAGCTTGTCCAAGAAACAACCGAGAAGATTGTACAAATTGCCAACGACTTCAAGCCGCTAGAGATCGACAAAAGAGTTACCGATGTTAGAAGGAAACCCATGGAATTTCAAGTTGGTGATCGAGTTATGTTGAAAGTATCACCTTGGAAAGGAAAGGTTCGATTTGGAAAACGAGGAAAGTTACACCTCGATACATTGGCCCTTTCAAGATTCTCGAAAGAATCGCCCGGTTGCTTACAAACTTGATCTCCTAAGAATTTAGTAGAGTGCACCCTACCTTTCACGCCTCAAACTCAAGAAATGCTTGTCGGATGAATCTCTTGTTGTTTCGCTAAAAGAGATTAAACTCGATGACAAACTCAACTTTGTCTAAGAACCTATTGAAATCATGGATAGGAAGTCAAACGACTTAAGCAAAGTCGCATACCTATCGTCAAGATTAGATGGAACCCAAGAGAGGACCGGAGTACACGGGAGCTGAAGACACCATGCGTGTTAAGTACCGCATCTATTTGCAAATTCAACTCCGACATCCATCAGAACTAAAATTCCATGGACGGAATTCTCTTAAGGGTTGGTATCAGAGCCATTGTAAAATTTCACTATCATCAACTTTCATATTAATAAACTAGATTGTTTATCAAAACTTATTTGAGCCAAGTTGAGCATTTTAGCATGTATGTTTCATTTTATTGCATAAAATTTATGCATCTCCGAGTAGTCTTATTTAATCATGCCCGATATTATCGATAGCTAAATCGGTCTCACAAGAAATTTTCTTGTCTTACGAGCCGCACGCTGCATCGACACTCAATTAGTTATGGCTAAAGTCAAATAAATATTTTTACGAGTTAGAATTAATATTTTTATTTTTACCGTTATAAAAACGTGCTCAAAATAATATATTACACGTTTCGCCAAAAACGTCAAACCGGGACACCGCGACACACATTTAAGCTCAAGCGGGACATAAAATACATTACATACATTTCGAAATATACATTTTCTCCCAAAAATTCAGCCTTGCCGCCCCATCCAATCCATAATGTCACATGTTTCTCTTAAAAACTTGTGACAAAGTCACTTTACACATGGTTACTTGGCTAAATGAATTTAAAGCACCCAACATACTAATAACCATTGTTTATTTGGGCCAAAAGGGACCCCTCTTTTTCTGTATACCATCGAGAAACACTACAACCCTTTCAAAACTTATAAAGATAAATCACTTTGACTAGTAATACATGGTTCATAGAAAGAAAGAGCTATGCATGCAATTACCCAATGAACCAAGCATCACTTTAAGATTCCTCTTGGTGTTTAAATCTCGGTCAAACAACTAGAATCACACACATTTGCAAACATCACTAAAAACCTTTCACACATTCTCTTGATAAGCAAGGAGTCTTGGGAAATTTGTAAAGTCTTGGTGTAATCTTTGGGTAAACCTTTGAAGCACTGGTTAGAAATCTTGGCTTCTTGTTTCTTTCTTGGTCGACACAAACACCTCACCCAATCGTAAGGATTTCAAATTTACTAATTTTAAGTTTTCTTGTTTAATTTAGATGTTAATCATGCTTATCTCATTTCATAATATGTCACGTTAAAATGAAATAGATATCGAAACCTTGCTAAAACTCTTGACTTAGCATCATAGAATGATACAAAACCCACGCACCATTTTCGTTGAGTATATGTCACGATAACCATTTTACAACTACACCCGACACTTGTTTGATAAGCGAAACTATAAAGACACTTCATATTAAGTCGTAACTCCTTAATCGACCTTAAGAAAACTAACTAAACCCCTCTCCTAAGTCACACTTTTGGTCTAAAAATAAACTAGTTTTCGTTTTCCTATCACTTGAACCCATGGTACGATGGCTACACAAAACACATGCTAAGACTTTGTACAAACTAAAATGAAATACAAAATAATACTCACAACTTGAGTTACTGAGAAATAGAAATGGCAACCAAAAAGAAACCATGCAACCCCACGTTCAGTAGGATGTTTTTACTTAAGAATATAACACGTGTTTAACCTTATATAGCGTATGATGTAGGAATAAACATGAAACAAGCACTAGCTCGGTTGGTAGGCACGCTTGGCTTCATGCAAGAGGTCACCGGTTGAAACCCTCTTATGGCGCTTTTTCCTCCTTTTATTTTGCAACTATCACCCTTTGGCAAAACTAACCCTCCACTTCAAGTAACTATATATTAACATAGAGTATTTTGAAACACTTGATTTATGAAGGAAAACTAAAAATTACGGACGGGTCATGTCCAAATTTTTTGTTAAAATAATATACTTAGTTATTTTCATAAAATCGATTAAATTATTTAAAACTAGATATTAAATATAACATAAACGTTTTGTACCTATCACCCACTAATTTAGTATAGTACATATATACATATATAAATAATTATCGAGAATACAAACACTTATATTATAAATACTTGTCGTAAATAATTATTATTTGCCACCAGTATAAACATCACGAACACTTTTCTTGTGAATATTTTTCAATACTTAGTCATTCGCTTGCTTTCAAACCGAGGACTTATTCGTCATGACCATTTTCACATATTTATATCGTAAGCACTTTTCCAAGAGCCAAAACTTACAAACGTTTCAAACCTATTTAAACTTAACCATTGCCACAAGCGATAATAAACACAAACTCTTGAGAATACTTCAACCATTTTCAATACACTAAGTTATGAATAAAAACAATAAACTAAGACTTGCCATACTAATTATAGGTTGCGTGACGGTGCCGTGCTCATACTACTTGACTTTACACTACTCGGATTACATGCTTGCTAAGGTGAGTTCATAGCCTCGCTTTTACTTGTTTTTCAAACCCCGCGAGGAGATGCATGCTATAAACAAGAACACAAGTCTTTTCTTAAACCGTATGCTTGCTCGATCATTATTATTATAGCCTAAGTTGCTCGCCATAAGTCCCTTACATCATGAACCATTAATCACTGCAAGTGAACGCGAATATTGTGGATAATACTACGGGAATTAACGACCCGACTCGGTTATCGAAATAACGGGCGCACTATATTTGGTTAACTATGGAATTGGCAATTCCATCCGAGGCGATATTTTACTTACACCAAGAATTAGGTGTATGCGCTAGTTTGGTGTCATGAGCTTAGTGCATAATAATAATCTATGCTTTTCCATGGTAATTGTATTCAAGCAACTATCATCTCTTACTTGTGTTCAACCATTTATTTAAACCTATGAATATCACTCAACATTTTGTTGATCTTTTAAGCATGCTTATCTCGTGTACTAATTAAGATATCACGAAGGCACGGAGTGGACGCCTTGGGATCTTTGGAAGTGGTGTTGTTTTAAATAAAGTTATCATTTCGTAAACATTTGAACTATCTTTTATGTAAACTCAAAACATGTGGTATTTCCTTTTGTGTTCCAAAATATTGAGTTTTATGAAATGGTAACAACCTTTTATTAAAAACGTCTCTTTAGAGTCGTTTTCTATGACTTATGACTGTGATCCTCTAAGTAATACCCCAAATAGTCTTCCGCTGTCACTTTGTGATTTTGGGGGTGTTACATTCAACCACTATCAACAGTCATTAAACCACCGTAGTTCACCATAAACCATCAATATTCACCATAAACCCACCATCAAAAAACTAATTTCATAACTCAGTCAGTGTTGATTCGATTAATCATGTTGTCTTCAAGATTGAATCAATGAATTGTTCGATTGAGTTCTTAAGTTTGTTACTAATTTATTGATTGTGATTGGAAAGCTTCCCCAATTGCATCAATGGCGTCTTCTTCAACTTCTACCAATTCTGCTAGTAGTATGATGAAAAATCACTCACTCAATTTTCAAACCTCTCTGATGGACCCGTACTTTAATGGTCAATGAAAAGTTAGTTGGGTCTAAGAATTATCGTTCTTAGAAAAGATCAGTTGAAATTGCCTTGTCCACTAAGCGTAAGTTGGGTTTCATAGAGGTGTTATGCCTAGATCACTTAATGATGTTTGTTTGCAAGAACAGTAGGATACCGTAACAATTTAGTGATTAATTGGTCGATGAATTCAGTGTCAGAGTCTATTGCTAAGTCCATTATGTTTGTTGGTACTGCTCATGCTATTTGGCTTCAATTAGAAACTATATTTGCACTTAGTAATGGATCATATAAGTACAAATTGAATAGGGAGACTTATAATATCATGCAGTCAGGAAAAACCATAAGTGAGTATTACACTAGTATGAAATGTGTGTGGGAAGAGCTAGATTCTATGAATGCCAAGGATTGTGAATATCACTCTTGAGATTGTAGTGTTTCTTAATGCCTTGAATACTCAGAAATAGGAGCAGAGGTTGTTTCAGTTCTTGAATAGTTTAGATGAGCATTGTTCAAGTCAAAGAAGTCAATTACTATTGAATTCACCACTCCCTAGTGTTGAGATTGCATGTGCTTTGCTTCAACAAGAGGGACCTCAAAGAGGTGTATTCGGGATTTCAAATCAGTTAGGTGTTGAATCCATTTCTTTGTATAGCAAAAGTGAAGTGAAAAAGAAGTGCAGTATATCTGGAATTCAAGTGGCATCCACCTGAAAAATCCTGTGAGAAGGTTGGATATACCACTTGGCACTATTATTACAAGCAAACTCAGTTGAAATAGAATGCTAAACCAGGGGTAAAAGGTGTTAATGCAATTGTCAAAAGAACTACAATATTGGTTGAAAATGGAGTTCATGTTGTGTTTACATCAAAAAAGTTTGAATAGCTGATGAAAAGCATTCATCATTTCAACCAAACTACTGATGAAGCCAACACTGGGATGGAACGTCCTTTTGGAGAAGCTACACATTATTGTTTTTCATATGTCACCTGATAGTAATGACTTGATTGATGCCCATGCACTTAAATACAAACAAGTCATTAATTTACCAAATGGACACACTTTTGTGATTTCAAAAATTGGTAATTTGGTCTTACAAAAGAATATTGAGCTTAAAAATGGACTAGTTGTTCCTTCTTTCAAATTCAGACTTTTGTTAGTCTCAAAACTGACAAAAGACTCTAGTGTTTTGTCACCTTTTATGAGCAACTTTTTGTCATTCATGATTTGAAAACCAGAAAGGTGTTGGAGTTGGGTAAGAAGAAAGTTGGTTAGTACCATCTGCTCAATCTTCCTCTGGATCATATTCATGCTCAACTCTCTTCCATGGTTGTTTCTCCACTTGAAGATTATAGTCTATTATCATTCTTCCCAAATTACTCTATACCAAACAGCTTTGCATTTAGCTTTTTCAATAATTCATACAGTCTATGGCACCATAGCCTAGGTCATGTTTCAAATTTAACACTAAAGCATATTCATCATGTTTCTTATTGTGTTTCTAATATTAGTAGTTATTCTTGTCTAACATGTCCTATGGACAAGTTTGTTAAGTTGTCTTATACTACTAGTGTGTCTGACTCTAAAGTTCCATTTCAGCTTGTTCATATGGACATTTGGGGTCCATATAAAGTGTCTACTATAGGGCATCGTAAATACTTTCTCACTATAGTATATAATTGTAACAGGGTTGTTGGGACATACATGTTAGTCAAAAAATCAGATGCTTTTTCTATCTTCAAGTCATTTGTTACATTTGTTAAGACTCGATTTGAAAAAGAAAAAGCTCGTTTAGGCTCGCGAGCCTATTCGAGCTTTATAAATAAAGCTCTGGCTCGGGCTCGATTATTAAATGAGCTTGAATTTAGGCTTGAGCTCGGGTTCGAGCTCGTTTAGGCTCGGCTCATTCGAGCTTTTTACCGACCCGATCCCGAGCTTTTCACGAGCGGCTCGACTCATCCCTAGACACAAGCACTTTGGTAACATTGTTAAAATTTATTCATGATTTTAATAAGGCTACTCGCAGATGGACCCGAAAAATTCGGTCAAAATTATAGGTCCATCGATATGAATATTTGGCCATCACCAATGTGGGTGTTTGGTCACGCCTATCGAGCAAGGCTTCAATCCCTTAATCGGTTGACTTTTGACCGATTTTTACAACTCTCTTTATAGTTTTAGTGATAAATATTAACTTGGTCATCGAATGCGGCGCTGGTCATGTCCCGATCCTGAGAGAAAACGCGATGTGGCGGTCATACTTGGTCACGACGTGTTCAACCTAATATGCTTTATGACAAAACTTTAGCTAATAATTAGGTATTTATATTTGATGCTTTTTTTTGAAAGCGAATTTATTATTGTCTTCGTGTCATGGTTCGACAATGGGAGGTCTAGACTACGTTGTCTAAACCGGTCCGCTGTAGAGCTCCCTCAAGCGAAATGCTATTTCAAATACCCATGGGAAAACCCCTACTAATCCGCCTGAAAGCACGACAATTAACAGAGGTAAACCTCGCTTTTCCAAGATTCGAACTTGTGGTTACTGAGCCCAAACCCCTTCCCAGCGACTACTGAAGAAAATCCTCATTCAAACCCTTTCAGGATTCAACTCAATACCTCCTCCCCAAGAGCCCCTAAGGACTCCAAGGTGGCCACTTGAGCAAAATTAACATACTAGACAGAGCCTAAAAATAATATTTACAAACCTAAAAATTACGCTAACAAAGAAATAAGGTCATTCGAAATGATGATATTCTTTCCCAGTGTTTGATCAAAGCTCCATAATCCATGGTAATCTTTGATTGGGTTTGAGTAATCACCACTCTTGGTCTCTTGCTATTGACAATAAATCATTGGTTTGATAAGCCTGGGTTTTGTTGGATATGTGTATGACAACCAAGTGTCCAAGATTTGATAGGCCCAGTTAGGCAATTTATTTCCTGAGAACATTACAAATTTTGTCGGTATAGTTTTCATTTTTTGCAATTTCTAACAACCCTAATAATTAATTACGTTGGATGCCTTTATTGTTTTAGTTAAGTTTGTAAGTTGTAACACCTTATTTCTTTATCGCTAACGACCGTCAATTATTGCCGTTATCATCCCATACATGCATTTCACGGGAGGGTAATATCGTCTTTACACTTTTTCCTCCCCCACTATCTTGAATATCCTAACTCCTAAGAAACCCTCTTTATTTTTAATCTTAATCACGGTTTCCCTATATCATCTTCACTCTCAATCTTTTAAGTTCAAAATAAAAATTATAATAACGTTTCATGTTCAATGGTTAAAGGCACATATGACAGATTTTTTTTTTTTTTTTTCCTTAGTAAAAGATTAGTCCTTTCTATTACTTCAATAAACAACCAAGACAACGAATACGCTGAATCCTTCATCTTAATTTTAAAACAAGGCGAAACAAACGCACTAATTGTGCTTCAAACCTAACCTATCATAAGAATGACATGCCATACTTACGGGACCCAATTACGTATAATTATTTAAGTTTGACTCACGCAAGACTAATATCAAAAACATCAACAAACCTGCATTTGAGCATTAGTCAATCCAGATCAATAAAGTCATATACGGATTTTCATAATGATCTTCCTTCCATTATTCATACAAGTTTTATGTCCCCTTCACCGCCACTTTTAGAAGTTGTGTTAACATTCGAGCTCGTGGAGGCTATAAAAGTGGCAAGATCGTCGTAAACCTCTAACACTTCATCATCACTATCCTCATTAACCGGATCATCGACCTCTTTAAAAGCTACACTAGAGGAACTAGGAAGCAATGATTCTGAGTTTTAGCGACTTCCCATCACATATGTCGATTCATACCAAGAGTCCCCAAATTCACGATCTTGGTCTCATTTACGGTAAATATCATTTTGCTTTCTTTTAAAGCTTATTTTTGTATGCGTTAAAACAATCTTACATATACCTAAAATTGTATTTCATAATTATGTGTTTTTAAGATTTATATTAGTTAATTTGTTTTAGGTTGTTAAAACCTTTTGATTGTTTCTCTCAAACTGTTTACTTTGAAAATCCATCCTAAAGGAGTATTTAGCTACCCACAAAAGACGTTACAGGTATGTCACTATTGATTATGCTGACTTGGTTGACTTAAATTAGGGGTGGAAATGAAATTGGCCGTGAAAAACTCGAGATCGATCCAGTAAAAAGTTTCGAATGAAATTGAGCCTAAACGAAATGAGCCTAAATTGAATCTCATTTAATAATCGAGCCCGAGCTTTATTTATTAAGTTCGAATAAGTTTCATGAGCCTAAACGAACTTTACATATAAAATGTGTATGGCTATCTACTTGAGAATTCCAAAACAATTAGTAACACTTTATACTCAATTTGCTCGAGCCTCACACTGAAACACTCTCGTCCATTAATATTCCTAATCTTTTATCCTAAAACCACATAAAAATTCAACCCTTTTGATTTTTCTAAACCGTGAATCACAAAATCTACCACTCAAAAGATCTATGATGAGTTGTGTACTTGTGTTTATTTCTATTAAAGATTGTGATAATCACTTTCAAACACAAACTGAGATCTATTTTTTTTTCCTTTCGAGTGGTTGTATTAGAGTAATATGATTGTCTCTTGTTGTAAACATGAGGTTGGATGGAGATGGGTTTTGGTTTCATGACTACGTCTAAATCTTAGCATTTGGTTGATGGTGTTTAGATCTTGTTGACGGCTGTTGTTGTTGTTCGTTTTTGTCTTATCTAAACCAAAAGAAAAGAAGAATGAAACTGTTTATTGTTTTGTTAGTAGTATTTCTTTAAATTTTGGGAAATTAAAGAAGAAGCTAAGCTTCAAAAGTTCTGTGATTGTTTATGTTGTACCGAGCTCGAGCTTTATGTAAGTGCATCGAACGAGTCGAGCCCGAGCTAAACTCGAGCTTTTTATATCATAACACGAGCCGAGCTCGAGCTCAAATCTTATGGCTCGAACCGAGCCAGAGCTCGAGCTGTTTCAGCTTTAAATATAAACGAGCCGAGATTGAGCTTTGGCAGGCTCAGGTGCGCTCTGCCTCCACCTCGCTTCTACTCCTACTTGTGTTCTAATGGTATATCTTATTGTATTACAAGCCCTCAACTAAAATGGTTGTGGCTCAATTTCTACTTAGGAGATGTGAGATATTTCAGAATAGATATCATGAGATAGTTAGTTGTGCTTAAAAATAAAAATAAAAATTGTTACTTTTAATGAGGAAGTAAGTTGATTTATATATATTTGTTGTAAAGTTGTAATGCGTTTAATTTAGTAAATTTCAAGTTTGTTTACTTCAGAAAACCTCACGAATAGATATAAAAGGTGGTCATTGAGTGAAAATGAACAAATGATGAGTTAATTAAATGTCAGTGAGGAAGTGATAACTGAGTTTTCAAATGTCAAATTGGTTTGATGTTTTTATTTACGTTTTTATTTGTTGGATTTAAGAAAGAAAGGTTAACATGTATGACACGAAACTTATCTAAGCATCTAAGAGCGGATATGAAATTTCTATTTTATCATATAACATTTTGAAAATTATATCTTGTGTTTAACAAGCAGAAGATTTAAAAGTCGATGAATTTAAGATTTGATTTAGTGACTGCTTTGTAAGTATCAAATAACTTTATACTACCTCCGTCTCAATTTAATCGTCACATTTACCTTTGGGATATCCTCAAAAATTGTCCACTTTCCATTTTAGTAGTTAAAAAAGAATTTAATTATGAATATTCTATACGAGTGGTGAGAATCAGAAGCCATCCCACTTTTATTAAACTTTGTGTTTTGTCCCACAATAATTTTGAGACGGAGGGAGTAGTATTTTTTCAATGCCCTTTTTTCAAAGACTTTATAAAATAGGTTGTGTTTGGCGCAGAGTGTTTCGGAAAGATTTAAGAAAGCGATGAAATGAAAGATTGTAATCTTTAATGCTCGCTTGCCAGCAACAAAAGTAGTTTTTTTCTTCTCCGAATGCTCATTTTACAACACCCATGAAGTAGATTTAGGAGTTGTTTTACCCATTACGATTACACCAAACGCTTTACAAAAAAAAAAAAAAAAAAAAAACTATTGATCACAACTATCGCTCATTGTTACTACTACGCTAAAAAAAAATACTCACAACCACCGCTATAATTAGTGCTTAATACTAATGTTCACTATTGGTCCTTACGGCGGTTTAGAAATAATGTTATTTTCTCTCTAAAGCGGACATCGAGAGTTCTCTTCAACGATATCAAGACCTTTGTCTTATCTTTGGATTACAAGTAGAAGTAGGAACTCATCTTTTAATTGGATCGAGTGATTTAATAATCCTTGTAGTGTTATATCCCATCCTCAGAACTCTATCAACAAACGCTGGCTTCTTTTTCTTAATTCCAACCGTTAAAAACTAATGTTCACTATTGCTATTACCTTTTTTTTCAAAAAACAGCCACAAACAACTCTAGCAACAACGAATTTTCTAAAACTTAAGAAACTACTTAACTTAAAATAAAATTAGAATGAAGCAATCATTTATGTGATTATAGCATATCTTGTTTATAATTTTCTTATAAAAGGGGGCTGAATGAGGAATCTCTTTAGTACTTTCACCTTTACGTATCATGGTTGAGAAATTAAAAAGATTTCAAAAGACAAGTGTCTTTCGTTATACCTTTATATAACTTGCAAACAAAATTGTCATTTTCTCATGATATGAAGCAGATCTTAGAGGCAAAGTTTCCATTTCTCGTAAGATATATATTGAGGAAATTTGCTTTAACTTTGTTTCTTTTCATTACTTGTTCCTGCTATCAAAATCTTGTCCTGCCATTTATTAGGGTGTGGGGAGTAGGGATGGCAAAAATCAGATTCGATGAGGATCCGATCCTCAAATCGATTTGGTGTCTGCTCGGTTAGAAGATAACGGAATGAGACTACGACTTTCAAAGTCATAGTCGGTGTTTATTTGTTTTGTTTTGTGGCCTGTGAATGAAATGGGATATCATAATATAGATTGATTACACACCAATTTGGTGTCATAAATCTATTCTCGCCCTCTTTTTTCCACTCACAAAATTCAAATATCTATACACTTTTTCATACCCTATTTTATCAACCAAACATAAACAATCGTAATGATATACTTTTTCATACTCATTGTCATTCCACATCATTCCAAATCCGATACCCATTGTCATTCCTAGCAACAAACCAAACGGGCCCTTAACTGAAGAATCCCTAAGTTGACCGGGGATGGAGACGGGGATAGGGAAATCCAGAAATATAAAACCGGGGATGGAGCGGGTATGAGGATAATATAAATCCCCGAACCCGGCCCCGACCCCGTTCTTTCTAGTGTGTAGGTATTTAGAATTTATATGTTATATCCATACTCGATTAACTTGTATATGTATATGTATATCTGTTTACGAGTATCGACATGTATATTTTCATGCATATGTGATATTTATAGAATCAAGCACCTTTATATCAATACTAGGGAGTAGTAGTGCCAAGACCCATGAGAATGCAACATTGGTAGAACACTGCTCCTATAGTGTTCCTGTTGACATTGTATTCTCATGACTCTTCTCGTAGGTCTTGGCACTACCACTCCCAACACCCTAATAACAGGGTAGCGCTAGAATTTGATAGCACCAAAACTTCGCCTTCTTCATTGACAATAACTGGAGAGAGTGTGTATAGGTTTTAGTTTTCTATTGAGAATGATTATATCTATAATACTTAAAGCTTATCCCCCTTAATTTAATGTGCAAGGGGGGTTGTGCACAACCAAAAGTACGGTACATACATGTCTATGCATACCGAAATAACTACAACTCATTTCGTTTTAGGAGGCCCTCATATTCAATGCATATTCAATTTGGTTTATGAAGAGGCTCGAGTTGAATGAAAGATATCCCTGGCTTGAATGCTCGGACGTTCACAATAAACACATATTCAATGTTGGAAACACAAAAGGGCTGCGAATTTGCACCCTCAAAGAATATGGATCAATCTACAATTAAAACATTACTAAATGGAACTCGATAAATAAGGCTTGCAACCCATTATCCGCCTGCACATTGTGGGTAGGCATACAAGTAAAAAGGACCGTTATTTCTATAATTATGGCTGTAGAAATCGGAGGCCCAAATGTTGTATTGTTACTGGACGAATTGAAATTGGATGAGACCGGTACGATCGTAGTGATGCTCTGTAGGATGTGGGATATAAATGCTCCTTCGGGCCGATACTTGAGCACTGATTTCTTGGTGTCTGATGCTAAAGTATGTTGACATCCATGTGTGAAAAACCTAAATAATGCCAATATGTAATAAAAAAGTTATCAAATGTCTGTGTTGTTTGTCAATTTTTTCTTACATTCTTTTTATGCAGGGAAATGTTATCCATTGTACCGCCAAGGCAACGGTAGCTCACAATTTCTTGAGGTTAAAAGAGGGTGCTATATATTCGGTTAAAAATTTTGTAGTCATGCAAAACAAAGAAGATTTTCGATCGTGAAGGACGATACGCTCATGCTTGAGTTTAATGGATCAACAAGCATAAGGAAATCTTTGGTTATATCTAAGGGATTTGTTAGGTATCCGTTACAATTGGTTGATTTTGATCATATAAAGCCCAGAAAACAAATATCTCATTGGTAATGTGTCGTTTGTTTAGGTATCTTAAAATTATTTGTTTTTAAATATTGTTGCTATAAAAGCTTTTACCTTTCAGATGTTGTAGGTTATGTGACAAATGTTGGTAGGATGAACTATACCAAAACAGGAGCCAAAAACCTTGATTTCTACCTGGCGAATCATAGGTTGAAATTTATATTTGTTGCAAAGGATGTTGTAAAAATGAAAATATTTTTGCCAATGTGTATTAGGAAACTTACTGTTCTCTTTATTTCGATTCCCTTTGTAATCAGGGGCCAGTCCATACGGGTGACCCCGGGGGGGCTCATTGATGTGTTGATTGAGAAGAAGGCGACGCATGTAGGCATGTGTCCTGTTGTGGTGACTTCAACCTCTGCAAAGCAATATAACAGTAAGTGGCTTATGGACTATTTACCTTTTGCATGTTCAACACTTTTCTTTTACAAATTTAACCTTTAATATTACCTTCTAGATAAGCTCTATCTATCCAGCAGTTCATCCACCCAGCTCCTAGATTCCGTTGACATTCCTGCAATTAAAGAATTGAATTCAGAGATTTGGTAAGAAACTAATTTTTATTATTGAATATATCCTAAAACCAACAAATTTTAACAAATCATTAAACTGTTTGTTAGCATCACTGATGCTTCAAAAGGAGTTTCGCGTGTAGACAGCTCTGAACCAAGAGAAGGATCTATCGAGAATCTGCTCATGTGGGCCCGAAATAAAAGGAATGATGTATGTATTATTTTGCACCCGCCATCTCTATATTATCTTTATAGTGCATAACATTTATGAATCTAATTTATACACAGTCTGCCGCTTTCATAATTAAGGCCAAGATTGATAATGTGCGTACTAGAAAGGGATGGAATTTCCCATCATGTGGGGGAGACAACTGCAGGAAAGGGGCTACTAGAAAGAATGGGAGATTTTGGTGCGAGTCATGCAGCAGACCAGTTGAATACCCGGTAATAAGGTAATGACATATTTGTAACTTATATTTTGATTGTTTGAATGTGTTAAATAAAATTGCTCACCTTGACATTTACCATATGCTGAATGCTTCCTTCAGATATCGTCTTGAACTTGGTATCTCTGATGGTACCGAGCAGACTGTGGTGGTCCTTTTTGATGATGCATCCGTTGAATTGATCGGGTTCCACCTCAAGCGTTAGTGTCGGATGAGGATGAGGTACGCTTATAAATCCCGCTACTTACACCCTATTACATCATTCCCATTACTCACGGCTTACTCTACAGGGTTTAGACGATCATGCAAACTTGCCATCACCTATAGCTGACCTCATTGGGACAACACACGTGTTTGAAATCAAATCTCACACATATTATGAATATGGAACATTCGAGAGTTTTACGTGTTGGCAAGTTGACCCGCATAATCCATCAGCTGAACCCACAAGCGCAAGCACCGTTGATAATGAAACCGCTGTTACAGGCTCATCATCCAAGTCACCCGTCCAGTCGCCAACCCTCACTACACCGTCCAAGCCTGTAGAGGATAGGATAAGGAAAAGGTAGTCGAAACCAACAAAAAAACATCAGTACAACATGTATTTGTATAAAGTCACATACTGATGGAATTCCATTGTTTGCAGGGTGGTTATTGATGATTCAGCGACAGAACATGAACTGCTGCCGGTTAATGATGTACAAGGTGATGAGTCTGATATTGCAAGTAATAATACATCTTCAACATCCAACCCATCATTCAAACGACTGATAAAGGCCAACCCTGCAAATGATAATAAAGATGATAGGTTAGCGCCCTTAAAACATTTGGGTGACAACAAGATATCTTTTACCCTATTTATCTTACTACTGCAATACATTTAACGTAATAATCATGTTTCGTTGTATGCAGTGTTGCTATTGAGAATTCGGACGCGGATATTGAACTGATAACCGTAGACATTGAGCAGGATGGTGATGATAGCACCCTACCCGTCAAGAAGAAACAAAGACGGTGAGCACATATTGATTGTCACTTTTTTGTCGCTAACCCTTTTACGTTTGCCTGCATAATAACACGTTTCTCCCTATATATTTTGTAAACAGGTTTGTGGTTGAAGAATCCGAATGACCCCAACCAAGGAGCGCCCCATCAAGACTTTATAAAACGAATGCTTATGACAATAATAATACATTTGATAAAAACTGCTTTTGGGATTTTGTTTTAATTTTGTTTTAATTGTTGTTTGGAAGACACAAGACTCAACCGTTCCGTTACATTTGATTTTATTTTTTGTTTGACAATATATTTTGGTTTGCCATCAAACGAAATATTGTTTCTTTTGTGCTAAACTCCATTTCAGGTACCTCCAAGATGAACATACTGTGGTTTTGGACAATTGCTACATGAGATCAAATAGATATGTGTGTTAGTAATGCCAGATGGCCATGAAAGCAATTATGGTTCTTTTGATTTCTCCATCAGACATTGTTACCAAATGTAATGTCTAATGTACAAGATATTTGTTTAGGTATCTTAAAATTATTTGATTTCTCCATCAGACATTGTTACCAAATGTAATTTCTCATGTAATAGTCGGCAAGGATTGTTTTTTTTTCGATTTCTCCATCAGACATGGTTACCAGGTGTAATGTCTCATGAACAAAATAAATATGTGAATGAACCAAATGTTTATATCTGTATACTGTTTCATGTGATAACCGTGTAACCAAACATCTAATTAATGAAACTCATTTCTATGTAATTTACTAATTTTCCTGTTGTATCCCCTTTTTTCATTCACTCCTATAACCCTTTCATGTGATAAACATGTAACCAAACATCTAATTAATGAAGCCTATTTATGTATAATTCTCTAATTCTCCTATAGTATCCCCTATTTTCATTCACTCATATAACCCTTTAAATAATTGATCGACTTAAAGTACATAAAGGGTCATCTAAATTCATGAACACATGTGATTGATTCATTGTGAATACCTAATAAAAAGTTTTTCAAAACTTGCGGAAATTACCCAAAGGTTAGGACGGTGTTGTTTTAAATCTCAAATGATAAAGATATTGAAGATGGTTATGCTGCTTAATGCAATCACCAAGATTGCCTAAAATTGACTTTATTATATACCTAATGAATTAAATAATGACTGTAAAATTATGTTTGATATGAATTATATGAGTTTGAAACCCTCCTTCTATTTATATGTATTTATACCATCCACTACATATGTTTAATTTACACATACATTATTATTTTATACATAACAAGTGTGATATAAACTTATCTTATAAGGCAATTTATAAAACACGTTTATTCCTACTTTACTTTATAACAATTAAGAGTTTTTACTTTCTCCATATGTTATATAGATGAACCATCATGAATTTGTGTGTTGTTATTGAAAAAATCGGCCTCATTATTAAATCAATAATAAGAATCATAAAACCGGAGATACTTACCATACAAGCTCTGTTCATTGTTCACTACACTTATTGCATCGTTCAACACTAGAATCCCAAGAGATGCTTTAATATACATCTTGCTTCTATATCTTTCCAAACCCGCAAGGTTATGTGTTGCAAAATTGATACATATCATCCAAATACTAAATGAATACAGTACATCTCAATTTAACAAGTTACTATACCTTCCAATTATGTATATGATTAAATCCATATTTGTTTTTTTCACATGTGGTCACAAAATGATCATGCTCAGTTCCATCCCCGCCGACATGTTGCACAAATCTTTCGTTATTGATTCGAAAACAATTATCATCAAAGTGGAATAACACAAAGCTATTGTGGTTTACGGCTAAATGAAATTGTCAAATCATTTACATGTATACACCAGCTCCAAACATTCACTTGCGTTATTATAGTACAAAATTGTTGCAACAATTGATACCTGATTCACATGTTCACCGTAATTTGTTAGGACAAACATCACGCTCAGTGGGCGATTTACCAGATATGACGGCGAATCAAATGGCTTCTGCTTCAAAACAACCCTTTATGTATAAAAAAAGAAAATCAGCAGGTGTTTAACTAACCAAATTATATTTGGCAGACAATTGTTTCCGTAATAATGAATAATACCTTAATGTTATTCATACAGGGACACTCTCTCAGCGTG
The DNA here is from genome assembly GCA_022545495.1 of Chrysanthemum lavandulifolium. Lineage (NCBI taxonomy): Eukaryota > Viridiplantae > Streptophyta > Magnoliopsida > Asterales > Asteraceae > Chrysanthemum > Chrysanthemum lavandulifolium. Next base: position 82,398,008 of record CM040246.1, read on the forward strand.
CAGCTAAAAAAATCCCACACAGAGCCGCACATGCATCTGCAGGTAGTTTCATATTTTATAATTGATGCCTTATGTTATTTGATGGATAAAAATGTTGTTATTCCCAATTAAATTTACCTTTTTTTGCAAGGTGTTCCCGTTGTTTACCATAATATTGGCCATCCATCATTTGAGTGTCAAAATTGCAAAGCGATTATGTGGTATCAGGAGAGAAGCGATAAATCAAAGAGCGCTACCAACCCAACTTTTTCCATTTGCTGTCAAGAGGGAAAACTTCTTTTTCCAAGATTTAATGAAGCGCCTTCACCTCTTAAAGAGTTTATGGACTATAATAATCCTGCAAGTTTAAGATTCAAAGACCAGATCAGGGTATATAATGGCATGTTTTGTTACACATCTTTTGGAGCAAGAATAGACCATTCAATTAACACGGGCAGGGGTCCATATACCTTTAGAGTAAATGGCCAAAGCTATCATCGAATAGGTTCTATTCTTCCAAAACAGGGAATTCAACCTAAATATGCACAGTGAAAAACCGAATGAGAGCTTTTATAGACAAAGATGGGGGATATGTGTTGGATCCAAGTATAGTAGCGAGATTGATTAAAATGTTTGATCAATCAAATTCAATCACTAAGGCATTTCGAATGGCTCGGGATTGGTGCGAGAACCACAATTCAGCCACCTTTGAACTACGGCTGATAAGTGGACATAGTACATCTCGGCAATACAACGCACCAACCGTGGCCGAAATAGCAGCTCTAATTACTAATGACTTTGGTGATGGTATTCCTACAAGAGATATTATTGTAAGTAACAGGGATGAAGGTTTGAAACGTATTTCGAGTTGCATTCGTAATACATGTCACTCAATATCCATTGTTATTCCATATGGGGAGGAAGGATTTCATGAAAAGATACCATATTACAACAACATGGATGTACGCAAGACCAAAAGGGCTTTTGTCACAATGAAAGAATACTATTCATATATCATACAACAATAAATAACCAAGGTACTACATCGCTAGAGGTGGGCGATTATTCCAACAATACTTGGTGGATTCATATGCGGTCGTTGAAGAACAGAGGCTAAAATGGACCAGAAAATCAAGATACGTTACGCGTTGATCTATATCATAATGTTTGTGACGTTGTAACAAGGGGGATACAAGTGCAAGCAGGACGGGAAAACGAATCGCTCGCCAAGAAGTTTTATAGGCGGTCCAAGGTATATGATGCAAAACTACCAGATGCAATGGCTATATGCGGACGATGGAATCCGCACTGCTCATCACGTTCATCGCTAATCCAAAATGGCCCGAGATTGCGAAATGCTAAAGCACGCCCGGGCCAAAAGTCCATGACCGTCCGTAGTGGCAACACGTGTGTTCAAGATTAAACTTATCGAATCGTTAAACGACCTTACAAAATTCATATTTTTGGCAAGTCACGAGGAGGTAAACAAAATTAACCCATAATTTTAATATGTTTACTCTTTTATATATACATTATGTATTATCTTATGTTTGTTTCAATTATATTTCGGTTGTGTATGTCATAGAATTTCAAAACGTGGATCGCCACATGCTCATATCCCATCGTGGCTAGAAGAAGAATTGAAATGCAAAACCCCATCCTAGATAAATGATATAATTACAATGAGATACCATGTCGAATCAATGATCCGGATGGGTATAAAGTAGTAATCGAGTTTATGTTACATGGACCTTGCGGTAAAGATGATAAAACGCCCATGTACAATTGAGGGTAAGTGCTCAAAACATTTTCCTAAACCTTTGTGGTTGAAACAATTGTTGATAATGATGGTTATGCTATTTATTGCCGGAGGAATAATAACGCCACCATATAAAAGGGAAATTCAAATACGATAACAGATACGTGGTGCCTCACAACCGTTATCTCCTCATGAAATACCAGGCCCACATTAACGTGGAATGGTGCAACAGGTCCAAAGCAATTAAGTACTTATTCAAGTACTTAAATAAAGGTCCTGATAGAGCCACGATTGTTATACAAGAGAATGTTAAAATGATGGTGATTTAGCAAATGTGCAAGTTTTGGAGGTGGACGAAATAAAGAACTATTTGAATTGTCGTTTTTTAGCTCCATGTGAGGCGGTGTGGCGTTTGTTTTCATACGACATACATTACTCATATCCGTCTGTTATGAAGCTGAATTACCACTTGCCGAATCAACACGCAATCACACTACGTGACTCGGAAAGCTTACCCGTCCTAATTCAAAGGAAGGTATCGACATGACCATGTTCACCGATTGGTTTGAATTAAACAAGCGTGATACGTGTTTAATCAAGATATCGATGTCGAGATACCTACACATTACGTGTGGCATGAGAAAGACAAACTGTGGAAAACGCAAATTGCAAAAATGCATCGGGCGGATTGTTTACTCGCACCCGCGTCCGGAGACCGATATTATCTTAGAATGTTGTTGAACATTGCTAGAGGTCCCGATTCTTGGGAAAAACTCATGATCGTTCACGACAAACTATGTTCCACTTTCAAGGAAGCATGTTTTGAATATGGCCTTTAAATGATGACACGGAATGGACATATGCTATATCGGAAGCAAGTGTATGGATGTTTGGACCACAGTTACGTGACATATTTGTAACAATTTTAATATTTTGCGATGTTAGCAAACCTTTAAAATTTTGAGAAGAAAATTGGAAGTTTCTATCAGAAGATCTTCTACACAAGAAAAGGAAAATGTTTAATTATCCTGACTTGGAGTTGATGGACGAGCAACTAAAGAACTATTGTTTGATAGAGATCCAAGAGTTGTTAAATAGAAATGGGAGATCTTTATCTGATTTCCAAGACCTACCAGTGCCTGACCCAAGGTTACTAACCAACATGGACAATCGTCTCATACGAGAAGTGTTGAATTATGATATGAAATGAGTAAGATTGAACATCAACAACTTCATTCATTGTTAAACCCGAACAACGCTTAATCTATGAAGAGGTGATTGAATCATCCATGGTAAAAAGGGAACTTTACTTGCTCACGGTCCAGCGGAACCGAAAGACGTTTTATACAAGAGTATCATCTCAAGATTAAGATCGAACGCATGATAGTGCTCATTGTTGCATCTTCGTGTATAAATTTATACTAAATTTTAAACAACAACTATTTTAAAATGGATAAAATTTGTGACCGATTAACACTTTCAATTTGGGTAGGAATAGCTTCATTGTTACTACCGGTGGGAGAATCACAGATAGTCGTTTTGTTATACCGCTTGAATTATTAGAGAACAAGACATGCGGGATAAAACAAAATACACATATGGTCGAACTCATATACAGAAGTTAAACTTATTATATGGGATGAAGCTCTGATGACTCAAAAATATGCTTTTGAAGCATTGGATAAGACGCTCAAGGATATTTTAGGATATCATGATCCCGATAAGAGGAATCGAATATTTGGAGGAGCGACGGTCTTGCTTGAGGTGACTTTCGACAAGCGTCGCCATTATACCAAAAGGAAGCAGGCATACATTGTTCAATCGCATAAACCAATCAACTATGGAAGCATTGCAAAGTATTTAGACTTACACGTAGCATGCGTGTCAACGAGTATACGAGAATGGGAGGTTGATACTCGAAAACAAGATTTCAATAGATGGGTTTTGGCTGTGGGGATGGAAACGTGTCAAGAAATGCAAAGAAGGGAGGACGACCCAAGTTGGATTGACATTCCTGAAATATTCCTAATTAAATCGTGGGATTGTCCAATAAAACAGATTTTCACAGAGACATACCCTGATTTTACAACGAGGCAAACCGACGATGTGTACCTCAAAGAAAGGGCAATACTAACTCCTCGGAATGATGACGCTGATGACATCAATGAGTACATGTTTAAACAGTTATCAGGGGAATCTGTTACATACAACAACGCAGATGAGATTTGCAAGGCATCTACAGATAGCCTAGAACAGCACGAACACTATCCGATTGAATTTCTTAATTCCTTAAATTTCCCCGGGATGCCCCCACATGCTCTTCACTTAAAAAAGGAATTACCAATTATGCTATCATGGAACATCAATCCAAGCAAAGGGTTGTGTAATGGAACAAGGTTGCTCATCACGGATCTAGGCCGCTTTGTTATTCACGCTAAGGTGCTTTGACAGTTCAAATATAGGGATAACGTTATTATACACAGGATTATACCGACATCAACGCAATCCAAGTGGCCATTTATTCTAAAACGGCGACAATTTCCAGAAGACCATGTTATGCAATGACAATTAACAAAAGTCGTGGTCAATCACTTAATTACGTTGGCCTCTATATGCCTTCTCCGTATTCAGCCATGGTCAGCTTTATGTGGCGCTATCTAGAGTTACCAGTCCTGACGGCCTTAAGATACTAATGGTTGAAGACAAGGACCCAGAGCTTAAGAATTGCACGCGTAACATTGTTTTCAAAGAAACATTCAAAGAACCTAACGTAGGACATATATGTGATGTTCAAGCAACAATTATTTATTATTACTTGGTTATTTGCCACGAACACTCATAATGTGCATGATATTGTTCCAACTCTTAACATGTATTCATAGTGCACCACGGTTACTCTATAATCAAATAACCACAAACCGTAGTAGGCACGACTTAACTATACACCTTAAAACAAATTTTTTTACTATGATACACTCGGACTCGTAAGTCAAAGACACCAAACTATAGACGTAAAGCCAACCACCTTCAAACACAAATAACCACCAATAATCCAACACCAACTTCTCGATCCCTTAACCTACTCATCGCCGTAAACTAAGACAATAGCTAAACAACAACAACTAAGGGATTAAAGAACACACACCCAAGATTAAGAAGACTCGGCGAGAGAATTGGGTGTGACCATAGTGTATTCACACCTCTCAAGGAGGCGATCAAGAAGTTAGTCACACCGCTTGCACCTCTCGACCAAAGAAAAGTTAATCTTAAAGGAAAGAACGTAAACTTACAAAGGCTATAAATATAATCATGAAACGAGTCACAACACTCTTAATTAAGAGATATTGATTAAAGAAGGTGCCAAAATGAATAGCCTCCGATCCGAACAGGTCTCAACACAAGCACCCTTAATCACCAATAACCCATCTAACCCGCATAACGATGACACCAACCACCACCATGATCACCACAACCCTCCTCATCACCACCATAATCTCCACCGCTTCATTGCCTTATTCTTCTCATCCACCCCACGCCACCACACGCCCACCATCATTCACCACGCCACCACTAACCAAACTAAAACACCCCACCATCATCCTCATATCCTCGGATGCCTTGATTTGGCTACCAATACAAAACTCCAACACCCAATATTGACAACCGATAAACAATGGAATCGAGGCAAAACCGGCTTATCCTGCTTTTTCCTACTATAACTTTCCCATCTCGATATCATCGAAACATATACCGGTTTAAGTTTCGCTTTTTTCCTATATATTACAATTAAAATTGTCACATAAGGAGCTTAAAATCAAGTCAACAAATATTCTAATAACCAAAACTTAACTATAAACCTTAAAACAACCAAAATTTAGCCTGAGAAAGTCATACTCATTCTTAACACATAATTGGACTTTCAAAATATCAATTGTAAATGGTTTTGAACATTATTAGATTCATTAAAAACAACAATCCAAAGTATGCCTTACCCCATAACAGCCCATCTCAGCGTACAATCCGCACCTTCTTCTACCAATAATCAACAATGCCAACAAAATCCCAAAATCAACAATAAACCAACTTTAGCTCAAAATTATTTAACCTGCAAGGAGTGTAATTATTAATTAGATATAAGCATAAAAAAATTCATGTTTTTGTTTCAAGACACCATCATCATCCTAAACACTATCTATAAAAAACTTCAAACTCTTACAAATTTAGACCGCTAAGTAAAACATATGCTTATTTGTTCAATTTAATCGAAACAAAAATAATCCCATATACTTTCTAAATCAATAAACATCATAAAGCAAGTAACACTCAATAAATTAAAATATTTAAATATGCACGCTTTAATTTGATCATAATGAAATCGAATACCTGAAATATTGGAATCACTCGACAGATAATCAGATCCTTTATCATAACCCTCAAAAAAATTATATTGATTACTATTTATCTTGATCAATTTTGCCTTCGATTAAAAACCCTAAATATGTTATTTAGGCGTTACTGCGTCTTTTTACCAAGTGTGAGAGAGAGGTGTGAGAGAAAAAGTTAAACGGGTGATACTTTACCCTTTTTAATATATATAAAAAAAATAATGTAAATACTTAAACATAATCTATGATTAAAATATAAACATAACTGATCATTGATCAGTTTCTTCCATTGAAAAAGTTATAAAACCAGCTACATATTCACCGTTCACATAAACCATACATTAAACCAACTACATACATCAAAACACAAAAGAAAATCTCCAACATGTCCTAATCTTCATCATCAGAACTTTCAGCCTCATCCAGCTTCTCCAAAAGCTCCTCCTTCTCCTCCAAGCTTTGACGACACAACACAAGCAGTTGAGCCAACAGATCAAGTTTCCTGCGATCCTTCAGTTGTATTTCAAGGATAGCATCATGACCAGTTGCTGCCACAACATTGAAACGAGAAAAAGTGCTAGATGCCTCATTGATTGTTTGCTCCTTTTTGTTAATCACTGCCCTTAACTGACTGCTCTCCTCCCCGATACGAGCAATGAAACCTTCCTCCTCTGCTTTATCGTGAGTTATCGTGAGCTCGAAAGCATCAACAAGCTTTCGGGCCAAATGAGAGATTTCAATTCATCGAGGTTTGGTGTGGCCGACATTCGATTTTAGGTTAAGGTGGATAGAGTTGTGTGTTAAAATTAGGTTAGATGTAATTGCTCTTCGATTATATATACACAAAATTGTGTGGTCATAATAATTAAGGTTCGTAGATAAGAATTTGCAAAGAAAACAACACAAAAACAATAATTAAGGTTCGTAAATAAGAATTTGCAAAAAAAACAACACAAAGACACTGAAGAGGCATTGGAACATTTAATTTGGGTGTTACTGGAGACTTTGAAGTTTCCATGCATAAATGGGGAATGCAGTATTTAGGAAGATGTCCAACATTGCAATATAACACCCTCAATTATACATTTGATATAAAACAAACCCTACATACACAATGCATTACAATTAACATCCTAAGCTTAAAAGACATGCTTATAATTTATAAAGCTTCGTTAATTAAAAATTTCATAATCATAAAAACAAGCAAAAACACTAAAAATTTAAATACCATCAAAGATATCTAAATCAAAGTTACTAATTAAACTCATTCATTTTTTTAGCATTTGACTCTTCCTCACGAACACCGTCTTTAGCTTCCTTAAACAAATTAACTAACTTTTCAAGCAATACACGATGCCTCTCGAGTCTTTCTCAAAGCATCAATCGAATCTAAAGCTACGCCACGATGACCTAACGCCCATGTTCAAAATCATCATGTTGTTTTGGCCATTACACGCCTCACATGATGACAACAATCAAAAGCAACTTTGATAATGCATCATCTTCACATGCGCGTTGCACAAACCACAAACGCATACAATTATGCAATTTAGATGATCCTGAAATATTCATCAAATTCTCTAACAACTCAAAATTTGCCATTGAAGAGTACAAATAGTTATATAATTCCAAATAACAAAAGTCACAAATAAATAAGAAACAAAACACTTATGTAACTTACTCAAATTAAAATACTACATATGAAAATACTATGTTAATAAAAACTTTTAATGAAAATAAAGTAATATAAATACAAAAGTAATTATAACATTATTAGGCATCTAAATATAGATTCCACAAAATAATATAAACTAAAGTAATAATAACATTATTAGCCATCTAAATAATAAATACAATGCAACTTCTAATAATGTATCTAAATACCATCATATACAACATTATGAATAAAACATCACCCTCAACCACTAGTTGACTTAGTGAAAGTAAATGAAGAAGGCTCGCGCTTATGTGAATTCGAATGAAGAATGGTCGCGCTATTATTATTACGTTAAATCATACTATACTCACGTAACCAAATAAAACCGAAACTTTCTTACAAGATTACAAGTAAAAAAGTCATCTACATATCTGAAACTCAAAATATAAATCATAAACCTACTTTGTTATACACTAGTAAATAAACAAAAAAGTATGTTGATTTACATAATATCTTTAACAAAAACAAAAGCAAGAATGTGTTACAAATTAGTGAAAGTTGATATGAACCTAAAGCCATCAACTAAAAAGATAACATTATTTTCTCTATTATGGCTCTTCCTTTCCAACAAACCTTCCATTATGATTCTTTTGTTATAACCCTCCGGTGGCCCTTTTTCCGGCGACTTTACCACCATATCTTCCAATCTCCGACCATCATCGCCATCATTTTTCCGGTGAGGATAAATAGAGTAAACCAATATCAATGTGCATAGAATCCCAAGAAACTTTCCCAAAAATATTGTGAAAAATAAACTACTGACCATAATACACAACCCTGACTTTGACTCATGACCACCGTTGACTTTTTCCATACAAACACTTTTCTTACCGGGAAAAGCTACCGGGATATTCATATCGGAAACTGGAATAACGGGTTTCTCACTCCTTTTATTAATACCTTTCTCAACTAGGGTTTCCTTTTTGTTTTCGGGTATTTCACCGGATAAAGAGTTAGTATTTGACTTAACCGAAAGTTGACGGGTATATTTCTCAGGAGCAACCCTTTTCCCGCGGCCGGAAGTCTTACTTGTCGCCTTAGTATACGATGATCTGACACTTGGTGGTAGTTTTACGTAATCTCCATCGTCAGTTTCCATCACTTGTGGTCTCATACATAAGAAAAACTTTGCTTTCATTTTAAGTTTTAGCGTTAAGAAAAACTAGCAAGAACCTTGAACATCGAGAGCTTTGGTGATCTTATGTAAGTGTTTGTTTATTTAAGGTAGGGTGGCTGCCGGAGATTTGTTAGTTTCTGGTGGTAGGCTAATAATGAGGGAGTTAGAAATCAGGCAGACAAGTGGAGTATTAAATGGTTTCATTTTTGGACACGACTTCTTAAACTTTAGAAACTCAGTCCACTCGTGTTCTACATGACTAATATAATATGAAATGATATACTTGTATGCTAAGTTACAAAACTACTCCCTTAACATTTTGTTAATTCCAAGATTCTTGCCGGTTAGGTGATAACAATGAATTATTTGATTTGTTTGTTTTTGAAGTGGATTAGCATAGTTAATGTTATCTCATAAAATCTCATTTAATTGTCATATTTACATTTTTATATGAAAAGATTATCCATTTCTTTTTAGTAAAAACTAAAGAATCAAGAAGAATATTACATTAAGTGGTTGAAAATTAAACTAATTTTATTAAAGGATTTCCATGTGATTAAATTGAGGCGGAGTAATATTTTGTGACTAATATTGTCGTGAATAATGATGGGTATGAGTTTGATAATAATGTGGGTCCTTCACCCATGAAAGATCCATACCATTTCGTTGATGTATATAGAATATGAATTATATATATCATTCATTCTTATAGTGATGGTACTCATCTTAAACAAACACATTTAATCACTTTCATAGTTATAATGTGATACCAAACGCACCCTAAGTTATTAGTATGTTGTTTGAGAAGTGAGACTTAACGGTTACGTTAAGGAGATCGAACAAATATTTCAGCATGCAAATCTTAATACTCGTGTATTGATTTGATACGGAGTTGTAGATTGAAAGATATATATTCATTGTAAGTCACTCGGTTGGTCATTGAGTAGAAATTGGTTAACTAATTAATAGTTGTTTCATACCTGATAAAAATGGATAAGTGATATTGTTTATAGATATGTTTACTTTTTAGTACGTGTACATTGGTATTAAAGCCCTAAAAACTCATCAGATATCTAAACTACATATAATTAAAAAAAAAAAAAAAAAAAGCCTATTTTCTTCATTAAATGTAGAAGACATTTTAAAATTAAGTATTAAGCAATAAATTATATATGTTCGTTGTACAATTAAATTATGCACTATATATTTGAGTAAATACACGTTAGCCCATGTGGTATTGCAGATTTCATATTTAGTTCATTTTCGAAAAATGTACCTATGAGTCCCAACGTTCCTAACTATTACGTCGCGAGTTCAAAATCGCTAACGACGTTAGTTTTCCCCATTATCTCCCATAACACGTGCAATGCACACGATGGTAACTTTTGTCTTCTCAATTTTTGTCCTTTTCCATTTACTTTTTATATGTTGTCATATCAAACTTGTCGCCCATTATATTAGCTTTTTTTACAACACACACTTAATTAATTTTTCACCTGCATCATTTCTTAACTTTTACAAAATTGCACACATAAAACCCTAATCTTTTTCCCCAAATTATTCTTCATAATCTGACTTCCAAATTAGTGAAAGATCTGTATGCGTTTGCAAAGGAGGATTAAAATAAATTTTGTCTATTGGTTTAATTTTCTTCAATTTGGTGTAATTTGCTTGTAATTTTAAATATTATGTTCTAATATTTCATTGTTTGACTTTTTTTTATAAACTCATTCTACTACGTTTACGATGAGGATACACCATGGTGGTGAGCTTATGTTTTATCCAGGAAGGGTTTACCGGGGGTATGAAAAGTATTGTAGATATGGTCAATATTGAAACCTTCTCGATTCATGAGTTAGATGATATAGTTCAGGACCTAGGTTGGACACATAAAAGGATAATGTATTATAACTTCTGAAACCTGGTATGAATCTTGATGTAGGGTTGCATGCTTTATCTTTTGACGATGATGTACCTTTTTTTAAGTCAGTTTATAGGTGAGCATAAGGTCATTGAAGTTTACATATAACATGTTATGTCCAAAGTAGGAACTTATTTCAAGTCAAATAAGACAATGAGTGTTGTTATTGATGCAATAAATGAGGGCAATGGTGTTGGTACACGAGTATTAATATTAGCATGCTGAAATATTCATAGAAGTCAAATAACCCTAGTCGTATTGGTACTAGTAGGTCTAGACGTAATGTTCCTAAGAGGCTACTTTTGGAAATGTTTCACCCTCATGAGCAGGAAGCTAGTGATGAAATTAGTAGGTATACTCATTTACCTACTCGAGAGCCTAGGTTAACTGAATTACCTACTCAAGATTCTAGGTTTACTCAGTTACCTACTCACGAGTCTTCTATTCTAGCGTTAGACGCAGAACTTGATGACATCGATGAGGTTTTTGGTAGTATTAACTTAAGTTTCGCTAAAAATTTTAGTCAAGAACATGTAGTTGAAGATTCTTTGAGGGTAGAGGATTACCAATTGAATGATATTGATGTGGATAATAATGTGAGGGAACATGAAAATCAAGATGTAGTCAGTCATATGGTAGTTGATGATCATGCTAGTCTAGAGGAAACTAATGATCAAGTGAATGATAATGCAGGTGTTGATTCTGTGAGATTGGAGGATAACTATGATTATGTGGTTTTAAGTGATGGGTTGATGATGAGAGTTATGTTTACAAAGGAGATAGTAAGGAGGTCCATAGTGAAAGTGAGGAGGAAAATGAGGTCTTTTATAATGAGGATAACATTATCGATGAACTGATGTTGTTCTATCTTTGTTTAGGATGAATGAGCGAGGGCCAAATGTGTTGGGCTAATTGTTGTTTTTGACCTTGATGATAATGGGCCTTCCAAAGAATGTGTTAATACAAATAAGCCGTAAAAACGTTTATTTATATTTTACGATCTTCTATTGTTTTGTCGATAACAAACGTAAAATCATTTTAACGAAACAAATAAAATACATATATAGTTTGAGCCAATAGTTTTCTAACACACTTACGTTTTCACATAAAACACTAAAACAACTATAAGTGATTTTATGATTGAGTAATATATATGTGCAACAACTAGTGTTTACATATTGGGCAAAATATATACACAACTAGTATATATTATATAAATGGGTAAAACTACAACCAATGGAAAATACCCATAACCCATGGTATTGACCCATACCCGTTGACTAGGTACATTGCACTCATAAGATACATTGTATCTAGTATAAGACCCATGGATCAACCCATAACCCATGACCCATGACCCATGACCCATAACAAAATACCCATGGGCGAAGAGGCGTCCACGGATCCGCTTGTGGGAGGATGCATGGGATCCGAAACGATAAGCATTTCTCCTTTATAAATAGTGAGCCATTTCTTCCTTTTGGGTTGCCACTCTTACATACTTTCTCCAAGTATTGTAACTCTCAACCACCGATCTGATGGATCTTTCTATGTAGTTGTCTTTTGTTTTGTGTGATTCTCTAGGTTCCTTTTAAAGCGAGCTCACCACTTCTTGAAGTCAAGCAAGCTTAAGTCCATGAGTTGCCATGTTTCGTCATCATCAAGACTACTGAGGTTCTCTTGTTGATAGTTCTTTCTTCCTCCATAGAAGTGTTGTGTCAAAGGCATTAGTGAAAGATGCCGAAGGAGTCAAGACGAAAGCATTAGTGAAAGGTGCTTAACGTCCGTGTCAATAGGATTGGTGAAAAATGCTAAAGGTGTCAAGACGAAGGCATTAGTGAAAGGTGCCAAGCGTTGTGTCAAAGGCATTGGTGAAAAATGCCTAAGAATCAAATCAACTGGCATTAGTGAAGAATGCCAAGGTCGTATAATCGATGAGGTGCATCATTATACATATAGTATTAGTTTGTTTTCAAGGATGGTGATATCCTTGATGATGTTGTAATAAGGAGTGGGTCTCCTTTTGGATTAGGTGTTGTGTTGTGTTGGGTAGTAGTTCCTCCATTATAATGGAACTAGGTACTTAGCCTAGTACCTAATAAAGGGTAGGCGACGTTGTGGTAGGTGTGGTTCACCTTGGTGTGAAAGAACCCGGTGGTTAGCCTAGTACCGGAAAAAGAGTAGGCGACGTTGTGAAGGCTTCTCCGCCATAAGGAGTTAGTGTCGTGTAGTGATTACGAACTCTCGGGTAGGTGACTCGGGGAGTGGAGTAGGGCAAGGAAGGTGTCCTTGTAGCCGAACCACTATAAATACTTGTGTCGTGGTGATGTGCTTCTTACTCTTTATCTTTCATTACACGTTTATATATCTATCTATCAATGTCCAACACAAACAACCAAATAGATTAACATAAGTTGATCTAAATGTTTTAAAATGAAGTTTTAATTGGTAAAACTATTCAACCCCCCTTCTAGTTTTCCACAATTGGCATCAGAGCTTCGTGACCAAGTTTCTTAAAGTATGTTGTACTTTAAAAACTTGATACGATCCGTGTATGTTTGAAACTACAAAGAAGGAAATATTTCAAAACATTTTTTTTTCTTTTCTCTCTTTCATGTTGGACATTGATAGATCATTCTAACATATTTGTTTCAAGAAATCTTCATGCTAGGATCTCTTCAAAACCTTCATTTCTATTCAAATAATAATGAAGTCTACCTTCGAGAAAGGATCTAAAAGTAATCACAACCTACTTAATCTAAGTACAAAGGATTATTTTTGGTATTATGTCTTTATAAGCCAAACCAAGAAGCATAAAGGTATCTTTACTTTTTCATTAGCTAGCTTACATGATTATGTTAATATCATAGTTCTTGTTTGTTCAATAAATTGCTAGTCTCTTAAAAGTCTCTCTTCGTCACTTTCCGACTTACTCATCATCGGAATAGTATTCCTCTTGATTTAAATCAAACTAACTGTCGTCACAAATGGATCCTTGATAATTAACTTATCAAATCCGTCGACCAAAACATCTTTTATTTGAAACCTTTAAACTATTTTTGTTCCATAAGCTAGTTTATAGCCTACTACAAAAATAAAGCCAAACAACCCTTTTTCTTTCCACGGGGCGGATCCTCTAGTTGTACTAGCGGATCCTAATCACAAGGATCAGGGGAACCGTGAAACGAACACTGACTATCGCATTTGAAAACATCAGGTGGGGTTCCTCTCCCACATAACACAAAAGCGACTCAGAAGCGATTTCATCCTCATGGGACTCCATACCCCAAGTATTCTTCTCTAGAATACCATTGTAAGTAATTACACTAACTTGGTCTAATTTTCATCATCCTCATCCTAGGGTTTATGGTTGCACAATTTCTAATCAATTAATTCAATTAGGGTTTTCAAAATTAATCATTAAAAGGGGCTTTTAACACAATTAGGATTACATCGTGTTCACAACATTGTTAATACAACTCAAAACCATAAACCCATCTCAACTAATTTTACCTAATTGGAATATTTGTGTTTCTAGGACCAACCATGCCTAAAGCCACTCAACAAGACCACCATGATACCGTCCATTACCTCACCCATTACTATCGGAAAGAAGGGTTATCAAAAACCGATCGCAAAGTCTTCAAGAGACTTGAAAAACGACTTATTCACGAAGGTCGTGTAGTCAAGGAATGTTTCCTTGAAGATACCGACACTCGTCAAGTTTTCTCGGCAACCAACTTTGATTGTCTTCTTGACATTGATGAACAAATCTGCCCGGTGTTCATCTTTGAATTCTATAAAAGCATTAGGATCATTCGAAACACCGATGATAGCATTTCAATCGCCTTCATCATCAATAAACAAAACTTCACTCTACCTCTCAACACATTTGCTCAAATTCTTCGCATTCCTTATGAAGGAATTTGTATGTATTCTCAAGATTGGGTAATTAACGCTTAAAACCTTGCACTTGATTCTAAACCTATCTACAATACTCCTCTTGATGATCCCGCAACCATTCGAGATACTATCTTCAAAGTTAGGACCGACCAATCCCGTTTCAACCGAAACAAAAAGCTCATTCACCGTGATCCTTTTCAAATGGAACTTTTCAAAATGCATCCCATGTTTAGAAAATGGGAAGAAATCCTTAGGGAAAACGTCATTAGCCTAGTTGGTAACAAGGATCATCCAAATGCATGTCTTGTGCAAATGATATATTGTCTTATCCACCAAAAGCCATTTAATATCGCCTATTACATGGTGAAGAGAATGGCCGGGGTATTCAAAGTTTCTAACATGGTACTTCCATATGGTATGCTCCTAACACGACTTTGTAAGTATGTTAGTGTGTTGGAATCACTCCTAAACCATAATCAAGTGTTAGTAATTAATATGTAATAGTTAGCTTTATTATGGCCTTTATGTTTGTTTTTAGCCTTAAGCTTATGTAGAAGGCCCATGAGCTTAGGCCCAAGCCCATTTAAGAAAGGATGGAAACTAGGAGTGTTGCCCTAGCTTTCCTCCTATAAATACTCTTGTAAACCTTCATTTGAAGGTTGGTTGTTCAAGTTTTATTTCATTCACATCCACGCCTAAACCGTATTATTGCTTTGTGTGTGTGTGTGTTAGATCTTGTTCAATCGCCTCATCCCTTTCTTATAAGCTTGTGTTTGTAAAACTAGTGACCTAACGATGGTATCAATCGCCTACTAGTTGGGTGAATCATTTTGTTTTGAAGTGGGTTTTGGTCCTCGCGTAAACCTAATGAGTGATACTTTGGTTTGTTTAAAAACACGTTTTTACATTTTTAATCCAAGATTCTTGTACTTTCAATGTTTTGAGGTGCTAAAATAAATGTTTTTGGCAAAAGTTTCAACCTTCTGCGTGGATATCGTTTTTAAGCTTGGTTTTTAACGAGGGTTTCATTCTACGCTTAACTGTTTTAGAGGCTTTGGTTCATCAAGTTTCACACTTTTGTGTATTTTGGTGTTATTGAAGCTATTTTATTACACAAAAACGGGTTTAGAAACACTTTTGGACAGAATCAAAATTTTGAGCATTTCTACGCGTAGTAAAACCCTAAAATTACGCGTACGTGCTTCCTTGGTTTGATCTTCATTTTCGTTGTTTATTCTGTGTTTTCTTACTTGGATAAGTCTGAAAATACGTCGACTTTGGATATCTCTTGCACTGTGATAGTGTAAAAGATCATTTGGGCAAAAAAACCCTAAAATTACGCATAAGCATAAGCTTATGCGTGAAATCGCCTAAGATTTTCCTCGCTAAGCCTAGTCTTACGCATAAGAAAATCCTCGCCTAACTTTCTCGCCTAACTTTTGTCTCGCCTAACTTTAGAGCTTTTTCCTACTTACGCGTAAGCTAAATCCTCACGCGTAACTACTTATTGTTACGTGTAACTTTGGTGTTTTACGCATAAGTGCTACTTGGTTCTTGTCTTTTCTCGCCTAAGGACACTTCATCAACAAAGGTTCATTTGACTACAAAGATCCATTTTACCAACACAAGTTTTCAACATGTCTCAACCACCATACTCTAACTATTTCCTTACACTTATCCTCAAGCGACAACAACAACTAAGTCCACAACATCAACAATGGAATCAACAACAAGCTATTTATCAACAACAATTTAATCAACAACATACTCCACAACTTGGTGCAATTCCCCACCACAAATGGTTCAACCACCGCCAAGTCTTCAAGTTCAACCCTACACAAATGATTACAATCAACATCCATCAAAGAACACTATGAAGGAACCCACTTGGTTTGCAAAGATGTGTGAAGCTTTAAGCGACCAACAATCAATTCATGAAGTTGGATTACTTGATAGACCTCCAATGCTCACTCCGGAAACTACGATCAATGGGTGATAAGGTTCTTTAGGTTTTGTGATCTAAAGAAGCCACATGGAAAGTTCTTAAAGAAGGTCATCTTGGAAGGTCCATTTGAGATGCCTCTTGTCATTGTGCCGGAGATCCTCTCATTATTCCACCAAGGGATGAACAAACCAACATTGCTCTTATTCTGGACTTGAATCCTCAAGAACTTCTCCACTATGAAGCGGATGAACTTGCAATGGAATATATCCTCTTAGGATTACCAAACCCAATTCTTCGTAGTGTTGATGCTCAAAAACCGCACAGAAAATGTGGGATCATATTCGTCTTCTTATGGAAGGATCGGTACTCAATCGGGAGGATTTGGAATCCAAAATTTACTTGGCTTATGAACACTTCATGATTGAACACGAGAGACACTAGAGTCCTATCATCATCGTTTTCGAGACATCATCAATGATTTGGATAAACACAACATCATCATGCCAAGAATTGCGGTGAATACTAAGTTCTGAGTAGTCTTGGTCACGAATGGGAGAAGTATGTTATTTTTCTCCGTCAGCGAAGAATATGCAACATTCTACCTATGGATTGTTGTACGATTACTTGAAGCCTCATGAAAAGGAAGTTGATCGGGAAAGGATTCTCCGTGCTCAAATTGATCCACCTACACATCCGGACAATCAACAACTTGCCTTATATGCTCAACAAAGTTATCCTCCTCAACAAGAAACTCAACCTACTACCTCAGTCACACCAAACGATCAATCACAACAACCTCAACAAAATCAATTGGTTCCTTACAACCACAACAATGATCAAGAACTTCATAGTCAAACTAATGATGAATCCGATCCGTTCGAAGCATTGCAACAAGGGTTTGTTATGATTGCTAATGCTTTTAGCCGTTATACAAACAAATCTAACAATCATATTCGTTCCTCATCCAATACACGAAATCATTTGTTGTGAACAATGGACGAGTTGAAGTTCGAGAATCGTGGTTATGGTGCGTCAAATGGGAGGTGGTCAAGAGTTTAATGCTATGGGTTGGAATAACAACAGAGCTCAAGTGGTAGAACAGGAAATGCTCGAGAATGGGTTGAATGGTCTTGATGCTACAACCGCAATGAGAAGGACACTGGCTAATGCATGCCCAAAGCCAAGGACTAGGGGCGGTGCTTACTTCAAAAGGCTCTTCTTTTGGCTCTTAAGGATGAAGTGGTGGATCTCTTACAAACAAAAACGAGCTTTATGGCGATCATGAGACTCGGATGATGATATGGAGGACTTGCAGGCCAATGCATTTGTTATGTTGATGGCTAATATGCAAGTGCTACACATGAGTGAAAGCAGACCCGGTGTATGACAACGATGGCTTGTCTCGGTACCGAACAAACCATCATCATATCGAACTAATATCTCGCCAATATCCGAATCCGACACGGATCGGATTGTTCAAAATGAGTCATCTACATCTCGGTCGGCGATTTTCAAGTTAACCACAGTAGTTACATTTGACGATCAAGATGACCTTATGGTTTCCTTTGATAATCAAATTGACTCCGTGGTTGTACTTGAGGATCTAAAGAATGATCATCTTTGTGACTCACGTTGAACAAGATGAGTATTGCCTCATCCAGATTTTGCTCGGTTAATTCAAGACCATCAAATCAAAATGGAGGAATGTTATGCATTAAATAAGGACTTAAAAAGCAAAATGCTTTGTTAACCAAGGATTTTGAATGCTTACAAATGCAACTCAACTTTTTCAAAACTCAAGAAAACCGTGAAAAAGGTTTTGAAGCCGCTTTGCTAAATCTCATCAAAGCGAAAAATATTTAGAGACGGATCGTGATCTAGCGCTTGAAGAATGCTTTGTTATGCGAAATAGAACAACTAAAACATGAACATAAAAGGCAAATTACCGCTCTCACCTTGGAAAATCAACAATCTAAAAGGTGAGTTGTAAAATTGTCAAAAGCAGTTCTCGACATACAAAAAGCATTCAACCAATCGGGTAGATGACCTTCTTGCGAAATTATTGGCTTGCAAAACAAAATTAAAGAGTTTAAAGCATTGTTTACAAACATGGTGAATCGATATGACTATTGAAAAGTTTACTTTAAAACCCAATCGAAAGGATATGGACCAAATTTGGTGATTACAAACCAAAGCTTTCACTAAAACATTCAAACCAAATCCAAGTTTCGGTCGAGAATATAAAATTAATGATCTTGTTATGAGTGTTGTTGAATATCATCGTCAAGAGGAATTAGATGCGAAGGCGAGTCGATCAAAATTAAAAGCAGTTGTTTACAACAAACCTTTTAATTATTCAAAACCGGTCACTTTTGTCACACTGCGGACTCTACTAACACACCAAGGGTTATCATCAAACACACAGGTCTTCTAATGTTAATCCCCAACCGGACTATGCACAAATTTATGGTCCTTTACCTTCAATCAAGTAAACTCAAAACACGAAAATCGTAAAATTCTTAGATATTTTGATATTTTCATGGTGACCTCAAAACTTTAGAACATGAGATAGAACATCATTACGAAATCAAAGTTCAACACTTTCAATCGCCTTTAGCGAGAACAAAGAGACATTTTCGGAAAAATCTTTTACCAAATGTTAAAAATTTGAAAAGTTGTGCATTAGCTTGGGAAAAGGATTTTCATAAGGAACTTGGAGTGATGAAGGTCATTTTCGAGAAAGCTGAAACATCTATTTCTAATACTAAGCGCAAAAGAAAATGTTGAGAAAAGATGTTGATCGACTCTTGGAAGATGTTATCGTCTTGATATCCATAATGTTGTGTTATTCTATTCTTTGCCACATGCATCGATTATATCTCTGGCGATAAAGTTGACTCGTGGTAGCTGTTGAGAATCTTGATAATGTGCGGATCGAGTCTTTAAAAGTGAAAATAACCAATTACTTAACGAACTTTACAATGCAAAACATCGTCTTACGTGGTGTGAAAAGATATTCACAATCATCAACTTAGTTTTCAAAAGAAAATCGCTCAATTGAGTGCAAAATCTTCGATCCTAAAATTGAGCAAGCTGGATGATCAAAGCGTGTCTTTGAAAAGTCAAATCTCAAAATATGAACAAGAACTTGTAAAAGTTAAGCAGAATATGGTGTCATATTTGATTTACTCAATAAGACTCGACATGAAGCATCAAATGAACTTGATCAATATCTTGCTCACACTAGAGATGTCATGAATTTTCTTTGGTAATATTCGATCCGAAAATCAAGATTTGATTCACACTATCTCTAAGCTAAGAGAAATGTTAGGAAAGTATGAACAACTTCCGCCAACCATCATTAAGAGATTAGCACCGGTCACACTTAGTAATCGTGCACCTAGAATCCCTCTTGCCAAATCACAAGTTGCTAACGTGCTTCCTTCTCTTGAAGCAGGATTAGTTCGTCTTTTCCAAGCGTCCGCACTTCACGACCTAGGAGCACTCAATCGAAGAATAGGAAGTTGCGACCTAAGAAAAGATCAATAAGGAATGCTAAAGTAGAAGAACACCCTAGGACTATGAATAAGACTCACGTTGCTTCCACTATAGACGTTGCGTCGGCAAATGTAATAACAACGATGATGTAACGAATGCTAAACCTTTAAGCACTTTTGATATTCGATCGATTCACCTTGTGTTATTTGTCGTAAAAGTATGAATTCGATTGTCATGACAAATGTGTTGCTAAAGCTATAATCTCTCGATTCACGGAATCCTAAGAATCGGAATACCTCTAGGCCACTAATCATTCTTAGTCGTGGCTTGGTAGACCGCCTTCTTTAGATTCTAAGGCAACCATTCTTTGTCCTTTGTAGCTCAGTTTCACCTCCTAAGAATGTAGTACCACCTAGTGCATTCACTAAGACAAAAGCAAGAGTAGTTATAGATGGCAAAATGGATATATAACACACTAGGATTTAAATGGATGCCTAAAGTCATTAATGTGTGCATGTCTCATATACCTTGAACCCTCTAACACCGGGTTCCACATCTACTTCTATTCCATCCGTGTAAATGCATGTGTGTAATGGGTGATCTGATCATTCTAGATTGTTGATAGCGGATGTTCCGACACTTGACATGCAACCTTAAACTATTATCAAACTATATTGCAAAGTTCATTGGCATCGTCGGGTTCGGGAGCGATCACTTAGCGACTATCATGGGCTACGGAGATTATGTCAATGGGAACATCGAAATCGTGAGGGTTTACTATGTGGAAGGCCTCGGTCATGTCTGTTTTCGATGAGGTCGGTTTGTGATGGAGATTTGGAGGTTGCTTTCGGGAGAAAACTTGTTTCATTTGTGATCTACAAGGAAATGACCTTATGTCTGGCTCGCGTAATTCTAGTCTCTACACTATCTCTATGCAAGACATGGTTGCTTCATCTCCCATCTGCTTACTTTCAAAGGCAACATCAACAAAATCCTGGCTATGGCACCGTCGTCTCTCACAACTAAACTTTCAAACCATCACCAACCTTGCTCGACACAAACTAGTTAAAGGTCTCCCACGATTCCGGTATTCAAAAGATCACCTTTGCTCAACCTGTGAACAAGGGAAAAGCACTCGTGCTCATTTTCCTTCAAAGGTGGAACACGACTCTCGACATGTGCTACATCTTCTTCACATGGATTTGTGTGGCCCGATGCGGCGTGCAAGCGATCAATGGCAAACGCTACATCTTAGTAATTGTTGATGACTACTCACGATGGACTTGGGTCTACTTTCTTCATAGCAAAGACCAAGCTCCACAAATGGTCATCACCTTCTCACAAAAATACGAGGTTCGACTCCGCAACACCGTCGGGCTAATTTGAGCAGACAAAGGCCGAATTTGTTAACCAAACCCTTCGTGAATTTTATGAGAAAGTAGAAATTGACATCAAACATCTATTGCACGTACACACGAACAAAGCGGAGTTGTTGAAAGAGCGAAACCGAGCGTTAGTGGAAGCTGCAGAACAATGTTAATCAATGCTAAACTTCAGTTACTTGTGGGCGAAGCGTATATCTGCATGCTACACTCAAAACCGATCTATGATCACAAAGCCACAACAAAACACCTTCGAGCTTGTCTACAACCATAAACCGAATCTCAAACACTTTCATGTATTTGGATCCCTTTGCTATCCGAATAATGATCGTGATGATTTTGGAAAGCTCAAAGCCAAAGCGGACATTGGAGTCTTTATTGGATATTGTGAGAATTCTAAAGGTTACGGATCGGAATCGTCGTACAAAAGCGGTGATGGAACCGATTCATGCTCATTTTGATGAACACACCAATGGCTTCGAGTACAACGAGTTTAGAACCCGGTCACAACCGTTTAAACTTCCCCAACCCCATCATCGGTGAACAAAGCACCCGGCTAACTCGTCAATAAATGGAAAGGTTATTTGCTCCTACATTGCGTGGCGATATTGATGAGCGTGCTCGGTGTATCCGCTATTTCATTGCACAACGATAATATTCCTATACGATACACGCTACAACTCATCGTTGAAGATGCACCTACACGATTGACTCCAACACAACAGTTGAACACACCGCTTCCAACAATGATGAACCGGTGATGATATTACAGATGAAGTACCCCATCTGCAGATTTTGATCCAAATCGTTCTTGACCCGTTTGCTAATGAAGCTGCTTGCACGGATGTCGCGGAATCTTCAACAAACCATTTGAATCCTCAAAATCGCACAATGTATACCAACATCAACCTCTACACACCGATGGACAAAAGGCCATCCTCGGCTAACATTATTGGCAACCCGAATCAACGGTCGTTACGAGACAACGTCTTCACACGAGATGGTGAACATTGCATTTATGCACTCACATCGCTAATCGAGCCTAAAAACATTAAAGACGCAATGACAAAAGACAAGCTGGATTGAATCCATGCGGGAAGAACTCAACCAATTCAAGCGTCTTGAAAACTGAAAGAAGGGTCTCGTCATTGGTCTAAAATGGTTGGAAAAACAAAGATTTGAAGGGCGTTATCCGAAAAAACTAGTTGCTAAGGGTTTTGATAGACTTTGAAGAATTGAAAAAGAGGGGGTTGAATAGTTTGATTAAAAACTTTGTTTTGACTTATTGAAAGATCAATTGATATTGATCTTTAGTATATTGATGAAATAAGCAAGCAATATGTAATAAGTAAATAAGGAAAGAAATGATCAAACCACAACAAGTTGTTTATAGTGGTTCGACCTACAAGGACTCTTTTTCCTTGCCTACTCCACTCCCGAGTCTCACACTCGAGAGTTTAACTTCACTAGTCAACAAGCTCCTTTCACCGTGGAGAAAACCTTTACACTTCGCTTACACTATTTCCGACACTAAGCTAGATGTCGAGTTCTTTCCAAGGGTACAACTACTCCCACACAATGTATTTTGAGGACTAAAATACTAACCACTCACACTCACAAGATTATGATGGTTTGATACAACAATGAAGTATGGATCAACACTAGATCATACAACACTAAATAAACAAGACTTCCAACTTCTCGTTGAAGCTTGAATATGACTTGATCTTCTTTGCTACAAAGAGATCACTAATATGATATAAACCGAGTTAGAAAGGTTAGAGAAGATATGTATGAGAGTATGTTAGAAAGGGATGATAAACTACTTGGCTTGGCATTGCTATTTATAGCCAATTTGGACGAGGGCGTCCACGGACCGCGGACCCTTAAAAGGGTTCCGCCGTGTACCAAAATGGTACCGCTTGATCGCAGTCAAGATATCAAATCTTGCCTAAAGTCAACTCTATCTAAGTAAGATTGTGCAAGATATGAAGAGTACAAATCTTCACAAAATATCTAATGGAATCTTCCAATGATCTCCATGATGTAATACATGATGTCAAATGTTGTATTACTATTAATAGAAATATGCAAATGCTTAAGTAGTGTTTGGTTTTAAGAACCTAACACATTCTACAAACTACTATCATACATAATGATTAGAGTCATATCAAGATGTTACTAATCATAAATGTAAATGCTTGAATGATGAATATATTGTTTGAGAAAGCTTGTTTTAATATCTAATAAACTTGACAAGCTTTAAGCTTTTATAAATTAAATTTACTTTTGTCGTTAACAAAACTTAGGCAAAGATCAAAAATATAAATAACGTTTAATGGCGATATTTGTATTAACAATCTCCCCTTTTGTTGAGGACAAAATATAAATTTATTTTATAAAAGAAACAAAGTTTGTACAAGAGTTATAAAATATTAGTTTTAGAACTTTGAAAAGGAAGTGATAATGCAAGTGTATGAAATTTGACTTTTATGAAAGTTAAAGAATTTACTAGTTGATGCATGATGTTGACTTTTCGAGAAAGTCAAAGTATGCGGTTTGATTTTTAAGAAAAGTCAAGTATTATCAATGAGGGTTCTGTTTGACTTTTAGAAAGTCAATTGTATGCGATTTGACTTTTGGAAAAGTCAAATATAAATAATTTCAAGTTCTATATTTTCTCCCCTTTTGTCTCAACAAAAGAAGAGGCTATCTTGAATGTAATGAGCCGAGCTTATTATCTCCCCTTGTTCAAAGCTCCCCTAAATTGGGTGCTTTAATGGGAAGATACATGGATTGTGAAAATAAAGCTACAAAAAAATTGTTAGTAATAATGATTATTCACAATCATTTCCAAACACTATGTAATGACACCAACAATGTAATAAACAACATTCATTAGTTAAAATTATTCATGAATCAAGATCATGAAAAGAGAACACAATGATGTGTTTTAGTACAAGAAAAAAAAATTATCCTAAGAAAGCAAAACAAAGAAAGACTATTCTAAAACCATCCTAAAGTGATGGTGGATGGGAAAAAGCGTTTAGGCGCTCGAGAATGTGGTTGAGGATGAACCTCATTTCCTCGTGGAAGTCATGGACCATAATCCGGGTCCGTTCCACGGTTTGACCCGTTGCTCATAAGTTGAGCAACCATGCCTTGGAGGGTAGAAAGTTTGCGGAGGTTGTGGTGGTGGAATGGTTGATGTGTTGGTGGTGTTGGGGATGTTTGGAGTGGTCATGATGGATGCAAGCAAAGCACTTTGCATTTGCATTGTCTCACTTAAGTGAGAATCCACCATGCCTTTGAATTGGTGGAGGTTGTGGAGTTCGGCTTGAATCTCCTCTCTAGTGGGATTGTCATCCACATGCTCTCGGAATGTCCTCAATATGAGGGGACATTGATGATGGAAGTGGATGATCCCGTATAAAGGACCATGAATGTCCTTGTGAATGGGGTGGAAAAGAGAGGTCTTGGCCCTAATGGGCGTTTGGGTCAATGGATGACCGAGGTGATTCATGAGCGATTAAGCTCAATGGTGCCAAAGGATGGCAATGGTGGTGGATGACTTGGCCTGGGAGGCAAGTCTTCCAAGTCCTCTAGGAAAGGATTTGGTGATGTTGGTGGAGTTGAAAATAACTCCATGGGAGTGAGTGGGAGACCTTGGTGAAGGTGGTGAGGTGTTTTGGATGTTTGGATGGGGTGCGGTGGAGGTGAAGTAGGTGTTTTATTGGTGGTGGAGTGGTGATCACAATGTGTGATGAAGTGGGTGTAGCTAAGGTAAGGTGTGTATCATCTCTAATGGGAGATGAGATTGTGAGTGGTGAAGATTCGGATGATGAGCTAAGATTAACAAAACAACAAGGCCTTACGCTCATTCTAGCGGTTTTCTTGCAAGGTTTTGGTGATGATTTAGTCATTTTAACTTGGGTTTGATTTGCTAGATAGTAGTGAGAATGAAGAAGGTGTGAGGATGATCATGGTAAAGCCTTTCAATTTATAGAGGTAAGAAATTGTTGAGAAAAGGTTTGATTTGATGTTGAACCATTGAAGAGATGAGGTTCCTAATGATTTGGAAGTGGGTTGAATGCTAGTCATATCACCCAAGTCAATCCATACAAAGAAGATGGAGTGAAGAAGAAAAGATATGCAATAAATGTGTTCTAGTGAGTGGAATTTCCTAATATTGATTACCCGGTTTGAAGGTACCAAAATTTGGTTCCTTCCTTTATATAAAGGGCTCCTTGGGTGGATTTTTCAAAATTTTGAATTTTGGTGGGAAATGGATTTCTTATAGACCTTAGTGAATAATACTAGTTCTAATAACGGTATAAACTAGTTAAGATTGATTTATAAGTGATGGAAGATAATTTGGAATCACGAAAAGTCAAAATTGAGAAAATTACGGAGAATCCACGGCACCAAAATCATACAGACGGTACCCTAAAAGGGTGCCGTCTGGTCACTTTGTCTGGTATGGCGGTACCAAACGATATAAAGGGCGGTACCAAAATTTTGGTGCCGTCGGATCCGTCGAGTCTTGAAAATTGGACGAGTTCGTTTTTAGGTGTCGGGCAAATTTCGAAACACGAAATTTTTCTCAAAAGCTGTTATACTAAACATTTCTAGTTAGGAAAAGTAAATAACACATATCTAAACATAGTGGAGCATAGATTTTGAGCAAGGCTTATTGATTTTCACAATATAGTGAAAATGGGTAAAATTGATAGCATACTTGTGCTATCCCCCGCATGAGATTGTTAGCATACACCATTGTTTTAAGTTATATTATCATCCTACATAATAAAAACAACTAAATAGTATCAAACATTAATGATAAAGCATTGTTCCAAACACTCCTTAAAGTACCCTTATTTGTCCAACTTCTTGTAAATCTTGTTCATCATCCTACCAAGGCACTTGAACATTCCCTTAGTTTGTTTGAATTCTGCGATTCATTCTCAATCTCGGGAAGAGATCGTAATACTCTTGAGGTGGAAGATGAGAGCTTGGAAGACCATCCTCGGAGCTATTTGATGATGATGATGAAGGAGTTGGAGGTTTAGCTCTCTTGCCTTTAGTCTTAGCAACTCGAGCATCACTCAAAGGTACAAAGATGTGAGGATGAGATCATAGTGAAGGTGCATCCCTTTTGGGGTTGGTGGAATTGGGCGAAGTTTCTATAGAGGCGGGTGAGAAGCATCCCGTATGGAAGAACAACGGATCCTTGAGTTGGAATATCAATCATTCTCCTAGCTATGTAGTAGGCTAAGTTGAATGGTTGTCGGGTGGACAAGTTGTAAAGCATGTGGCAAAGACAAGCGTTTATGTGATCCCTATTCCTATGGTGCTAATGCGTTTGCTCTAAGTAACTCCTCCCATTTCTTAAATTAGTGCTTAAGTTCATTGAGCTCCATTCCATATGGATCTCGGTCTACCTCTTTTCCTTTCGGGTAACTCGGGTTGTATCACCTTTTGGGTTAAAAGGTGTTCACGGATGACATCCTTATCGGCTAAGCGGGTTATGTAGGGAAGAGGCGGTCATTGATTGTATCAAGAGCGGTGGTGACCACTTATCCGTGTAGACACAAGTTCCTCGGTTGGGAATTCCTAGTACTCTAGCAAATTCACTTAAAGTGATGGTGTAGTCATTTTGGTTGATTCTAAAGCTAAGACAAAACTCATCATCTTCATCACTAAAACCGGTCACACTAGCATAGAATTCTAATCTGAACCTAGGACAAATTGGTTCATCAATGTCAAGAAGACAATCGAATTGAATGGCGGCTAGTTCTTCACGAAGATTGGTATGCTCAAGGAAGGATGAGTGAATGGTTCTACCCTCGTGGAAATACCTTGATTCTAGACCCCTAAATATTTCTACTTGTTCCTTGGTGAGTCCTTTGGTTTTGTGGTGTTTGGGAATGTAGTTAAGGGTGTCTTTGTGATCATAGAATCTTGCGGCTACCATGATTATTCAATGATGTTATCTTCAGTGATTAGTGAGTGGGAAGATGACAATAATGAGCTTGGTTTAAGTTTTACACGTTTTGGTAAAGTGGGTTGTGAGGAAGAAGATGTTATGTATAAAATTTGTTTTGTACAGAGACACCACGGACGAGACGGCACCAAATTTTGGTTCCGTCCGTGTTGTCGTTGGTGCCGTGGCTCTGATGTGAGATACAAGACAAAATTGTTTTGGTTTGACTATTCTAATGTTTTAGGCTATGTTTATCCTACATGTTTGGTTCCATTAACCCTAAACCAAGTCTAAGAAGATTAAAGGTTCTCGTTTAAGAGGTTTAGTAAAGATGTCGGCAATGTTGTCTTGGAGGATACTTTCTCGATTGAAATGTTTCCTTTTGAACATTGTCGAAGAAATGATGATGATTTCAATGTGTTTTATGCGAGCATGTTGAGCAGGATTCTTCTTGAGATCGATGGCTCCTTTGTTGTCATAAAGTATCACAATGTCGTTGAGATGAATTCCGTAGTCTCGAGCTTGCTTCATCAAAGAGCTTGTTGACATGCTTTTCGGTGAGGCGTATTCGGCTTCGATGGTAGAGATGGCTAAAGCCGTTTGCTTCTTGGCAAACCATGAGGTGAGACAATGTCCAACAAAGTGCAAATACCACTTGTACTTTTCTATCGACATAATCACCGGCATGATCCGAGTCGGCATACACTATGGTTTCAATACCCGTTCCTTTGGGATACCATAATCCTAAACACGTTGTTCCCTTAATATATCTAAAATCCTTTTAATGCTTCTAAGTGTGATGCCTTTGGGTTTTCTTGAAAGCGAGCACATAGACAAACACTAAACATAATGTCGGGTCTACTAGCCGTAAGATAGAGTAGGCTACCAATCATTCCTCTATATTTAGTGTTATCTACGGATTCACCTTCTTAGTCCTTGGTGAGTTTAGTGTCCGAGGACATGGGTGTTTTAGTTGGTTTGGAATCTTCAAGACCAAATTTCTTAAGCATGTCTTTTATATATTTAGATTGGTTAAAGAAAATACCATCATCTAGTTGTTTGATTTGAAGTCCTAGAAAGAAGTTTAACTCACCCATCATACTCATTTCAAACTCGTCATGCATGATTTTAGAGAAATCATCACATAGCTCTTGACAAGTTGATCCGAATATAATGTCATCAACGTATATTTGAACAATAATAATTTGCGATTCCTTTTCTTAGTAAAAGAGTATTATCTACTAATCCCATAGTATATTTGTTATCAATAAGAAAAGTCTTAAGGCGGTCGTACCAAGCTTTAGGTGCTTGTTTAAGGCCGTATAATGCTTTCTTGAGTTTGAAGACATGATGTGGTTTCTCAAAGTCGGTAAAACCGGGAGGTTGAGCAACATACACTTCTTCGTTAATAAACCCATTAAGGAAAGCACTTTTAACATCCATTTGAAATAATTTAAAATCATAAGCACATGCATAAGCAAGTAATATTCTAATAGATTCAAGTCTAGCTACCGGTGCATAAGTTTCATCATAGTCAATTCCTTCTTGTTGATTATAACCTTGTGCAACAAGCCTAGCTTTGTTTCTAGATACTACACCATTTTCGTCCATTTTGTTTGAAAGACCCATTTTGTTCCAATTATAGTTTGATCTTTGGGTTTTGGAACTAGTTTCCAAACATCATTTCTAACGAATTGGTTTAATTCTTCTTGCATGGCAATTACCCATGATTCATCTTTTATTGCTTCATTTATGGTTTTGGTTCAATGGTGGATACAAAACAAAAATGATTACTTTGATTTTGAGCTTGTGATCTTAAGGTTCTTTGATTAAGTTTTCCTATGACCTTTTCTAATGGATGACTTTTAGATTCTTTTATGTTGACAATTTCCTTATTTAATGGTTCATCTTCCTTGTTATTATTAATTTGACTTTCAATTATTTGACTTTCAACTAAGTCATCATCTACCAAAGGTGATGTCTTAGAGGGAGGTGGACTTTCGTCAAATGTTATGTTCAACGATTCCTCGACTATCATTGTTTCTTTATTTAGGACAATGTAAGCTTTACTAGTTTGAGAGTAACCAAGAAATACACCTTCATAAGACTTTGGGTCAAACTTGGTGAGATAATCCTTAGTATTAAGAATAAAACATTTACAACCAAAGACTTTAAAATATCCTAATGTTGGCTTTTACCTTTATAAAGTTCATATGGTGTTTTGTTTAGGAAAGGACGTATTAGGACTCTATTTAAAATGTATGTAGAAGTGTCAGCGTTACACCAAAACTTTTGAGGAATGTTTTGTTCATTAAGCATTGTTCTACTCATTTCTTGAATTGTTCTATTTTTCGTTCTACTACTCCATTTGATTGAGGTGTTCGTGGGCGGAAAAGTTATGTGTTATACCATTTGTATCACAAAGTTTCCAAATTGAGTTTCGTTGTCAAATTCACGACCATGATCCGTTCGGATCGACACAATTTGACACCTAGAAGATTTTGAATTTTCTTGCTAAGTATTTCAAATTTATCAAAAGCTTCATTTTGGTTTTCAAAATAACGTCCAAGTAAACCTTGAGTAATCATCTACTATGACCAAAGTGTATAAGTTGCCTCCATAGCTTCTTATAGAGGATGGTCCAAATAAGTCCATATGTAATAATTCTAGACACTTAGATGTGGACACCATATTTTTAGATTTGTGACTACTATGTGTTTGTTTACCGATTTTGCAAGCGTCACAAAAGTGTTGGTCATATTTTAGTTTTGGTAAATTTCTAACCAACTCTTTTGAAGATAGGTTTTGTATAAGTCTCATATTAGCGTGACCTAAGCGTCTATGCCAAAGAGATGAGCTATCGTCTAATGTTGTTAGGCAAAGTTTGTCATTATATGTTTTATCTATTTTCATGACGTATATGTTATTTTTCCTAACTCCTTTAGCTATGGTGATACCATCTTTTAGTATTTTACTACCATTTTCATCAAATAGTACTTTATACTTTTTATCGCATAGTTGGCTAATACTAAGTAGATTAAATCCTAACCTATCCACATGAGCAACATTTTCAATAGTTAGAGAGTTATGAGCAATCGTACCTTTGCCAATGATTTTGCTTTTGAGATTGCTACGAAAGTGACATTACCTCCGTCATACTCTTGGTATGATGAGAAGAGACTTTGTTGCCGTCATGTGTCGTGAGCATCCACTATCTTTTATCCATTCATCGGGTTCCAATCCAACTTTCAAGCATACCTAAAAGCGAATAACTCAAACATTTGGTCCCCAATATCTCATGGGTCCGTTTGGGTTAAACATACCATTTATTTGATTCATGTATGGAAATGATGGATAAGGGTTCCATGGCATGTGTCTGGAGTTTGATATGGTCTAGGAAGGTTTTGATTCCAACCGTTGTGTTGGTAGTTAGGTTGAACGTTGTGGTTGCTCTTAGGAAAGGCGTTTGGCAAAAGAAGTTTTATATCGTTGTTGAGTGGTTTTGATCTAAATTCATTTTAACAAGTCCTACTCGATATAATGGCTGGTTTTAGTTTAACATTATCATTGGTTTTCTTTGTTACTTTAACAAATTGATGCGGTCCGTATTGCGAACATTACATTACTTTGAAGTACCAGCGGTACCATTTTGCACAACGGACGGAACCCTTATTTTGGTTCCGTCGGTCCGTCTTTGTCTTCTGACAATTTTGATGAGAATGTTCGTCCTTTTCGGCCCGTTTGTTTTGACTTTTGAAATTAGTACTTCATTAAAACCTAGCCCATTCCTGTCTCACGGTGTTTTATGGATTTTAACTATTTCATCGGCAAGAGCGATGTTTTGTTAAACCTTTTAAATTTAGAATTATTTTCTATTAAAACTTCTTGTGTGAGCTTTAGTTTTCTATTTCAAGATTAAGCTCTTGACATGATTTACAATCATCGTCATTTGCTTTTCCTTTTCAAGTCGTTTTGCTTTTCTTTTAACTCATATACCTCATTTTCCAAAAACTCCTTTTTAGTTTTAGAAATTTATTTTTAGTTATGATTTTTAGACTTAGCTCACACAATTGATTATATTGTTTTTGCAAGGTGTCATCATCTATAGAAGAATAAGAAGAGTCGGAAAGTACCTCATTTGACTCATGTGCCATTAGGCGATCTCTTCCTTGCTTGATTCTTCATCGTCTTCACTATCACTCCAAGCACCACTTACAAAAGCTCGTTGAGTTTTGCTTTTAGGTGGCTTGGGACATTCTCTATGAGATGACTTGCATCACCACATCTAAAACACTTTCTTTCACCTTTAATCTTCTTTTCATCCCGATCTTTTGAATGGCTTCTTTTCTTCTCGAGGTTGTCTTACAAACTTTCCTCTTCTTCTAAAGAACTTCTTGAAATCTCTAACGGCCATGGCATACTCCTCATCTTCACTATCGGAACAAGATTCACCATCATCGCTTGATTCCGCCTTTGCTTTAAAAACAGCGGTTTGATCTTCTCCTTTCTTCCTTTGATGATCTCGAATCTTTCTCCATTACCATTTCGTGAACTTTGAGGTTGCCAATTAGCTCGTCTAGTGACATTATTGAGAGATCTTTTGATTCTTCAATAGCGGTCACTTTAGCTCTCCATTTGGGATGGAGTGCTCTAAGAAATTTCGACAAAGTTCTTACTACGAAAAGATTCATCAAGTGCTTTAAGTGATGTAATGATAGTGTTAAAGCGAGCAAAGCCACAATCAATGGTTTCATCTTGAGGATAACAAATTGTTCATATTGTTGAACAAGAAGATCAATTTTGTTATCCTTGACTTGTGAATTACCTTGATGTGTAACAATTAAAGATTCCCAAATATCTTTGGCGGTTTCACACATAAAAATTCTTTCATATTCTTTTCTAGGTAAAGCATTATAAAGCATCATTTTAGCTTCATTATTTTTAGCAACTAATTTCTTTTGTTCATCAACGGAAATATCCTTTGTTGTAGAACTAAAATCTCCTTTAACAATAATAAACCAAAGATCTATATCTTTTGATTTTACATATGTTTCAAAGCGGTTTTCAATAGATAAATCCATTGGTTTCAAAGAGTGGTGGTCTTTGCATAGATTGCCCTTCTTTAAAGTTTTCAGAATCCATGGATCGTTTCAAGTTTATAAAATACAAGTTATTTTAGAAATTCTTGAGCAACGAGGCTCTGGTACCAATTGTAGAAAACTAGAAGGGGGGTTGAATAGTTTACCGATTAAAAACTTTGTTCTGAAACTTATTGAAAGATCAATTGATATTGATCTTTAGTATGTTGATGAAATAAGCAAGCAATATGTAATAAGTAAATAAGGAAAGAAATGATCAAACCACAACAAGTTGTTTATAGTGGTTCGACCTACAAGGACTCTTTTTCCTTGCCTACTCCACTCCCGAGTCTCACACTCGAGTTTAACTTCACTAGTCAACAAGCTCCTTTCACCGCGGAGAAAACCTTTACACTTAAACACACTATTTCCGACACTAAGCTAGATGTCGAGTTCTTTCCAAGGGTACAACTACTCCCACACACAATGTATTTTGAGGACTAAAATACTAACCACTCACACTCACAAGATTATGATGGTTTGATACAACAATGAAGTATGGATCAACACTAGATCATACAACACTAAATAAACAAGACTTCCAACTTCTCGTTGAAGCTTGAATATGACTTGATCTTCTTTGCTACAAAGAGATCACTAATATGATATGAAACCGAGTTAGAAAGGTTAGAGAGAAGATATGTATGAGAGTATGTTAGAAAGGGATGATAAACTACTTGGCTTGGCATTGCTATTTATAGCCAATTTGGACGAGGGCGTCCACGGACCGCGGACCCCTTAAAGGGTTCCGCCGTGTACCAAAATGGTACCGCTTGATCGGCGATCAAGATATCAAATCTTGCCTAAAGTCAACTCTATCTAAGTAAGATTGTGCAAGATATGAAGAGTACAAATCTTCACAAAATATCTAATGGAATCTTCCAATGATCTCCATGATGTAATACATGATGTCAAATGTTGTATTACTATTAATAGAAATATGCAAATGCTTAAGTAGTGTTTGGTTTTAAGAACCTAACACATTCTACAAACTACTATCATACATAATGATTAGAGTCATATCAAGATGTTACTAATCATAAATGTAAATGCTTGAATGATGAATATATTGTTTGAGAAAGCTTGTTTTAATATCTAATAAACTTGACAAGCTTTAAGCTTTTATAAATTAAATTTACTTTTGTCGTTAACAAAACTTAGGCAAAGATCAAAAATATAAATAACGTTTAATGGCGATATTTGTATTAACGGTCTTTCAAATGGATGTCAAAGCTGCGTTTCTAATTAAATAAAATTAAAAGATAAATTATATTAAATAAACGTTATCACTATTTTTAAAATGATGTTTTTATTTTTCTTTTAAATTTAAATTAAAGACTAAATAACGTACAAAAGAAAATGTGAAACTAAAACATTATTAATCCTAAAAATATAAAATGACATTTTACAAACCTAATGATAAGAGAAAATTTTAGAAAAGAAAATTATTTTAAAACTATTTATCTAATTATTATTAATTAAAACTATTTTACTTATTTAATTATACCCTAAAATACAAGAAAATATGAAATAAAGCTAGAAAAATGAAATTATGACTTAGAAAAATCTAAAATAACTAAAGAGAATTTTCAAAACTAATTTTGTATTTTTACGAGTATTTCTATTTTCTATGAATTAAAAACTATTTAAAACTAATTAAATTTCTAAAATTACAAATTAAACTATGAAAACATGGAAAAATTATTTTTTGCTTTTATATTTATCTTAACCTAGAAAAATGAAAACTTATTTTTTGAAACTTTTCAGATTTAATTGCAATAAAAACTAACTAAAAAGGCTTAAAAACTGTTTTAAATAAAGAAAAATAGCAAACAAGTACTAGAAAAATATGAAAAATTAGGAAAAGTCTAAAATAATATTCGAATCTAAGAAAAATATAAAACAGTAGCTTATGTGTGAGAATATGGAGCAGAATCAAGAGTGCTTATAAATAAGCACTTGAAATAAGCTAAAGTTACCAAGCGAGCACCAATTGATTCTGAAGCTAAAATATGCTAAAAGTACTCAAAAGCAACTAAATACAACTAGTCTAAACCTCTAAAGTACAAGCTACACAGATTTGATGATTTGAAAACCAAGTGCTAAACCAGATTTTAGCTACTACTTTGTAGCCTAAAAATAAGCTACCCAATAAGCTGGAAATCAAAAACCAGATGTTGGACTCTCAAGAAGACCTAGCTAGCTACTTATAAACCAAGATTCAGACCAAGATAAGCTCTATTGAGCTTGTGACAAGCTCTGCAAGAAGCACATGCACACTCAAGTATACTTCGAGTCGGTGCTTGAGGGATTTTAGACCAAATAGACAAAAGCATTTTGAGGCTTGTACAAAATTACCAAAATCTACAAAAATCATATTAAGAAACTAGACCAACTGAAGTAGAAAAACCCACAATTTCACTTGGTTTGAACCAAAATTGAATCCATGAAAATTCACTCAAGTTGAGTTGAACCGACTTTTCACTTATTTGACTTTTGATAATTTTGCAAAGTTTGACTAAAATGAATTTTGAAACCAATTTATGGTGAGATTGATGTTTTATTGTAAACTAAGACTAATGCAAGCTATTCTAATGATTTCCTAACACAGTTAAGCTTTTGATCTCACAAATTTCCAACGATCATGAAATTAGGACGGATCATAGATGATTTTGACTTAAAGCTAGTGCGAAGCAATTTTATGACTAAAATGATTCAAGCTACCTATATTAAGACCGAGTAGACAAATTTTAAACACAACCCAAAGCTCAAGCTCAATTATACTAACTGATCCAAACACAACTTTAGCTCTTGATTTGCAAATTAAACTCTCCTTCCTAATGGACTATCCTACTACAATGCCTTGCTTTGAATCAAGCTAACCTAATAACAACAATCAATGAGATAAAAACTAATCCTAACCACGGATCTGATTATGCAATGAACTTGAAAATGAACTTACATTTGGTCCTAGCCACTATGGCTTGAGATCAATCAAACAAAGAACCACTAGCCTATTTATATCAACCCAAATAACTCTAATTCAACCCATATCCAATTCTGCATCAACCCATATCATTTCATTGCCTGCTTAACCAAAATCTCTTCTCAATTTGACTTTTGTTGACCAAATACCCAAGTTGCTTGAAACTGAATTGTAAGCTTACCAAAGGCTATAAATAGCTTAAATAAACTTATTTGAACTTAAAAATAAGCTACTAAAAGCTTGGACATAAGAGTTTGAAACTGAATTTTTTAACAGTTAACATTAAAACATGAAATGTTGTTATAACATTGAATTGATACTTGAAATTGGATTATAATGATAAAACAACTTAATTTGAGTACATAAGAACAGAAGATTACAGCTTTGAACTTAAATTAAAACATTGATATTAAAAGCGACATATATGTGAAAAATAAAACTAAGTACTACTCCTCCTAGCTTCTCTTTCTTCCTTTTTATACACCAAAACTGCTTCTCTCTCCTATCAGAGCAATTCCCACTTGCATTTGGGACCATTGGATGTCTTGAGGCAATTTTGGCCATTTGATCACTTTTGGCGCCAAAATGGTATATCAACAGGGGTTGAGTGCAAGGAGAGGAAGCAATTAATGTTTCTTGTTTGGTTGTTGAGGTGGAGGATAAGGGTGTGGGAGATGAGTGGAGGTGAGGTATGTTGAGTATTTGCGGTGGCGGTGAGGAAGAAGACTTTGGCGGGAGTGAGGTGTGTTTGTTTGACCGGTTTGACTTGGGCTTATATTATAAAGGGGTCAAATGTGGTTTGGCGGGGTCGAGGAAAGGGTCAAGGTCGAAGGTCATGGTTATTAATACAAGGACTTGTTTTGCAATTTCGAAAGTACAAGGACCAAAGCGCCATTTCGATTTTTCAAGGACCAATCATGTACATTCTAAAATTATAATCCAAGGACCAAACTTGACAATCTCAATATTCCAAGGACCAAACTTGTCATTTTGAAACTCAAAGGACTAAACTTGTAATTTCTCAAAACTTTTGACATTTTTCACCAAAGGACTAATTTTGACAACTTATGATTTTAAAAGGACCTTTGGTGACTTTTCTTTGAAATAAGTGCTCGGGGACTATTTCGACAACTTTTGAAACTTGGGGGGTGAAGCGCCAATTATGCAAACTTAGCTCATTTTCATCGATTTTAAACATTTTGCATCGAAACATATAAAATGCAATTTTGGAATATTTTCAGTATTTTGATGCATTTACGAGCATTTTAAATGATTTGCGATTCAGATTTGACCCAAAATGATGAGTATTCACACACTCATCAATCCCCACACTAAACTATTGCTAGTCCCTAGCAATATTTTGAGAAAACATAATGGATTTGAATCTCTTTACCAAAAGCCATTACCTCGGAGTAGCCAAATGTTCCAGTTCAAGTAAGAACTATGGTACATCGATAACCATGTGATTTGGAGCAAACCACCGACTTCAACGGTTTGATTTGTCTTTACCGAAGCCGTTTGCTCGGACTAGCCAACTCTTAGATAAAATATCTTTGGTGATTCGATTATCAATTATGGTTTTCCATCGCCTTTACCACAAGCCATAAACTTGCGGGCTAGCCAACTCTTCACTAATTAAAGATATGGTGGTGAATACCATACAATTTTGGGCAAATTGCAAGCCGTCAGCGGATTTGAGATATCTTTACCAAGAGCCGTTTGCTCTGGATTAGCCAATCCTTTTGTTTATCGAGACATGGCGGATGATAACCATAAGTGAGTAAGTGCAAAACACTTACAAAAAAAAAATTTTGGCCAAAATGGGGGAATTGGGTGGTATAATTACATGATAAAATTAGTGAGAATTCCCCACACTAGAAATGAATATTGCCCTCAATATTCAAAGTACCGGCGGTTATGCGAAACATAGAGCGTAAAAGGGAAATACTACGGCCATTATTTTGAAAGATTTTTTTTTTTTTTTTTTTTTTTTTTTTTTTTGAAACTTATATATATACACAACATGTGGGCAACTCCCCACACTAGGGTGGTAGAAAGTAGAAAGAAGTCATAAATATGGGTGAAAACCCATATGGCGTGCTCTTGTTTTTGATTCCCGAGTCGCTAGCTTGACTCGATCCCGCATTCATTGGTTCATGGGGAAAGTTTGTAGATCGGGACAACCACGGAGGAATATCCTCTCCAAAATAATGCTTCAATCGATGACCATTCACTTTAAAGTTTGGACCATCGGGTTGAGATAACTCAATGGTTCCATATGGAAATACTTTAGTGATGGTGAATGGTCCGGACCGGTAGGATTTTAGTTTTCCCGAAAATCTTCAATCTTGAGTTGAAAAGAAGGACTCGATCACCGGCGTTGAAAAGCGGTTCTTGATTTTGGAGTCATGAATCTTCTTTGTCTTTTCTTTGTATATCAAAGAGTTCTCGTATGCACGATCACGGAGTTCATTTAATTCATTCATTTGAACTTTCCGGTGATCACCGGTATCTGAATATCGAAGTTGGCATGCTTGAGGCCCGGTATGCCTTGTGCTCAAGCTCAACCGACGGATGACACGCCTTCCGTACACAAGCTTGTATGGAGTACACCGATGGATGTTTTATAAGCATGCTGGAAGGCCCGAGTGCGTCATCTAACTTATCCGACCAAGAGGCACGGTTTTCGCCTCTTGTCCTTTCGAATTCTTTTAATCCTCGGTTGAAACTTCCACTTGCCCACTTGTTTGGGGTGGTGCGCGATGAGAGGCGGTGAGTTACACCATATTTTGCATGACTCTATCAAATTGGTCATTGCGAAATGCGTACCACGATCGCGATTATAGCTCGTGGAGTTCCAAACCTAGCAAAAGAGATTTTAAGAATTTCACAACAACTCGGGCATCGTTGGTTGGCAAAGCTTTTGCTTCAACCCATTTTGACAAATAGTCAGCGGCCGCGAGTATGTATTTATTACCACGAGGCGAAGGAAATGGCCCATAAAGTCAATGCCCGGATGTCAAAAATCTCACACACTTGAATGGCGTTTTGCGGCATTTCATTTCTTTGTGAGATATTCCCATGGCGTTGACAAGCGTCGCGGTTTTGACAAATTCGTGGGCATCCTTGTAAATCGTGGGCCAATAGAATCCGGAATCAAACACCTTCTTGGCGGTGTAGTTGGGGCTATGATGTCCCCAAGTGGGTCCGAAATGGCAAGCCTTGAGAATGTCAATGGCTTCGACCATACACACATCGCTGATGACTTGATCCGCGCAAATTTTGAATAAGTAGGGTCATCGAGTAATGCTTTACATCTTTAAAGAATTTGTTTTTCTGTTGGGACGACATCCCTTTCACTACAAAGTTACCCGCATGGTAATTTGCAAAGTCGACAAACCATGGGGTAGAAGAGTATCGAAAAGAAACCACATTGAGTGTTTCGAGAGGAAATGTTTCGTTAATTTCCTTTTCTCGAACACATCTGGTGAGGGTTTTCTAGGCGGACGGATGATCGTGACGGGTTCTCGGCTCCTTTTTATCACGTATAATGATATCAAATTCTTGTAGGAGGAGAACCCAGCGGAGCAATCTCGGCTTTGCATCTTGTTTTGCAAAGAGATATTTGAGAGCCGAGTGATCCGTATACACCACGCATTTGGTCAAGATAAGGTATGGCGAAACTTCTCAACGCATACACCACGACTAATAATTCTTTTTACGTAGTGGTGTAATGGGTTTGAGCTTGATCATAGTCTTACTTGCGTAGTGGATAATTTGAAAATGCTTGGTTTTTCGTTGCCCCAAGGCGCACCGATAGCAAAATCACTTGCATCACACATGAGTTCAAAGGGTAAATCGATCGGGGCAACTAGAATGGGTGCTTAGTAGCTTTTTCTTTAATGTTTCAAAAGCTTGATGCACTCGGTGAGAAGATAAAAGGAGCATCTTTTCAAGAAGATGGGTCATAGGCGAGCGATTTTAGAAAAATCTTGTATGAATCTGCGATAAAACCGGCATGACCTAGAAAACTCCTAATACCTTTGGCGGTAGTAGGATGAGGTAATTTGGCAATAACATCGACTTTTGCTCTATCTACCTCAATCCGTTTTGGAAATCTTATGGCCAAGGACTATGCCTTCTTTGACCATAAAGTGGCTCTTCTCCCAATTTAGACAAAGATTGGTGTCTTCACACCGTTTAGCATTTTTCTAAATGGGAGAGACATGTTTGAAACGAGTCCCCAATGACCGAGAAGTCATCCATAAACACCTCCATTGTTTCCCGATCATGTCGTGGAAAATTGCCATCATACATCGTTGGAGCGTGCGGGGAGCATTGCATAGGCCAAAAGGCATACGTGCGTAGGCAAAAGTTCCGTATGGGCGGTGAATGTGGTCTTTCTTGATCCGGCGGATCAATGGGGATCTGAAAATAACGAGAAACCATCAAGGAAACAATAGTACTCGTTCCACGCTAATCTCTCAAGCATCGATCCATGAAGGGTGAGGAAAATGGTCTTTCTGGTGGCTTCGTTTAACTTGCGATAGTCAATACACACACGCCATCCGTAACCATTCGAGTTGGAATTAACTCGTTTTCTTCATTGTGACAACAGTTATGCCACCCTTTTTGGAACACAATGAATGGGGTGACCCAAGGACTATCGAGATCGGGTAAATTAAACCGGCATCGAGAAGTTTGAGAACCTCTTGTTTGATAACCTCATGAATCTTAGGATTCACCCTTCTCGGATGTTGAATTCTTTGGTTTGAAGTCATCCTCCATCAAGATTTTGTGAGTACAAAATTCGAGGTTGATACCCTTAATGTCGGAGAGTTTCAAGCAATTGCTTGTTTGTGTAACTTCAAGACCTTTATGAGCGATTTCTCCTCCTCGATTAAGTCTTTAGCAATTATGACGGGTAATTTATCATCACCTCCAAGAATGCATACTCGAGATGAGGAGGTAGGTCCTTAAGTTCAACCTCTGGAAATTCTTGATGAGATGTTTGTCTTGATTTGATTTCCTCAATTGTGATCTCTTTCGGGGAGTGAAGGTAATGGATCTTCATTTAACAATTGCTCGAGATAAAGGATATCTCCTCCGAATCATAAACACCATCAATTCCGTGAATTGATTCATCATTAACAAGAAACTCATCGATCTCTTCCAGAAAAAGTCACCTCCCTCAAAGCGGAGTGAGAGAGGGAAGAGTCGGCAATGATTGGTTGAGAAGATGTGGTGGAATCCCCCTCACGAGAATTATGAAGATAACCAAGAAACTCTTGAGTACTCCTCGAAGCAATATCAATTACAT